>CAWUFW010000045.1:5022500-5622500 GCA_963921515.1 Calotriton arnoldi
CCAACCTCGCACTGGCCGAAACCCCGCGCATCCACAGAGCCAGAGCAGGCGGAAGATCCTTCTCTCACATTGCAGCCAAGACCTGGAACGAGCTACCGGCAGACATCAGACGCGCCCCCTCCCTGAACACCTTCAGGAAGACCCTCAAGACCTGGCTCTTCAACTAAACAGATCTGCGGACCCCCCCCCTCAGCGCCTTGAGACCCTCACGGGTGAGTAGCGCGCTTACAATTCCCTGATTGATTGATTGATTCAATTAAAATATTATCAGACTTATACCTCATCCGTCCAAGATAGCCAGCTCAAATGGACAATCACTTGATGTGCATGGAATAAAGCACTACAATTCTTTGATACTTATACTCTATAAGTAAGACTCCTATATCAAAATTCAAGAAGACACTCAAGTAAAATCTGCCTAGTGATAAGTGTTGTCATATCTGATCACTTTCAGAAATAGTAATGCAACTTTTCTTTTCTATTCTCTCTCCTTGATGCTCTGTCCCCACCACGCCCATAAACTGCCTGATCTTGATTATGCCCTTCTAGGTTTTGCCTTCCATTGAAGAATTGATTTTCCATGATTGTTGATCAGTATCTGTATAAGGTTTTTTAACATAAACATTTCATGTAGGCCTGTGTAAGTATACAATCAAAGGAGAGTTATTTTTGGCCAAGCGCACAATCTGTTTGTTTTATGTTTTTTTGTTGCTATTTGTCCTTTGGTTAATTATGTCCTTTTTATTTAACATATAGTGCACAATTATGTTTGTTCATACCCTGAAGCTTAATGTTTTATCTGGCACTTTTGTACTTTATAAGTTAACACAAATTACTTTTTCTAAGATTTACATTTGGATTGCAGCATCCCACCTTTATTCTCTGCCCTGCGCCAACACCAAAACAACAAAAGCCAGTCAGTAGAAATGAAGTAATGGTTATTTAAAGTTTAAGGTTCAAAATAGCACCTAAATGATCAAAGCGACAGCCTTCGGACATCTTGTTGCGCAAGAATAGGTCAAAGTTGAAAATTATGTTCAAGTGTGACGGAGAGCAGTTTGGATACAAAATGTGGATTGGGCCTGGCCAGCGGCGACCTTCGGATTTAGAAAACTTCTTGAAGAAAAATGCCACGTGAAGATTTTTACGTTCAGATTTAGTTGCTGAAATGGAAGTCGAAAAACTCCAGAGGGACGAAGACAGTTCCACAAGGTTGGACACCCCTTTGGCAAAGGACAACTGAAACGCATTTGCTGATGGGGAGAAGGACATAGTGGGAGAAGCCACAATGTAAATCCAATCGATGATGCACCTCAGGCAGATAGGTGAGCAGGTTGGTCCCAGGAACCTGCTGGTTCTCAGAGCCCTTTTGGCCATATTTTGTTCAAGTCCTCAGTTTTGGTTTTTGCCCATCTGGATACATTTAGCACCACAACCAAGGGCCCAGGACTGGTGGGGCACCTCTTGGGGGTTCAGGACTCAGTCAGGCTGGGGCAAGGTGTGGTTTCTAGAGGGTGGGAGCCTTTTATTTTCTTGTGGCTCTGAACAGGTGATCAACAAACTAGCCCTTGGAGTCACTTATGGTAATCCTGGGTTCAGGTGAAGATGCAGGGCTCACAGGAGGGCTGGCCTCTGAGGGTTCAAGGTAGGCTCCAGGCAGCAAAGGAGTCCTTCCCGGTACAGCAGCAGTCTGGCAGAGTGCACAGCAGGTCCCAGCAGCAGGCAGTCCTCTGAGAGTCCTTTCTCTGGTCCAATTGCGAACTGAGGAGTGGATCTGAAGGTCTTAATTTTATACTATGGTGCCCTTATTCTGGAAGGTGGGAGAAGCTTCTGGAAAGGTTCTTTGAAGTCCATGGAATTTCCTGACTTCCCTGCCCTGGCTCCAAGTTAGTGCAGTGACAATACTGGCTCATTAAGCCCTTTGTGAGAAGGCAGAGCACAGGCTATTCAGGTGTAAGTGGGGCTGTGCTCAGCTCTGCCCCCCACATCCTGCCAGCAGATGGACAATTCAGGCACACCTAATCCCTCTATTGTGTGACTGTCTAGGAGTAATTCACAAAGCCTAAATGTCAGTTGCACCCAGTTGTATGACCCAGGCCAGGTTTAAGGGCACAAAAGGGTAGGAAAATGTCAACTTTCTAAAAGTGGCATTTTCAAAATTGTAATGAAAAATCTGACTTTGCCATTAAGGAGTGTTTATCATTGCTATTTCATAGGCACCAAACATGAAATAGCCACCTGCTCCGAAATGTAATAAGGAATCCCCAATGTTAACGTATGGGAGTAGGCCTCACGGTAGTGAAAAACGTATTTTGGAGTTTTTCACTAACATGATATGTAAAACTTAAAAGTACATGTCTAACCTTTTAATTACACAGCACCCTGCCCAATGGGCTACCTAGGGCCTACCTTACGGACAGATTATATGTAATAAAAGGAGAGCTTACGGCTTCGCAAGGGGTTTTAAATTACCAGTAGAAATGGCAGTATGACACTGCCTTCAGGCTAAAATGGCTGGCCTGAGACAGGTTTTGGAGGGCTATTTAATATTTAAGTGGCTGGTACAATAAGTGCCTGTAAATTAATTTACAGGCCTGGGGTAAATGATCTACCACTCTACAAGGGAATTATAAGTCAATGAAATCTGCCAATTAGCTACATGCCAATCAAACCATGCTTAGGGGAATGAGCACAAGCACTTCAGCATTGGTTGGCAGTGGTAAAGTGCACAAGTTCCTAAGGCCAACAAAAATAAAACCCAACAAAAATGAGAAGTAAGTAGGCAAAACGTTTGGGGAGGGCCACCCTAAGGCTGACAGGTTTAACGCATTGCCTTCTACCCTGTTATTCAAATAAAATATTCATTTTTTAAAGTTTTGTGTGGCGCAGACCACATCATTATCAACAACAGAGGGCTTTACATTTGGACAGTCATATATACAAGAAAACATTAAAGCAACATGTGAGTGGGTCAACAGATAAAAGAGAAAGAGGAGAAGAATTAAAGGCAGAACAAAAAGATATACATGTATAATGAGCATGTTTTCAACCAACCTATCTAGCTGGTAACTGTATAATGACAGCAAGCAATAAGTAGAACAATGGTACCATGGGCTCTTCATAATGTTACATAAGAAGATTAGAAACTCCAAGAAAATATCTAAATTTTAGTCTTCTCGTTAGGAAAGAGAATGTTCAAGGTGGGTGATGTTGCTCTTCTCATTGAGTGCTTTATCTATTAAGAACTCTTTCATCCCTTTCTTGAAGGCACAGTAAGAAGTGGTTGTTAAGAGTTGTTAGAGGGTGGTTTTTACCACATAATTTAGCGCAGAAATGTGCTATCTAAAAAAACAAGACACACGTGTGAAATGTAGAAACTGAGTCAAGAGTAGCACTATTTATTCAAACAATTTAGACAATAAATGTCAAAGACATCATTAATCAAAACTAACACCATATAATCTAGAAGTAACAAGTCTCAAAGACACATCGTAGATCAGGAACAAGATAATGCAATCTAATAAGTGTTAAAATCACGGCAATCCAGAGAAAAAGAGAGAGAGAGAGAAAATGAGTATCAAAGTACAATGAAGCATTACAACCTGTTAGACCTGGCATCCTTGGCCTGGTTTCCCCTGACTTTTTGCCTCTACCTCCTGTATTTTTGGCACTGTGCTGGAATTCCTTTTTGCTGGTTTAGATGCTTTGGGCACTTTGCCACTGCTGATCAGTGCCAAAGTGCAAGTGCTCCCTGGTTAAATTATTATTGTGATTGGCTATCCATAATTGGTATATTTGCTTTACCAATAAGTCCCTAGTAAAGTGCACTGAGTGTGCCGGGGCTGGTGATTCAAATGCTACTAGTGGGCCTGCAGCACTGATTGTGCCACCCACAGGAGTAGCCCTAAGATGATGTCTCAGGCCTGCCACTGCAGTGCCTGTACGCAGTTTGTGAACTGCCATGTTGTCCTGGCCAGTGTACACACTTGCCAGGCCTAACCCTTCCCTTTTCTTACACATTGGACACCCCTATGGAAGGTCCAAGGTACCCCCCTGGGCAGGGTGCAGTGTATGTGAAAGGTAGGACATGTACTAGTGTGGGTAACATGTCCTGATAGTGAAATACTGCCAATTTCGTTTTTCACTATTGAAAGGCTATCTTGCCCATAGGTTAACATGGGGAATGTTGTATAACATGGTTACCTGCATATCTTCCCATAGCAGCAAGATAGAAAGTTGGAATCTGGTACCCCTGAACTCAGAATTTAATTACACATCTTTTAGTGAGGATGGTTTTTAAATTCTAAGTTTGGAAATAGCACTTTTAGAAAGTGGCTATTTTTTTGTTCAACCTCTCTGTGTGCCTCTGCCTGTTTGTGAATTGACCGTCTGGTTTGTGAGTGACAGGGGCTGGGGGTGGCTGCAGGAGGCTGGGTGAGTCAGCACTAGGCTGAATAGACCTATCTACATGTAGAGCAGTGGGAGGAGAGCACCTGGGTCTGAATAGGGCTGTGCCTGCCTTCCACAATGCTGGTTCCACCTCCTACGGCGTGTCTGATGATCCTGGCCCACACTCACAAAGGAGGGAGAGGTGCCCTGGCAGAATGCACCCTGAACTGGTTTGGACTGGGTCCAGGACCCCACACACATGAAGAACAAAGACTTTTGGGGTATAAATACTAGAGCTGAAACCCCTGAATTTTAGACTACTTTGGAGCCAAGGAGGAACCTCTGCCCAAGAAGATCACCTGAAGAAACTGAGGAGAAGTACTGCCCTTGCTGTGTGTTCTGGGGCTGGCCTGCAGTTTGCTGATTCTGCTGAGGGTGAGGCTAAAGGACTTTGCTGTGTGCTGTGTGTCCCCCTTCTTGAAGAGAAAGGACTTTGCTGCGTGCTGTGTCCTAAGGATCTCCAAGGGCCTGAGGAGAGCTGGCCTCCTGTTTGCAACTCAGGGACACAAAAGTTGCAGAAGAAATCCGCTTTTGAATGCCCAGAGCGTGTGGCTGCGCACTGACTGTGGCCCCGTGAACTTTGCCCTGCCTGCCCGTGTTTTAACCCCTTCGATGCTCATGACGAGCTGGACTCGTCATGGCACACAGTGGTCGTGTGCTCATGACGAGTCCAGCTCGTCATAAGACCACCCACGGGGGAAGCGCTGGCGCTCCCCCCGTGGGAATCCGATCGTCTGGTTTTTTTGGGGGAAGGGCTTCCCCTGCCTCCCCCCGCCCCCCCCCTCAATGACGGCAGCGCGCGAGGCGCGCTGACGTCATTGGGGGTTTCCCTTTGTTCCCCGACGCGCTGGAAGCCATTTGCTTGCAGCGCGTCGGGGAATAAGGTTAGTTTTGGCTCCGGGGAGGGGGGATTTCAATCAGAAGAGGCATCGAGGGAAAGGAAAACCCTTTCCTTTCCCTCGATGCCTCTTTTGTGCATTCCTGCTGCACGATCATGCGATCGTGCAGCAGGAATGCCCACTAGTCGCCAGGGAATTTAAAAAAAAAAAGGAAAATACTGTTTTGGGGAGCGACCCCTTGGGCAAGGGTCGCTCCCCTTTGGGGGCCATATGTTTTGGTGCTCTGCCCCCTGGGGGGGCAGTTTTTTTATATAGCGCAGGGCTTTACCCGAAGGTGTCAGAGCGCTTCACAATAGGAACAGTAACATTACATGAGGAGAAGGTTACAAGTGAGCATAATACAAAAGCAAGCGTTACATTACATGAGGAAAAAGTGACAATTGTGCATGATACATGAGATACAAAATACAAATAGAGGTATAATACTGCAATAAGTGGCAGTCACTCAGAACACACTGGGAAGGCACTTCTATAGGCATGGAGTACAGAATTTCCTATAGTGGAAGAACTTCCTTGAGGGAGTAGAGAGGCGTGAATTAAATGAAGGGTACAGAAATCCAGCACAGCACGCAAGGGTGAGGAATGTACAGGAAAAAGTACAAATTTACAATGAAGAGCGAACTTCCTGAGAGTGAAAGTATTAGTTCTGAAAGTGTCTTTGGAAGAGAAGAGGTTTGAGGTCAGCTTTGAAGATCCGGGTAGAGGAGGTGGCACGGAGCAATGGGGGAAGCGAGTTCCAGATTCTCACCGCATTGCCTGAGAAGAATTGTGCCATCGATCTTTCCCTTTTGAAGACGGGGGGTCTCAAGCAGAAGCTTTTCCGCATTGCGAGAAGGGCGAGAGCCACCGGACAATTTCAATTTATTCGCCAGGTAACGAGGGGAGGACGTGTGTAAGGCTTTGTGTGTGATGCAGGCAGTTTTGTAAATAGATCTTGCCTCGATCGGAAGCCATCGAAGAGAGGACAGGATAGGAGTGACGTGGTCGCTTCGTTTAGATCCTGAAATGAAGCGAGCTGCTGAATGGATGATGGATTTGAGAGGGGAGAGGTGGGATTCGGGTAGGCCCGTCAGAAGAGAATTGCAATAATCCAGTCTTGAGAGAACCAGAGATTGTACCAAGGTTTTTAAGTCTTTCTCCGGGAAGAACCGCCGGATCCCCCATAGAAGGCGCAACTGGTAACGTGCGTTCTTAGCAATAGAGTTGATGTGGGAGATTAGGTTGAGTCTTTTGTCAAGAATGACACCTAGGGATTTAGCGCTGTCGACAATGATGGGTTTGTTGTTGAGTAGGTTCAGCTGATCCATCCAAGATTGAAAAGGAGGAGGTGAGAGAGAGGTAGAGAGGAGGAGGAATTCAGTTTTGGCGGGATTCAGAATGAGTTGGTGAGCTAACATCCAGTTGTGAATAGAGTTGAGAGTAGAGTTGAGTAGTGAGAGATCGTGTGCGGAAGATAAAGGTATATTCCCACTAGTCCACCAGGCATTTATTTGTGGAGAGTGACCCCTTGGGTGGCAGAATAGCAGTATGTTTTTAGGCCCATCTGCCCCCAAGGAGGGCAGAAGCCACTAGACACCAGTGTTTTTTTAATTTTTGTGTTGGGGAGTGGCCAAAAGGGCAAGGGTTGCTCCCCTTTTACGGGGGTGAATATTTTATTTATACTCTTTGGCCCACCTACCCCTTAGCTTGGCTGGTGGATTGTGTGTGGACTGGTGCATTATTTGCATATGTGATTGTAATGTTTTTTTCTCTTTTTATTCTAGTGTAAAGCTTTTGATTCCTGTTTGCGGTTTCGGCAGTGGTTGTTCTGCAGTTTTGCGTAATTGCATTTATTTGGTAAGAAAAATATTTTTGTTGTGTGTACTCCAAATGAGTATTATTGTCATGCATGAATGAATTTTTTTGTAAGTGGTGTCATAATGGCAGCATATTTGTTAGTGTTCAGAGCATGAAATTCTTTGCGATGTTTTGCATTGTCTTATGTGTAATTTTTTTTCTTCTTTTTAGTGGGATATTGTTGATCCTTACTGTGTCTGTGCAGAGTAGGTGGTGGTGAGTCTAGCTGCTTCTGTCACGTGAGTGGTATAGTGTTGGAGTATATAGGTCTTTGTGATAAAGCTACATTTTGTTTATTTCTTTTTTTACAAAGGGTTTGTTGTTGTTGACTTGTTTGACAAGTAACCTTTATTAGTAAGCATTATGGCTAGCCGTAGAATGACTGCTCAGCAGGTGGTTGGTTTGCTTCTTGAATCTTCCTCTGAGCAGGATTATGAGACTGACAGTGCGTCTGAGGGAGAGGAGGGAGGGGAAGATTCAGGCAGTGAGTTTTCTCTCCACATGGAATCATCGGATGATGAAGGTACTCTCAGTGCAGATGAAGTGCCTGTTTTAGAGGAGGATACTACTGTGCCGATGGTGCAAGAGGCATCTGGATTGCAGCCTGGGGCTGCTAGGCTTCCTACTGGAAGTGCTGGACTCTGGGTTGATCCAAACATGGTGCAGCCGGTGTTGCCTGCCTTTAGTGGTTATGCAGGGTGTAGAGTGGATTGTGAACATTATTTGCCTATACAGTATTTTCAGTTGTTTATGGATGATGTATTTTTGGGTGAGATTGTCGAGCAGACTAATTTGTATGCTGAACAGTTTTTGAGGGACAACAGTGCCAGACTTAGGCCCCATTCTAGAGCTACCCGGTGGAGTCCCACCAATCTGGAAGAGATGAAGAAGTTTTTGGGTTTGACTTTTTTGATGGGTTTGATAAGGAAGCCGTCCATGGGTTCATATTGGTCTACCAGTCCCTTGATGGCAACGGCCATATTTCCTGCAGTTATGACTCGTGATCGGTATTTACTTTTGCTTCGGATGCTGCATTTTGTTGATAATGGTTTGGCGTTGCCAGGAGATCACCCTGAATGTGACCGTCTTTTTAAGATTCGGCCTGTTCTATTATCATTTTGTAGATCGATTTTCAGAGATCTATACTCCAGGGAAAGAAATATCTATTGATGAGTCTTTGGTCCTGTTCAAGGGCCGTTTGGTTTTTAGGCAGTACATTCCTAGCAAGAGGGCACGCTATGGAATTAAGCTGTATATGTTGTCTGAAAGTAGGACAGGATATGTTTTTAATTTGCGTGTGTACACTGGTAGGGATTCCACTATTGACCCCCCTGGTTGTCCGTCCACTTTTGGAGTTTCAGAGAAAATTGTGTGGGATCTTGCTAGAGGACTGTTTAACAGAGGCCACCATTTGTACCTTGATAACTTCTACACTGCTGTGCAATTGTTCAAAGTGGACACTTTTGCTTGTGGCACAATCCGCTCTAACCGTAAAGGTTATCCAAAAGAGCTTGTTTGCAAAAAACTTCAGAGGGGACAGTGCAGTGCCTTGCGTAGTGAGGAACTGATAGCTGTGAAATTTGTGGACAGGAGGGATGTGTACATGCTGACTACCATCCATGATGAGAGTACTTCACCTGTGGCTGTTTGGGGTCAGATTGCTGAAGTGCGCAAACCTGTGTGCATTTTAGACTACAATAAGCACATGGGTGGTGTTGTTAGAGTAGATCAGAGGTTGGAACCTTACACTGCTATTCGTAAGGCTTACATTTGGTATAAGAAGTTGGCCATCCATCTCTTCAATTTAGCAACTTTCAATGCTTTTGTTGTGTTCAAGGAGTGTTCTCCTGCGTCAAAGTTGACTTTTGTTCAGTTTCAGCAGTCTGTCATAGGCAGCCTTGTTGTTGTGGAACAGGCAAGTGTTCCTAGAGTTGGAGTGGTGGAGGATGTGGCTCGATTGAAAGATCGCCACTTTCCTGATCACATTCCTCCTACACCCTCAAAAGACTTTCCCACTAGGAGATGTAGAGTCTGTTGGCGAAGAGGTACGCGGAAGGAGACTCGTATGTACTGCCCTGAGTGTCCTTCTAACCCTGGGCTGTGTGTGCCTGCTTGTTATAGAGCGTACCACAAGCAAAAGAATTATTGGGAGCAACCATGAGTGGTAAAGTGAACTGCCTGGTCTGTAATGTTTAAGAATTGTTGGTCTGTTTCAAGGTTGGCATTAGTGCAATGTATTTAGTTTCTGATTTTGTGTTAGTAGATTTGTATCTATTTGCAATTTGTTTGTGTTTTCTTTGTTGTATAAAAAAATCCTAAATGTGATGGTGGTGTGTGTAGGCTGGTGCTTGGCTGGCGGTGTGCGTGGAGTGGCGCTTGGCTGGCGGTGTGCGTGGAGTGGCGCTTGGCTGGCGGTGTGCGTGGGGTGGCGCTAGGCTGGCGGTGTGCGTGGAGTGGCGCTTGGCTGGCGGTGTGCGTGGAGTGGCGCTTGGCTGGCGGTGTGCGTGGAGTGGCGCTAGGCTGGCGGTGTGTGTGGAGTGGCGCTTGGCTGGCGGTGTGCGTGGAGTGGCGCTTGGCTGGCGGTGTGCGTGGAGTGGCGCTTGGCTGGCGGTGTGCGTGGAGTGGCGCTTGGCTGGCGGTGTGCGTGGAGTGGCGCTAGGCTGGCGGTGTGCGTGGAGTGGCGCTTGGCTGGCGGTGTGCGTGGACTGGCGCTCGGCTGGCAGTGTGTGAGTAGTGACTTGCTGCTGGTCACTACATACACTGCTAGCCGAGCGACACTCCACGCAATCCATCATCTTGTGTGGTTGCTGTGTTAGGAATGTGGGTGTGTGAAAGTGATGGGCCCTTGAATGGTGCTGTCTGCTGGTGTGAGTGTTGTAATGTGATGGGCCCGGGGCTGGTGGTGTGAATGGTTTTGTATTTGTCACACGTATGAAAGGTGTATGAATGGCCTGTAAAGAGGTTGGTGCCTTGTCGTGGCTTTACAGCTCACGAGCTGTGAGTCAATGGTTCAGTTTCTCGTCCTTTCAATTATTAACAGTGCATTTCATTTTTGTGAAATCACTTGTTAATACAATTGTAAATACTGAACCATCACTCACCCTCGTGCCAAATCCAACCAGTATGTGTGTGTGCTTGAGGATTAGATGGCTGTGCAGTAATATTTTTTTTTTGTCTTTCTCAAGCAGGGTGTACCTTGTCCCTTTTTGTGAATGTTGTAATGTGTTTGTTTCGTGCCTGGTGGTGTGAATGGTCTTGTGTGTATCACGTATGAAAGGTGTGTGAATGGCCTGTAAAGCGGTTGGGGCCTTGACGTGGCTTTACAGCTCACGAGCTGCGAGTCACTGGTTCAGTTTTTTGTCCTTTCAATTATTGACAGTGCATTTCATTTTTGTGAAATCTCTTGTTAATAAAATTGTATATACTGAACCATCACTTGCCCTCGTGCCAAATCCAACCAGTATGTGTGTGTGCTTGAGGAATAGATGGCTGTGCAGTAATCTTTGTCTTTTTAGTCTGTCTGCCAAGGTGTACATTCCGTCTAAGAATAACCTACCAACTGTAGATATTGTCGTAAACGAAACACCCATGGGAGTACATGGTGATATCTCTCTTGTGGATCCCAACAAGTTATGGTACCCACAATGTCCTGCAAACCTCAAAATGTCTGTCACATTTTCCTTGCAATATTGTGCCAAAATGTTCACGCTTCAGAAATAAACAACACATTATCTCAAAATGACCTGGTTTTGCAAGGGGGTCACCTGGGTTTTGGCCCGGGGCTCGGCGGCCACCTAGGGAAACCTACCAAACCCACACATTTCTGAAAAGTAGACACCCGGGGGATTCCAGGGAGGTGTGGCTTGAGTGGATCCCCCAACGTTTTCTTACCCAGAATCCCCTGCAAACCTGACATTTTGCTGAAAAAATCCCTTTTTTCACACATTTTTGTGTGGTAAAGTTGTGGCATCACCGGGCTGACACAAATTTCCTACCACCCAGCGTCCCCCCAGGTCTCCCGATAAAAATGGGGCCTCTCTCGGGTGGGAGGCCCAAGTACCCGCGACAGGCAAGGGCCCACAACGTATTGAGGCGACCTCAAAATGGCCTATCACAAAACGACCTGGTTTTGCAAGGGGGGTCCCATGACGTTTTGGCCAGGGGCTCGGCGGCCACCTAGGGAAACCTACCAAACCCACACATTTCTGAAAAGTAGACACCCGGGGGATTCCAGGGAGGTATGGCTTGCGTGGATCCCCCAACGTTTTCTTACCCAGAATCTCCTGCAAACCTGACATTTTGCTGAAAAAATCCCTTTTACACACATTTTGTGTGGTAAAATTGTGGCATCACCGGGCTGACACAAATTTCCTACCACCCAGCGTCCCCCAGGTCTCCCGATAAAAATGGTGCCTCACTCGGGTGGGAGGCCCAAGTACCCGCGACAGGCAAGGGCCCACAACGTATTGAGGCGACCTCAAAATGGCCTTTCACAAAACGACCTGGTTTTGCAAGGGGGTCACCTGGGTTTTGGCCCTGTGCTCGGCGGCCATCTAGGGAAACCTACCAAACCCACACATTTCTGAAAAGTAGACACCCGGGGGCTTCCAGGGAGGTATGGCTTGCGTGGATCCCCCAACGTTTCATTACCCAGAATCCCCTGCAAACCTCAATTTTAGCTGAAAAAATCACTTTTTTCACACATTTTTGTGTGGGAAAGTGTGGCATCACCAGGCTCACACAAATTTCCTACCACCCAGCGTTCTCCCAGGTCTCCCGATAAAAATGGTCCCTCACTTGTGTGGGAGGCCCAAGTACCCGCGACAGGCAAGGGCCCAAAACGTAGTGAGGCGACATCAAAATTGCCTATCTCAAAACCACCTGGTTTTGCAAGGAGGTCACCTGGGTTTTGGCCCCGTGCTCGGCGGCCATCTAGGGAAACCTACCAAACCCACACATTTCTGAAAAGTAGACACCCGGGGCTTCCAGGGAGGTATGGCTTGCGTGGATCCCCCAACGTTTCCTTACCCAGAATCCCTCTGCAAACCTCAATTTTAGCTGAAAAAATCACTTTTTTCACACATTTTTGTGTGGGAAAGTGTGGCATCACTTGCCTCACACAAATTTCCTACCACCCAGCGTTCCCCCAGGTCTCCCGATAAAAATGGTGCCTCACTTGTGCGGGAGGCCCAAGTACCCGCGACAGGCAAGGGCCCAAAACGTAGTGAGGCGACATCAAAATTGCCTATCTCAAAACCACCTGGTTTTGCAGGGAGTCACCTGGGTTTTGGCCCCGTGCTCGGCGGCCATCTAGGGAAACCTACCAAACCCACACATTTCTGAAAAGTAGATACCCGGGGCTTCCAGGGAGGTATGGCTTGCATGGATCCCCAACGTTTCACTCCAGAATCCCTGCAAACCTCAATTTTAGCTGAAAAAATCACTTTTTCAGAAATTTTTGTGTGGGAAACTGTGGTGTCACCGGGCTCACACAAATTTCCTACCACCCAGCGATCCTCGGGTCTCCCGATAAAATTATGCCTCACTCGTGTGGGAGGCCCAAGTAACCGCAACAGGCAAGGGCCCAAAACATTTTTTGATAGGCAATGTTGATGTTGCCTCAAAACGTTTTGTGTCCTTGCATGTCGCGGGTACTTGGGCCTCCCACACAAGTGAGGCATCATTTTTATCGGGAGACCTGGGGGAACGCTGGGTGGTAGGAAATTTGTGTGAGGCCAGTGATGCCACACTTTCCCACACAAAAATGTGTGAAAAAAGTGATTTTTTCAGCTAAAATTGAGGTTTGCAGGGGATTCTGGTAAGGAAACGTTGGGGGATCCACGCAAGCCATACCTCCCTGGAAGCCCCCGGGTGTCTACTTTTCAGAAATGTGTGGGTTTGGTAGGTTTCCTAGATGGCCACCGAGCACGGGGCCAAAACCCAGGTGACTCCTTGCAAAACCAGGTGGTTTTGAGATAGGCAATTTTTTTAATTTTTTTTTAAATTTTATTATTGATTTTAGTACACAGTTGCAAATCAGAATACACAAGCAAGTATTCAATTCAATGAAATCAGAAAAATTACAGTAACTCCCACCTATACCCCCCCCTCCCTCCCAGGCAGAACCTTATCATAATTCCAGAACACTTCGGATGGTGCAAAAGATCATCGTATGCAAGGTGGGAGGCAATACAAATAGAGGTTCTCTTACACAGTCCACATCTATGGCCAGCAAACTTGAACACACCTATAGTAACGTCCCGTAGGGAAACAGTATTTGCCATGCCAGCTAGCGGACCCCACTCCTAGGAGCGCCAAACGCTCATGACAGGTCAGGGTGGGACATCAGATATATTGTAAGGGGAGCCCAAAAGTCCTTGGGGCGGGATGACTCAGGTAGCTCTTCTTCATATATCCGAAGCTGATCCCTGCAATACAGTAAGTCCCGAAGCCATTTATTAACAGTGGGTACTACCTTGGCTCCCCAGCACTGCGCGACCGCCTTTTTGCAAAAAGGGTAGAAATTGCAACTAGACGCCTGTTACAGGGCTTGAGAGGTTTGACGTGGCTCAACAAGCACGTCTCAGGAGTACAGCACACAAGCTATGACACAACATCCGTAAGCATGGTCGTCACTGCAGTCCAGAACGCAAGCACACCGGGGCACACCCAAGCTACATGAAGAAAATCTGCATCAGGAGCTCCACATCTCACATTTAGCAGTCTCTCTTAAACCATATTTGTGTAGTTGTAAGGGGGAGTAATATACCTGATGCAAGAATTTAAAATGAATAATTCTAAGGTTACAATTAGCTGTGAGACGGCCCGTGAGCTGACAGCACTCCCTCCAAGCCTCCGGCGCAATAGGGGTGCCCAACATCGTTCGCCACCGCACACACGAGGGGAATCTCCTTGCTCCCGCTCACGCAACGAGGCGTTGTAGAGCCTAGTAATTAGACCCCTCCGGGACGCACCTGAGAGCATCACCTGCAATGCCCGCAGAGTGATAGGTTCGGCAGGATAATTCGGGTATGCCGCACGGATAGCTTGTCGGACCCGGACATAGGTAAAATTAAACATAAAAGGGCGATTTGCGCCGCCCTGCGCCTCCTGTAAATCTTTAAATTGACCGCCAGTGTATAAGTCGCCCAGTCTGGTGATGCCCGCTGCTGCGAGTTCTCTCCTGGCAGTCGCCTCACGTGCCGCCGAGATATCAGGGTGTGAGGCTAGTGGTACTAGTGGAGCATACAAATAAGAAAGATGAGCTCGTAGCGCAAGCATTCGCCACGCCCACGCCGTGCACTGCGTGGCGTTGATCTCATTTCATGGGCCACCTGTTCCCCCAGTAAGAGCAACTGCCTGCACCGGAAGAGGAAAAACAGCATCCGACTCAATCGCCACATGAGGCTGAAAGCGCTGGGGAAAGTGCCAATAATGTGCGAATTGTGCTTGCGCACATAGATAGTAAAGACGAAAGTCCGAGGCTTCAAAACCACCACGGTCAAATGGCAGCACCAGCAGATCCCACCGGCACCGGGGCTTCTTACCGCCCCACACAAACGTTAAAAGCGCGGACTGCAGCGTACGGAACAGCGCAACATTCAATTTGATAGGGATGTTAACGAAGAAATACAACAGCTTAGGTAAAAAGACCATCTTCACGAAGGCAATCCTATCCGCTAGTGATAGAGGTAAGTGTGCCCACCGCACAGCCTGTTCAGATATACGTGAAACCGTGCGACCATAGTTCTCAGAGACAACCACAGCCGGATCCCTGTGCACCCAAACTCCAAGATATTTGACAGGGTCAGATGTCCAGGTCAACGGGAAGTCCACCTCCACCTCAGTAGTTCGCGCAGTGAGTGGAAACACTACGGATTTTGACCAGTTAATCCCCAGGCCAGAGAATCTTTCAAATTTTACATACTCTCGTAGCAGCGCAGACAGGTGCGTAGCAGGTTCGCGGACATACAGCAGCATGTCATCTGCGTAAAGGGAGACAATTAAAGGCCGCAGCCTGAACCGCAGAGCATCCGCGGCGTGTTTCTGACGCAGCTTGCAGGCGAGGGGCTCCAGCGCCAGAGAGAAAAGCATAGGAGACAGAGGGCACCCCTGTCTCGTACCCCGTTCAATGCGAAACAGTGAGGACACCCACCCATTGACCCGAACGCGAGCCACCGGTCCGCTGTAGAGCACCCTAAGCCATTGCAGAAAGAAAGGTGGGAAGTCCATCCGACCCAGCACAGCAAACATAAAGGGCCACTGCAGAGAGTCAAAGGCCTTAGCTACGTCGAGCAACACAGCCACCGCCTGGAAATCAGGTTCAAAATAGTGTAGCGTGGCAAAGAGCGTACGCAAGTTGTGTGTCATAGAGCGCTCCATGACGAAGCCAGACTGATCAGGCAACACCAGTAGAGGAACTAACGGTTGCAACCTGGTAGCTATCATTTTGGCGAGAATCTTTGCATCGATATTGATGATGGATAAAGGTCGGTATGAGCCGCACTGATTCGGGGGCTTATCTGGTTTCAGTAGGGTGACAAGCAGGGCCTCCCGGAGGGAATGCGGCAATGTCCCAGTTTCATAGGCCTCTGCATACACAGCTAGGAGCCGAGGGGCCAAGTCCGAGGCGTAGGTTTTATAAAATTCACCAGGCAGCCCGTCAGGTCCTGCAGCTTTACAGGTTGGTAAAGACGCAATGGCCTCCCTGACATCCTCCACTCCGAATGGTTGTACGAGGTGCTCCCGATGTGTAGGAGATAACCATCCTAGTGCTATATCGTCAAGGTAGGCATCTATCTCCGCTACGGATGGAGACTCTCTAGTGGCATAGAGACTTGTATAGAATCGTAATACGGTGTCACAAAGGTCCACCGTTGAATGGCGGGCAATCCCATTTTCATCCAACAGCTCAGCAATATTATCTTGACTGCGCGGTTCCGATATTGTTTGTGCGAGCGAGCGGCCAGGTCGGCCACCCTCCCCGTAGTAGCGCGCTATCCGGCGTCTGGAGCAATGTGACAGCTCCTGATCCACCGCATCATTATGTTCCCTAATAAGCTCCCTCATAGCCGCAAGTTTAGCTGTGGAAGGATCTGTCTCGAATTCTCGCTCCCGCTGGGATATGTCAGATGTCAACTTCCGTATTCTACGGCGAATGTCTCGCAGGATACCAGATTGGGCCCCAATACAAGATCCCCTTATAGTGACTTTGAAAGATTCCCAGAGCGTACCCGCGCTGTCAACAGATCCCTCATTTTCCCGAAAATAATTTTTAATTGCCTCAGCAATGGTCTGGTGAAAAACAGGGTCCTTGAGCTCTGAAGGTTGGAGCCTCCATGCAAAGGGCATTCTCTGGTAGGCCGGAAGCTGCAGTTCTAGAAGTACAGGGGAATGGTCCGACAGAGTACGTGCCTCATGCGACACCGCCGTGGTCCAATTACAGACCTGCGCTGAGACTAGCCAAAAATCAATGCGGGACCAGGAACCATGGGCCGCAGAAGCAAAAGTGCTCTCCCGACAATCCGGATTCCGGGAGCGCCAAATATCATTTAGTTGACCCGTATCCATCAGACCCAACAGCATGTCGGTTTCAAGTTTGGGCCGCAACACACCACTACTTTCCCTATCCATGGCTGCATCCAGGCACAAATTAAAATCTCCCCCCCACACTATGGCGGCCAGGGGGAACTTCGATATTCTCCGCCACACATCAGAATAGAATGAGGGGTCATCCACGTTCGGACCATAGACATTTACTATTAACACACTCTCTCCACCCAAGCGCCCATGCACCATCGCCACTCGCCCGCAGTCATCCGTCTCTGATTTGATCACAGTAAAGGGCACACCCCTTTTTACCAGGATAAGCACACCCCTAGAATAGCTAGAGAAGGATGAGGCAACCTTCACACACGACCAGTGTGCACCTATCTTGCCAGCTGAATCCCGGGTTAGATGTGTCTCCTGCAAAAGGGCAATATGCACACCCACACGATCTAAATAGGCAATCACTGATCTGATCTTTTTAGGCGTGTTCAAGCCTCGAACATTCCAAGTAAGGAATTTAAGTGTAGAAGTCATTGTGGCCGGCTGGCCGGCCATAGTGGGACATCGGAAACATAAGAATGGACAATCATCTTCAAGAATAATCAAAAGTCAGCGCCTACCCACACAGTGACAGTCCGAACAATAAACCCCCGCATTCTGCCTACCCAGCCCCGAACCCCTCCACCCCCCACCCACTTTAGCTTCCCCAACACGCCAAAGCCATCCCATAGCCCAACCCTTCCACCCCCCAATCCCAACAAACAAAGCACAACTTTGGGGTGCACCCATTAGTGGGGGGCACTGAGTGCTACTAACCTCCAACAGAAAAGGAGGTGGCCGAGCAGGTCTACAAGATGCCAATACAGGAATTCGCCCATGTCTACGGGCACAGATGTATACTAGTGCCATGGCCCCAGCTTTAGCAAACACCTCATAAGGACATACATCAAACAGGGCCCTACGAGTTGCAGCCAAGTATTGCCAATAACAGGGGGACTCCCTCCCAAAACCAGTAACGGAAATTCCAAGATAGCATTAGAACCTAGGGAGAGGAGAATTTCTAAGACAGCAGCACAGGGGGAGAAAGCAAAAAAAACAAACACGTAGCCAGCATTGAGGCCCAATGACACATGTTACATATCATCAGCAGGTTCCAGTATAGTTGGGCACCCATCGTATATAATCCAATGTAAGAAACCTAATGCATGTGCCAGTTCGAGAGAGTGTTCAAAGCACACTGTTTCTACTCGTCCTCAGGGGCAGTACCAGACTCTTGTCGCCGTCGCTTCAATTGCTTAGCGTGTTCCATCGCGGCCTTGGGAGAGGAAAAAATCTTGGAGTTACCATCCCCGCCAATGCGGAGATGGGCCGGATACAGCATGGCGTACGGGACCCCATCGGCCTGCAAGAGCTTTTTCACGGAGCCAAATTCACGGCGGGCCGCTTGCACTGCCACCGTAAAGTCAGGAAAAAAGGAGAGAGCGTTGCCCTGATGTACTATCGGACCCTTCTCTCTGGCTAGCCTTAAGATAGTGTCCCGGTCCCTGTAATTAAGGATCCTGGCAATAATAGGGCGGGCGGAGCCCCCGGGGCCGGGCGGGCAGCCAGTGAGCGGTGGGTTCGCTCCACAATGAACATTCTGGAGAGGTGTTCAGACCCAAAGATCTCCGAAACCAGGCCCTCAATATACGTCTCCATTTTCCCCACATTTGTGGACTCCGGCAGGCCAGTGATACTGATATTACTGCGCCTCGATCGCGCCTCCAACGCCTCATTTTTGGCTTGAATTAAGGCCAGTATTTTTTCCATGTTCAGCGCCTTTTCTGCCACGGTGCTCAAACCATCCTCAGTGTCCGACACCCTCTGCTCCACCTCCCCCATGCGCGCATTTTGTTTCTCCAACTGGGAGGACACATGGTCGAGGCGGTGGTTGACTGAGGCCATCGTGCCCTCGATGGCTTGTAGAGAGCGTTGCATGGCTAGCAATGTGCTTTCCAGCGTGGAAGGGCCGTCCGCCTGCGCATCCGCCTCCGAATCAGAGGCCGCCTTTTGTGGAGTTTTTGCGGGCTTGCGCAGGTCGAAAGTCAAACGTGGCTGGGACTTATCCGTCTTCCCCATGTTACACCTGCACACCCCCCACGGAGGGGATCAAGGCCTATGCAGCCCAGCCAGCGGTCCAGGTGTAGTTCCCAACGGTGTGCCACCACAGCCCGGCAGCCAGCCGTCAGTGCACTGCCCGGCACCCAAAGTGATTCAGGCAGCACCGCCGCAGACCGCAGACACAGCAGGGGGGGTGGGAAGGCTGCAGCGTCACTCACTGGGCCTCAAACCTCAGCCCGCATATAGGACCCCTCCAGCGCAAGCCTGCCAAGTGAGTCAAGAGGGAATGGTGATGGTGCTCCAAGATCACACACCGAGCTGGGGAGGTATTCGCCACAGATTCCCAGGAAGGTCGGCACCCAGCGCAGCTCAATGCCAGGCGGCAGCAGGCAGACAGCGATCTTGCCCACGGCTCCTCCGCTGCAGAAACAGCCGAGATCCCCTACGCCCCGCACCAGCCACAGCTTGCAGGCCGCAGCCCAGGCCCGGGCCCGCACACACCTACGCAGCTGTAGCCCAGGCCCAGCCGCGCACCCCACTCACCGCAACCGGCGCCGGCGGGTGTCCGATACCACAGGGAGCCTCAGCAAATGTCTGCGCCGTCGATTACACCTCCGCAGCGTCGGGCCCCGCAGTCGACTACTTCTCCGCCTCACCACCGCACACTCCTTCACTAAGCTCCCGGCGTCCCCGGGGGGGGCCGCCGCCTCAGCAGTGTCCAGCGCAGAGCGACGCTAGTCACAGGAGGCAGTTGCAGGGCAGTCCCTGAGCGCACCGGCCCAGTGAGGCCTATCTCCCAGCAGCGGTCGCCATTTTCTCGGTCTCAGCGTCCACACCTGGAGTCGCCGCCAGCGTGTATTCAACAGCGCCGCAGGTCCAGCAACCTCGCCATATGGTGTCGCCTGGGTTCCGGGAAGCACTCCGGTGATTTATGGGCACATTTGACCCGTAAGGCAGCAGATAATGGGCGGATTTCAGCTCGGCCGGGCAGAGCCTCACAGCAGTGCGGCCATTTTGCCGTGCGCCCTCTAGCGCCCCCGAGATAGGCAATTTTGATGTCGCCTCACTACGTTTTGGGCCCTTGCCTGTCGCGGGTACTTGGGCCTCCCACACAAGTGAGGCACCATTTTTATCGGGAGACCTGGGGGAACGCTGGGTGGTAGGAAATTTGTGTGAGGCCAGTTATGCCACACTTTCCCACACAAAAATGTGTGAAAAAAGTGATTTTTTCAGCTAAAATTGAGGTTTGCAGGGGATTTTGGGTAAGGAAACGTTGGGGGATCCACGCAAGCCATACCTCCCTGAAAGCCCCCGGGTGTCTACTTTTCAGAAATGTGTGGGTTTGGTAGGTTTCCTTAGATGGCCGCCGAGCACGGGCCAAAAACCCAGGTGACCCCCCTTGCAAACCAGGTGGTTTTGAGATAGGCAATTTTGATGTCGCCTCACTACGTTTTGGGCCCTTGCCTGTCGCGGGTACTTGGGTCTTCCACACAAGTGAGGCACCATTTTTATCGGGAGACCTGGGGGAATGCTGGGTGGTAGGAAATTTGTGTGAGGCCAGTGATGCCACACTTTCCCACACAAAAATGTGTGAAAAAAGTGATTTTTTCAGCTAAAATTGAGGTTTGCAGGGGATTCTGGGTAAGGAAACGTTGGTGGATCCACGCAAGCCATACCTCCCTGGAAGCCCCCGGGTGTCTACTTTTCAGAAATGTGTGGGTTTGGTAGGTTTCCCTAGATGGCCGCCGAGCACGGGCCAAAAACCCAGGTGACCCCCCTTGCAAAACCAGGTGGTTTTGAGATAGGCAATTTTGATGTCGCCTCACTACCTTTTGGGCCCTTGCCTGTTACGGGTACTTGGGCCTCCCACACAAGTGAGGCACCATTTTTATCGGGAGACCTGGGGGAACGCTGGGTGGTAGGAAATTTGTGTGAGGCAAGTGATGCCACACTTTCCCACACAAAAATGTGTGAAAAAAGTGATTTTTTTAGCTAAAATTGAGGTTTGCAGGGGATTCTGGGTAAGGAAACGTTAGGGGATCCACGCAAGCCATACCTCCCTGGAAGCCCCCGGGTGTCTACTTTTCAGAAATGTGTGGGTTTGGTAGGTTTCCCTAGATGGCCGCCGAGCACGGGGCCAAAACCCAGGTGACCCCCTTGCAAAACCAGGTGGTTTTGAGATAGGCAATTTTGATGTCGCCTCACTACGTTTTGGGCCCTTGCCTGTCGCGGGTACTTAGGCCTCCCACACAAGTGAGGCACCATTTTTATCGGAAGACCTGGGGGAATGCTGGGTGGTAGGAAATTTGTGTGAGGCCAGTGATGCCACACTTTCCCACACAAAAATGTGTGAAAAAAGTGATTTTTTCAGCTAAAATTGAGGTTTGCAGGGGATTCTGGGTAAGGAAACGTTGGGGGATCCATGCAAGCCATACCTCCCTGGAAGCCCCCGGGTGTCTACTTTTCAGAAATGTGTGTGCTTGGTAGGTTTTCCTAGGTGCCGGCAGAGCTAGGGTTCACAAACTACAGCTAGGCACTTTGCCAAAAAAGGGTCATTTTTCACTGCGAAATTGAGGTGTGACCACGTTGCGTTTTGTGCCATTTCCTGTCGCGGGCACTAGGCCAACCCACACAAGTGAGGTACCATTTTTCTCGTAAGACTTTGGGGAACGCGGGGTGGGCGGAAATTTGTGGATCCACGTAGATTCCAGAACTTTCCACCACAGAAATGTGGGGAAAATGTGGTTTTTTTTGACAATTGTTTAGATTTGCAAGGGATTCTGGGTAACAGAACCTGGTGGGAGGCAGTCAAGTCACCCCAACCAGGATTCCCCTGGGTGTCTAGTTTTCATAAATGTATAGGTTTGCAAGGTTTCCCTAGGTGCCGGCAGAGGTAGGGTTCAAAAACTACAGCTAGGCACTTTGCCAAAAAAAGGGTCATTTTTCACTGCGAAATTGAGGTGTGACCATGTTGCGTTTTGCGCCGTTTCCTGTCGCAGGCACTAGGCCTACCCACACAAGTGAGGTACCATTTTTCTCGTAAGACTTTGGGGAACGCGGGGTGGGTGGAAATTTGTGGATCCACGCAGATTCCAGAACTTTCCACCACAGAAATGTGGGGAAAATGTGTTCTTTTTGACAATTATTTAGGTTTGCAAGGGATTCTGGGTAACAGAACCTGGTGGGAGGCAGTCAAGTCACCCCATCCTGGATTCCCCTGGGTGTCTAGTTTTAAAAAATGTATAGGTTTGCTAGGTTTCCCTAGGTGCCGGCAGAGCTAGGGTTCAAAAACTACACCTAGGCACTTTGCCAAAAAAGGGTCATTTTTCACTGCGAAATTGAAGTGTGACCACGTTGTGTTTTGCGTCGTTACCTGTCGCAGGCACTAGGCCGACCCACACAAGTGAGGTACCATTTTTCTCGTAATACTTTGGGGAACGCGGGGTGAGTGGAAATTTGTGGATCCACCCAGATTCCAGAACTTTCCACCACAGAAATGTGGGGAAAATGTGTTATTTTGGACAATTTTTTAGGTTTGCAAGGGATTCTGGGTAACAGAACCTGGTGGGAGGCAGTCAAGTCACCCCATCCTGGATTCCCCTGGGTGTCTAGTTTTCAAAAATGTATAGGTTTGCTAGGTTTCCCTAGGTGCCGGCAGAGGTAGGGTACAAAAACTACAGCTAGGCACTTTGCCAAAAAACTGTCATTTTTCACTGCGAAATTGAGGTGTGACCACGTTGCGTTTTACGCCGTTTCCTGTCGCAGGCACTAGGCCGACCCACACAAGTGAGGTACCATTTTTCTCGTAAGACTTTGGGAAACGCGGGGTGGGTGGAAATTTGTGGATCCACGCAGATTCCAGAACTTTCCACCACAGAAATGTGGGGAAAATGTGTTTTTTTTTACAATTATTTAGGTTTGCAAGGGATTCTGGGCAACAGAACCTGGTGGGAGGCAGTCAAGTCACCCCATCCTGGATTCCCCTGGGTGTCTATTTTTCAAACATGTATAGGTTTGCTAGGTTTCCCTAGGTGCCGGCAGAGCTAGGGTTCAAAAACTACACCTTGGCACTTTGCCAAAAAAGGGTCATTTTTCACTGCAAAATTGAAGTGTGACCACGTTGCGTTTTGCGTCGTTTCCTGTTGCAGGCACTAGGCAGACCCACACAAGTGAGGTACCATTTTTCTCATAAGACTTTGGGGAACACGGGGTGGGTGGAAATTTGTGGATCCACGCAGATTCCAGAACTTTCCACCACAGAAATGTGGGGAAAATTTGTTTTTTTGGACAATTTTTTAGGTTTGCAAGGGATTCTGGGTAACAGAACCTGATGGGAGGCAGTCAAGTCACCCCATCCTGGATTCCCCTGGGTGTCTAGTTTTCAAAAATGTATAGGTTTGCTAGGTTTCCCTAGGTGCCGGCAGAGGTAGGGTTCAAAAACTACAGCTAGGCACTTTGCAAAAAAAGGGTCATTTTTCACTGCGAAATTGAGGTGTGACCACGTTGCGTTTTGCACCGTTTCCTGTCGCGGGCACTAGGCCGACCCACACAAGTGAGGTACCATTTGTCTCGGAAGACTTTGGGGAACGCGGGGTGGGTGGAAATTTGTGGATCCACGCAGATTCCAGAACTTTCCACCACAGAAATGTGGGCAAAATGTGTTTTTTTTTACAATTATTTAGGTTTGCAAGGGATTCTGGGTAACAGAACCTGGTGGGAGGCAGTCAAGTCACCCCATCCTGGATTCCCCTGGGTGTCCAGTTTTCAAAAATGTATAGGTTTGCTAGGTTTCCCTAGGTGCCGGCAGAGCTAGGGTTCAAAAACTACACCTAGGCACTTTGCCAAAAAAGGGTAATTTTTCACTGCGAAATTGAAGTGTGACCACGTTGCGTTTTGCGTCGTTTCCTGTCGCAGGCACTAGGCCGACCCACACAAGTGAGGTACCATTTTTGTCATAAGACTTTGGGGAACACGGGGTGGGTGGAAATTTGTGGATCCACGCAGATTCCAGAACTTTCCACCACAGAAATGTGGGGAAAATGTGTTTTTTTGGACAATTTTTTAGGTTTGCAAGGGATTCTGGGTAACAGAACCTGGTGGGAGGCAGTCAAGTCACCCCATCCTGGATTCCGCTGGGTGTCTAGTTTTCAAAAATGTATAGGTTTGCTAGGTTTCCCTAGGTGCCGGCAGAAGTAGGGTTCAAAAACTACAGATAGGCACTTTGCAAAAAAAGGGTCATTTTTCACTGCGAAATTGAGGTGTGACCACGTTGCGTTTTGCGCCGTTTCCTGTCGCGGGCTCTAGGCCAACCCACACAAGTGAGGTACCATTTTTCTCGGAAGACTTTGGGGAACGCGGGGTGGGTGGAAATTTGTGGATCCACGCAGATTCCAGAACTTTCCACCACAGAAATGTGGGGAAAATTTGGTTTTTTTGACAATTGTTTAGGTTTGCAAGGGATTCTGGGTAACAGAACCTGGTGGGAGGCAGTCAAGTCACCCCATCCTGGATTCCCCTAGGTGTCTAGTTTTCAAAAATGTATAGGTTTGCTACGTTTCCCTAGGTGCCGGCAGAGCTAGGGTTCAAAAACTACAGCTAGGCACTTTGCCAAAAAAGGGTCATTTTTCACTGCGAAATTGAGGTGTGACCACGTTGCGTTTTGCGCCGTTTCCTGTCGCAGGCACTAGGCCGACCCACACAAGTGAGGTACCATTTTTCTCGTAAGACTTTGGGGAACGCGGGGTGGGTGGAAATTTGTGGATCCACACAGATTACAGAACTTTCCACCACAGAAATGTGGGGAAAATGTGTTTTTTTTGACAATTGTTTAGGTTTGCGAGGAATTCTGGGTAACGGAACCTGGTGGGAGGCAGTCAAGTCACCCCATCCTGGATTCCCCTGGGTGTCTAGTTTCCAAAAATGTATAGGTTTGCTAGGTTTCCCTAGGTGCCGGCAGAGCTAGGGTTAAAAAACTACAGCTAGGCACTTTGCAAAAAAAGGGTAATTTTTCACTGTGAAAATGTGGTGCGTCCACGTTGCGTTTTGCGCTGCTTCCTGTCGCGGGCACTAGGCCTACCCACACAAGTGAGGTACCATTGTTTTCGGAAGACCTTGGGGAACGCGGGGTGGGTAGAATTTTGTGGATCCGCGCAGATTCCAGAACTTTCCACCACAGAAAAGTGAGGAAAATTTGTTTTATTTTTACCAATTTTTTATGTTTGCAAGGGATTCTGGGTAACAGAACCTGGTGAGAGCCAGTCAAGTCACCCCGTCCTGAATTCCCATGGGTGTCTAGTTTTCAAAAATGTATAGGTTTGCTAGGTTTCCCTAAGTGCCCGCAGAGCTAGGGTTCAAAAACTACAGCTAGGCACTTTGCAAAAAAAGGGTAATTTTTCATTGTGAAAATGTGGTACGTCCACGTTGCATTTTGAGCCATTTCCTGTTGTGGGCACAAGGCCTACCCACACAAGTGAGGTACCAATTTTATCGGGAGACTTAGGGTAACACAGAATTGTAGAGCAACTGTTATTACCTATTGACTTTCGATGCATTTCTGCCTTCCAAATGAAAGACAATGTGAAAAAAATAAGTCATTTTGAAAAATGACCTATAATTCTCATGCTAATATGGGTACTCCCAATTTCGGAAATGTACAAATATCTACTGTTTCTAAAATCTACATTTTTTTCCCATTTCAGAAATACATAGGTGTCTTTCATAACAATTTTTCCATGTATACATTTTCCCAAAATAATTGCTATATACCCGGTACATAATAAAAAACCATTGCAAGATGCTGCTCAGTTATTGGCTCTGGGTTCGTCGGGTTCTTGGTGAACCTACAGGTCCTATATATCCCCACAACCAGAAAGGTCTATCGGATATAACGGTATATTGCTTTTAAATATCTGTCATAATTAGAAGAAGTTACAGGTGAAAACGTTGACACAAATGGCTGTTTTTATCAACTAATTTTCAATTTTTCCTTCATTTAACTGTTAGTTTCTATAAGGAAAACTTTAAGGATCTACACAAATGACCCCTTGCTGAATTCAGAATTTTGTCTACTTTTCAGAAATGTATGGCTTTTCAGGATCCATTATTGGTTTCATACCCATTTCTACCTTTAACTGGAAGGAGGTTGAAAGCACAAAAAATAGCAAAAATAGGCTATGTCCCAGAAAAATGCCAAAACTGTGTAAAAAAGTTGGTTTTCTGACAAAAGTCTGCTTGTCCCTGAAAGCTGGGAAGATGGTGATTTCAGCACCACAACTCCTTTTTTGATGCCATTTGCAGGGAAAAACAAGACGCTTTCATCTGTAGCCCTTTTTCGCATTTTTCCCAAAAAAACAAAATGTTGCTGTATTTTGGCTAATTTCTGGGTCCCCTCCAGGGGAATCCACAAACCCTGGGTACCTTTACAATCCCCATGATGTTAGAAAAAAGGACGCAAATTTGGCGTGGATACCTTATGTGGTCAAAAAGTTACAGGGGCCTAAGCGCGCACTACCCCAAATAGCCAAAAAAAGGCTTAGCACAGGGGGGGAAAAGGCCTAGCAGCGAAGGGGTTAAATCACTCGGTGTGCTTGTCGGCACACATCAGGGCTCTGGGCGAGGTCCGACGTGCCCCCATCGCGAATCCCTGCCGGACTGTCTCGGTGATCGAGGGTGCCTGCCAGGGCACCTCCCGAGACGTAGACTCAGGGGTTAACATCACCGCCGCCGACCCGGGATTGACTCACGCACTGAGGGCCGGTATCTGTCCATCACCGGCCCCCGATTGCCCAGAGAGTTGTTGTGGACTCTGGAATCACCGCTGCTAACCCGGGGTCTGCGAAAGCTTTGCACCTGTTTCCACCTGCAGCCGAGAGCACCGTGTCGCGTTCGGCCCCGGCCTGCCGCCAAGCAACTGAGGGGCTTGGCCGGAACCGCGCTGGTATTGGGCAAACCCACATAGCCTGAAGCCAAAAGCACACCGTGACCCCGTTGGCCCCGGCCTGCCGCCTAGCAACTGAGGGGCTCGGCCGGAGCCGCGCTGCAATTGGTCGAGCGCGCAACGCTGGATTTGAAGCCGGGGGCGCTTTCCCGAAGAGAAGCTGCGCCGCCCGGAATCGAGTCGGATTGAAGGCCTCCTCTACCCCGCACACCAAAGGTAACTGGCTCCGGTCTGGGGACCGAAGCCAGCACGGGGGGAATGCGGGAGGAACCATGCCTGACGAGCGGCTTGCAGCAAACCTAGTCGGCTGGTGACCAGCACGCGCCCGCGCCGGCATAACTGGGGGAGACCTCTCCGTGGGACTTCAACTGCGCGAGCCAAGTGTAGCACAACCCGTGCTACAGCAGAGGCCCGTTTCTAGTATGGGCACCGTTTCCCTGAGTTGTCGCGCATTGGCAGCAGAGGCTCACAGCCCATTGAGCCTACCAGTCATCGTTTTGCTCTACATGTTATCAGGTGAACAGCGCTACAAGGGACTGCTTTGATAAGATAGCATTACTACCGTAAACTGTTTTTGATAATCAAGGGAGCATCACTACAGTGCCCTTTTGCATCCAAAAGGACCTACAAGTTTATTTTTGGCTAAGAAACTTATCAAGAACATTCATGCAAGGGGTATGAGAGGCAACATGTAAATACAATAAATTACAGAGTCTGGGTTTCAAAAAAATAAGTCCACGTTGTTGTTTGCAGCCTTGATGTGTCTTTATTAAGCAAGTGCTGGATTTTCATAAATGCACAGCCAACGCGTTTCGCCCAAACATGGGCTTCTTCAGGGCGATTGCTGGGTGCTGTACTCTCGCCAAGGTCATAAAGTGAGATCCGGAAATCTTTCAGGTCTGTTTCAGGACGTAGAGATTAAAAGAAGACGTTCCCTTGAGTTAAGGGTAACCAATGGTCTGAAGAGGGTCAGCGACCAAGGTGCTCTGTCTCTGCCGTGATTAGTCCGTGTCAGAGGCAAGGGGTGATTGTTAGTAACGATAAGTCCGCGATCCGTGTTCGGTGGCATCAGTATCCAGCCGGGCTCAAGGGAACGTCTTCTTTTAATCTCTACGTCCTGACACGGACCTGAAAGATTTGCGGATCTCATGTGGCAGCTGGCCATTTGAGGTGGGCAATATCCCAGAAGGGTAGTGACTAGTCTGGGCAGTGCAATCCTCTTGAAAACCCGGCTGCCTCTTCCATTATTATCAAGAACATTCCTAAGAAAAGATTGTCTATGTATGTTGGATATATGTCGTTTTGATCTTGCCTAAATTAGATAAAGATATTTATATTTTTATAACAACCTGTGTGGTGTACATTTGTGGTGTTTCACTGTGTTACTGTGGGTGCTGGTGCAAATATTTTACACATTGCCTTGGGGATAAGCCTGTCTGCTCGTGCCAAGCTACCAAGGGGGTGAGCAGGGGTTATCAACAGTGTGTACCCCCTTACCCTGACTAGAAGCAAGGGTCCCTATTTGGTCACAGGTACTTACCTCTGCCAACTAGAGACCCCCAGTTCTAACATTGGTGGTCATCGGTGAGGATTTGAACTTGTGTTTGCACTTGACCCACAGTGATTGGTGAACATCACTAGTTTAGCGCAGATCACTACGCAACCACATACTGAACTTTTTTGGTTTTTGGTTCTATTTTTGAGTAACGCCCAGGAAGCTTCATGTCTCAGAAGGGGAGTGCAGCAAATGAGAAGGCAGAATTGGAATTTCATATTGAGGATCTGTATTCTTACAAAAAGGATGAGCTCAATCAATTTTTCAAAGATTTGGTTACACCATGAGAAGCAGCTCCAGGAAGGAGGAGCTGTCGGAAGCCTTGAAGGCCTGGTGGGAGGCTAAAGAGGCGGAGGAGGCAGATGCTGAAAATGGAGGGGAGAATACAGGAAGGGAGGGTTTTGGATCACACGATCTACCAATGGGCAGACCGGCCTCTGGGGCTGGCAGCCACCATTCCAGTAGGAGATTCTCCCCAGAGGAGTTACAAGAGAACCAAAGGATCAGGGAACATGAGCTTGAAGTCATGAGGCTCAAGGACAAGGCAGAGGAGAGGGCTCGTGCCTTGGAAGAGGGCAAGAGTGCCGTGCCTTGGAGGAAAGGAAATTACTTTTGGCTCATGAGTTGAGCATGAGGGAGCTGGACCTGAAGGCCAAACAATTGGAGTCCAGCTCAAATGGTGGCAGCACACAGCCAGTGCAAGGGGGTAAAGTATACATACCCAAGGATATAGTGCAGAATTTCCAGAAGGGACAGGATATTTTTGCATGGTTTGAATCATATGAGGAGTCTTTAAGGATGCATGAGGTGCCTGAAAAGAGCTAGGGGGCGGGCCTTTGGAAACATTTTGAGGCGTCAGGGACCGCAGTTTTGACACCTTTAGAGAAGGAGGGTGCCCTGACTTATGTCAACATGAAGAAGGCTTTATGCCTCAAGTATGGGCTCACCCCAGAACAGTATAGAGTGAGGTTCAGGAACTCAAAGAAGAATGACTCAGACACGTGGGTTGAATGTGTGAGAATGTACACCCGCGCATTGGAAGGTTGGATGAAGGGCAGCAAAGTTACTGATTATGAGGGGTTGTACCATCTAATTAGTTGGGAGCACTTGAGCAGTCTATGTGTTCCAGAGCTGCGCCAGCATCTTTTGGATAGTAAGTTAACTAATCCTAGTGAGCTTGCTAAGGAGGCAGACCGCTGGACCAGCACCAGGGTCCACAAGGGGATTGTGGGTACCACAGCCAAAGGTGGGCAGGGTCCCCAGCAGAAGAGTGGGGGGGACAAAGGTAATCAAAAGGAGTTCTCTAAAGGGCCCCAAAATAATGCAGAGGGAAAGGAGTCCCAGCCCTCCCAGCCTAAGAAGTCGCAGCCCCCTAAGGGCAGGCGTAGTAACTTTCCGGGTCCCCTCAGGTTTTACAACTGTAACGAGAAGGGCCACATTGCCCCTAAGTGCCCCAAGAAGTCCCCAGCACCCACTGGTGCTCCGTCACCGGGTTTAGGGAGTGTAGCTTTGGGAGAGGAATTAGTTTCCAGAGGGGAAGAGGAGCAAGCAGTGATGACCCTTGTCTCTTTAGGAGACAGAGAGATGGTCCAGGAGTCCTACTTGCCTGAGAACACTTAAAAAAATACAAGCAGTGGGTGACCATCAATGGGAGGAGGGTGGAGGCTCTCAGAGACACAGGAGCCAGCGTGACATCCATGAGGTGTCAGTGGTTGTCTGAAGAGCAGGTCATTCCCAATGCACTTCACCCTGTAGTTGCAGCAGACAACTCTGTGCGCTTCTGCAAAGTGGCGCAAGTTCCCTTTGAGTGCGGGGGGTCTCAGGTTCCTTGAAGGTCGTGGTTAGTCCTTCCATGCCTGTAGACTGTCTGCTAGGAAATGACCTGGAGACTTCCCCATGGAGGGAGGTGGAACGCCAGGCTCATTTGGAGATGTTGGGTCTGCCTGAGTGGGTTTGTGTGACCACTCGGTCAATGGCAGCCAGTAGGGGTAACCAAGCAGACCTGGAGCCTGAAACAGTGGCCCAGGTACCTGCCAGGAAGAAGAAGGGCAGGGGGCATGGGAAACCAGCCCCCACAATTCCCACGGTCCAGGAGGAGGCAGTACCTGAGGGGGTGCCCTGGAACCTACAGGGGAACAGATAGCCGAACTGGGAGACCTGCCTGAGCTGACCCATTGGCAGCAAGAAGGAGGTCCCTCCAGGGAGGAGTTCTGCAAGGCGCAGAGAGAATGCCCTTCTCTCATTGGTATGCGGAAACAGGCCGCAGACCAGGCGGCAGGTGGCGAGTCCAAGAATCATCTCATTTACTGGGAGGTTGGGTTACTCTATAGTGAGCCTAAGGTTGCTGAGCCCGGTGCAGCCTGTGTGCTGGTGGTACCCGAGCGCTTCAGGACCTTCCTAATGGGTCTAGCTCATGACGTGCCTCTCGCAGGTCATCTGGGGCATGACAAGACCTACCAAAGGCTTGTCACCCACTTTTACTGGCCCCAGATGAAGACGCATGTTGGTACACACTGTAGGACTTGCCAGACTTGCCAGGCAAGTGGCAAGAGTGGAGGGAAGTGTAAGGCTCCCCTCCAACCCTTTCCCGTGGTGAGCACCCCTTTCGAGCGGGTGGGCATCGACATTGTGCGGCCTCTGGAACCCAAGACAGCCTTAGGCAACAAGTTTATCTTGGTGGACCATGCCACCCGGTACCCGGAAGCTGTCCCTCTCTGGACAATCACTGCCCCCGTGGTGGGCCGTGCGTTGATGGGGATCTTTTCCCGTGTGGGGTTCCCCAGAGAGGTGGTCTCCGACCGGGGTTCCAACTTCATCTCGAAGTACATGAAGTCTTTGTGGGAGGAGTGTGGGGTAACTTACAAGTTTACCACTCCTTACCATCCTCAAGGGAATGGGTTGGTTGAGAGATTCAACCGAACCCTGAAAGGCATGATAATGGGCCTTGCGGAGCCCATGAGACGGAAGTGGGATGTCTTCTTACCATGCCTGTTGTTTGCCTACAGGGAGGTGCATCAGAAGTCCTTAGGGTTCAGTCCCTTTGAACTCCTGTATGGCCACCCTGCTAGAGGACCTCTCAGTCTGGTGAAGGAGGGTTGGGAGAAATCCCCTGGTAAGTCCCCCCAGGATGTGTTCAGCTATGTGCTGGCCTTCCGCAACCAGACTCAGCACTTCAGGAAACTCGCTCAGGCGAACCTGGAAGCTAGCCAGGAAGAAAAGAAAAGATGGTATGACCAGAATGCCACTCTGGTCGAATTTCAACCTGGGCAGAAGGTGTGGGTGATGGCGCCAGTGGAGCCTTGTGCGCTCCAAGACAAGTGGACTGGGCCATATGAGGTGGTGGAGTGCAAGAGCGATGTAACCTATCTGATTGACTTGCAGTCTCCCAGGAACCCTTTGAGGGTCCTGCATGTGAACCGCCTCAAGCCACACTTTGAGAGGTCTGATGTGACAATGCTCCTTGCCACAGATGATGGGATGGAGGAGGAGAGTGACCCTCTTCCTGACCTCCTGTCAGCAGAGGAGCAAGATGGGTCAGTGGATGGGGTAAACCTCTCTCCCACACTGACCCCAGAACAGCAGAGGGACTGTCGCCATGTGTTGGGTCAGTTCGCCTCCCTGTTCTCCCTGACACCAGGAGTCACCAATTGGTGTGTCCATGATGTGGACACTGGGGACAGCCTACCTGTGAAGCAGAAATTTTACAGGGTAGCTGACAAGGTCAGGGCCAACATCAAGGAAGAAGTTTCCAAGATGTTGGCGCTAGGGGTGATTGAGCCCTCAAGCAGCCCGTGGGCTAGTCCAGTGGTCGTAGTGCCAAAAGCTGCTGCACCCGGTGCCACGCCAGAACTCAGGTTTTGTGTGGACTACCGTGGGCTCAATGCGGTCACCAAGACTGACGCACACCCCATCCCCAGAGCTGATGAGCTCGTGGATCGGTTCGACGCTGCCCAGTACCTCAGTATGTTTGATTTAACTTCTGGGTACAGACAGATTGCCTTAACTGAGGGGGCCAAGGAGAGGTCAGCGTTTTCAACGCCAGAGGGGCACTTCCAGTTCCGTGTCATGCCCTTTGGGTTGAAGAACGCCCCTGCCACCTTCCAGAGACTGGTCAACCGAGTACTGTCCGGGCTGGAGGAATTCAGCGCCGCGTACCTGGATGACATTGCTGTGTTCAGCTCCAGTTGGGAAGAACATTTGCAACACCTCTGCGAAGTGTTGAAGGCTCTGCAAAGGGCAGGCCTCACTATCAAGGCCAGTAAGTGCCAGATAGGGCAGGGATCTGTGGTGTACTTGGGACACCAGGTAGGGAGCCGCCAGGTGGCGCCCCTCCAAGTGAAGATTGATACCATTCTGGCTTGGGAGTCCCCCAAGACCCAGACAGAGGTGAGAGCCTTTTTAGGACTCACCGGGTATTATCGCCGATTTGTCAAGGGATATGGCACCATTGTTGCCCCCTTGACAGAGCTGACTTAAAGGAAGCAGCCCAGGAAGGTGATCTGGACCGATGCCTGCCAGACCGCGTTTGATGCCCTGAAAGCTGCCATGTGCACGGCACCCGTGCTCAAGGCGCCTGATTTCTCCAAAGAGTTTGTGGTGCAGACAGATGCTTCAGAGCATGGAGTGGGAGCAGTACTCTCACAACTGAACGACGAGGGCTTGGACCAACCCGTAGCTTTCCTTAGCAGGAGGCTACTTCCCAGGGAACAGAGGTGGAGTGCAATTGAAAGGGAAGCTTTTGCTGTGGTCTGGGCACTGAAGAAGCTAAGGCCCTACTTGTTTGGGACTCACTTCCGGGTTCAGACAGACCACAGGCCCCTCAGATGGTTAATGCAGATGAGGGGTGAGAACCCAAAACTGTTGAGGTGGTCCATCTCCCTACAGGGAATGGACTTTACGGTGGAACACCGCCCTGGTACAGAACACGCCAATGCTGATGGTCTGTCCAGGTTCTTCCGCCTTAGTGATGAGAACTCCCCAGGGGATGGGTAGTTCTCCCCACTTTTCAGCTGGAGGGGACACGTGTTAGACCTGGCATCCTTGGCGTGGTTTCCCCTGACTTTTTGCCTCTACCTCCTGTATTTTTGACACTGTGCTGGAATTCGTTTTTGCTGGTTTAGATGCTTTGGGCACTTTGCCACTGCTGATCAGTGCCAAAGTGCAAGTGCTCCCTGGTTAAATTGTTATTGTGATTGGCTATCCATAATTGGTATATTTGCTTTACCAATAAGTCCCTAGTAAAGTGCACTGAGTGTGCCGGGGCTGGTGATTCAAATGCTACTAGTGGTCCTGCAGCACTGATTGTGCCACCCACAGGAGTAGCCCTAAGATGATGTCTCAGGCCTGCCACTGCAGTGCCTGTATGCAGTTTGTGAACTGCCATGTTGTCCTGGCCAGTGTACACACTTGCCAGGCCTAACCCTTCCCTTTTCTTACACATTGGACACCCCTATGGAAGGCCCAAGGTACCCCCCTGGGCAGGGTGCAGTGTATGTGAAAGGTAGTACATGTACTAGTGTGGGTAACATGTCCTGATAGTGAAATACTGCCAATTTCGTTTTTCACTATTGAAAGGCTATCTTGCCCATAGGTTAACATGGGGAATGCTGTATAACATGGTTACCTGCATATCTTCCCATAGCAGCAAGATAGAAAGTTGGAATCTGGTACCCCAGAACTCAGAATTTAATTACACATCTTTTAGTGAGGATGGTTTTTAAATTCTAAGTTTGGAAATAGCACTTTTAGAAAGTGGCTATTTTTTTGTTCAACCTCTCTGTGTGCCTCTGCCTGTTTGTGAATTGACCGTCTGGTTTGTGAGTGACAGGGGCTGGGGGTGGCTGCAGGAGGCTGGGTGAGTCAGCACTAGGCTGAATAGACCTATCTACATGTAGAGCGGTGGGAGGAGAGCACCTGGGTCTGAATAGGGCTGTGCCTGCCTTCCACAATGCTGGCTCCACCTCCTACGGTGTGTCTGATGATCCTGGCCCACACTCACAAAGGAAGGAGAGGTGCCCTGGCAGAATGCACCCTGAACTGGTTTGGACTGGGTCAAGGACCCCACACACATGAAGAACAAAGACTTTTGGGGTATAAATACTAGAGCTGAAACCCCTGAATTTTAGACTACTTTGGAGCCAAGGAGGAACCTCTGCCCAAGAAGATCACCTGAAGAAACTGAGGAGAAGTACTGCCCTTGCTGTGTGTTCTGGGGCTGGCCTGCAGTTTGCTGATTCTGCTGAGGGTGAGGCTAAAGGACTTTGCTGTGTGCTGTGTCCCCCCCTTCTTGAAGAGAAAGGACTTTGCTGTGTGCTGTGTCCTAAGAGTCTCCAAGGGCCTGAGGAGAGCTGGCCTCCTGTTTGCAACTCAGGGACACAAAAGTTGCAGAAGAAATCCACTTGTGAATGCCCAGTGCGTGTGGCTGCGCACTGACTGTGGCCCCCTGAACTTTGCCCTGCCTGCCCGTGTTTTAAATCACTCGGTGTGCTTGTCGGCACACATCAGGGCTCTGGGTGAGGTCCGACGTGCCCCCATCGCGAATCCCTGCCGGACTGTCTCGGTGATTGAGAGTGCCTGCCAGGGCAGCTCCCGAGACGTAGACTCAGGGGATAACATCACTGCCACTGACCCGGGATCGACTCACGCACTGAGGGCCGGTATCTGTCCATCACCGGCCCCCGATTGCCCAGAGAGTTGTTGTGGACTCTGGAATCACCGCTGCTGACCCGGGGTCTGCGAAAGCTTTGTACCTGTTTCTACCTGCAGCCGAGAGCACCGTGACGCGTTCGGCCCCGGCCTGCCGCCTAGCAACTGAGGGGCTCGGCCGGAGCCGTGCTGGGATTGGGCAAACCTGCATCGCCTGAAGCCAAAAGCACACCATGACCCCGTCGCCCCCGGCCTGCCGCCTAGCAACTGAGGGGCTCGGCCGGAGCCGCGCTGCAATTGGTCTAGCGCGCAACGCTGGATTTGAAGCCGGGGGCGCTTTCCCGAAGAGAAACTGCGCCACCCGGAATTGAGTCGGATTGAAGGCCTCCTCTACCCCGCATGCCAAAGGTAACTGGCTCCGGTCTGGGGGCCGAAGCCGGCACGGGGGGAAAGCGGGAGGAACCGCGCCTGATGAGCGGCTTGCAGCGAACCCAGTCGGCTGGTGTCCAGCACGCCCCTGCGCCGGCATAACAGGGGGAGACCTCTCCGTGGGAGTTCAACTGCATGAGCCAAGTGTAGCACAACCCGGGCTACAGCAGAGGCCCGTTTCTAGTACGGGCACCATTTCCCTGAGTTGTCGCGCATTGGCAGCAGAGGCTCACAGCCCATTGAGCCTAACAGTCATCGTTTTTCTCTACATGTTATCAGGTGAACAACGCTACAAGGGACTGCTTTGATAAGATAGCATTACAACCGTAAACTGTTTTTGATAATCAAGGGAGCATCACTACAGTGCCCTTTTGCATCCAAAAGGACCTACAAGTTTATTTTTGGCTAAGAAACTTATCAAGAACATTCCTAAGAAAAGATTGTCTATGTATGTTGGATATATGTCGTTTTGATCTTGCCTAAATTAGATAAAGATATTTATATTTTTATAACAACCTGTGTGGTATTTCACTGTGTTACTGTGGGTGTTGGTGCAAATATTTTACACATTGCCTTGGGGATAAGCCTGTCTGCTCGTGCCAAGCTACCATGGGGGTGAGCAGGGGTTATCAACAGTGTGTACCCCCTTACCCTGACTAGAAGCAAGGGTCCCTATTTGGTCACAGGTACTTACCTCTGCCAACTAGAGACCTCCAGTTCTAACACAACCTCAATCAAAATGCTAAATAAAACGGTTAACCGGGAGCACCATTGTCGTGAGAAAAAATACACTGGACGAGGTGGTCAATGAATGGGCAGATAAGTAGCTCATTTATATATTTGAAATGAGGAACCGTTGACCACAAGTTCTAATTTTGGCAGGTGCTTGACTGCAGAACATAACAAAAGTTTGAACTTTTTATCAAAAACACTTTGCGTCACCTCTCGGAAGCTTTAAGGTGGAAGCTCCTTCTAAGGCTATTGTTTATTTTAAGCCCTGTCACTATTTTAGTTTCCAAAGTTGCAGAAAGTCCCAGTTGGTCCCCACTCCTACTCTTAGTCCTTCTTGTCTTCTAAATGACAGATGCATCCTGTTATTGCTACATCTTCTTGATGTTCAGAAAGATATACATGTAGAGGACAGGGGATCGAAGACTTGTTCACCAGAAAGACAGTGACCTGAGGTTATTGGCCTTCATAGGAGAGCTATATCTGAGGTTACAGGAGGGTGTGAGGCCTATTGCCTCTTTAGACGATCAAGACAGTGTGGACAATTTTAGCACAACCCTGTCTATGGGCTGGCAGGGACATTTAAGACTCTCATGCTTCAGATGTGGACAGAAAAGGCCTGGGGCACTATATGGTAAAACTAGACCCTGCTTCATTCCCTCCTCTTGTTTATTCTTGAACAAAACTCTTACAGCATACTTTGCAGGTCCTCCTCTTAGTTGTGGTATCCAAGGGGTGTAATTTACATTGGAACATTGGCATATTGGGACATTAGTTCCTTAACTCTATATACTCTCTTTCATGTATGTCAACGAGGGATGTATATGGTGTTGGTGTAGGTGATGGTGGATCTATATTTAAATCCCATCTCAGTTGGTAACTACTAGTCGTTAATTGGGGGCTATTGACCTGGCACTTGGTAATGGCAGTGGGCTGCAGTAAGTGTTGTCCTGGCGTTGTGAGCTCTCAACTTCTAGTAGGGCTAAATTATCCCCACTCATTTTTCTATCCTTCTTTTTGTGTATAGGCTTTCTGAATGTTCCCTATTCCTCCATAATTCATACCTACTAATTTACTACCAGTTTTTTAGCACAATGACAGAACAACTGTATGGCACAACAGAGGAGCAACAGCACACCGAAAACTGGTAACACAATTTTTAGAATGCCAGACAGCCACGAAGGCATCCAGTCAAAGTTCAACCAATCAGTGGCTGTGTCTGCTATGGCACCTCCTTCAGCAATAATTTTCTTTTCTATGTTGTTCAAGTCCTCAATGGCCTTGGTGATGGAGCCATTTTCTTCATCGTTGGCAATGTGCAGCATGAACTCCCGATCCGCAAGCATACCCTCCTTTTGGTATTTCGAAGCCAGCGTGCATTTGCCTTGATCTGGAACATAACAATGATGGTGTTGAAAAAAAGAACTGGACCTTGTTGAATAGGCGGAACTTCTGGTGTATGTCTTTGAAGGCTGTCTAACCAAAGTACTCAGCATGCCGCCGATGTCGGTGGAGCAAGGTAACAGAGCCAGTCATTGGATGCACATGGATGTGGAAGATAATGGCTGTAGGAATGACCAGGGAGACTTTGTGCATTGTTCTAGTGAGCATAGGCTGGTCCATCGAGGTGGTAGTTAGAGATAGAGACATTCTCCGCAAGCCCAGTAGAAATCCCTTAGGCTGGAGGTGCCATATTGCATGTCCAAATTATAGATGGTGCTGTTGCATCCAGAGTTGCGCCCAACAGGTACTCTGCCATTTCCTAGAAAACAGAGAAAAGGTGACTTTAGTTTGAAATCTTTCTTATAAGTTTGGACATTTTCTCCCCACCCCAAGTGTAACAACTCTATCCCATCCACATTTGTGTAAATAGACATAGAGCAGTTCTCTTTTGGCCTGGGCAACGTAAGGTGTGGGGTAAAGAGCCATTACAGTCTGAGGGTGATCTTGTTATCATAAACCCATTCTTCCTACCAGAAGCTGCACTAAGGTTGATATCAGGAGCTCCTATTTTGAGCATCTTTGTTACCTCCCACTCTATTCTGGAATTGTCAGTGATAACCTTGTGCATTATTGGGGTGGTCCCATATTGTGGCATTTACTAATACTTCAGAGATGTTGGCCTCAATAATCTGAACTTGCCCCTGTATTCTGTAGAGGAACAGGTGTAGGAGACATTTTTCAGTGTGTGGTGGTACTTCCCTCGGAAAAATCTGTCTATTTGCCCCCACTACATGGGGAATGTATGAGCCACATAACAGTATTCATTAGTCTTCTGCCTACCTACTATTGTCATCTCTCTGTACCACATGTTTTCTAGTAGGGAATTATGGACCCATGCTCCCCTGTTGACTCATCATTATTCTGGTGTGGCAGGAAGGACTGAAGGATAGACATATGGACATCATGATGCCAGGCTGCTAGGGCATTTCTGCATAGGCAAGACAATAGTGGGGGACGCAGTGTGATATCAAGGGTACCATCCCATTCTGTATAATTTTCAACGGGGGAAGGAGATGGGGATGCAGGATGTACATATGTATGTGGGGTGCTGATGTTACTTGAAGAGGTATTGGAAGACGTTGCATTACTAGTGAGGCCATTTCCCTCAGTACAGGTGCTAGCAGAAAAAGGGGATTGGGATATGGAGTGCATAGTGGCATGGGCAGCTTCAATAGTTTGAGGAATACAACCCTTTTTATCAACACAATGAGAAATAACAGCGAACCAGTTAAACATTGCTAGTGCCACTCCGACAATAATATAGAATAACAAAATACAAGTACATAACTTCGCATAAGACACTTCTGTGCTGCGGGTGTTGCAGCTGTAGCCGTAGACTACAAAATCGATCACATTCTTCTTCTCAGATAGTCAATGGGAACAAGCTGCACTCCTGTTGTTCCTCGTTTAGTGCTGAGGTGGTGCAGGGTCGACCCTGATGTCGCTCCGGTGGATCCATGCCTTCCTTTCGGCGATGCAGACAGCTGTGGGTGAGGAGTCTTTGACTTTAAAAGGTCCTTCAAATATATATATTTTTTCCACTGATAGAGACCTTCCGGACAAAGATCTGTGTTCCGGGAGGGATGAGTAAGAGCTCAGGATCGATGGGGCTCTTCTCCTTCTGCTTGGATATCTGAGAAGAAAGAAACTTTGCAGTGTGTGTTAACTTATACAGATACTGATACATTTCCACTTTCGTAATTTCAGAAGAACTTTCAGTATGAATTTTAGGTCTGGTTGATGGAACTGATGTATATATTGATCATCCAGTGACAAGCTGATGGGGCGTTAGGTGGTGATCAGAACTTGGAGAATATCTGAGTGAAAACAGGGTAATTGGTAGGCAATAGGGCCATTTTTGTCTTAATTTTTTTATTTATTTTTTCTCTCAATTGTGGCACTTTATTTTGCCTATTTTATTTTTTAAGCAGACATTCAGGCATTCCTGAAATCCACTGCTGCTTTGGCATCCCAGTGGACACATGGTCCATCTTTGGTCCAAATGTGTGGAAAAATGTAGCTGGTCTAATGCTACTTTGTAGTATGCCTGTGGCATAACACGTTTTCCTGTTACAGTCTGCCTATGGATAAAATCTAAGGGATCTAGTTGTACTCCCCTCTTTTTTTTATATGTTCACACTTGACCTAGCCGTTGTACCACATGTGTTGTCTACTCCTCACCAAACATTCTCTGTGAATAACCTGTGGCTAGGTGTGAAACAATAGTGCAATTGTGCAGCCACAATATTCAGAAAAAAAAAAGAAAAATGCACTGGTGGAACTCCTAACCAGACATGATGAGGTGGAAACATGAACATTGAGCATATGTATGCAAACATATTGAAAATAGGAAACAGAGTACACTGCTTAGGGACGAAGGGAAGAACCCAAAATATAATAATGTCTGCAGTGTAAAACCTCGAACTATCAATTAACTCTGAAAGCGAAAGAAGAACCAAAACATTGTACTATGATTGCTCCCAAGAGATAGAAACATCTTAAGAATCTCCGTCCCAGTAACACAATTGGGAAACAAAAACTCATAGTGGTCAAACTGCAAAATATTTGCAACCACCCCTAAAGTCTGCACCTATAGTCTAAAAGGCATTTTTAAATATACACACATTGTAGTCTGAAAATATTGCAATATTGAGCATCGCTACTTAATGCATATTGTCCTTCTACATTGAAATACACCGCATATTGGCACGTATTATTCATTTTTTGTATTTGCTAGCACTGGGGCGTGTGTGGAGGAAGTCGGTGTGGTGGCTATCTGTGGTAATCGATTCCTACTGATCTCTGGTCATTGTCCCATGTTTTGTATGCTGCACAGAGCTGCACATATCCCACAACCATTCTTTCCCTCCTGCCACACAGCTGCACTCATTGTGCCCCTGTGTTAGGAAGGCCTCTAATGTGTCACAATTTAGAACAACAGTGAATTAATAAAGGGATGTCCCCATCACGGCCATTGGACAAGATCCTGACCTGCTGTACTTTGCCACCCTTCGTGGTCATGATCTGCAAAATGTGTCACTGTACGACATATGTATACTTATATATCCATGTATTCTTAACTCACTTTATTTCAAGCAGTGGTGATGCCAGTGGTATTTCACGTAGTGACATAATCTTTTATTTCACTTTCCTGCTGCTGCCAAAAACCCACAACTTTCTTCACTACCATGTTTCTTAAGTACTGCAACCTGTCACTTATTTTTGGCACTCGTCAAAGATCGCAAAATGGACCCTATAACCAAATTGTAGAGAGGTCTAATTCGCACACTTAGGATGAGGGAAGTCTGTGAGCAAAGCCCTGATGTGCTGCGCCAGCAGGCTTAATGCTCTATTCACGAAACAAGCCCAAACCGAACCCAGCACAGTTCTTTGAATTGATGCCAGGCAAAGAGGGGATTGGGCAGGAGTGTGTGTGTAGTACAGTGGGCATAGGGGAGCGAAGCATATATATATATAGATAGATAGATAGATAGATAGATAGATAGATATTCATCGAATTGTGTCCCCTCTTGAAGACGCACTCAGCAACAGATTATTCAACTGAATACTTTATTAAGGCAAACGGCATTGTCATCCAGATTATTCAATTTGCCTAACGCGTTTCGGAGCTGCCTCGCTCCTTGTTCACAGGCTGTTGATGCACTTGCGCAGATCTGAAAGGAAACTCCTCTGTTGTTTGAATTAAATGCCCTCCAGTGTGCCTCTCAGGTGAGTTCAATTGTAGGTGCAGGCTGGGACCTGTAGTTTCCTTTCTGCAATTCCTGCCCTTCAGTGGGTTCTGCACCGTGACATACTTGTAATTATTTTGTAAAACCCTCCAGTGGGCCTCCAGATGAAAAATGCCAGTTCATTTTCAAAAATCTGCTGCTCCGCTTTGAGGACAGGAAGTATGTCATGGCGCAGAACCCACTGTAGATGACAATGCCGGTTGCCTAAATAAAGTATTTAGTTGAATAATCTGTTGCTGAGTGCGTCTTCAAGAGGGAACACAATTCGATGAATATTTACCGGCTGGTCCAGGCCAGGAAGACTGCACCACTCAGGAAAGCAATTGTGGGGTCGCGGAGGTTAAGTACTGTGTTCATCCTCAAAGCGGAGCAACAGATTTTTGTAAATGAACTGGCATTTTTCATCTGGAGGCCCACTGGAGGGTTTTACAAAATAATTACAAGTATGTCACGGTGCAGAACCCACTGAAGGGCAGGAATTGCAGAAAGGAAACTACAGGTCCCAGCCTGCACCTCCAATTGAACTCACCTGAGAGGCCCACTGGAGGGCATTTAGTTCAAACAACAGAGGAGTTTCCTTTCAGATCTGCGCAAGTGCATAAACAGCCTGTGAACAAGGAGCGAGGCAGCTCCGAAACGCGTTAGGCAATTTCAATAATCTGGATGACAATGCCGGTTGCCTAAATAAAGTATTCAGTTGAATAATCTGTTGCTGAGTGCGTCTTCAAGAGGGGACACAATTCGATGAATATTTACCGGCTGGTCCAGGCCAGGAAGACTGCACTACTCCGGAAAGCAAGTGCGGGGTCGCGGAGGTTAAGTACTATTTTCATCCTCAAAGCAGAGCAACAGAGTTTTGAAAATGAACTGGCATTTTTCATCTGGAGGCCCACTGGAGGGTTTTACTAAATAATTACAAGTATATCATGGCGCAGAACCCACTGAAGGGCAGGAATTGCAGAAAGGAAACTACAGGTCCCAGCCTGCACCTACAATTGAACTCACCTGAGAGGCCCACTGGAGGGCATTTAATTCAAACAACAGAGGAGTTTCCTTTCAGATCTGCGCAAGTGCATCAGCAGCCTGTGAACAAGGAGTGAGGCAGCTCCGAAACGTGTTAGGCAATTTCAATAATCTGGATGACAATGCTGGTTGCCTAAAAAAGGTATTCAGTTGAATAATCTGTTGCTAAGTGCGTCTTCAAGAGGGGACACAATTCGATGAATATATATAGATATATACATACACACATCTCCTCGTCTTCTACTAACTATATTTTTTTTTTACTTTTCCTGTTCCATTTGTAACCACAGGAAATCTATTGCATTATGTCTTTCTGTCCTGGGCTCAATGACCAGACTCTGTGGCCAGCCACGAGCGTTAATATAAAGGCAGCCCAAGAAAAAATCTTTTAACCCTTCAACACCTCGTAATATCTAAAAGCATGTGTTGTGTTAAATTGTACGTTTTGCTAAATAGAGCTATTTTAACATAACATGTGTATTTGTAAAGCGCACGTTCACCCAGAAGGGTATCTTGGCACTGAATAGCAGATGTTTATTGTTCCCCAACTCAATGGTTCTCATTTTATCCACCTCAGAAGACTGAGTAGACCTGGCAACATTTGAACCTGTGACCATGAAGTCAAACACAGGCCCCCACAGACGCAACTGAGGTGCCTTATGTATCATGTATGTTGTGTAATACTCCTTATTTTTTGTGTTTTGCTCATAGGGGCCTAGAATAAACATGAGTCCTCTGCCACGCAACCACACTGCAGATGCTATTGTATCTGTTGCTGTGTGCAAATGTATTGGATCTATATTTTGAAGCGTATTGTCGTGGATAGGGGATAGGTGTCATTGAATCTTTGGGGCCAGGAAATGTTATGTGTTATCCCAGACGAAAATTGGGTGTGATTAGTGTGCATTCCATTCCACCAATTTGTCTCCCCTCTTGTCTCCCAAGTTCTGTGCATTTGAAATCGGGAGAGAAGAACAGGCTTATTTCGCTGACACCTTCCTTCTGTCTATTGTTCACCATCTGCTCCGATATTTACGTTGCTCTTAGTCCAGTGTCAATAACTTCCTTGTTCATGAGCCACAGTTTTAAAAATATCTCTTGCATTAGCTAACTCTGTGTGCTCTGTGGCTGTACCTACTTTGATGGGTGCTTGCATTCGAGCTACTGCTGGTGCCTGGAGGGGTGGCACTATTTACTGCATGGGCTGTTGTTGAATTGGAGGCAAGTAGGAGTAAATAATTTGGGGCTGAATTGCTTGAGTCTGTGGCTGCATGTGGGCTGCAACACCCTGCGTGTTGCCTGCTAGTGTATATCAGGGTACTTGCAGTGTAACTGGGACCATATGATGGTGCACATTTTATTTTTAATGGGGTACCGTCATATTGTGCTTCTGTTAGTGTTGTTTCTTTTATTCCTGCTTTTAGTAGGTCTTCTGCTTCCACTCCAATCAGGGAGGTGAGCAGGCTTTTAATGTCACCTATCGCTAAAGTGATACCAGCTGTATATTTTTCTAAGGCATCCATTTACTAGCACCTTCTGTTAGCGGCGGTAGTTGTTCTTCAAAATCTCTTTGTCCATTTGGGGCCATGGGACACTTTGAGGGACAGCGTCTGGGCTTTTGAACAGTAGGGGCATTTGATGAGTCACTGGGGTATTTGTTGTTGTGGTCGTGTGAGCATAATTTTTCTGTAAATATTTTTCTCTGCCTACTGGAACGTATTAGGGCCGTTGACAGAATGTCACTTTGATGTGCAGTCATTGGTGCTATTTAGTCTTATTGGGCCAGATGTAAGACGTTGGAAATAGCACCTCGCAAATTGCGAGTTTTTTGCGACTCGCAATTTGCTAGGCGCTATTTCCAATGTACAACAGTGTTTTTCACACTGTTAGCGATTCCCAATGGGGTCACAAATAGAGAGGCTCATGACTATTAATGAGCATCTCGCAATTTGCGACCCCATTGGGAATGGCAGGCCCTCCCAGGTATGGTGGCCTGCAGGGCTCAGCAGACCACCATGTCTGGGACTGCTTTTAAATAAAGCAGTTTTTTTTTAATGCAGTCCGTTTTCCATAAAGGAAAACGGAATGCATTTAAAAGAAAAAATTTGTAACATTTTCGTTTCATTTTTTAAGGGCAGGCAGGGGTCCCTGGGACCACTGCCTGCTCTTAAAAATAATTTCCCCTGCATTTGCAAAGGGGAAGGGGTCCCCTGGGGACCCCTTCCCTTTTGCGAGTGCATTACCACCCTCTTGAAGAGGGTGGTAATTTGCGAGTGTTTTGCGCCCGCAATTGCGGGTGCAAAACATTCTTACATAGGGTTGCGCTCGCTATTAGGAAGAGAACGCCCCTTCCTAATAGCGAGTCGCAAAACCCTATTGTGCGAGTCGCAAAATAGGGTTTGTACATTCCCCATGCTGTTTTTGCATGCGCAAACAGGCTCGCAAACCCATTTGCGCATGCAAAAATGGTCGTACGTCTGGCCCATTGACTGTTAAGGAGGGCTACTGGTCTGTTGTGCAATACGTGCTGACTTACGTCCTCTCTCCACCTGCGCTATTCATATGAACTTATTTTTAGCGCAGTTGACCAGCATTACTTTACCATTAATCATTACAGGGAAGCCAGTGTTGGCTGTATTTGAAAGAACTTTTTATTGCTGCCTATTTATGTAAGAAAGTTTTTTTTTATTCACAGTCTAATACGTTAATTGGCGAGCCTATTTTGATCTTTTTCAAAAGGATTCATTAACAGGAAGTTAATCCAGTGTTTTGAGGCTAGATGTAACGATGCACTTTTAACTTTTTATATTCTACCAACATGACATGGGCAGGGGACAAGGAGGAGTATTTTGAGCTCAAACGAACAGGGCACTAACAGGGTGTACATATACTTAAAAGAATGGAGCACTCCAAAATCCACACATCATATATATATATATATATATATATATATATATATATATATATATATATATATATATATATATATATATACAATTTTAAACACCTGGATTATGTCTTGCTAATAGGAAGAACAAAATTTTAAAGCAAAGAATGCAACACTGAGTCGTTGTACCAGATACCGATCTTAGAAGGAAAAACAACAAAATCTCTTGAAAACATGGAGATAGAAAAACCATGAGCTACCCACGAAAACAGGCAACAATTTTTTCAAAAAGACGACAATGCTTTCACAATTAATTGGAAGGCAAGAATGTGCACTCCTTTGCCAGAAAACAGAAAGAGAAGACGAATTCATACAATATAAGGTATGCTAATAGATAAGAAAAGTTTATTTTTCTCTTAGATGGAGAAAGCAGGAAACCGAGAAGGGAACTAGTTTCGAAAGTGAAGTACTTCCTCTTTATTTTGGTATGCAGTTAGAAGCGTGTATTTTGTTAATGCGAAAATAGGAGAAGCTAGTCGAGCATCCTTTCACAAGCTATTTATTTTGTCTATTAGCCGTTAACATTGTTAACCCTTTAGGTCAGCAGAAACTGGAGATTTCTAATATTTTCAGCACTAAACCTCCCTTGCCAGTCACCAGGCATGGACTGACGAACACTTTTAGGAGTTCTAGACCCTTCGAGAACCTGCAAGAGCTGAGAGGGCAAGACACAACTCTTCTTTCCCTATTTGTACTATTGAAATAGGTGCATGACTTCTCGCATCAGGTATTGAAGAAAATGCACTGGCATGCCCCTAGGCGCATGAAAGATTTGGCTTTCCCTGCCCTGTCTACTTGCATGACATGTTTCACAGAGAGACGTGAGACAAGCGATCCCTATCTTGTTAGACAGGCGATTGTGAAGAAAAATACACAATATTAAAACCGTGCACGGGAAATCCAAAAACCCCAACCTAAAATGTCAAAATCTGACAATAAAGACTGGCTCAGTGCCTGCTCATGTGTGGTGTGTGGTATTTTAGGAGAGTTCTTTTTTATCGTGGCAAGATGCCAGACTGCAAAGAACGGTGGCCTGGGCGGTGCTACACCTGAAAGCCTCTAACCAACCCAGCCAGACACTACACCAAGGCAAGACAAAGAGAAAAAGCAAAAGACTCTTTGACTTACCCGTGTGTGTCCGGTGGTTCAGTCAAGAAGGGCCAACGAGGGGCAAAATCCAGCCACGATTGCAGGGGAAATTTCCCTCTCCTAACAGTCTGGAAATTCTCATGCATGTCCCTTCGTGGTCGCCAGCTGTTAGAGGGTGGTTTCTACCACATAATTTAGCGCAGAAATGTGCTATCTAAAATAACAAGACACACGTGTGAAATGCAGGAACCGAGTCAAGAGTGGCACTATTTATTCAAACAATTTAGACAGTATATGTCAAAGACACATCATTAATCAAAACTAACACCATGCAATCTAGCAAGTAACAAGTGTCAAAGACACATCGCAGATCAGGAACAAGAACATGCAATCTAATAAGTTTTAAAATCATGGCAATCTGAAGAAAAAGAGAGAGAGAGAGAAAATGAATATCAAATGAAGTATTACAACCTCAATCAAAATGCTAAATAAAAAGGTTAACAGGGAGCACCATCGTCATGAGAAAAATACACTGCACGAAGTGGTCAACGAATGGGCAGATAAGTAGCACATTTATACATGTGAAATGAGGAACCGTTTACCGCAAGATCAAATTTTGGCAGGTGCTTGACTGCAGAACATAACAAAAGTTTAAACTTTTTATCAAAAAAACTTTGCGTCACCTCTCAGAAGCTTTAAGGTGGAAGCTCCTTATAAGGCTATTGTTTATTTCAAGCCCTGTCGCTATTATAGTTTCCAAAGCTGCGGAAAGTCCCAGTAGGCCCCCACTCCTACTCTTAGCCCATCTTGTCTGCTAGATGACAGATGCATCCTATTATTGCTACATCTTCTTGATGTTCAGAAAGATGTACACGTAGAGGGCAGGGGCTCAAAGACTTGTTCACCAGAAAGACAGTGACCTGAGGTTATTGGTCTTCATAGGAGAGATACATCTGAGGTTACAGGAGGGTGTGGGGCCTACTGCCTCTGTAGATGCTCAAGTCAGTGTGGACAATTTTAGCACAACCCTGTCTATGGTCTGGCAAGGACATTTGATACTCTCTTGCTTCAGATGTGAACAGAATGGGCCTGGGGCACTATATGGTGAAACTAGACCCTGCTTCAGAGTATTGATGGGATGGGGTTTCAGATTCTAGGTGCAGAAAATGAAAATGTTTGGTTGAGGGGTTTTTACTTCTTGAATTTCAAGATATTCAGGATATTCAGGCTATCTAGCATGAGCATTTCTTTGTCCCAAGAGTTTTAGTTTTTCCCTAGGACACAAAGGGCCTGATTCACAAAGGAACACTTACACCTGTGTGTAAGTTTATGATTGTTTGCTATTCGCAAAGGGATTTGCGGGTAGTATCTTTACAAGTGTGGAGTCTCTGCACACAAAAAGACCAAGCTTTTTATTTGTGGAGACTCTTCACTCATAATGATACTACTCGTAAGTCCATTTGTGAACAGCAAACAATTGTAAACTTACACTAAAGTGTAAGACTACCTTTGTGAATCAGGCCCTTAATTTATGTGATAGGTATAATGTGGAGTTATAATGTAAGGCCTTATAAGTTATGCATGACGTACAAAAAATACAACTTCTATCCATTGGAAGACAACTAAGTGATCTTAACACAGGAATGATGGGATCAACATTTTCCCCTTTAGAGATAAGTACGTAATGCACATTGATTTGGGGATGCCTGTGAAAAAAGCAATTCTGTTGTCTAGCCAGATTAGAACTAAGGGCTATAAATGAGTCTTATGCTCATGAGGAAAGATTACGTACTTACTTAACACTTGTAATTGGTGGGAAAAAGCCTTTATTCCATGGCTCGAACCACGCTGTGTCTTTACAACATGGCCTGAACCACATAAAAGCCTTTACAACGTGTTCCTTTACAACGCAAGTTGTTACAACGACTTGCCTTAAGGGAAGCTTTGTTGGATCGATGTTGGACTTCAAGTCCAACACTTTCACTACTGTTGCACAGACTGGAGTTGGAATAGTAAATTATACTCTTCCAACTCTAACGTGTTCCCTAAAGCAAGACGCTGTAATGACTTGCGTGGTAACGGAATGCGTTGTAAAGATGCGTTCCTGGTTTATATTCTCCTACGGCCATAATTCAGAGTTTTTGTGGCGTGTTTTAATCTTATTTGTAGATGGAACCGTCATCTGCATACTGGTATCTATTCAGACTAATATCTTCTATGTTCTCATTTATTGGTTTTCAGTGAAGGTGGAAAAGTGAACGGCACATGATGGAATTTTGTGGGACTCCATGGGGAAAGGAAATTTTTCACCAGTTTTAAATGTATTAGATAATGTCTCTCTGGTAGGGTCTAATCCTGTTTGAGTCGGTGCCATTAAACCCCATCCTGATGTGTAGATTATTTAGGAAAGCGATGTGGTGAACCATATCGAAGGCTGCAGTAAGGTTAAGAAGACCAAGGATGCCCTCACCTCCCTTGTCCATGAATTTTAGGTTTTTCTTGAAGCATTGTTAATGTAGCTGTTTTTATGGTTCAAAAGTCCCTAAAGCGTAATCAATCTAGTGCAGAAGGTTGTTTCTTTTGATATGTTCCTTTAGTTGGATGTTCACAAAGCTTTACTGTTTTACAATGTTTTAGCTATGATTGAGAGTACTGCCACAGGTCTGAAGTTATTTAGTTGATCCATCTCCGACGAGGAGTTTTTTAGAAAGGGCTAGACCTGGTCTTTTTTCAGATACTCTGGCAGTGAATCCTGAATCAAGGAAGCAATGAATTAACTGCCTCCAAACTGATATACATGTGTCACTGTATATTTGTTTAGGGAGGAACGGATAGGGGTCATCTCTCATGTCAAGATAGGCTTAAGTTTCTCAGTGAGGGATTATTCACATATGAGTGAAATGTTTCCTATTTATTAGAGTATTTCCCTTGTACTTCTCGGCAGGAGTGATTTCCTGATCGGTCTAAATTTCATATTTACTTGGTGTGTTTTGTCATGAAAGAACACAGCATATTTTGGCAAACGTAATGATAATTTAGGAGCCACACATCACACTGGTGCACAAATGATGTTCAGCTAGGAGCAACACATCATACTGATACTCAAATAATGTTAAGCTAGGAGCACTGAACAATCATGAAGCAATGTCTCTTGTTATGAGCAACTTAAATTTAAAGCAGATGATAGTGAATAAAAGCTTCGGCACAGGGAACAGTAAGTACATAATGACTGTAACACACCACATTGTTGATAAATAAGCCATTATCAATCTCTCTAGTTCTGTTCATTTTGACAAATGAAAACAAAAATGTCTTAATCGGGGATGAAATGTGGTACACATCTTTCACAATATTTAGATTGACATATGTAATTTCTTTTCTTTGAGTATTTTTTTTACTCTTAGGATGTATTGATGGATTTTTAAATTTGAACAGCTATACCTAAAGCATATTAATGGTATAAACAGAAAATAGCATGATGATCAAACAATGGCAGATACAAAATGCATTAAGCATCCATAAAATCAATAAGTATAAACTCATTAAAGAGTACAAGTTTTATCTAACAAATAATAAGTAAAACATAAATCCTGAGTATTACAGACATAACACATAGGGACATGTACTCCGTGTATAAAAACCTGTCTCAAATGTCCTTGTTACTATTGAGTTGTGCAGTCTCTAGTCTCCTGTAATAAAGAAATGACATACCTGCTCAACTGTAATGAGTTATTACAGTTGCAGTTTAAACGAAGAAAGGGGGAAGTGACTTTTTCTTTTTTTATATTTTTTTATAAAAAGAAAATGCAAGCAGTAGAAAGAAAATACTTATTATTAAATGTTATTTTTTCCATGCCATAAATCATTACGGGAAAGACAGAATTTCTGCATGTTTCTACATAATCTGAACAACAGCATTTTTAATCTGATTTGCATTAAAATACTATCTTTAAAAAAAATACGAACTGTTTTCGGTGTGCTTAATTTCGTAGTACAGGTTCTGCAAATCACATTAATGAGCAAGACACCCAGGATGTAAATGGTTGTGGAAAAGGTGGTGGTGTGAGAATAATAGATACCCTACAGGGAGACTGGAACTGAAAGAGAGAAGTAGATAAGAAAGAAGTTAGAAAGAGAGCTGTGTAAGAACAGTAAGGTCTGATTGTATTGAATTATTATAGTTGAATGATACATTATGTAAATAATGGCTTTTCTTTGAGTGTTGACTCATTGTTTCAAAGGTAGAAATGTGTATGAAAAAGAATCTTGATCCTCACACTGGTAGGCCTCTTATGAGTTTTATCTGGAAAGCAGTGTGTTTTACCATATAAGACATGCAGGTTGGTCTATCATTACGTCCTCTGAACATTTGATGCATTGAATGAACTGTACATGCAAGTCCGATAAAAAAAGCAAATATGTGTAGAGCATGTCTGTTAAGTGGGCAGACATCCTAGGCAGAAACATGTTGTGAAAGATCTGTTCTTCCTAGCTTGTGTTTGATTGTAATCATTGTAAAGTTTTTATTTCTGTTTTTGTTATCTCATTCTCATATCTGTTGTCATGTGTATAGCAGTCTGGCACTTTTGAAGTGTTTTTCTCTTGGCAGACGTGCATAGGAATTATGCATCACTACAGATTAGAAACCATCAGTAACACAAGAATACCGCTCACTGTTTTGTGTGGTTTGAATCATTAGTTCTTGCTATTTTATAAACCAACTTTAAATGCCAGTTTCTATGGCCATTTATAGCTGCTTTTACGGTTTCTAGAGCCATATCTTGCTTCAACTGCATTTGTTCTTTCTTGGCCAAAGTATGCGGTGTCAACTTTTACAAGTATTGCCTGAAAGTTTGCTGTGCTTGAAACAAATGCATATTAGTATAACTGTAAACACTGCAGCCATGTTGTCCTGTTCATGCTAACTGCACTCAAGAGAATGTGCTTGCTTCCTACGATGCTTTGGCGCCTCCCTGTCATAACTTTGCTCTGGAGAAGAGAAACGTGTTAGTTTGCTTGATCAGCTGTTCTTAGTTATGTGCACCCTCAACCAACGCTTGTGTTCAGAACTCTATATATTTGTGCCTTAGCATTGAGTGCTCACTAGTATTTAAGGTTTGGGGGGCCTGTATCCGAATGACTCCTTGATTCACAGATACATTTTTCTTTTCAATCAATCAATCAATCAATCAATCAATCAATCAGTGATCTTATAAACCACAACTACTCACCCATGAGGGCCTCAGCGTGCTGAGGGTGGGGGGGGCTTGATCCGTAGTTCAGTCGAAGAGCCAGGTCTTGAGGTCCTTCTTGAATTGCGGCAGCGATGGGGAATGCCTGAGGTGCAGAGATAGGGAGTTGAAGGTCTTTGCAACGAGGTAAGACAAGGATCTTCCTCCAGCCGTGGTCTTGCGGATCCGTAGGATGGTGGCCAGGGCCAGTTGGGCGGAGCGGAGATGTCTGGTGGGAGCGTAGAAGGAGAGGCGGTGGTTGAGGTATGCGGGTCCTACGTTGTGGAGGGCTTTGTGGGCATGTGTGAGGAGTTTGAAGGTGACTCTTTGGTAGACAGTGAAGGTCTCTCAGGTGGCAGGAGATGTGGCTACAACGTGGGATGTTCAGGATGAGTCTGGTGGTGGCGTTATGGATGTTCTGCGGTTCCTTTGGAGCTTCTGGGTGGTGCCGGCATAGAGTGCATTACCGTAGTCGAGTCTGCTGCTTATGAGTGCATGGGTGACCGTTTTCCTGGACTCAGTGGGGATTCACTTGAAGATCTTATGAAGTAAGCGGAGCGTGTGGAAGCAGGAGGATGAAATGGTGTTGATTTGGCGGTTCATAGAGAACGAGGAGTCCAGGATGATGCTGAGGTTTCGTGCATGGTCTAAGGGTGTGGGGGGAGTCCGAGCACTGCGTACCACCAGGAGTTGTCACTGGCGGAGGGACGACTCTTTGCTAATAAACATTAAAAGACGTGGGGGCAATTTTTCAAAGACATCACGCAGCGCAGCACCCACAAATGCTGTGCTGGTTTGTGTGACATGGAGGGAGCAGGAGAGCACCATATCTACAGAAATATGGCTCTCTCCTCTCCTCTCTCTAGTGCCGGCACTGATTTTAGCTGCTGTGCACCAGGCACACACCATAGTACCATAGCATAGCCTTCCTGTACAAAATAATATGCCTAGGCAAGTTAAAACACTTTTCCCACTTTGTATGCACAGTGCAGCATGCAAAGTAGGAAAAGAAAGGAGAAATTAAAACATTTCTCCTCTTAGCACCTCCAATCAGATGACGTTAACTTTTGGCACTAAACTCCATCTACAGTTGTTTGTAGATGGGATTTTGCATCAAAAGGCACGGGTGGCTGCATGTACCAGCCATGTAACACCCTTTGGCGCAAAGTAATGCATAGCAATACTTTGCGCTGCTTTTCATTACTTGTAGGGTACGTTCCAATGCAAAACAAGTTTTGCGATGGAAAGTAAATTGTTAAAAAAAGACTTTTGTGACGCTAACTCAGCTCAAAATGTTTGAAAATCTACCCCTTTGATTGGTGCAATCACAGATTTTTCTTTAACATGCTGACCTATCAGGACCACAATCCGTGCCACCTCAAGTACTCTGCTTCCATTCCAACCCCTCCCCACATGATTAGTGAGCCATGGGATGTTAAACCACTGCTTTACCGATTACTGGCTTCCATGAGCAATGCAGTAGAAGGCACAGGGGACTGTTGTAGTTAGCAGGCAATCACACCTCGACCATGATGCAAGGGGTTACAGCAATGTTGTACATTAGCACTTCTGACATGCATAAATGTTGTTGTAGGTGAGCCTATAATTCAGGCATTGCTATTACCAAAGCCTGCATTGCTCCTTCCCCAGAAGAAATCTTTGCTAAGTCAGGATTCCTGTAAAGACGGGAAAGGTACAGGATGTATGCAGTTATGCACTTTCCTTTGTGAATGAGAGATTAAACTAGATCAACTTCCCACACACTCGCTTTCTATGAAATGCACAATTTGCACATAGGGCAGACAAAAGTTGTGGCTTGGTAGGGGATCATGTCAACTAAACGGGGTAGACAATCCCTTGTTACTGAATAGTTGCTATGGTATTATGCTGTGAAAATTTAGTGGTGGAGAGGTGTTCAAAAGAAAGCACAGCTTCCTAGTTGAAAACATTGTTGCTCAAAGACTATGTGCTGGGCCACTGTAATTATGCATCAGGGGAGGCCCAAATCATGTGGCTGGGTTGACCAAATTGTGCGACAAGAAAATGTGCAATGCAGCACCTCTGGTGATAGTATTACTTTATTATTTATTCATTTTTATGTCTAGCGTTAGCCAAGACCTTTTGATTTTACTAAAATAATATGCATAATATGCCTACTTAAAGGGACTTATATCCTCCCTTCTTCACCCGTTGGTCTGCTTTTGTGTCATTCCCATTTTGCTTCCACCCACTTATGCAAGAGGTAATGGGTCAGCCTGCTTAAGCCTCTGGTTAACGTCACTGTGAGTGACTGCATTTTGCTCTTTCACAAGGTGCACATCGGCAAACAAGGAGTTCCCTTTAGGGCCAGTGTTGCCTGATGTGATAGTAGGACGCATTTGAAGTGAGCACATGGAATGTAAATTCCTTTTGAAGTGGACTGCTGCTATTTCACAGCATCCCATATAGTGTTCCTGGACTCAGTTGTACCAGTGATTCTTTTATAAACTCTACCCAGGAAGAAAAACAGACTTTTTGTGCTTGGAACAGCAAATTAGTGAAAGGTGAGGCCACTGGTCCACCATTATTTGTACATGTGACTACTGGCCCCACAGGAGGGGAAAGGACCCCACTGCAGTTGAATACAGTAAATGTTTTCACCTGCCTACAGAGGGATGCCTGGGGAATCCCTGTGTTCCCCTTTCTACCCCTTTCGTATCATTTCATATCATTACTTTTTCTGCTACAGTATGCTTTAAATAACTGGTATTACTATTTCAATGTTTGCTATCTGATGTGTAAGGCAAAGGGGTAACAGAGAGAACCTCACTACACTTTACTTGTATGAAGCCCATTGTGGCAAACAAAGCCCAGATTGGTGCACAATGACTGACAATGAAGTTGCTTTAGAGAATACCTGTCAAAACCTGGCTGTTCGAGCAGTAGCAGCACTCCCCCCCCCCCTCTTAGCGCCTTGAGACCCTCACGGGTGAGTAGTGCGCTCTACAAATGCACTGATTGATTGATTGATTGATTGATTGAAAAAGCACCCTTAATTGTCCCATTTCAAATGCAGTAAACCCAAAATGTGAAGAAAACAATTCATCTGTGTTTTGTTCTTAAAACATCACTCAATATTATTCTCCGAATGTGTTAGAGCCTTATTTATATTACCTTCATGTCTCATCCCCTGGTCTCTTTCCTTTCAATTTATCTGGATCGCACCTCAGAGACAGGCACAGCTATTGCTGATTCTGGAAACATCAAACCCCCATTTTCAGTGCCATGATGTGATAACATTACGAGAATGATCCAGCTTTTTCCTAACTCCAGTGGACCACAGGCCTCTTTGTTGAAGAACATGGTTAAAGTCACCATGAGGCGCTATGTGCCTGTCTTACTGACGACAATGACTAGAGGATAGGGCTATCATTTTAATTATCAGCAAACACGGTTTTGTTTTGTTTGTATTGTTTCTAGTAGGTGCTTTTGTAATTATATGACGAGGATAAGTAGGCCAAGGAGTAATAAATAGCATTGTAGAAACAGATAAACAATTTGGGCCAAAATAACTTCACCAGTTCTTGTTTCTACAAATCAAAGATCCGTTTACCAACTCCCTGCTAAAAAGAGTAAGAAAGGGATAGCTCTGAAAGAGCAAAACACAGAAAAACAAAACAGAGAAAAACAAGATTGGCTGAATGTGCTGCTTTACCCTCACAGCTTCTTCCACTACCTAAACCAGGTTGTGTATAGTACTGCCCCACATAGAACTGATGAGTAGTATAGATTCTTCTCTCCTTAATGTATGTCTCCGTTCTAAAATGTCATTGTCACAGTAATGCAGAAGTCAAATAAATGTAAAATTGTAAATCGACTCACTGTCCCGTGATTGCCTGCTTTTTAGCCAATGCTCCTCCACAGACCTATTTATTCAGGTTAATCATAATGAATGGGTTATACTGATCGTTTTCTTTTTGGGGAGACATTAGTGACATCATAATTCACTCCCTTTCTAGTTGTCTGTTTTATGATAGGCGAGGTGCAGACTGGTTCTCTGTAGCTAAACATTACAGTATTGAGGAGCATAAACTGTTACTAGCTCTGCACAGCCCCCACACATTTCACTGACACTACAGGAGAGCAAACTAATTCAGCTATGAAAACTGCACTAAAAATATCAATTTCTCTGCTATTAATATGTCAGCGCTGGGATTAAAATACACGGCCATAGGAGACATTAAAGGCCGCATCCGCCACAGGATGCCTCCAGGAGAAGCGCCTTTAGCTGTCGTTAGCTACTCTGAGAAATACAGCCACCAGGGGAGGGCTGTCAGACGCGGACTCCAACCTGCTTTTTATTGTTTTCAATTGTAAGCATTTTTCAGGGGTTTGGGTGTAGATACATGCAAAACAAACAGCGGATTTGATTAACGTCGCCATTAGTTTTGAGAAGACGGTATTTCTTTTGATTGATACCGGGCATTCCTGGTCGCAGCAGAAACATTTGTAACTGCTCCTGACAAAAAGAAGCTGTGCTACGAAAAGCTTCAAAGAGAAAGGCAATTTCCTCGCAGGGGGCTTCCACGCATGGGAAGTGAAATTGACAAATTCATTTGTGCACACGGAAGAGCACTTTCGTTCCGATTTACAGCTTGGTGCGTGCTTAATCTGATTCATATGCAAAATCATTTCCCATAGTGCACTCCATAAAGCATCAGATTACATGTTAATGCAGTTCCAGACATATGTGTTCAGTGGCAATGAATACCCAGCTGATTCTGAAACACTGTCTCACCTTTCAACCTTTTTTCATGTAATCCAGCACGCTGTCTAACTCATGCTCACCTCGTTCCTCTAAAATGCCCTTGATTTTATCCCTAATTTAATTTAATTTTGCCGTTTCATTTTATACGAAAAGTCTACATTTTATGTTTCTGGGTTTACTCAATTTCTCACCCTAAATGATATGGGGTCTGGACCACAAAGGTAACTTGCACTTTTGAGTAAGTTTACACCTTTGAGTATATTTACTACTTTTTGATATTCACAAACTGCACTTTTGTAGTAACTTACACTTCTGTTGTAAACCCTGGTACTGCAACACCCTCCCATAGTAAATAACGGAGGTTGGGGCAATAGTTTTAACTACTACAAAGATGCAGTTTGTACATACCGGAAAGTAGTAAACTTACTCAAAAGTGTAAGTTGCTCCAAAAGTGCAGTTGGTGAGAAGCACTTTGCAATAAGCTTTGTAGTACTAATGTAGTACTTTAAAGTGCAGTTTGTGAATCAGGCCCTTTGTGTTTTGCCCTTCCCAGTGGCCAGAGCCCTGCTAATTTGGTATTAGCCACATGTGTTCTATTTTAAATCAGAATATGTGCTACAGTTGGTTCTGTCGGGTACAATTATTGATTTAACGCTTCATCAGTAATTGTACAGAAAGAAAGAAAACACACCTGAATTTGATCAATCAAAGTCAATATATTGACACCTTATTTTCTTTTTTCTTTTTCCAGTTTAGGGTTATAATATAGTATGGCTGTCACAAGCAAACAAGAATTATTGAAAAACGATGCAAAGATAACTTATAGGTGATCAGGTGATCTAAAAGTGACAAGGTGCTGTAAGTGAACGAAATATATACACAGTGCTGTACAAGAAGTATCTAAAATGTTCAATTCAGTGGACATTCATCCCTAAACACATGAATCTCCAGTCCGTCTATTGCTTAATCTGCTTTTCACGTGGGGTGGAGAGGGTAGGGTATGGAGTGTACAGGCACGTTGACGTTTCGACCCAGAGGAGTGTGTGATTTGTGATGGAGTCACGGCGTGTCTTCTTTAGGACAAGGGGGGACAGCCAGTAAAGTTGAAGTCTTCAAGGTGTAATCCACCAAAGTTGGATTCTTGCTGGCGATGGAAATGAATCACATCATTCAGAGGAGTATTAATTCATGAGTCAAAAGCTCGGTCGGGGCAGCTCTGTGAATGGGCAGCCTGAAGGATGTGATTCATTTCCATCACCAGCAAGAATCCAACCTCTGGTGGATTACACCTTGAAGAGTTATTATCATTTTATGTTTCCTTTACTTCACTGCTGCGAAGCAGTGGGGCGACTGCTGGACAATACTTAAACTATGGGAAAGGGAAACTCTGGGATTTTACTCCAATTAATCGAGGGGTCATCACCAATTGATGATTAACTTTACTCTTTCAAATGACCTACTGAGGCCTTCTCCCAAGACAGAACTTCCTGGAACACTTGAAGGTGAAATTTAATAAGCTGAGATAAGAATACTGCTGTTAAATTAAATAATTCCTGTCTGCTTGTCAGAAGAATATGAAGAGAGAAGCCTCTAGCTCTGTCTTGAATCTCTGGGACTGCAGAGTGTCTTTAGGACTAGTGACACTAGTCTCTTGCTCAAGACCAATAATATAAAGATCCAAGTGATTGGAACTTATCTTCCTATGATAGAAGGGTACAGAAATCCCTGTAGTAGATAAAGTTGTTTGTCTGCCTGGAAGAGAACAAGTGGACCAGTTACACTGGGATATTTTTCCTGCAAACCCAATTGAACATAGTTCCAGTGGCCGAATTGTCCACTGGACCCTGTTGAAGAAAACACTGATTGCCTGCGTGGAAATAAACAAGTGGACCAGTTAGAACTGAACATTTCTCCTGCATACCCTTGTGGAACAGCCCTCTTGTGGCTGGTTGGGCAGAAACCCATGAGGACAGAGGTGTTAAGTTGTAGTGTAAGGACAGGGAAAAATGCTGATATCAGATGGAATATTTCGAAAAGGTTTATTCATCCAGTAAAAGAAACTTCAGCCACAACAGTCGGGAAAGACCTCATAACAGGCTCTCACAGTCTCCTAGTCAAGCACAAACATTCTGTAAGGAACATTGAACAGGAACCTACAATATGCCTATTAGAGGGGAATACAGAAGGTGAATAAATAACAATAAATTATTACATAACTCTAATAATACAATATTATTAATATTGTATATTGAAGTTCACTCTATAACATGTGGTGGGCTAGAAGCCGGGTAAATGGAATTAGAAACAAACACTTGCTTGGTAGCCAAAACAGTACCTGTAGGAGTACAGAAAATCATAAAATGTTGATTGAAAGTGCTGCTTGAAGGTAGACTAGGAGCGTAGATCAGTTGCAAATAGAAACGGTGAAGAGACTGTGCTGAAGATTCTATCCACACGTGAGAATTCCATCCTCGTCGCTAATGTAAAGTTGTGGTGTAAGGACAGGTAAAAATGCCGATGTCGGATGGAATATTTCAAAAAGGTTTATTCATCCCATAAAAGAAACTCCAGCCACAGCAGTCAGGAAACACCTCATAACGGACTCTCACAGTCTCCTAGTCAAACACAAACATTCTATAAAGAACATTGAACAGGAACCTGCCATATGCATATAGAAGGGAAACACAGAAGGGGAATAAATATTAATAAAAAATTACATAACAATAATAATACAATACCGCAAGAGGGAACTGGTGTGCTGCAGAGAAATAGTAAGGACCAATTGGAATTGAACCTGTTGCCCCAGTATTAGGACCCTAGATGTGTAGTCATTCATAACATGTTGACCATGATATTAAGGTCAAATTATAGTTTGGATTTGATACCATATCATTTGCCACCATCTGCTTGCTGGCTTACAGTCTATTGCAGAGGTAAGTTAGTATCTCTGATTTATCTGCATTGACCAGCAATAAAAACATGCTTGGCAGCTTCGGAGATAATAAACAGCCTAGGCATGCTTGAGCAGCACCTCTTAAAACTGTGCAACTCTGGCCTAAATGAGTGCCACCCATGACAGATTGCCAGGTACAATCAAAATCATATTATTAGCGACAGCCTGGAATACACAAGCAAAAACTAGATATATACTGGAAATATGTTTGTATGTTATGGGATAAAATAGAGTGATATCATACATTCTGATGTTATTTTATTTTCTGCCAATCAAATTGTGCGCTCACTGTATCATGCATTTTTTCACTTGCTTCATAAATATTTGTCTTTGGTATTTGCCTTCTTTGTTGTGAGTCTTAGGTTTTTTGTAATCGGCATGTAACTGGTGTTTTCTTGTGGGTGCTCTGGTAGACTTTTAATGAATGGACTATTTGCCACATTTTTCTATAGTCTATAGACACATGAAAAACCCATCACTCTAGCCAATTTCATTATGAAATGTCTGGGGACAGGGAGAAGTCCATCAAAAACAGCTTAATGGGTATTTTATATGCACTCTACCCTTCAAATATGGGGTTCATATTATGATTACCTGGAGGAAGATATTTTTGGGGACTACTCTTAGGAACCTGTACTGTGGTGTAAAGGATCAAAAAACTCCAAGGTTACATCTTCTCCATCGAAATCTATCCAATCAATCCAAGATTAGAGAAAACTCCCAGTGCTCAAAGCACCACCCACTCCTTCAAGATGCAGCAGAGAAAAAGTACCACACTCCTAGTAAAATTAGGTAACTACCTAAACATATCCACGTGGATCTCAATGCTGTGGATCTTGTGATTGGGTGAAATTATATGAAATTACCCTTACATGTCAGTTGAAACTTTGAAACTGGGATTCACTACACCCATGTTCATTAATTCAAAACAGGAAGTGTTTATATAACTTGCAGCTACAATTACTAAAACTCTAGCATTGTGGATATGTGTGGGAGTTGCATTGGTCTTGTGGATTTCTGTATGGATTTTCTTAACAGTTTTATTTTGAGCTGGAGCTGGTGTGTGTGGCACAGTGCATGGTTGCACCATAGCCTTAATTGTGCGTTGTTCTGAGTCAGATTCTGAGCAGGGCTCTGTGCTTGGCACTGTAGCTTATGTAATTAACAACAATGTCTCAACCGGATTCAATGAGGCAGGCAGATACAAGTGTATGTACACGACATTACAAAGCAGAAGCAAAAAGGGGAGACTCCCAGTATTTGTCAAGTACCAAAACCTGAACTTGGATTTTTCCACAGGAGCAGATGATAATTCCTCAATCCCCTACTCCACTACCACGAACGTCAAGGCTCACGAGCAGCAAAGAGGGGGAAAGGGGATTTGGAAGAAAAGAGAGACTGCCACTGCTTCACTTCTTCTGGACTGGTCTTGAGTCGTGCACCTCAAGATTTCCTGTAACCAAACACAACATGTAACAACTACAATTCACACTGGCACCCAATTTCTAGTACTTTTCCTAAAATACCTGTCCTTCCACAGTGTCTTGCTGCTCTCTATATGTGATTGTTTATGGAAATAAGGATTTGTTCAGCACCTTCCTGTGTGGTTGCTCTTTTACTGTTATTCTCCTGTAACAAAAAACACACTTGTAAATACTGTAACAGACTATGTGAATGATCCCTCTAGAAAATCCCTGTTACCTGTATTTCCAGTTATACTGCTTAAAGATTGTCTTTTTATATTTTCTTTTTCTAATTTAGGATTGATACTAACTGTTCATCTCTTCTTGTCTTACAGAATTCGATACTCTTCTCCGTTGGTAAGTACAATTATATGTATACATATATATATATATTATATAACTATATCTACATGCATGAAGTCTATTTGAATGATAACGAAGCTGAAAAAATCTTGTTGCAAAGTATTTCTTCCTCTTGCGAACTCATTAATCCAGCTTGCCTCTATAATTATGTTGCCTACTTCTTAGAGTAACTCCGCCTTTTACTGTCTTTAAGTACTCTGCGAAGTCTTTTGTAACTGGCTTTCTCGGTTAGTTCTTAAGTTCCATAAGCAAATTGTTCGATACTCTTGAACTAACCTTGTAGCTATCTGCAACTATTTCTTTAGAGAATTTTATGTAAAGTCTAAGAGACTTACTTGTCATTCCAGAAGCAACTTCCCATTAACACCTCCGCAAGTACTCACAAACGGGAGGCAGCTTCGTGGTATTTCTTCTTAAGTCTTGTGCATCACCTGAACTTTTGAATTCTCGAGGACTGGAGCGTCTGACTAGACCTCCAGAGAATTACCGCAATCTTCGCCAATTCTTAAGCGTCACCTGAACTCTGGTCTTCACTGGGACTGGAGCGACTAACTTGACCTCCAGAGAATTGCCGCTAGTTGAAACAAAACGAGAGAAAGCAGCGTAATAGGAGATGCTGCCTTTCTCAACGGGGACTTCAGTTGAAGTGCGCAGCGCAATTAGGAAGCGCGCGTGAAGGCAGCTGAGGAGAAATCTTCTGCCCAAACACTAGACCGACAACCGCTCCCTCCATAGCGGGCGGCCATCTTGGAATTCCGCGTTACAAACGAAGTCAGCAATCTAAGCCACAAGGCCACCTGCCTCACTGGAATAGATCTACGAATCCTAGAATACAGGTAACAGGGGTATTTACAGCCTGCAACACGGTTTCTTGTACTAAGCTGACCAATCCTGACAGTACCTCCCACCAAAGCCCCCCTCTCATCTTCCTTTGGCTTATGTGGGTAAGTTCTGTGAAACTCTCTGACCAATCTAGGTGCATGCAAATTTGTCTTAGGTTCCCATGATCTCTCCTCTGGGCCGTACCCCTTCCAGTCCACTAAATAGTGCAATTCTCCTTTCTTAATCTTGGAATCTAGAATTCGTTTTATCTCAAACTCTTCTTCTGACTGAACCTTAATGGAAGTTGGGGGCCCCTTAGATCTCAGATTGGATGGATTCCTTTTGAGCAGAGAAACGTGAAACACTGGATGTATCTTTAACTTAGGAGGGAGTCGAATCTTGACACTTACTGGATTCATCATTTTCTCTACCCGAAAAGGACCCACGAATCGAGGTTGGAATTTTCGATTTCCTTTTAGGCGCATATTACGAGTAGAAATCCAAACCATGTCTCCCTGTTCATAGATTGGGTTTGGACGCCTCCTCTTGTCTGCCTGCTTTTTGTAGGAGTTCTTAGCCTTGATCAAATTGTTGGTAGCCACCTGATACGCCTTTTGTAGATCCTGAACCACAGATTCTACTGCTGGGGAATCACTTTCTTGCTTCCCTACCAACGTGTTTGTGTGCCTACCTGAGTTCAAATAAAAAGGAGAGAAACCAGTAGAGGAGTGCTCAGCATTATTATAAGCAAATTCAGCAGCCCAAATTAAACTAGGCCACTCTCCCTCATGATCCATCAAGAACAGGTGCAGATATTGCTCCAGTTCTTGATTTACCCTCTCCGTTTGCCCATCAGTCTCAGGATGGAAACTAGTAGACAAACGAGAGTCAACATACAATCTCCTTAAAAAAGATCTCCAGAAATGAGACAAGAATTGGGGTCCCCGATCAGAAATAACGACCTTGGGAATTCCATGGGCCTTTACTACATTCTGGGTGAACAGAGTAGACAAGTGTGTAGCATTAGGAATTGATTTCAAGGGAACAAAGTGACTCATCTTAGAGAAATGATCTACCACTACCCAGATGGTGGTGAACCCATGACTAGAGGGAAGATCCTCAATAACATCCATGGAAATAGTATGCCACGGATAAGGAGCTGGGGGCAAAGGAAGCAATAACCCCTGTGGAGCTCTCCTAGAAGGTTTTCCTTTAATGCACTGCTCACAAGAAGCCACATACTGTCCCACCTGAGCCTCCATTGCTGGCCACCAAAATTCTCGTTGAATTAATTCCAGCGTCTTCTTGGTTCCCTTGTGGCCTGCAAACAATCCATCATGAAAATGTTGAATTACCAACTTCCGAAGTTCATCATTTGGAACAAAAAGATTTCCTTTGAAATAAGGTTTTCCATCTCTTATTTCTCTTTCATTCCCTTCCTTGACCCATTCACACAACTCTTCCCTGGAAAAGGAATTCATCAATTTGTTCTCAAATTCTGGGTACAGAATGGTTCCAATTATCTTTTCAGGGGAATTATCATTCCCTTCTCAACTACTCTTTCTTCTTCTCCTGTGCCAAGTCGAGATAAGGCATCAGCCTTACCATTGGCAGAACCAGGCTTGTACGTCAGGACAAAATTGTAGTCTGCGAAAAATAAAGACTATCTCAACTGTCTGGGGGTAAGAGTGCGAGCAGATTTTAAGAACTGAAGATTACGATGATCCGTAAACACAGTTACTTCATGTTTAGCCCCCAACAAATAGTGCCGCCATTCTTGGAAAGCATCCTTGATGGCCAACAGCTCTTTATAAGCAATAGAGTAGTTCATCTCAGCTGCCGTCAATTTTCGAGACCGGAATGCCACTGGATGAAGTTGACCGGTGCTAATGTGTCTCTGTGAAAGAATTCCTCCAATCGCCAAATTGGAAGCATCTGCCTCCACAAAAAAAGGTTCTTCTGGATTAGGATGTAGAAGCACCGGAGCAGAGATAAAGATCTTCTTTGAACTTTGAAACGCTTCCTCCGTTTCATCATTCCACTCAAATTTAGCCTTTTCTTTAACAAACGAGTGAGCGGGCTCACCTTTTCTGAGAAGTTAAGAATGAAGCGTCTGTAGAAATTGGCAAAACCGATGAAACTTTGCACCTCCTTCGCACCTCCCGGAGACGGCCAATCTTGAATTGCCCTCACTTTGGCATCATCCATGGAGACACCTTCTGGGGTCAAAACAAACCCCAAAAACTCCACCTGAGTAGAGTGAAAAACACACTTCAACAGTTTGACAAACAGCTGGTTTTCCAACAACTTACTGAGGATTGCTCGCACGTGCAGAATGTGTTCCTTCATGTTGGACGAAAAGATGAGAATGTCGTCAATGTAGACCACTGCAAAACGATCCAAAAATTCCTTTAACACATCATTGACAAAGTGTTGGAATGCCGCTGGGGCATTGCACAGACCGAATGGCATGACTTGATATTCAAACAAACCCAGTCTCGTTTGAAATGCTGTCTTCCACTCATCACCCTTAGCCATACGCACCAAATGGTAATCTCCTCTTAAATCCATTTTCGTGTACACTCTTGCTCCCTTCACCTGATCCAACAATTCTGAAATTAAAGGCAGAGGGTATCGGTTCTTTTTCGTAACTAGGTTGAGTGCCCGATAATCAATACACGTTCTCAGTTTGCTATCTTTCTCGGAATAAAGAAGAGTGGAGAGGAGACTGGTGACTGAGACGGACAGATAAAGCCATTGGCTAAGTATTGCTCCACATACTCCTTTAAATGTTGATTTTCCACTTCGGAGAGGGCATAAATCCGGCTGCAAGGCAATGAAGCTCCTGGTTCCAAATCGATCTTGCAATCGTACTCCCTGTGCGGGGGTCATTTCTGGGCTTCCTTTTCATCAAAGACTGAGGCCAAATCCAGATATTCCATTGGAATTTCTTGAACCTCCAGAGTACAAATGGGCCCAGTCTGACTGGCCAAAAGCGTAGGCTGGGAGGTATTATACTCCCTTCCGTTCTGATCGTGGCAGTGCTCCTTACAGTAATCAGAATCCATGACTATCGACCTCTTAGCCCAATCAATCTTAGGATTATGTTCAGTGAGCCAAAGCAATCCCAAAATGAGCTGGAATGAGGAGCGTCAATGAGACTGAACTTCAGGACACTTACATCTAGACCAGGCCCTTTCAAAGAAATTTCTTCCGTGTCATGTACTATGGGACCAGAGGAAAGATTGGTTCCATCAACTGCTCAAACAGACTCAGGTCTTTCTTCCTTGAGAAATTAAATTCCTAATGATCTGGCAAGTCCAATATCGCAAAAATTTCCTGTAGCCCCTGAATCAATCATTACAGAAATCTTATCCACTACAGAGCTTCCAAAGCTTATCAAGCCAGAAATGATTAGATGAGGGGCAGAAGATTGCAAAGTATTTGCGAGAAATTGAGCGTCTGAAGTTGGCTTGTGATTCGCTTCCACCAGGTCAACTCCTTCTACTGGTGAAGCCTGTCTTTTACCCACAAATTGTTCTTGGGTTTCTTAGGACATTCCTTAATGAAGTGTCCGGAGGCTCCACAATACATACAAAGCTTGCCTACTCGTCTCTTCTCTCTTTCTTCTTTGGACAAAGGACCTCGAACAGACCCAATTTGCATAGGTTCTTCTTCAGGAACAGCCTCCTTAGATCTAGTATTATCAGACCTCATTCTAGCGAATCGAGGTGGAAAGTTTCTCACTTCCTTTCGACGTTCCCCTCTTCTTTCAGATTGACGTTGGTCTATCTGTAGAACTAAATCAATCAACTTCGAGATCTCTGTAGGTCTTCTAGGAATTTGAGCCAACCCATCCTTTAACTCGTCTTTCAATCCTCTATAGAAGATGGCTGCCCATTTGGCTTCTGACCAATTGGTTTCTACAATTAGCTTATTAAACTGAGCTAAATAAGCTACCAATTCTCGATTTCCTTGCTTCAAGTCTAAAAGTTCATTGTCGGTTGTTTGAGAAATGGATCGTCTGTCGAAAATTCGCAAAAATTCCTTTTTGAATTCTTCAAATTTATATAGAATATGATCATTATTATTCACCAAAGGCATTGACCAGGCTGCAGCATCTCCGCTCAGGTAGGACAATACGAAGGCCACCTTAGACTGATCTTCCTTAAAAATTATGGGTCTACATAAAAAATTTAAAGAGCACTGAGTAAGGAAAATTTGGGCCTTATGGGGATCCCCACTAAACCTCTCGGGAGCAGCTAATGGAATTGTAGGCGAAATGGCATGAATGACCTGGGTAGTCAACTCCGCCGCCGATGGGGCAGGAGAAAAGGATGGGGATTTATTTTCTTTGGTCACAGGGTTGGAACCCACAGTCAGTTCATCGAATCTTTGGCGTAAATCTAGGGCTTCTTGATTAGACTTCCTAACCTCTTCCCTAAGAGACTTATTCTCTTCCATGGTATCACTCAGCTGCCTTTGAATACTATCTAACACTGACGCTAATGCCTTAACATCTATCCCCTCAGCCATCCTGCTCAGGTGGAAGTTTGGGTAAGGGCACTTCAATCTGTCAAGTACCAAAACCTGAACTTGGATTTTTCCACAGGAGCAGATGATAATTCCTCAATCCCCTACTCCACTACCGCGAACGTCAAGGCTCACAAGCAGCAAAGAGGGGGAAAGGGGATTTGGAAGAAAAGAGAGACTGCCACTGCTTCACTTCTTCTGGACTGGTCTCGAGTCGTGCACCTCAAGATTTCCTGTAACCAAACACAACATGTAACATCTACAATTCACACTGAAACCCAATTTCTAGTACTTTTCCTAAAATACCTGTCCTTTCACAGTGTCTTGCTGCTCTCTATATGTGATTGTTTATGTAAATAAGGATTTGTTCAGCACTTTCCTGTGTGGTTGCTCTTTTACTGTTATTCTCCTGTAACAAAAAACACACTTGTAAATACTGTAACTGACTATGTGAATGATCCCTCTAGAAAATCCCTGTTACCTGTATTTCCAGTTATACTGCTTAAAGATTGTCTTTTTATATTTTCTTTTTCTAATTTAGGATTGATACTAACTGTTCTTCTCTTCTTGTCTTACAGAATTCGATACTCTTCTCCGCTGGTAAGTACAATTATATGTATACATATATATATATTCACTGAAAAAACCATAGGTTTCAGACACGTTATAGTTAGAAATTAGCATTTAAAAAACCTTTGAAATTCACTGAAAAAACCATAGGTTTTAGGGACAGTTATAGTTAGTTGGACATTGCACTCGTACAAAACCCGTGAAATTCCCTGTTATAGTTAGTTCAGCTAACTATAACTCGCGCCCCGCAATGCACTGCTGATGACGTCACATATTACATCACTCATGACATGGTCAGTGACATCACTGATGACATCACTGATGACATCTCAAATGACATCACTGATGACATCACTGATGACATCATCCAGTGACTGTGTGTTTCTGTAAAGTTTAAATATGTTTAATATATATAGGGAAAGGCGTATTGAAGAATGAGTGGGTGTATAAGTGTCTGAATGGATGATTTAGTACGTGAGTGACTGACTCTACATGTGAGTGATTAAACGTATCTTACTGAATGCATGGGTTAGTGACTAAACTGTGTGAATGTCTGTATCCGTCTGTTTGTTGGTGTGTAAGTGGATGAATGGATTTGCGAATAGCTACATGAGTGTCTATATGGGTTATTGATTGGTTCTCGGAGTATCTGTATGGCTGCCTGAGTGTTTGTGTGGGTGGGGTGTGTGTGACTCTATACATAGATGTGTGAGTGGGTGATTCACTGGGTGCATGATTTCAAGAGTGCATCTGTGATGGACTGCTTGGGTGGGTGAGTGTGTGTATGGGTGTGTTAGTGAGTGAATGTATATCTCAGTGGTACATGTGCGAGTAACTACATATGTAAAAGGCAGTATATATGTGTGTTAGAGTATTTAAATGGCTATAAGTGAAAGTGTGTTATTGTGAGAGTGGCTGTATGGATGCGTGTGTGCTTGTATCAGTTATTGTATAAGAGCGTAAGAATGTGCTAGTATTTGTATGAGTAAGTGAGCTGGTGTGTGTATAACTGTATAGGTGAGTAAATGGGTGTGTGATTAATTTTTTGCATGACTGACTAGGTGTGTGAGTACCTCTATGGATGAGTGGCGGTGTGTGAGTGTTTATATAGGTGTATGAGTGCATATGATAGTCCTGTACTGAGTGACTGTAAGTATGAGTGACTGTACAGGTGAGTGAGTGGATGTGTGTGTAGACCTAAGAATCAGTGAGTGGGTATGTAGTTTTTGGTGTTGGAGTGTCTATGGTTTTGAGAATGGCAGTCTGTAATTTAGAGTGGGTGTATCAAAAGTTATATTAGGGTGTGAGAAGATGCATGAAATTATCACATGGATGATGTCATCAGTGATGTCATTTGAGATGTCATCAGTGATGTCATCAGTGATGTCACTGACCATGTCATGAGTGATGTAATATGTGACGTCATCAGCAGTGCATTGCGGGCGCGAGTTATAGTTAGCTGAACTAACTATAACAGGGGAATTTCACGGGTTTTGTACGAGTGCAATGTCCAACTAACTATAACTGTCCCTAAAACCTATGGTTTTTTCAGTGAATTTCAAAGGTTTTTTAAATGCTAATTTCTAATTATAACTTGTCTGAAACCTATGGTTTTTTCAGTGAATTTCAAAGGTTTTTTAAATGCTAATTTCTAACTATAACGTGCGTGAAACCTATGTTTTTTTCAGTGAATTTCAAAGGTTTTTTAAATGCTAATTTCTAACTATAACGTTCCTGAAACCTATGGTTTTTTCAGTGAATTTCAAAGGTTTTTTAAATGCTAATTTCTAACTATAACGTGCCTGAACCTATGGTTTTTTCAGTGAATTTCAAAGGTTTTTTAAATGCTAATTTCTAACTATAACGTGCCTGAAACCTATGATTTTTTAAGTGAATTTCAAAGGTTTTTTAAATGCTAGTTTCTAACTATGCCAACAGAGGTAGGACATGTGAAGAAAGAAGAAAAACGCACAGAAAGAAGCAAAAGATGTGCAGAAAGAACCAACAGAGGAGCAGAAAGAGGCCTTGTGGCAAAATCATCCTGTGCCCACAACTTTTTCAGATGGGTACTGGTGGTAACTGACTCTGACTAACCAGAGCCAGTGCGCGTTTGCACAGTGGTGAAGGGAGGGAGGGCCTGAGGTGACATGTGTGCAAACGCGCCCCGTGGCGCATTTTAAGTTGCGGGATTAAGTCCCCTTGAATCCTGAGGGTCCCTGGGGCCCAACTAGCCCCCCAGGTACCTACGGTTAGGACCACAGAGCTGAGTTGCAGAGAGGCGTTCCGAGGCCACGCACCTTTTTTCACCTCTCTGCAACGCAACTCTGTTGTGCTTACTGAAGGTACCTGGTGGGCTAGTTGGCCCCCAGGATTCAAAGGGAATTAACTCTCCAACTTAAAACGCACCACAGGGCGTGTTTGCGCACATGTCACCTGAGGCCCCGCCCCCTCCCTTCACCACTGTGCAAACGCGCCCCGTGGCGCGTTTTAAGTTGGGGGATTAGGTCACCTTGAATCCTGAGAGTCCCTGGGGCCCAACTAGCCCACCAGGTACTTCCAGTAAGCACCACAGGCCTGCGTTGCAACGCCTGTAACAAATTGTGCAGTTGTGTTTAGGTAGTGAAGAGGGTCGTGCTGGGGGTAGTGTTTTAGGGTTTAGGGTAGTGCAGTGGTGTTTGTGTAGTGTAGGGGGTCATGCTGGGGGTAGATTTAGGGTTTAGGGTAGTGCAGTGGTGTTTGGGTAGTGTAGGGAGTCGTGCTGGGGGAGTGTTTTAGGGTTTAGGGTAGTACAGTGGTGTTTGGGTAGTGTAGGGGGTCGTGCTGGGGTTAGTGTTTTAGGGTTTTAGGGTTTAGGGTAGTGCAGTGGTGTTTGGGTAGTGTAGGGGATACTGCTGGGGGTAGTGTTTTAGGGTTTAGGGTAGTGCAATGGTGTTTGGGTAGTGTAGGGGGTACTGCTGGGGGTAGTGTTTTAGGGTTTAGGGTAGTGCAGTGGTGTTTGGGTAGCGTAGGGGGTACTGCTGGGGGTAGTGTTTTATGGTTTAGGGTAGTGCAGTGATGTTTGGGTAGTGTAGTGGTTCGTGCTGGGGGTGATTTTTCAGGGTTTAGGGTAGTGCAGTGGTGTTTGTGTAGTGTAGGAGGTCGTGTTTTAGGGTTTAGGGTAGTGGAGTGGTCTTTGGGTAGTGTAGGGAGTCGTGCGGGGGGTATTGTTTTAGAGTTTAGGGTAGTGCAGTGGTATTTGGGTAGTGTAGGGGGTTGTGCGGGGGTAGTGTTTTAGGGATTAGGGTAGTGCATTGGTATTTGGGTAGTGTAGGGGGCCATGCAGGGGGTAGTGTTTTAGGGTTTAGGGCAGTGCAGTGGTGTTTAGGTAGTGTAGGGGGTCGTGCTGGGGGAGTGTTTTAGGGTTTAGGGCAGTGCAGTGGTGTTCGGGTAGTGTAGGGGGTTGTGCTGGGGGAGTGTTTTAGGGTTTAGGGCAGTGCAGTCGTGTTCGGTAGTGTAGGGGGTCGAGCTGGGGGGAGTATTTTAGGGTTTAGGGTAGTGCAGTGGTGTTTGGGTAGTGTAGGGGGTCATGCTGGGGGTAGTGTTCTAGGGTTTAGGGCAGTGCAGTGGTGTTCGGGCAGTGTAGGGGGTCGAGCTGGGGGTGGTGGTTTAGGGTTTAGGGCAGTGCAGTGGTGTTCGGGCAGTGTAGGGGGTCGTGCTGGGGGTGGTGTTTCAGGGTTTAGGGCAGTGCAGTGGTGTTCGGGCAGTGTAGGGGTCGTGCAGGGGTGGTGTTTCAGGGTTTAGGGCAGTGCAGTGGTGTTCGGGCAGTGTAGGGGGTCGTGCAGGGGTGGTGTTTCAGGGTTTAGGGCAGTGATGTTCGGGCAGTGTAGGGGGTCATGCTGGGGGTGGTGTTTCAGGGTTTGGGGCAGTGCAGTGGTGTTCGAGCAGTAAAGGGGTCATGCTGGGGGTGGTGTTTCAGGGTTTAGGGCAGTGTAGTGGTGTTCGGGCAGTGTAGGGGGCGGTGCAGGGGGTGGTGTTTCAGGGTTTAGGGCAGTGCAGGAGTGTTTGGGCAGTGTAGGGGGTCCTGCAGGGGGTGGTGTTTCAGGGTTTAGGGCAGTGCAGTGGTGTTCGGGCAGTGTAGGTAGTCTTGCTGGGGGTGGTGTTTCAGGGTTTAGGGCAGTGCAGTAGTTTTCGGGCAGTGTAGGCGGTTGTGCTGGGGCTGGTGTTTCAGGGTTTAGGGCAGTGCAGTGGTGTTCGGGCAGTGTACGGGGTTGTGCTGGGGCTGGTGTTTCAGGATTTAGGGCAGTGCAGTGGTGTGCGGGCAGTGTACGGGGTTGTGCTGGGGATGGTGTTTCAGGGTTTAGGGCAGTGCAGTGGTGTTCGGGCAGTGTAGGGGGTCGTGCTGGGGGTGGTGTTTCAGGGTTTAGGGCAGTGCCGTTGTGTTCGGGCAGTGTTGGGGGTCGTGCTGGGGCTGGTGTTTCAGGGTTTAGGGCAGTGCAGTGGTGTTCGGGCAGTGTAGGGGGTCGTGCTGGGGCTGGTGTTTCAGGGTTTTGGGCAGAGCAGTGGTGTTCGGGCAGTGTAGGGGGTCGTGCTGGGGGTGGTGTTTCAGGGTTTAGGGCAGTGCAGTGGTGTTCGGGCAGTGTAGGGGGTCTTGCTGGGGGTGGTGTTTCAGGGTTTAGGGCAGTGCAGTGGTGTTTGGGCAGTGTAGGGGGTCTTGCTGGGGGTGGTGTTTCAGGGTTTAGGGCAGTGGTGTTCGGGCAGTGTAGGGGGTCTTGCTGGGGGTGATGTTTCAGGGTTTAGGGCAGTGCAGTGGTGTTCGGGCAGTGTAGGGGGTCTTGCTGGGGGTAGTGTTTCAGGGTTTAGGGCGGTGCAGTGGTGTTCGTGCAGTGTAGGGGGTCGTGCTGGGGGTGGTGTTTCAGGGTTTAGGGCAGTGCAGTAGTGTTCGGGCAGTGTAGGGGGTCGTGCAGGGGTGGTGTTTCAGGGTTTAGGGCAGTGCAGTGGTGTTCTGGCAGTGTAGGGGGTCATGCTGGGGGTGGGGTTTCAGGGTTTAGGGCAGTACAGTGGTGTTCGGGAAGTGTAGGGGGTCGTGCAGGGGGTGGTGTTTCAGGGTTTACGGCAGTGCAGTGGTGTTCGGGCAGTGTAGGGGGTCGTGCTGGGGCTGGTGTTTCAGGGTTTAGGGCCGTGCAGTGGTGTTCGGGCAGTGTAGTGGGTCTTGCTGGGGGTGGAGTTTCAGGGTTTAGGGCAGTGGTGTTCGGGCAGTGTAGGGGGTCTTGCTGGGGGTGATGTTTCAGGGTTTAGGGCAGTGCAGTGGTGTTCGGGCAGTATAGGGGGTCATGCTGGGGATGGTGTTTCTGGGTTTAGGGCAGTGCAGTAGTGTTCGAGCAGTGTAGGGGGTTGTGCAGGGGTGGTGTTTCAGGGTTTAGGGCAGTGCAGTGGTGTTCGGGCAGTGTAGGGGGTCGCTCTGGGGGTGGTGTTTCAGGGTTTAGGGCAGTGCAGTGGTGTTCGGGCAGTGTAGGGGGTCATGCACGGGTGGTGTTTCAGGGTTTAGGGCAGTGCAGTGGTGTTCGGGCAGTGTAGGGTGTTGTGCTGGGGCTGGTGTTTCAGGGTTCAGGGCAGTGCAGTGGTGTTCAGGCAGTGTAGGGGTCGTGCTGAGGCTGGTGTTTCATGGTTTAGGGCAGTGCAGTGGTGTTCGGGCAGTGTAGGGGGTCGTGCTGGGGCTGGTGTTTCAGGGTTTAGGGCAGTGCAGTGGTGTTCGGGCAGTGTAGGAGGTCGTGCTGAGGCTGGTGTTTCAGGGTTTAGGGCAGTGCAGTGGTGTTCGGGCAGTGTAGGGGGTCGTGCTGGGGCTGGTGTTTCAGGGTTTTGGGCAGTGCAGTGGTGCTCGGGCAGTGTAGGGGTCGTGCTGGGGGTGATGTTTCAGGGTTTAGGGTAGTGCAGTGGTGTTCGGGCAGTGTAGGGGGTCATGCAGGGGCTGGTGTTTCAAGGTTTAGGGCAGTGCAGTGGTGTTCGGGCAGTGTAGGGGGTCTTGCTGGGGCTGGTGTTTCAGGGTTTTGGGCAGAGCAGTGGTGTTCGGGCAGTGTAGGGGGTCATGCTGGGGGTAGTGTTTCAGGGTTTAGGGCAGTGCAGTGGTGTTCGGGCAGTGTAGGGGGTCGTGCTGGGGGTGGTGTTTCAGGGTTTAGGTCAGTGGTGTTCGGGCAGTGTAGGGGGTCTTGCTGGGGGTGATGTTTCAGGGTTTAGGGCAGTGCAGTGGTGTTCGGGCAGTGTAGGGGGTCTTGCTGGGGGTAGTGTTTCAGGGTTTAGGGCAGTGAAGTGGTGTTCGGGCAGTGTAGGGGGTCATGCTGGGGGTGGTGTTTCAGGGTTTAGGGCAGTAGAGTGGTGTTCGGGCAGGGTAGGGGGTCGTGAAGGGGTGGTGTTTCAGGGTTTAGGGCAGTGCAGTGGTGTTCGGGCAGTGTAGGGGGTCGTGCTAGGGGTGGTGTTTCAGGGTTTAGTGCAGTGGTGTTCGGGCAGTATAGGGGTCATGCAGGGGCTGGTGTTTCAGGGTTTAGGGCAGTGCAGTGGTGTTCGGGCAGTGTAGGGGGTCGTGCTGGGGGTAGTGTTTTAGGGTTTAGGGTAGTGCAGTGGTGCTTGTGTAGTGTAGGGGGTCGTGCTGGGGGTAGTGTTTTAGGGTTTAGGGTAGTGCAGTGGTGTTTGTGTAGTGTAGGGGGTCATGTTTTAGGGTAGTGCAGTGGTGTTTGGGTAGTGTAGGGGGTCGTGCTGGGGGTAGTGTTTTAGGATTTAGGTTAGTGCAGTGGTGTTTGGGTAGTGTAGGGGTTGTGCTGGGGGTAGTGTTTTAGGGTTTAGGGTAGTGCAGTGGTGTTTGTGTAGTGCAGGGGGTCGTGCTGGGGGTAGTGTTTTAGAGTTTAGGGTAGTGCAGTGGTGCTTGTGTAGTGTAGGGGGTCGTGCTGGGGATAGTGTTTTAGGGTTTAGGGTAGTGCAGTGGTGTTTGGGTAGTGTAGGGGGTCGTGCTGGGGGTAGTGTTTTAGGGTTTAGGATAGTGCACTGGTGCTTGTGTAGTGTAGGGGGTCGTGCTGGGGGTAGTGTTTTAGGGTTTAAGGTAGTGCAGTGGTGTTTTTGTAGTGTAGGGGGGTCATGTTTTAAGATGCAATGCTCCAATACCTGACCAGTCTGCACTACATAAAACTGCAAAAAAACTAAAAATAAAAAGTGTTTTGCACACTTTTGTCATTGGGCTATATGTGGGCTACATCTGGGTAATATTTGTGCTACATTTGGGCTCTTTTTTCACTGGTGGCCATCTTGGAAGACTTCTTTGTTATGAAGTGTCCTAATTTCTTCATTTACTGCAGTCTCCTCAGTAGGAAATGCTTTCAGTTTTTACTTTGATTCCATCAAGAAGGCATTCAGATGTGTCTCACATCTGCCATAAATTCAGAATGTTAGCACTCTAGTTGCTCATTAGATCACTGGAGTAAAGCTACTGCTCACCAGGGAGTTAACTGGTAGTCTGCTGCTGGTATTGAAAGTGATTGTTTCAGTCTGCATGTCAGAATTTTCTAATGAAATAGAAGAGGATTTGAGATCTCACTTAAAACATGCCCTAATTTTTCTTTCTGCAGCACTAACCATAATTTCTATTTCAAAAAGAACCCCTCATTTTTTTCCTTTTTAAATTAAATGTTTTAAGTGTTACCGGTTTATTCCAATCAAGATGGCTTCAGGTGTGCCATACTTTTGTCATAAGTAAGGCTGTTAGCGCTCTAGTTGTTCTTTAGAACACTCTGGGAAGCTGCAGTAGAACACAAAGGCATCAACTGGCAGGCTGCTCCTGTTGAAATATAACAGGAAGATATTTGAGATCACACTTGAAATATGTCCTAATTTTTCTTTCTACAGCACTAACCATAATTTCTATGACAAAATGAACCCCATCATTTTGTTCCTTTTTAAATTAAATGTTTTAAGTGTTACCAGTTTATTCCAATCAAGATGGCTTCAGGTGTGCCATACTTTTGTCATAAGTAAGGCTGTTAGCACTCTAGTTGTTCTTTAGAACACTCTGGGAAGCTGCAGTAGAACACAAAGGCATCAACTGGCAGGCTGCTCCTGTTGAAATATAACAGGAAGATATTTGAGATCACACTTGAAACATGTCCTAATTTTTCTTTCTACAGCACTAACCATAATTTCTATGACAAAATGAACCCCATCATTTTGTTCCTTTTTAAATTAAATTGTTTAAGTGTTACCAGTTTATTCCAATCAAGATGGCTTCAGGTGTGCCATACTTTTGTCATAAGTAAGGCTGTTAGCACTCTAGTTGTTCTTTAGAACACTCTGGGAAGCTGAAGTAGAACAGAAAGGAATCAACTGACAGTCTCTGCCCTTGTTGGATGTACATGTTTTACTAAGAATGTCAGACTTCATTCTCACATGAGTGAGAAAGATAATGCGAATTTACAGAAAATATGCTCTCATTTTAGCTTCTGAGCACCTTCCAAACCTCCATGGGACAAGCATGAGAAAATAGTGTTCTCTCAAACATGATTCATGATATCCCAGCAGAAGGTTTTTCACATGGTAAAATCACCTTAGAATACACCACAATTCCTAAAATTAGTATGGTACCATCAACAAATAAATTCTAATGTAACTAAAGCCTGTTATCACCCTTAATAGTTCTCCTTTTGGTGACCCTCAAAATCTTCTATTCACTACAATGCATTTCAATGAGGTACTATCATTTATATTGGTCCCAAGATGGCTGCCAGCAATTCCAGGATGAAGTGCTGACAGCCAATCAGATCTCACGATGACATGTGTGGTTAGGCTCCGCCCAGATATATATGTGACTTTACTTTTGATTTTCTCAGGAACTACTGAACGGATTTACACCATTTAAGCAAAAGGCACGACACTGAACCAAGGGCTACCTCTTTGCCAAATTTGGTGTAATTCCGTTCAGCAGTTCGGGCTGTAGCTGCGACTAAAGGTTCCTATGGAAAAATGAATGGGGAAAACGCGTTTTGGGACCCCCTTTTTCTCGGCCCCCGCTTGACATATCACCCCGAGACTTTCAGGATAGGAGCGGACCGGAGCGCCCCAACAAGTTGGAAACTTTCGCGAAGATTCGTCAACCGGCGCCAACGTTATTTCAAATAGAATGTCGCGGATTTCCTATGGATAATAGGTTTTAACTATAACTATCTACTGGCGACCGCCAGTAGATAATATATATTATATAACTATATCTACATGCATAAAGTCTATTTGAATGATAACGAAGCTGAAAAAATCTTGTTGCAAAGTATTTCTTCCTCTTGCGAACTCGTTAATCCAGCTTGCCTCTATAATTATGTTGCCTACTTCTTAGAGTAACTCCGCCTTTTACTGTCTTTAAGTACTCTGCGAAGTCTTTTGTAACTGGCTTTCTCGGTTAGTTCTTAAGTTCCATAAGCAAATTGTTCCATACTCTTGAACTGTCCTTGTAGCTTTCTGCAACTATTGCTTTAGAGAATTTTATGTAAAGTCTAAGAGACTTACTTGTCATTCCAGAAGCAACTTCCCATTAACACCTCCACAAGTACTCACAAACGGGAGGCAGCTTCGTGGTATTTCTTCTTAAGTCTTGTGCATCACCTGAACTTTTGAATTCTCGAGGACTGGAGCATCTGACTAGACCTCCAGAGAATTACCGCAATCTTCGCCAATTCTAAAGCATCACCTGAACTCTGGTCTTCACTGGGACTGGAGCGACTAACTCGACCTCCAGAGAATTGCCGCTAGATGAAACAAAACGAGAGAAAGCAGCGTAATAGGAGATGCTGCCTTTCTCAACGGGGACTTCAGTTGAAGTGCGCAGCGCAATTAGGAAGCGCGCACGAAGGCAGCTGTGGAGAAATCTTCTGCCCAAACACTAGACCGACAAATGCTCCCTCCATAGTGGGCGGCCATCTTGGAATTCCGCGTTACAAACAAAGTCAGCAATCTAAGCCACAAGGCCACCTGCCTCACTGGAATAGATCTACGAATCCTAGAATACAGGTAACAGGGGTATTTACAGCCTGCAACACGGTTTCTTGTACTAAGCTGACCAATCCTGACAGTATTCTTTCAAAAGTGCTCATGGCATCATATATTTAAATTTACAGTTTATACAAAACAGTTATAGCAGCACTGTGGGCATAAACTGCGAAGGCAACCCAAGAGAACTTTGTGCACGTTGTGCTCGTGAAACAATGAGTGGCGGCGCAAGTGACAAGTGGAAAAACACAGCGAAAGACGCAAGGTGATAAGGTGATGAAAAAATATATGTACAAGAATCAATGGTTCAGTAGATTTAGTTCTTATCAGTGATTAAAAGGTATATAACTTTTTATGAACCAAGGTTGAGTATGCGCCGTGAGTTGCGCTGTACGGTTGGTCGACGGCGTTTCGATCCTATTTAGTCAGGAACATCTTCAGGACCGGGTTGCCAAATTTATTTGGGGTGCTGTACAAGGAGATGCTAGCCAGTAAGTACACTGGTAAGTCAAAGGATCAGTATGGACGATGGCGGCGTGGAAATGTATAGCCGGGGCGTGTGGAGGACGGAAAGGAGGAAGGTTCGCCGGTGTGCGGAGGAATCACACGTCCGGGGCAGCGTCGAGTGGCGTTTGCTAGGTAGAATCAAAGATCGTTGGCTCCGCCGTTGTGGCGAAGAGGAAGGAAGGTAGCAGGGTCGGAGCCCCGATCCACTGCGTGGGTCACGATGAGGGTACCTGGGTAACAAAGGCTGTCGTTGGCAGGGTTGGGTCCCCGATCCACTGCACGGGTCCTAGGAAGGGTACCTAGGAGGTGGGGTGATTGGTCCACGGAATGAATCCAGAGGCCGTAGTGACGTTACGGATAGGTCCTGGCCGCCACGGTCGTGTGCGGTCTAGCCCGGCTTGCCGGGCTAGAACGCACACGACCGTGGCGGCCAGGACCTATCCGCACACGACCGCACGACCGCACGACCGCACGACCGTGGCGGCCAGGACCTATCCGTAACGTCACTACGGCCTCTGGCTAAAAAGTTATATACCTTTTAATCACTGATAAGAACTAAATCTACTGAACCATTGATTCTTGTACATATATTTTTCATCACCTTGTCACCTTGCGTCTTTCGCTGTGTTTTTCCACTTGTCACTCATTGTTTCACAAGCACAACGTGCACAAAGTTCTCTTGGGTTTCCTTCGCAATTTATGCCCACAGTGCTGCTATAACTGTTTTGTATAAACTGTGAATTTAAATATATGATGCCATGAGCACTTTTGAAAGAATACTGGGAGTCTCCCCTTTTGCTTTTGCTTTGTAATGTCGTGTACATACACTTGTATCTGCCTGCCTCATTGAATCCGGTTGAGACATTGTTGTTAATTACGTATACTTACCCAGATCTCAACCTGGTCTATGGGTCATACTCCTGTTGTCCTTTACTGGCACTGTAGCTTGGCACTGCTTGCCTTAAAGCGTGTTCAGTGAAGAGGAGAAAGGTGTATAGACTGAACTTTTAAAATACTCCACACTAAGGGGCCGATTCCGATCTCGCTCAGACAGCCCTCCGAGAGCTGTCCGTAGCCTTACCTTGCGACCGACTCGTACTGGGAGCCGGTCCGTCCGGGCGATGAAGTACGATGCGCAAAAGTGCCACAATTCCGAACGACACGTAGGCTTCGATTCCAGCAACATTTCCCGTACGAGCCGCTTATCCAAACGCACATCCGAGTCACCCGGAAACAGTTTCCACAATAGTTTCCGGCCGGACAAGTACGATGCGCAAATCCTACGCGCCGAACGGGTCGCCACTAGCAGCACGTCACAGCATCTGGGAGAGATGAATAGCAGGTCCGATTCGCGCCACAACACGGTCCACTGCTACGAAACGGACCAACTCACAACGTGTACGAGACGGAGCAACAATCAGCAAGTACGAGACGAACCAATGATGAATCCCATCGTGCAGGTCATCCCAGTACTGTATATCTATGACCGGATCATGAACAGACGCGTACATCACAGATGGTAAGTCAGACACCCACACAAACAAACGTCACGAACACGCGAAATGCTACACACACATGGGGGGGTGCCCAGCACTACTAACATCCCCACTCATAGGGGGCTGGATGCCCTGCACCACTACCATCCCCACTCATAGGGGGCTGGATGCCCATCAATACCAGTACCCCCCACTCATAGGGGGCTGGATGCCCTGCACCACTACCATCCCCACTCATAGGGGGCTGGATGCCCTGCACCACTACCATCCCCACTCATAGGGGGCTGGATGCCCTGCACCACTACCATCCCCACTCATAGGGGTCTGGATGCCCTGCACCACTACCATCACCACTCATAGGGGTCTGGATGCCCTGCACCACAACCATCCCCACTCATAGGGGGCTGGATGCCCTGCACCACTACCATCCCCACTCATAGGGGGCTGGATGCCCTGCACCACTACCATCCCCACTCATAGGGGGCTGGATGCCCTGCACCACCAGCATTCACACGCATAGGGTCACTAAGCAAACCCCCACCCCTACCATCTTTGCAAGATTCTATGTATGTGTGTGCCAAATGCCTACAACACTGATTCTGATAGTGAACATACAATGTGACTCCCATCACATGTGTGCCCAAAAGATGACTGTGGGGTTCAAAACTCCAGCATCTCAGGAACATTGTGGTAATGGGTTCCAAAGCCCACATCAGTACAGTGACCAGAAGGTGAGTGTGGACAAAATAATAGCAGCATCACCAGACCAGCATTTGTGCTCACTGGTCCCAAATCCACAACCAATGTAGTGGTAAAGTGGTGGTTGTGTCACATGCAAACATAGATTTGAGAGGCAAAGATTGCTGTGTATCACAAGAACTCCCTCTGCCATGTGCAGACAAGCATTGGCCATGAGCCCTGACAATGCCCACAGTGTCCAATTAGACTATGTAAAAAGTGAGCATCATGATGCATACACACATATCTCTATGAACAGACACACAAACTGAGGAATCCTGTGGAGACTGTCGATGTTAGGTGACAAATTCCCATACCATGGCAGCAATGGGACATACCAAACATGAGCAATGTGCAGGATGATGAGCTACAAGATGCATGGACATTAGGGAAAAACCTCCAAACTACATCCACACAATGGAACGCAAAAGCAATACCAATGCAGAGGTGCAGATGCACAAACACAGACAGGCAGTCCCACACTGCATATCATACACAACACGTGTGTGTGTCTCAGTGTCCCCAGGCTAGTACACAACACATGACGGTGGGATGAACTCCAATCACACAGATGTGTCCACAGTGCCATACAAAAAGTAACTAATGAACTGGGCACCTTGTGGTCAAGCATACATTGTCAGATGAGTGGTATAGCAACGTATTCATGTGACACAAGCTGGGTGGAACAGCAACCAACACAGCAAGAGACAGACCCACTACAGCACTACCCTCTAGTACCCTAATTTGTGGTGACAGTAGCCTGTACCCCAATCCCACTGTGATGACAAAGGTCTGTTTTGCCTATACTGTGGATCACAGTCAGCTGTGCATACTGGGTCATGTGTCCAGAACAACAAACTCACATCACACCTCCATAAACACAAATCACTGGCCATGTCCTGCAATCAATGTGCAAAATGTAGGTAGGGGCCTAGACATGAAACAACTCACATGTGACCACCCTCAACACCACACACCCTGATCTGCAACAATGTGCATCAGCTAGGAACACAGGGACTGTTGACATTGCTCAAGCACCCATTACAATCCCAGGGGTGGTGGGGGGATCTAAGGTACACAAAAATCAACACACATGGCCTGTCAACAACACCTGTGAATGTCTGCCACACTGCACAGTATGCGGAACATGGGCATAATGTGAAGACAACACGATTCATTGGGAACCCTGCCACACACCTACACCAATGAGGAACCAAAGGAGACCCACAAAAAACACATGTTGACACCTTCCAACATTGCAGCAATGACCCTGATGAGTTGGAGTAGTCACACACACATACGAGTGAGCCTCACACTGACAGATACCACATAGGGAAAACAACATGAAGTTGGAAACACATAAGTGCCAATGGGAATCCTGAATGTGTCCCATGTGCGTTTGACAACATCCCCTGAAATTACAACTAAAACAGCCATGGATGACAACCTAATGACCAGTAGTCTGCCATGCACCTACATCCCAGTAAACCCAGGGAAAAGAAGTCTGATGAACACAGGACAACTCAGCAAGTGCACATAACAGGAACATCTGCATGGAACACAGGCTGAGTCGAAAAAGGGAAGGCAACACACACAGACATGCTCACACAACACACACCATGTGCACAGGCAATGCCAGGAATGACACAATGCCATGAGGGGTCTCCACTCCTGGGGAATGTCAGCTGTGAAAAACGTTGTTTGTGCAGGGTCCTGTCGTGCCAGCACACCACTTGCACAGTGAGTCAACAATTACAACACAATGAAAGCTCTGGTCACAGCAACATGTGTACGGGAGTGTCCCTTCAGTCATCTGCACATACGCAATACACATGTAGAGATAGTTGCACTGATGACACAGATGACTTGTGTACCATGGATGCACAAACCTGCCTGTCCAGTGTAGATGGGCCCAGTCAGGGAATCTCACCATGTGCCCAGATGTAAGTACAACATATGTGCAACAGTGTATGCCAAAGATGTGAAGTAGCAAACCCAAAGAGATAATCCTGGTTACAACATTTTGCAATCATTACACCCTGTAATTGCAGCAAAGGATGTCATGGATATATAGCAGAAAAGTACACATATCCCATGGACCACATGGAGTCCATCACATCAACAAATCATCCTGTTGTACCTTCAAAACACAAGTACAACATCAAGTCCATGATACTCATCATCAACATCATGTACATTAGATGCAACAACAATGGATAACAACAATTTGCTTTATTAAAAAATAAAACTCCTCAAAACTGGTAATTCGAGTCCACAATGTCAAAAGGCCAATGGCCAGTCCATTTCTCAATTCAACCAGGGTGACATGTGACAAGTTGTGACCCATTGCTTGCCTGCACTGCTACGACCAGGGGACATCTCCCCTTGGAGGGGCATACATGGGGCAGGCCAGGCACCGCAGGGACAGGATCAGGGGACAGCAGAATGGGGCAGGGGAGGGGTGGTGGGTGCTGGAGTGTCACTGGCAACTGCAGTGGAGGTGTCTGACACAGTGGACACCGTCACAACTGCAGGGATGAAGTCAGATGGGGTGGTTGCCGGCACCACAGCAGTGGGCAGGTCAGATGGTGTGGACGTGGTCTCCACTGCAGTGCCAAAGTTAGACGGGGTGGATGAGCTCTCCACTGCAGTGCCAACCTCCAAAGTAGTGTCATGGGGTCCAGGTGAGGTGGGCAGGACAGAGGGGGAGACACGGACTCCACACCAGTGGCAGGAACAGGCTGAGCGTGTGAGGTGGGGGTGGAAGTGCATGTGGTAGGGGGAGGGCCTAATCATTTTGGGGATGCGGTATCGGTGTGTGGGTGAACCAGGGGCAGGGTGTGGCTGGGGGACCTGTGAAGTGGTGGCCTGGGGGCTGCAGGACGGAGACAGTGTGGTGGAGCTGCGGGATTGTGGTGGGGTCTTGCTCTTCCTAGTCCGGAGGGACTTGTGGATGGGGGCCTCAGTGTCCGTGCACCTGGGGGAGGGTGTCCGTGTGACAGGGGAACTCCCCCCTGTGCGTGGTGACTTCCTCTTCCCCTTGTGAGTTGGAGCAGATGGATCGGTGGGGAAGAGGCCAAGGTCACAGAGGAAGAGCTGCTGGGAAGGGGGGGTTGCAGGTGAGGCAAGGGAAGGGGTTTTGGAGGGAGAGGCATCTGAGGACTGCGGAGTGCTTGTGGATGTCTGTTTGTGCATCTGTGACCCATCCCCTGTGTGTGTGCCATCAGTCCCCGGAGTGTGCGTGCCTGTGGCTCTGGATTTTGGCTTGCGTGGCTGTGTGCTGCTTGTGTCTGTTGTGGTGCGTGCCGGTGCTGGTGTGTGTGTGCGTTGGACAGGTAGGGCAGTGGGGATTGTGGATGTGGCAGAGGTAGGAGGGGTGAGTGACTGTTGGAGGAGGGACACTGCTGACGTCTGTGTGGAGGCCATGGCCTGAATAGTCCGATGTAGGGCAGACATGTTTGATGAGATGCCCTCCATGAAGGACACCAGTTGTGTCAACAGACTGGTGTGGGAATGGAGGACACTCAGCATCGCTGTCTGCCCTACATGGAGCTGCTTCAGCAAGTCCACAGACTCCACACTCAGGGCAGCAGGGGAGACAGGGGCAGGGGGTGCGGTGCCTGGCACAAAGGAGACATGCTCCCTTACACGGGGGCCTCCACGGACCTCTGGGATGGGAGCAGATGGGAGGGTGGAGATGGTGGTGGTGGCGGGGACAGACTCGCTCGGTGTTGTCTGGGGTCTGCTGACACCCGCCTCCACAAGGGAGTCCTCACTGGAGATGCTGTGTTCCTCAGCCGAGGTGGTTGTAGCTGAGGTATCCTCAGTGTGGCTTCCCTCACCCTCTGTGCCACTGGGTCCCTCCAACTCCTCTCCAGCAGACCCAGTCTGGCTCTGCGGCTCCTCTTGGTCCATGGAGCTGTCTCCTCCAGTAGCCGAAGATGTTTCTGCAAACAATCAGGATAAACAGATACACATCAGTCACTTGTTTCACCTGAGACATCACAGTCATTACAGCACATTACAGATGACGCATTTGCCGCATTTGCTAAATATTGCTAGAAGTGCTGGCACATATTGAAAAAGACACCTGTCATTCTGCCAGTCAACCATGCCACTCATACACTTCCCCTCCATGGACCCATCTGTCTGGTGCATGTAGTATGCCACTACTTATATGTGCACACATGCACCGCATAGACATATCTCAGAACATCTTAAATTGTGAATGAAATGTGTCAGTACACACATATCCCATCTCCTGCCACTGACTCAGTACATGTGTCAGGATAAGGGATGGCCAAACTCATTGTCAGTAAAATGGATATGCTTCCTTCACAAGACACCATGATGTGCCCATGTATTGATGGTCAATGCCACAATAGAGTGTATGCCGTACAACTGACATAACGGCAGGATACACATTAGCAAGTGGGATACCATGCTACGGGCCAGTCTGGCTAATCAGTCATCACTGGATAAAGTCACAGGGGCAGTGCATCCATAAATAAAAAGTCTGCACTGTGTCACAATCATTATCATTTTGGGGAATGTAAGCCCTGCAGCTGTCAAGTGCACATGTTCCACTACTGCTACACACATCTTAAGGCATATGATGATCCCACGTAATACAAATGCGACAGTTGAGTGACTGCAAGCACCAATCTGTGAACATGATAACATCACAGTCTGATGAGAACGAATTGAGGCTGCCTGCACTATTATGTATAATACATCATTATGCACCGTCAAGTGATCACACACCTATGTTTTTCCCCATTGTGATGATCCATTAGCCACACCTCAGCTAGCTGCCAAAACCAAAATGCTCAACACCACAGGAGTCTAAGAAGCTAGGCCACTCCAGAATGACACCGAGGCAGACACCATATTGCATATTTCACAATGAACTAAATGTAGGCTGACACACAGGAGTAGGAGCACAGAGTGTTCCTCATGTCCGGAGTAGGCATACCTGTCCAGTTCCATGTGCAACATGGGATTACCCTGAACACTAGGCATGTGTTCATGCATGTGTGACACACATGATGTACATTATTATGAGGCCCCAACATTGTCTTACCTGCTGCATGGCTGTTTGGTAAATACCCCAGACACATATGGTGAGCCAAAGCATCAATTGGAACACATATCATTTGCCCACATAGAGTACATGTCTGATTTCTGGCAATGTGCAGACACATGGCAATCAATTGCCTCACTCATGAGGACAAAACAATGCACCGGTAGCAGATGCTGTTTACAACCTTTAATTTTGGACAACAGCAGGGACACACAACACAAGTGACACAAGTCACAGACTGAAAGGGCCACACCTGTGTATCAGATGAGGATGGGCCATGAACTAATTTAGGAACATGACTCCTGTTCAAGCAGACAGGAGATCTGTGGGAGTGTAACCAGGATGAAGGAGTGCAAAGAGCATGTGAGACATAGTTCACAGAAAAGGCATGCACTTACCCCCTCCTTGCTGCTGTCTGGCCTTTAACTGCCCATCCAGGTCAGGGAAGACCACCGCCAGAATCCGGTGCATGTGGGGGTCAGTGTCCGTCGTCCGCCCCTTCTGCGAGGAGGCGACAGCTTCAGCTGGACTCTGGCGATCCTCCGGGTCCAGCCACGAAGGTCCTGCCACCTCTTCTGGCAGTTGCGGATGCGGCGTCTGTAGACCCCCACAGAACGAACAGCCCGGGCAATGGTCAGCCATATCTCCTGCTTCTGATGGGCATCAACCTGTGAGGATGACAAGGATAAAAGTCCATTACCAGACATGCAACATGTTTGTGCAACACACAGTTGGATATACATGTCTTCATCACAAGGGCATATGATGTACACAGGTAGTGCAACTATGGTGATTGACAGTTGTCCTGCATTTACAAAATTGAAACATTGCCTGAGTATAATAACTGTGTTAAAATGCACTTTTCATGCACAGTACCTGTCCACTACAGGTACATACACACTTTGGGGGTAACAACTACTCAGTGAGCATGCTAGCCACTGGTGTACACAATGCCATTAGTGCCAGTCAGACAACATGCACAATGAAAAAGGGATGTGGACTGCACACTCACCTGCTCCCCTGGTGTCCCATACAGCTTGCTGTACTGTGGAAGGAGGCTGTCCAGCAGGGCCTTGTTCTCCTCCTCTGTGAAGGATGGGGCCCTATCCACAGTACGTGCCATTCTTGGAGCCAGAGGATGCAGAGACAGCAGCAGTGGTAGCAGAGATGTCAATCTGGAGCATGTAGTGCAGGCAAGTGAGCTCTCAGGGGAACAGACAGCCTTATATCTGTGCTGCAGAGGCAGATTCTGTCCCATGCGTCCAAAGCGATAGGTCCAACACGTTTGCATCCTATGAATCTGGCCAATCCATCGCATTGCACGGCTCGTACACGCCTTCCGCATCGTTCAAATATTTCAAACCCATTACACCAACGAGTCTGATACATTGTTGTAGGGAGCCAACTGATTTTTCACAACACGAATCGTACAAGGGCCAAATCCGCGTCAGTCCCCATTGCAGTCAATGTGCAAGGCGTGTGTGCAAGGCGGGGGCCCCCCTCGTTCCCTAGGTGTCCGACGCGTCTTTTGAATTGGTCAACCGCGTCAGTCCCCATTGCAGTCAATGTGCAAGGCGTGTGTGCAAGGCGTGTGCCCCCTCGTTCCCTAGGTGTCCGACGCGTCTTTTGAATTGGTCACCCGCGTCAGTCCCCATTTCAGTCAATGTGCAAGGCGTGTGTGCAAGGCGTGCGCTTGCCTCATTCCCTAGGTGTCCGACGCATCTTTTGAATTGGTCACCCGCGTCAGTCTCCATTGCAGGCAATGTGCAAGGCATGTGTGCAAGGCGTGCGCTCGCCTCGTTCCCTAGGTGTCCGACGCGTCTTTTGAATTGGTCACCCGCGTCAGTCCCCATTGCAGGCAATGTGCAAGGCGTGTGTGCAAGGCGTGCGCTCGCCTCGTTCCCTAGGTGTCCGACGCGTCTTTTGAATTGGTCACCCGCATCAGTCCCCATTGCAGGCAATGTGCAAGGCGTGTGTGCAAGGCGTGCGCCCCCCTCGTTCCCTAGGTGTCCGACGCGTCTTTTGAATTGGTCACCCGCGTCAGTCCCCATTGCAGGCAATGTGCAAGGCGTGTGTGCAAGGCGTGCGCTCGCCTCGTTCCCTAGGTGTCCGACGCGTCTTTTGAATTGGTCACCCGCGTCAGTCCCCATTGCAGCAATGTCAAGGCGTGTGCAAGGCGTGCGCTCGCCTCGTTCCCTAGGTGTCCGACGCATCTTTTGAATTGGTCACCGCGTCAGTCACCATTGCAGGCAATGTGCTAAGTATTCCACCCACAATAGCTTTCCATGGACACATGGGCATACCAACAACAATACAGCCTGTGACACAGTATATCAAGGGGCATGTCAGGCTGCATTACCTGTGTGTGCATATGTGGGTAAACATGTGATTTGGTATGTGTCACTTAGTGGCACCCACTCCCAGGCAGGGCAAGGTGTCATGGGGACAGATACCTTTGTGTGTTGGACACGTAACCACTGTGATTGACGACTGTACAGTTCAGGGCATGAGGCATGTACACAGTTCCCGGGATACATTGTGTATGACATGTGACATACACCCTGACTCTTAGGTGGAATGGGATGTGTGTCACAGGGTGTCCCAGTGCCACAATTGTGATGTTCATCCACAGTATGTGTGCATTTAGCTACGGAGATTACTCTGATTTCATGTGCTCAATGTCAAACGGTCACCACATACATGTGTATTGTCAATGTGAGTTGATGTGGCGTCTTTGTGTCACAGACACCATGTGTGAGATGCAAAAAAACGTTGTGGCACTTCATGTGTGTGTCATGTGTGCGTTGTGGTGTGTATATGAGACGCTTCATCATGATGGTGTCCTTGTGGCAACACAAGGTCCCTGTGTGTGTCTGTCAAAATCCTGTGATGTGTGGTAGACATCTGTCCTCACTAGTGACTGTGGTGTGTGTCTGGTATGTGACACTCATACTGATGTACTGTGGCAGAGCCCATAGATTGGTCACAGCACAACATGGACCTTGTTGTGTGGACCTGTAGAGCTGAGATTTCAGATGATGGGCATGTATCTGACATGTGTGCACATACACTACAGCACATACATCATGTCTTTGTGTCCTGTTGTTTCATGTGCTATTTAGCATGTACACTGGCACCTAGATAGGGGAACTGACAAACTGTCTTTGCTCATCTATGTACTGCAGGAGACCAGCTGTCCACAGACCGTTCCCTGACCTTGCCACCATGGTTGAACGTGACTGCATGCGATGGTACCGCTTCACTAGGCCACTGATTGAAGATTTGGCGGAGCAGTTGGCACCACACTTGCAACCTGGCCGGACATACCCTACTGCGCTGACCCCCAAGGTGAAGGTGATGGCAACCCTACACTTCTTTGCCACCGGTACCTTCCAACACACAGTTGCTACTGCTGGTGGGATGTCACAGACCATGTTCAGCCGTGTGCTACGAGATGTGTTGCAGGCGATGTTGCATTTCCTCAACCACTACATCCATTTCCCAACACCACAACGACTCTCTGACATCAAGGGTGACTTCTATGCCCTGGGAAGGATGCCACATGTCATTGGCTCCATTGATGGGACACATGTGGCTTTGGTACCACCACAGGCACATGAGCAGACATACCGGAATAGGAAACATTTCCACTCAATCAATGCTCTGGTGGTATGTCTGGCCGACATGACCATTTCACATGTTTGTGCACGTTTCCCAGGTTCAGCGCACGACGCTTACATCATGCGGAGTAGTCGCATCCCAACGATTATGTCACAGATGCAGCACCAGCATGCCTGGCTTGTCGGTGTGTACTGACTGTTTACTATTGTGTGATTTTGCTAAAGTTTATTTACACCCTCTTTTAAGACTCATCTAATGTGCTATTGTCTTTATGTAGGTGACTCCGGATACCCCAACATGCCGTGGTTGCTGACACCCCTCAGGAACCCTGTGACACCGGCGGAGATGCGCTACAATGAGGCACATGGTCGGAGCAGGAGAGTGATCGAGCGGACATTTGGACTCCTGAAAAGCAGATTCCGCTGCCTGGACAAGACAGGAGGGGCCCTCCCATATGCACCTGCTAAGGTGTGCAGAATCATCATAGTGTGCTGCATGCTACACAACCTGGCAGTGATGAAGAAGTTGCCTCTCATCCAAGATGACGATGACCAACCTCCACCAGCCGTGGAGGATCCTGCCCTGGGGCATGATGCCAGTGATGATGAGGGTGAGGATGATGTTCGTAGCCAGCTGATCCTCAACTTCTTCACATGAATGTGAGTATACACTGATGTGTCTTCAAAGTATTGTGTTTGCCTGATATCTGTTGGTGGTGCACTTGTGCTGCTTGAGTGTGACTGTGTGCTACTTGTCAGGATGCTTGCTGTGATGTGTCCTTTCAGGTAGTCTGTACTCCCAAACAGTGTTTAGCTGATTGATATGTTGTGTGTACGTAGTTTTGTTACATTTGTGGGCATGTATATTGTTGTTGTATGCTGTAATTCAAGGTTTTTGATTGTGTTTTCTGTCTGTCCTTCACAGGGTACTTTGGCTGCTGTATGGTGAGGTCTGAACCCCAAAACCCAGATCCTTGTTCCAGAGTGCAAGTAGTCGTTGTCCCAACCAATGATGTGCCACACACCCCTGGACTTTCCTTGTTTACAACTTGTTTAATGTTTGCTCACTGTTACGTGAGGTTAACTTGCATCAGTTGTGGAATTTTCACGTTGTGAATCTTTAATAAACCTGTGCTTCACTTTGGGATGTGCTCCGTGTGTATCTACACATCAGACAGTCATTAGCATCCTGTACCTGTGGAATGCTTGCCACTGACCCAGGATGGGTGTGGTGTATGTGCATTCCACTGTATTTCCTGTTGACATCACTTATGAGGATGAGTTAGCTGGACATGGTGAGTATGTCTTGTGTTGCCCTAGTGGTGTGTCTCCCTCATATGTGTCACATTACCATGACTCACATAACGGTGTTCACATTGCTGTGGTAGTTTGCATGCACAGTGTTCCTTATCAGATCATCATCGCCATGACACAGACAAAGTATAAATCACGACAGAGGCAAGTATTGTGTGAATGTGATTTTATTTACAGACATGTGTAAGGATGGTGAACGGAATTTGAAGTGCTGTACAATGTGATGGTAATCCAAAGTTCACAGGTGAGTTGGTAGTCTTAAGAGATGAAATGTCCAGAGTAGAATCCACAGTCATTTGCTGCATTGTCACAGCTTTGACCCTCCATGTCAAGTGGGAGATTTGTGTGTCAGTCGACAAGGTTAATTGGTTTGCACACAAGGGACGACATACAGAACAGGTGTTGAGTTCCTGGGGGATATGCATGGCCATCAGCGTCTCAATTCCCCTTCTTTGGACGACCCCTCTTCTTTCTCGGGGGACCCTCATGTGCAGGCAGCTGCGGTGCAGAGGACTCTCCACCAGAGTCCTCCTCCCTCCCTGTGGCAGTTGCGGATGTTGTGGCAACAGATGTTGTGGGCGCACAGGGAGGTGTGGACATGTTGGTGCTGATCTGGCGGAGGCATGTCAGTATGTCCCTATGCACCGCTGTTAGTTCATCCAATTTGTCCCACTTGGACTCCATCCGGGACATGTGGGAGTCCAAGCGGGCATGATGTGCAGCCTGCTGTTCTTTGATGTCCTTGAGGATCCCCACTACCTGTCCAAATCCTCCGGTGCTTTCCTGGTACGCATCTATGATGCGTCCCAGGTGTGGCTCATCATGCAGTCCAGCCCCTCTGCAGGCCGTGTCCTCTACCTGCCCACCCTCCCACCACCCCTACCCACACGGGCAGGACCTGCCGTGGCCGGCACAGGCAACACTGGGACCACTTGAGTGTTTGCAATGGTGGTGTTGTCCCTTGATTCCAGGGTGCCCTGTGTACCGTTGTTGTTCAGTGGCCTCGGCCTGTCCGTGTCGGCAGGGCTACTCGGTGTGGTATCAGATGTGGCAGGTGTGGTTGCAGAGGGTGCTGATGTTACTGCTGCTGGGGCTGCACGATGAGTCACACCGGAGGTGCCAGGTTGTTCAGGGTCGTCGTCCGAAGAGGACAGGGACTGATCCACACCGGTGAGCTCAGAGTCCGCCAGAGTCTGGGACTGGGACTCTTCTTCAGGTCGTGCTGTGTCCCCAGCATCCCCTGTGTTTGGAGGAGACACACAATGTATGTTATGTTTCTACCAAAATCAACGTTTCACACACATGACATTTGCCACTGGACATCATAATGAGAGTCTGTACATTGCATTGTCAAAAGTTGTGACAGACTGAGGTTGATATTGTTGGAGCACTTTGTCATGGCAACCTGAAGCATTTCGATGTGCACGTCAAGCTGTGTGCATGACCAGCTCATGTATTGATCAATTGTCTGTACATGTCCATTGCTACTCAGGTTCCATCACATGCCTGACACAGCTGTATCATCCCTGTCCACATTTGTGCTATAACGATGACATATGTACAATTACACTTAGGGTATGTATCAAGCTTGGTGCATGTGTGGTGGAATTTGTTGCGTTGCTCTGTGCGTCACATTGGTGTGTCTGTGCAACATGGTCACAGTCCGGTATGCCTGTGATCCACTGTGAGATACTTTCTGGTTATCTGTGTTCCTAGTTCACATCTCATTACAAACAAGTCATGGTGTTACCGTGCCTACTGATGTTGGTGCAGAGTTTTGTCAGTGCTAACGTCTTTTATCTTGTCTATTTCCTCCACAGTGAGAGGGATTGGGCACAGCAGCACTCTTTCTTTTCCATGCTCATGACAGTGATGGGCAGAGGTGTGTGTGTTCCAGTTCTGCTGCTGTGAGTTGCATGCGTCATCCGATGCAGTCCAGGATAGTCATTGTGTTTGGATTGTCCATGACAGTGAGTGATGTGTTGTGTGAATGATGCGTACAACGCAGACCGATGTGGTATTGACATGCAGCTCACAAATGCACATTTTGTGTATGACACCATGCTACAGTGTCAGCTGTATGTGTGGGTCCATTCTAGTCACTGTCAGGTGTCCACTGTCAATGATGTATATGTGACATTGTGTGTGCTTGGTGCTATGTACTATGTCTGCATCTCCCCAATTGTCATCTACGAAACACACCTTCACAGGCAGGTCAGGGGACACCCCAGGGACACTGAATCTTCAGACAGTGGGAGGATACCTACAGTTCCAATGGCTGTGAGTGTAAATGTGTTTGAGTTGGCCAGTGCGTAGGTGTGACTTGCAGCCAATTCATACATCAGGACCATGTGTCAGACATCTTGCCAAGGCATTTACTTTTGGAGTAACTGGTCCCAGGGTGCAATTTGTTCAAGCAGAGAAGGTGTGTTTTGATGCGGCATTGATGGCATTTGGAGTTATTGCAGGACCTCCTTCACACACAGTGGCCAGGTAATCCCCCATGTGGTATGCTTCCATTGCAGGGAGTCACAATTTACGTTCAGGCTGTCAGTCAGTAGTTTCCTGTTGTTTGTTTGAGCACAAGTCCCAGCAGGGCCTTGTGCTCCCCACAGCAGAGGCCATTGTCTGTGTTCTTGGTAGAGACTTTTCACTCACTCTCTTGTGGAGCATAATACTAGGTGTGTATTTTGGTGTTGGTGGGAGGGGTGTGTGTGTGCAAGTACCTGCTGGTAGATGTGGTCAGAGCAGGCAGTACTCCTCCTCCAGTCCAGTTATCCCACCATGCAGCATGCTTCCATTGCAGGGAGTGTAAGTTACCTTTCAGGCTGTCAGGCATTGGTGTCCTGTTGTTTGTTTGAGCCCAAGTCCCAGCAGGGCCTTGTGCTCCCCACAGCAGGGCCTAGTGTCAGCCATCTTGGCAGTGCTTTTGCACTCCCTGTGAGGTGAGCATGGTTCAGTGGGAGCTTGCTGGGACATGTGGGTGGGGACTGTTGGCTGTGACTTCAACTCCCATCATGCTTTTGGCTACACCCACCTTACCACAATACCTGACCTTACTTCCTGTGAAGCTTTTTCCCTATGTGGTGGTGTGCCTGTGCTGACAAGTTGGCAGGCAGTGTTGTCCTGGTGTTTGTTTGCACAAAAGTACCAACAAGCCCATGTGCTTCACACTGCAGAACCCAGTGTGTTTAATCTTTGTGGGATGTTTAAATGGATTCTGAGGGAATGCATTATACCAGGTGGGTTGTGTTGTGTTTGTGTTAAGGGGTGTGTGTGTGCAAGTACCTGCTGGTAGATGTGGTCAGAGCAGGCAGTACTCCTCCCCAGTCCAGTTATCCCACCATGCAGCATGCTTCCATTGCAGGGAGTGTGAGTTACCTTTCAGGCTGTCAGGCATTGGTGTCCTGTTGTTTGTTTTAGCCCAAGTCCCAGCAGGGCCTTGTGCTCCCCACTCCAGGGCCTAGTGTCAGCCGTCTTGGCAGTGCTTTTGCACTCCCTGTGAGGTGAGCACGGTTCAGTGGGAGCTTGCTGGGACATGTGGGTGGGGACTGTTGGCTGTGACTTCAACTCCCATCATGCTTTTGGCTACACCCACCTTCCCACAATACCTGACCTTACTTCCTGTGAAGCTTTTTCCCTATGTGGTGGTGTGCCTGTGCTGACAAGTTGGCAGGCAGTGTTGTCCTGGTGTTTGTTTGCACAAAAGTACCAACAAGCCCATGTGCTTCACACTGCAGAACCCAGTGTGTTTAATCTTTGTGGGATGTTTAAATGGATTCTGAGGGAATGCATTATACCAGGTGGGTTGTGTTGCGTTTGTGTTAAGGGGGGTGTGTGTGCAAGTACCTGCTGGTAGATGTGGTCAGAGCAGGCAGTACTCCTCCCCCAGTCCAGTTATCCCACCATGCAGCATGCTTCCATTGCAGGGAGTGTGAGTTACCTTTCAGGCTGTCAGGCATTGGTGTCCTGTTGTTTGTTTGAGCCCAAGTCCCAGCAGGGCCTTGTGCTCCCCACAGCAGGGCCTAGTGTCAGCCATCTTGGCAGTGCTTTTGCACTCCCTGTGAGGTGAGCATGGTTCATTGTGAGCTTGCTGGGACAGGGGGGGGGACTGTTGGCTGTGACTGCAACTCCCATCATGCTTTCTGCTACATGCACATTCCCAGCAGCCCAACCTTCTTTCATTTTGACTCAGCTTTCCTGTGAGGTGGTGTGACGTTGTTGGCGAAATGGATGACTGTGTTTGTTGTGGATTTATGCTAATGCCTTGCAGTATTTGTCGTTAGGTTTGTGCATGTTATGTTGTAGTTCCATTTTACTGTGGGATGGCAGGTATTGTGTTTGTGTAACTGGCATACACATCACAGGATACTTGCCTTTATGTTGCTATGGCTTTGCCAACAGGAATTGGTTTAACAGTCCCCTTGAGAGTGATATATGTGTATTGCCGCACAAAATTGAGTATATTGTTTGTGTACTTACCAGGCTCTGGTATTCCTGTTAATCCATGGATGCTCTCCGGTGGTAGGATGGCCCGCACCTTCTCCTCCCAGATCCTGAAGTGCGTTGGTCTGGCAGGAGGGCCACCACCAGTGTCTGTGCTCAAGGCGTGCTCCCTGTTGATGAGCTTCTTGACCCTCCTGCGCACATCATAGTACCTGTTCTGTATGTCGTCCTTTGTGCGTCGACAAGGAGCTTGTGCGTTAACCTTGTCGACAATCCTCTCCCACATCTTGGTTTTCTGTGACATGGGGGTCTGTTGGACCAATGTGCCAAACAACTGTGGCTCTACCCTGAGTATTTCGTCTATCATGACTTCCAACTCACTATCTGTGAACTTTGGATTCTTCTTGGGGGCATGGTCCTGGGTGGTTGTGGTGATTGATGTGTGTGTGAGGGTGTAAGTGAGTGTGGTGGGTGTGAGTTTGTCAGTGAATATGTGATTTGGTTTTTGAGTGGTGCAAATGGTGTAGTTGTTGTGTGTTGTGTGAGTTGTGGTGTGTCTCTGCAGTGTGGTGGGGTTGTCTGCTGTCCTATGCCTGTAGTTTGCAAAGGATCATGGTAGGGATTTCTGGCCTTTATATAGTTGGAGTTGTGGGTGTGTCTTTGTTCCTTTTTTTTTTTTTTTTATTTATAAATTGGCTGTGTCATTGCTTTTTTTTTGTCTTATTTCCTTTGCTTTTGTTGTGCATGATGGAGACGTTCGTTTGACCGGGTCGGATGCTGCCTGGGGCTCGCGCGGGGTGATCCGAGTCTGTCACACTGACAATCTGCTGTGTTTCGACGTTGGTGTACGCCTCGTACGCAAAGGGCTCTATTGTTTGCTAGTCACTATTTGCTGTACGTCTCGGTTTTCATGCTCGTGCTCCGTGCGAGTCTGTCGCGTTTCACACGTATTGCATCGTACTACGCGGCTCGTGCATCGCGGGTACGTTTCGCTCGCGTCAATTCCTAATGCGTGTCGGTCGGTACGATTCCCGGTCAATTTACGGGCGGATCAATGATTTCCGAACGGTTCGGTCGTGCGGCTTGTGCTCCGTGCGGGTGGGTTGTAATTCACACACAAGGCATCGTACTGCGCGGGTCGTATGGCGCAGGTCCGTGTCGGTCGGTCTCCATTCCAGGTCCGAGTCGGTCGGTACGGTTTACGACCGGAATCGGAATCGGCCCCTAAGTCTATTTTTGTGTTTTGTGTAGCACTATGTAGTCCTGTTCCAGTTTTGTTGCAATCCAGGGTGTGTGCGCCCTGGCACCAATTTAGTGTGCATCAGTGCCTGTGGCATGTATAACTAGTTCAATATTAATATAGTATGAGGCTTGCATGCATACGTGGTCCCTATGACCCCTTTGTTGTGAGATTGGGTTTTCAAGCTGTAATGCTCTGTCACAGGTATAATGGGACAGAATAATAGCAAGTCACTTATCAAGCAATTGACTAATTATGACAGAGCAGTCAGGATGTGGGCAATAAAACCCCCAAATCCCTAAACTGGCTGCCGTATGAGGATAGATTTCAGCTAAAGATAGCCTGTATGACTCACAAAGCCCTACATCTCAAGACTCCCACGTATCTAGCTCACAAACTAGAGCTATCTGGAGGTTGCAGACAGTCAAGAAGTGCAAGTTCATGGCTCTTAAAACCACAGATCTCAGCCGCTGCCCCAAAGGTCTGGAACTCTCTTCCACCGGAAGTCCGTCGAATTTCCTCAACGACTACCTTCAAAGAGGAAGTAAAAAAAATCCTAATGGCCAAGTTCCTGCCTTAAAACAGCTCTGGCCCACTGCTCATTGAATGCCACCCGATTGTCAATTAGATTGCTAGACACCTTGAATCCCAGCATTCGCCAGCCATGGTCTGTATTCCACATACCTTATCTATTTTGCACTACTATCTTGTTGTTTTATGTATACTCTTGTAATACCTATCCAAATTGTAAAGCGCTCTGATACCCGCCTGGGTCAAGTTCGTGCTATATAAAACTTTAAAATAAAGAAATAAATAAAATTCAATAAAGCACAGCAAATCGGTTTCCAACTAGTCAGTAGGTGAACTGGCATGGTATGACTGAGATTGAGACAGCTAAAAATAGATATTAGTGAAATAGAGCTTAATTAGACATTTCTATATAGAAGGGGAAAACAGGCTTTTTCCAAAGTATGGTGATCTTAACAAAGAAAGCCGTGCTACCTATCTTGCATTTTTTTCAGTCTGGACCTCCCAAAAAGTAGACCTGGGGCTGTATTACAATAAGTGCCCCGGGGGCGCAACGGGCGTTTGCGCCCGCTTTGCGTGCCCACAGGGCACTTTGGTATTATAGAAGGGGGCGCAGACGCTTGTGTGTCCCCTTCTATAATACCAATAGCGCTGGTGCACTTAAAGCGCCAGCGCTACCTTCAGAGGGTGTTCCCTCATTTGCATAGCGGCTTGCCCTATGCAAATGAGGGAATTCCTTTGACTCTGCGCCCGCGCCATATTACAGACACAGGCGCAGAGTCAAAGCAGCCCCCAGGAGGCGCACTGACAGTGCACCATTTAAAAGGTGGCGCACTGTCAGTGTGCCTCCTGAGAGCAGCCCTCTGCAGGAGGTAAAGGGGGCCCCATGGACCCCCCAGACATCCCCTTGCAGGCAATAGGGGATCTCTATTACCCTGTAAAAGTGAAGGCGGGTGCCGCATGCAGTTTGAAAACACAGAGCAGCTGCTCCATGTTTTCACATGAATGCACTGCCCCAGGGCAGGGCGAGTTCGCGGCTGCCCTGGGGGAAGCGCATACAACATAATAGGATGCATTGTGATTGTTTGCGCCCGGCGCAACTTTTAAAAGGTGGCCGGACGCAAACAATGACAATGCATAATACAGCCCCTGATGTCAACCTGGGGGGCCTCTTTGGTTTTTAGGTTTGAAGTTTGCCCTGCAGACAGATGAGTATATTTCACATAACTTGATATGTGAAGCACTCCGTCACACGCTGTGGTGAGTTTGAGTAGCAGGAGTATTGCTACGCCATTCAGATGAATTGTCTTGAGGCCATCCCCGAAAACCCTCAAAAAGGCTCAGGAATGGCAGTATCAGCAGTCATGGATACTAAGGGCCTGATTTAGGCTTTAGTAGACAGGGTGCTCTGTTGCAATGGTGCCAGAGCACCCTCATCACCAAAACGAAGGTCAGCCGGCCTCTTTTAGAGTTGGGTGTATATTCATTATGTAGACGATGGAGACGTTTCCGCTGCCTACATATACCTCCAACTGCCCATTCTCAGTAGGGCTGTCAGAGGTTTGGGTATGTGTTTGCCTACCCTACTTAGAATGGGCAAACACTTGGTAAGTTTTTACTGTTAGTCACTAGGGGAGTGAAAACTGCAAAATGACCACTCCATGGAAGAAAGCTCCCATGGTGAGGGAGTCACTGTTTTTTTCATTTTCGAAAACATAATCCTGGTTTGGGATCTTGTTTTTGAAAAAAAAACAGGTTGTGAATTTCATCATGTTGATGGAGCCGTCTGCCAAAATGTAAAGCATTTACACGAACTGCATTGACAGTGGTTACTGTAAATGCAAGAGATGTCCACTGGACCAGCGGACATCTCTAAATTTGGCAGGAGGATTATCGTCTGAATGGCAGGAATAAAGTACTCTGTCATGGCGACGGTACTTTTAAATCAGGCCCTGAATATCTCCAGATAGAGATAAAGGCAGATATAGTCCATGAAATACACACTGTAGATACAATATGTATCCATAGAGCAAATGAGAACCATCTAATAACCACAGGTCAAATATGAATTTAAAGTTCATGGGCCTGATTCAGAAAAGTAAACTTACACTTTTGTATAAGTTTACTCTTTTTAGATATTCACAAAACTGCAATTTAAAAGTAACTTTACAACTGCAGAGACTCCGCAGTGGGGGCAGAGAACTCTGCACATAGAATGATAGACCTGTCCAATCTTTTAATGTGCAGAGTTCTCCGCTGAGACTGCAGAGCTTCCCCCGTCATAAATATGACTATTTGAAAATAGTCCTCCGATCATCATTTGTGGGTTTTATATTTGGCATAGCTATCCATCATCTGTCTTGTCTCCTGTGCGCCAGAATAGACCGATGGTAGAAGGTGGATCTATACTGTGCTTAATAGCAGCTCTTTCTTATAGCCACTTTGAACATGGTGGCTGCCCCAGCTCTTACTTAAAGACCAGGAGAAGCATATTCATGAAAAAGTGTCAATAAGTCCAGATGCATGCATGTTAAAGTAACAGGATGCTGGGTGTTGCAGGGTGACAGGTATCTTTCTTATTTGATTAGTGCAAGGAGTGGGGATGGTACTCCTAGGAAGGGCTATGTTTTTAAGAGAGGGGTCTTCCAGTTGTACCTATTCATCTGCACTTCTTTGATTTGCAAATTGCCACTGCTCCTTTGCCACATGAGTATTAATGTTCTTATTAATCATTGTAGATACAATAGAAACCCTTTTTTTTACCTCGAAAAGGTGACCATAGAAAAACAGCGCACTGCATACAAATATATAATATAACTGTGAGAAAATGTGTTTTAGGTTGAGGGGGATGTGAGCCCTTCTCATGTAACAGCCACAATCCTCCTCAGGGTGAACCAGGGCCGGACTGGCTACCCGGCTTTCCTTCATAAACAATGCAAAGCAAATGTTTCAAAAAGCACTCTTTAAAGCTGTTTGTTTTGCATTGTTTATTTAGAAGCGCCGGCAGCTCCCCAGAAACAAAATCACCCCCTGAGCAGTAAACCTGGACCCCACCCTGAAACCCCAGCAAAAAACGCCCGGTAGCCAGTCCGGCCCTGGTGTGAACCACAAAAGTCAATAAAGTTTACCTGTGCTTAACGTTTCAGTAGCGTGGCACAAAAGCTGTCAGGCTTAACTTACAGGCAATGTGTAATGTATTTATGCAGCACTCAAACAGCAATAAAGTGAAAACACAACACAAGAAAAATCGACATCAATTTAAATTACAGATTTAAGTTTGTTAAATAAAATGACACAAAAAATGACAAAAAACTAATCAGTAGACCTGGCATAATGCAATTTTAAAAGATATAGACAACAGTAGTGCCAAAAGGTGCAAAGCGCCAACTGAAAGTATAAGGTCACGCTGGACCGGGACAAAGTCACAAGTGCAAGTCAACTGTGATGTAGCGAGGCCGAACGCAGGACCATGTTTGGCCATGCACGGCGTTGCTTTGCAATGATTTGTGTAGCAAGGCTTTGCAGGGACCTGAGTCGCTCGGCATTGGTTCCGGCGAACTGGCAGCTGTGTGGCGAGGCTTTGCAGGGCTTTGCATCACTTGCCATGGATTACAATGAGGCTGGCAGCTGTGTCTAGGCTTTACGGGGCTTTGCGTCGCTCGGCCTCGGTTCCAGTGAAGTTAGCTGATCCCTGGATGTCAGCCTGGGATAAAAACAGCAGGTCCAGTCTTACTTTTCTGACAGTAGGGCAGGCCTCAGGCAGCAGGGTAGTCTTCTGCTAGCAAGGCAGTCCTTGTTATGCAATACCCACAGGTCCAGGAGTGCATAGAAGAGTCCATCTGATGGTCTAATATTTATACCTGGTGCTAGCTTTGAAGGAGAAACTTCCAGACTTCCTCCCATATGTGGCTCTGAAATTTCCTGACTTCCTGCCCTCACTCCAGTGGGTCTGAAGTCACAAAAGGCTAGTGTGAATTTCTTGGGTGTGGGCTGAGGCAATGTTTTTGAAGTGAAAGTGTGACATGTGACAGCTCCGCCCCTCTCATCAAGTCAGGATGCTCCCTCCTGCTAACATTCAGTGCCTCTATTGTATGGCTGTCTGGGAGGAATACAGAAAGGCCAATTGCAAGCTACTACTGTTCATGTGACCCAAGAAGCAGGCTGCATGAACCAAATGGTTAGGAAAAGACAATGGCAAATTTCCAAAAATGTCATTTTCAGAACTGTGACTTAAAATGTGATAGAACATTACAGTGGGCTTTAAATTACAATTCCTGAGACACCAAACATGACATTCCTACTTAGGCCTAATAGATATCTGGAGGAAGAAGTATAAGGGATCGGGTGGCCCTTTGGATTTCACATTGCACAACAAAAAATACGGGCACTTCTCTCGGATAGATTTCTTCCTGGCAGATATAAGATTTTTGAATCGTACAATATCTGTAACTCATGTCCCGGAGCACCTCTCTGACCATTCAGCTGTAGTCTTAGAGCTAAAAATGCCTAGAGGTGTGTCAACTAAAAGGTGGACCTTTGATAGAACTGTACTTTTAAACCCCCTAATAATACTGCGGTTGAAGGAAGAAACAGTGTCTTTCTTTGAATCTAATAAAGACTCAGCCGCATTGGATGTAATCTGGGACGCTTACAAGGCCTTTATAAGAGGTTGTGTAATAAGCCTGGCAGCCAAGAAACTCAAGGAGGGTAGAAGGATGATTCAGAAATTGGAAGACGATATCTCCAGAGCAAGGATTGAAAGTAAAACCCACATAGATATGAACTCAGGCAGCGAGGAGAGTAGAGAGGTTTTAGCTAAAAGACAACTGCTAATAGACCACCTAGATGACATCACTAGGAAAAAGTGGGAAGCGAGTAATCTAGCCAATTACAAATGTAGTGAAGGGTGTGGGAAACTCCTTGCCTGGAAGTCTCGGACAAACCAGACCAGGAATTTAATTAAATAACTAATTTTGTCTGATTCGGGTGAGGTCTCTTCAGATAACTCCAAAATAGAACAGGCTTTTGAAGTTTTTTTCCAGGACTTATATACAGAAGACCTAGTAGTCTCAGAATCCCAAAATAAGGAATATATTGAGGATATGTCGTTACCTTCTCTTGCAGAAAATCAAACCAGCCTGCTAAATCAGAATATCTCTCTGATAGAACTCAAGTCTATAATAAAACACCTAAAAAGGGGTCGGGCAGCGAGTACTGATGGTATCCCTATCTAATTTTATATAGTTTTGATAGAAGAGATCGCCCCTATGCTTGTCACTTTACTAGATGGGATCTTTTCAGATAGCTGTGTAAACCCCAAGTCTTGGGATGAGGCTGCTGTCTCTTTGATTCTGAAACCAAATAAAGACCCAAGAAAATGTGAGTCATATAGACCTATCTCCCTGCTTAATTGCGACTATAAAATCTTTGCGCAAATTCTAGCAGGGAGGTTGAACCCGGTAATGAGTTCTCTGATTCACCCTGCCCAGAAGGGGTTTATTAGGGGTCGTCAACTTCATGACTTAACTCATGAATTGATTGGTGCGATTGATATTGCCTCCACTAATAAATTACCTCTTACAACCTTCGCTTTCGATGCCGCAAAGGCATTTGATAGGGTAAATTGGCCTTTCTTAACCTATATGACTCGAAAGTTTGGACTAGGGGATCATTTTGTTAGAGCAATTAATAACATCTATAAAACCCCCACTGCACGACTCATAGTTAATGGTAACCTCTCGAAATCAATTAAGTTGGAGAGGGGGAAGAGACAGGGGTGCCCCCTTTCCCCCCTATTGTTTGATGTCTATATAGAGCCCTTAGCTTGTAGTATTAGGACTAGCTATACCTTTGCCCCCTTTGAGTGGGAAGGGTGGGAAAAGAAAGTCGCCTTATATGTGGACGACTTAATGGTGTTTTCTAGGGACTCCCCTGCTATTCTACCTTGTCTAGAGGAAATCTTGATAAATTTCGGTAGGGTTTCTGGTTACTTAATTAATGCCCAAAAAACAGAAGTCATGACATGGAATACACCACCTAGCAATGTGACAACCAAACAGCAAATTCGATATTTAGGTATACAAATCTCACATAAGATCTCTGAGTTAGCACAAGTAAATCTCGATGCTAAAAAGAAAGAGATGACTACATTACTAAGATCTTGGGGTAGTCTTCCATTGACTATACTAGGCCGCTCTAATTTGATCAAAATGTCTATCTTGCCAAAGTTTACCTTTATTTTTGATTCGATTCCTCTACATTTTAATCTTTCCTCCCTGAAAGACCTCCAAGATCTAATAAATAGATTTCTTTGGTCTTACAAAGGGGTTAGGATTGCATGGAAGAAACTGCGGTGCGCGAAGTTAGAGGGAGGCATTGCCGGTCCCGACCTTCGATTTTATTGCTATGCCTTCCAATTAAAGAATGTAAGGCCTCTCTTGTTTAATGCTTCTTATTTTTCCCCAATGTTTCAAGTAATGGCCAAAAATACTCCCCAGGGTGGTGATGGTTGTTTGTTCAAGTTTGGGCACCCTAAATATTTTTTAAAAATTGAATTCAAGGTGTTAAGATCTGCATGTGAAGTCTGGTATTATATAAGGAAGATTCTAAAAATTCCATATTATAGTTCAGGGGCCCCTATTTGGACTTCCCCAGGGACTCCAACCTGTCTAAAAGATAGCCTGTCAATCCCACTATTGGAAGAAGGTATTCTGACTTGGGGCCAACTCTTACAAGAGAACACACTTCTTCCATGGGAAGTACTCTTCAACACTACTCATCAAAGACTCTCAAAATTTAAGTTCTATCAGCTATTGAGCTGGGCTGCCAAACTAGATAAAGAGGGAGAAATAAATGAAGATCATGAAATCCTTCTACGGGGACCCCCTTATCAACGTAAAGAGGTCTCCAAATGGTACTGGCTTTTGATTAAGAGGGAGCCACCGTTACTCCCAATGGAAGAACCCTGGAGAAAAGACCTGCCTTTGACCAACATAACATATCCATGGCAAGTATCGATGCGCACTTTATGGAATGTGGGTTAAAGCTGCCCATCTCAAGAGAAACCATTTGTTCACACTCCATAGGGCATATTGAACCCCGAAGAAACTTTCGAAATTGGGAGGAGTTCGGCAGAAGGTCTGCCCGAAGTGCGCCTCTGATGACGCAGACGATCTACATATGTTCTGGCAGTGTTCTTCTACCCAGGGTTTCTGGCATAATGTCGGTAAGACTCTTACTGAGGTGTTGGGGTAAGATATTAAGGTAAGCCTGACTTTGGTTATCTTTGGGGTTTTTCCGGAGGAGAGCTTAGGTCATAATCTTTCCAATTCACAAGCCTCTCTTTTATTTTTGTTAATCTTGCTCGCAAGGAGGGAAATCTGCATAAAATGGATCTCCCCTCAACCTCCAACGTTATTAGACTGGGTTTCCTCGGTGAAACGCATCCATAGACTGGATATTGCGAGTTCTTCAAGAGAAAGAATTAGAATGTGGGGGATCTGGGATAATTGGGTTAATAACTTGATTATAGAATATCCTGTAAATATATAAAACCCTATAAGGTCCAATGATTATGTTATAAGTGATATTGGGAAGAGACATTGTATTGTGCGTATATCTTTCCCATAGGATCATGGCAGCCGGTTTCGTCACATCCCCTGATCAACTAAGACGGTATCGTTATCTTACCTAGGGGATCTGAGAATAAACCTATGGTTTGCCTATCAACCTCTCACTTATCTATAAATGAGGACTAAAAAAACCGAACATAATAAAACATGACATTCCTACCTGCTCCTATACAAACGTTATTACTTATTGAATGTAATAAGGTAAAGCAATGTTTTCCTGTGAGAGAGGTAGCCCTTGGAATAGTGAAAAAGCTAATTTGAGAGTTATTCACTACCAGGACATGTAAAACTTAAAAGCAAGTGTAATTGTAATTGTAATTGCATTTATACGAGGCTTCAAAGCTCTTTTTTCGGCGAGTAGCATGCTACTCTGGAACCCAAAAAGGATTAATGGTGAATTAGTATAGGGAAATATGAAATTGATTTTAGCGGTGGTGTTAGTCTGTTATTTGGATTGAAAAGGATAGGGGAGAGATAGGAGAAGGAAGGGTTTGCATTTATATCGCACTTGCCACCCCTGATGAGGTGTTGAAGCACTTTTTGGTGAGTAGCATGCTACTCTGGAACCCAAAAAGGATTAGTGGTGAATTAGTATAGTGAAATATGAAATTAAATTGAGCGGTGGACATGTTAGTCTGTTATTTGGATTGAAAAGGATAGTGGAGGGATAGAAGAGGAAAGGGCTTTCTTTTATATAGCGCTTGCTACCCCTGATGAGGTGTTGAAGCGCTTTTCTGTGGGTAGCACGCTATTCCGGAACTAAACAGGATTATTGGGGAGACAGTATAGGGGAATATGAAATTAATTTGAGCGGTGGACATGTGAGTTTGTTATCTGCATTGAAAATTAATAGTTGAGGGTTAGAAGGGTGAAGGGTTTGCATTTATACAGCGATTGCTACCCATGATGAGGTGATGAAGTGCTTTTCGGTGGGTAGCACACTACTATGGAACCCAAACAGGATTAGTATTACATACTCATCGGAGACCTGAACTTCCACCTCGACAACCACATCGACCCCAACTCCGCCACCCTTCGCGACAACTTCGCCAACATCGGACTCAAACAACTTGTCACCACACCGACCCACAGAGCAGGACACACCCTCGACCCCATCTTCACAGCAGGAAGCAGCGTTCACTTCAGCCACACAACGCAACCCCCATGGACCGACCACCACTGCGTACACTTCACCGTCAAGACACCCAAGACACCAAAGCTAGCCCCACGCCCACCACGAAGGAACTGGAGCAAGGTCACCGACAAGCAACTGAACTCCGCCCTCACCCGAGACAACCACACCTCGGCATCTGACGCCAACATAGCAGCTAGGGAACTCTTCACCTGGATCTCCAACTGAGCAGATGATCTTGCACTGCTACGTAACCCCGACAAACAGTGCCCTAGGAAAGCCGCCTGGTTCACCACCGATCTCCAAGAAGCCAGACGCACCTGCAGACGCCTGGAGAAAAACTGGAGAAACACCAAGACACCCGAAAACCACACCACTTACAAGAATGCCATGACGGACTACCACAACCAAATCAGAACCACCAAGAGGACTTTCATCCACAACAAAATCCTCGCCAACTCCAAAGAACTCCTCAGTGTCATTCAGGACTTCACCAACCCCCGTAGCGAAGCCACAGACATCACCCCGTCCCAAGACCTCTGCGACAAGCTCGCAACCTACTTCCACCTCAAGATCAAAAACCTCTATGACAACTTCATCGACCATCCACTGGACGCCACAGACGGCCCGCCCCCCAAACACACCAGCCAACCCACCATCTCCTCTTGGACGCCTATCACATCCAAAGACACCGCCTCAACCATGAAAGGCATCCACTCAGGGGCCCCCACTGACCCCTGCCCTCCACACATCTACCACAGAGCCGCAACCACCATCGCACCCGAACTACAACGCACCATCAACACCACCTTCGAAACAGGCACCTTCCCAGACAACTGGAAACGCGCAGAAGTCAGGCCCCTGCTCAAGAAACCCACAGCTGACCCTACTGACCTCAAGAACTACCGGCCCATCTCGCTCCTCCCCTTCCTGGCCAAAGTTGCTGAGAAAACAGTCAACGGGGAACTGACACGATTCATCGAAGACAACGCCGTCCTCGACCTGTCCCAATCCGGATTCCGAAGCAACCACAGCACCGAGACCGCCCTACTCGCCGCAACAGATGACATCCGCACCCTCCTGGACCCAGGCCACTCCGCAGCCCTTATCCTACTCAACCTATCAGCAGCCTTTGATACCGTCTCCCACCGCACACTCATCACCAGACTACACGTCGCTGGCAAACAAGGGACAGCCCTAGACTGGATCTGATCATTCCTCACCGGAAGAAGCCAAAGAATTAGACTGCCCTCCTTCCTCTCCGCTCCCACGGAAATCACCTGCGGACTCCCACAAGGGTCATCACTAAGCCCAACCCTCTTCAACATCTACATGGTCCCCCTCGCCGCCATCGTCCGACAACATGGCCTCAACATCGTATCCTACGCTGATGACACCCACCTCATCCTCTCCCTCACCAAAGACCCCACCACTGCCAAACTCAACTTCCAGAAAGGAATGCAGGACGTCACAGTCTGGATGACCAACAGCTGCCTAAAACTCAACGCCTAGAAAACAGAAGTCCTCATCCTCGGAACCAACCCTTCAGCATGGGACAACACCTGGTGGCCGACCACCCTCGGAAGCCCACCGACCCCCTCGGACCACGCCAGAAAGCTCAGCATCGTACTCGACTCAGCCTTCACCATGAACTGACAGGTCAGCGCTGTCACCTCCGGCTGCTTCAACACCCTCTGCATCCTCTGCAAGACCTTCAAATGGATACCCCCAGAGTCAAGGAAGACGGTCACCCACGCACTCATCACCAGTAGACTAGACTATGGAAACGCTCTCTATGCCGGCATAAACAAATCCCTACTCCGCAAACTCCAGACTATACAGAACACTGCCGCCAGACTCGTCCTCTGCATCCCCCGGCACAAACACATCAGCCAACATCTACGAAGGCTCCACTGGCTCCCCATGGAGAAAAGAGTCACCTTCAAAATCCTCACCCACGCCTACAAATGCCTACACAACACCGGACCCAAATACCTCAACGACAGAATCAACTTCCACGTACCCAAAAGAAACCTCCGATCCTCCAACCTCACACTATCCGAAACTCCGCGCATCTACAGAGCCAGGGCAGGCGGAAGATCCTTCTCTCACATTGCGGCCAAGACCTGGAACGAGCTCCTGGCAGACATCAGACGCGCCCCCTCCCTGAGCACCTTCAGGAAGACCCTCAAGACCTGGCTCTTCGGCTAAGCAGATCTGCGGACCCCCCCCCAGTGCCTTGAGAACCTCACGGGTGAGTAGTGCGCTTACAATCCCCTGATTGATTACAATCCCCTGATTGAGTGGGGAATTAGTATAGGGAAATATGAAATTAATTTAAGCGGTGGACATGTTGGTCTGTTATTTGGATTGAAAAGGAGTAGTGGAGGGATAGAAGAGGGAAGGGTCTAGAATTTTTTGGGGGGAGTTCATAGCAGTAGGAGGAGGTTTGGGATGAGTAATCAGGAGGTGGATGAGGAAGAGTCAGAAGGAAGTGTTTAGAAAGGCTTGTTTGGGAGATCTGAATAGTAAAAGAGGTATGAGATGATGCAAGGAGGGGCAGAGGAGGGAAGAGTCTAGAAAGGGTTATTTTTTTAATCATAGTAGTAGAATGAGGTTTGGGATGAGTGAGAGAGTGGAGTTAGAGGATATATTGAGAGAGGTATATGGTGAGAAATCGGGTAGTGCATTGGAAAGAGTAGCAGAATGAGATTTGAGATGAGCCAGAGAGTTGAGGTATAGGATATATTGAGAGAGGTATATGGTGAGAAATAGGGTAGTGTATTGGAGAGAGTAGTAGAATGAGGTTTGAGATGAGTCAGAGTGGAGGTAGAGGATATATTGCGAGAGGCATAGTGTGAGATATAGGGTAGCGCATTGGAGATGCTGAATTAGAAGCAAAGTAATAAATAAAAAGATACATAAGTATATGTAAGGTATATATGTATAGGGTAGGTAATATATGTAGATTTAAGTTGGATTTAATAAACTCAGACTTTAAGTGTTGCTGTTCTTTAAGTTAATTTATTTATTTACTTATTTTTGTAAGTTAATAGTGAAGCAATTGTAGATAAATAGTTATGATAAAAGATGTACTTATTTATGCAGTCACCAATATACATGTTAAACATATAACAATAAGTAATAGGTACATTTGTTAAACAGAACTAACGAATATCAATATAATCAAAACACAATTATTACACACGTTTATACAAAGCAATACACATATGTAGGTACACATCTATAGTTTAAATAAATGCTTATGTACAGAGGGATATGCTGTATAACTATGTTTGAGTATGGCGGTTATGCGGGGAAGAGCCAACTCTTGAGTAGTCTTCTGAAGATAAAGTAGTTATCCGTGGATCTTATGTTTGGGGATAAGGAGTTCCATATTTTGGCTGCTTGAACAGAGAAGGATGTGCCACCTATGTTTTTTTTCTTGTATGGTGGGATTTCGAGGTGAGGTGCCAAATCTAGAGCGGAGGTTCCTTTGTTGAATATGTTTTGTGATTTTATTCCTGATGAAGAGCGGTCCTGTTCCATGTATAGCTTTGTGGATGATACAAAGCAGCTTGAATGTGAATCTTCTGGCAACCGGTAACCAATGTAGGGCTTTCAAGGCAGGGGAGATGTGGGCTTGTGGCTGCATATGTAAGAGTAGTCTGGCAGCAGAGTTCAAAATCTGTTGTAGTCTTTTCATAGTAGTTAAAGGTGATCCATGGTAGAAGCCATTGGCGTAATGAAGTTTAGACATAACAAGAGAGATAGTAGCCTGGACCTTGTGTGGACATCCCAGGTGGGGGAAGATGTGTCACAGAGTTTTTATAGTAACGAAGCTTGATCTTGCTAGTTTGTCCACTTGGGCATTCATTGAAAGCTTGGAGTCCATGATAATTCCAAGGTTTCTTACTTCCTTTGAATCTTTAGGTTGTGTTCCCAGATCATCAGGCCAGGTGGCAAGTGGGTCATAATTTTTCCAATCGCCACACGTGAGTATTTCCGTTTCAGAAGCATTCAATTTGAGATTGCTCCATGTCATCCATTGATCCACTGCTCTGAGACAACTGAAAATGTGTGAGTTTCCAATGACTTTGGGGCTTTCCAGTAGAAGGGGTATTTGTGTGTCATCTGCATAGTTATAGCTTGTGAGGTGCAATTGATTGATCACTACCGGTAGTAACTTCATGAAAATGTTGAAAAGCATGGGTGAGATAATGGAGCCTTGAGGAAACCCTGCTTTTGTGAAGTGCAGTTTGGAAGAGAAAGGGGGCATGGATGACATTAGTTCTGTTGTGAAGTTAGGATGTGATCCAGTCGCGAGCAGTCCCCTCTATGCCGGCTTCATAGAGTCTTTTTATTAGAGTGTCATGGCCAACTGTGTCAAAGGCAGCTGAGAGGTCCAAGAGAAGTAGTGCAGCAACCCCGTTCTGGTCAACTGTGTTCGTAAGGTCATTCCAGATGGCAACACGGGCATATTCTGTGCCTTTTCCTGGATGGAATCCTGTTTGGAAGTCTGAAAGTATGGAATCATCTTCAATGAATTGTGACATCTGGGCGAATGCTGCCTTTTCTATCAGTTTGCCCAGGAAAGGTCCATTTGTACTCTGTCTGTAGTTGTCGGGGTTAAGCAGGTCCAGGATTGTTTTCTTTAGTAATGGGCGTATGTATGACTTTTTTAGTTCTTCTGGAAATATTCCGGTAGTTAAGGAATTGTTAAAGATTCTTCCTACTGATTTGGCAGCAGAGGTTGTTAGAAGAATTTTCTTGAGGGTTTGTGTAGGACACTGGTTAGAAGGGCTGCAGGCAGGCCTGCTTGCTTTGACCAGGTCCATAAATTCATTGTGTGAAATTTGTTGGAAGGAATGGAGAGGCTAGGTTAGTGAACTCTTGGAATGTTGTTTTGGAAAAGGATCGCTGCTGGTGTTTTTTCCTTGTTATAAATAGGAGCCCAATGTGTCTGCATTGATCGTGTAATGATTTGCCAGTTTGTCTGTGAAATCTTGAGTAATGGGATGAGCTCTTTGTAGGTAATTTGGTTTATGAAATTCAGTGAGAATTTTACAGAATTCTTTATTTACACATTTTGCATTTTGAATTCTGTTTGAAAAGTATCTTTTTTTAGCTTTTTTATCGCTGACTTGTACAATCTGTTAAGTTTCTGTAGGTGAAGATTGTCTTGATTGGTGTTTGCTGTGAGCCAGGTATGTTGTAGCTTTCTAATTTGCTGTTTTATCTGTTTTAGCTCTGTATTTCTCCAAAGTGCCTGTTTACTTTTGTTCTGTTGTGTCGTTCTTAGTGGCATTAGGATATCAAAAGCTTCCTGTAGTCACTCATATAGTTTTGGAACAGAATTTATTGTGTTTAGATCTGTACTGGATGTTAGCTGTGTTTCTAAGTGTTCACAATTGAGTTTATTCCACAGTTGATAGGTGGATGCAAGTAAGGTGGTTTTAGGTGTGTTGCTTTGTGTTGTTTTCTGTTGGAAAGCAAGCAAATGGTGGTCTGACCATCTGACTGGAGTTATAGCTTGAAAGGTAACTATTTCTGTATTTGCAAAAATGACATCTAGGATGTGTCCAGCGATGTGTGTGGGTTTGTGGACGATCTGATGTAGGTTCAGTGCATCTAGGCCAGTGATGGTTGTTTTAGGATGGAGCATATTTGGTTTGTCAAACCAAATGTTTAGGTCACCTAGAATGCATAGGTTGGAGTGTAGTGTTATAAGGGTTGAAACTGTGTCCAGACGTGTGTCTGTGAATGTTGCATTGCTAGGTGGAGGTCTGTAAAGGAGCAGGAAGTTACATGAAGAAGATGGTGTAGGGTTGCATCTGTTGAAGAGGGCCTCATAACCTTGTCTGGAGATGTGTCCAGCTTTAGTGATATTGAATGTTTGCTTGAACACAACAGCTAGGCCATCTCTTCTTTTGCCTATAAGATTTTGTGTGATAGTTTAGAGGAACGGCTTCATGTAAGAATGGAGCCACATCATCTCCCAACCATGACAAGTAAGTCAGGTTATGTGTCAGTGAGAAGGTCTTAGATGTGATGCTTGTTTTTTTGAGAGTGATTGAGCATTTATTAGTCTGCAGTTTAGAGAATGTGCTTTGGTGATAGAGGTAATATGTTTTGTAGAAGAAAGAGCAGTATTTTGTGGGTTTGTAGCAGATGTGTCCTTAGTGGTGGTATTAGTTGTATGAGGATAGCAATAGTGTAGCTGTTCTGTATCATGTTCCTTGTTCAGCAGGCTAAGAAGGCATTTTGATGGGTCTGCGTTTGTAGGTGGTGGAGATTGTGGTTGAGGGAGGTTTGGTGAGCTGTGTTGTCTTTGTAGAGTAGCCTTGTTGTGCAATAGACATGGAGATGCAAAGTTGTGAAGAGTGGCATGATGCTTATTTTGTTTATGTCTGTTTAGGTTGGAAGGTGTATGAGTTAGGGGTGGTGGTGCATCATGTGGGTCATGTTGTAAGGTTCTAAATTGCCCAATGGATGAGAGGTGGTAAAAGAGAGTTGCTGTGTTGCTGTATATTTCTTAGGTGTGAGGGGAGAGTGAAAGTTTGGCATTGGAGTTTGTTTATGGTGCGTATTATTTGTGTAGTCAGGAAGGTGGGAATGTGTGTATGTTTCTAGCTTGTGACGGAAAGTATTATGAGGTGTTGTGCGTGAGAGATTTTGTTGTGCTGGTGTGTATGTTGTGGTTTTTTTGAGGAGTAGAGAAAGGAGGTGATGATGTATTTGTTTTCCGAGAGGAATTTGTATGCAAAGTATTGTTGGTGAGTGGAAGATGGAAGGTAAAGGGGGTGGTGATGTGTTTTGGAAAAGAGTGTATGTGGTGTGTGAGAGGGGATGCACAAGAGTAAAGCATGTTTGTGTTAGATTTGATTGATAAAAGAGGTAATGTGTTTGATGCATTGGAATGTAAGTGTTGTGTGGTTGTGTTATTGTGGTAGGAGGGTGCTGGTGGATGAAAAGATGGTAGGCTTAGTATAGGTTTGTTGGTGACAAAAAGGGGTCGTTGAGGAGCAATTAGAGCAGAAAGTGTGTGTCTGAATGGGATATAGTTAGATATGGTATGGATTTGGGTTGTCTTTGTGATGAGTGGACTGGTTAGTGGTATAGGTTAGAGTGCTGTTTTGTGTGTAAGTGAATGCATAAATACGTGGTAGTTGGGGTAGAAGGGTGTAAAGGTGTGGTTTGTGGGGTTTTGTAGTGGCTGCAAAGACATTGAAATTTGTGTAAGGTCAGTCTGTAGGTAATGAGTAGAATACAATTGTTGTGAGTATATTAATCTGGTTATGGATGTGGATGGGGAGGGTGGGTGCTGGTGAATATGAAATTGGGCAGCATCTCTGGCCCTAGGCCAGATCAGTCCCAAACAGGCCCAAAAGTCAGCTGCCCTTGTCCTTGAAACCCTTAGCCTCAACGCCCAGCTGAGATGCCCTGAACCCTGCCCTTAACTAGCCCTAGTTGCCAGGTGACCCCTTAGGCCAATGGGAACCCTAGCCCTAACCATAACCAATCACACCACTAGCCCTAGGACCAATAGGAGACCAGGCCCTTGCAGCCAATCACAGCCCTAGTCCTAACAGCCAATTAGAAACCAAACCATAAACCCTAGGTCCAATAGAAACCCTATCCCCAGAATCCAAATTAAAAAATTCTAAACCTATCCACCAATCAGAACACTAACCTAAGCCTTACGTCCAATAGAATCACTGACCCACGGACCAATCAGAACTCTAGACTGATCATCCAATCAGAACACTAACAATAAACCCAATAGAAACACTACTTACAGTCACCAATCAGTGCATCGATGTAGTGTCCAATAGCAGCTTATATAAGGTGCGTGTGACCTCAAGCACAGGCTCCTGGGCAGGGGGCTGGGAGTTGCTCCTCAATTCAGAATCTCCTTGGAGACAGACAGGCTCAATCCACACTCTGGAGTTTTGCAGGTAAGGGCCTCAACTAGGCCTCTAACAACTCACTCTCCTAGCCAAAAAGCGAGTGCTACAATCACTTTTCAAACACAGTTTAAACACTAAAAGCAGTTTACTGCAGTCTCAGAGGACACTCTGCTTAGTCTCTGAGGTCTAATATGTCTGTTTCTTGAGTGGTGGGTAGGGTTTATGAATACAATGCACCCTGCCCTCTGGGCTGTTTAGGACCTATCCTATGGGTAACTTATATGTATTAAAAGGAAAGCCTTAGACGTGGCCAAAGGTTTATTTTGCCAGGTTGAAATGGCAGTTTAAAACTGCACACACAGTCTGCAATGGCAGGGTTGAAGCATGTTTTTAAAGGACTACTTCACTGGGTGGCACAATAGGTGCTGCAGGCCTACTATTTCTCAAAACAAACTCAATGCATGTGTGCTGAAGTGAACAGCACACATCCAGTGTGTAGGACCCCTTTTTATTTGTCTAGACATAGGACTTTATACTGGAAGGGTATGCTTCCAGGGCATTTCCTATGCTAGGCAGTGCACACTGACCTCTCCGAGGATGTGCATCTCAGAAGGTAGTCTTTTAGCCACAGCAGGGAATGACAGAAGCCGCAGGCCAAACTTATGTATAACTCTGCGCCGTGTTTTCCCCCTTGCCCAATGCAGCTCAGCAAAATTGTTTGCTGTGCTGCGTTGCATGAAAAAATGATCTAATATGGGCCTAGGGGTGTTTCCTTCCTAGGCAAGATAAGAACCACAGCAGGATGGGACCAATGCCTTGCAATATCTTCTGTGCAGGATTCCCACTGCCTTAGTGGTACATACTGTGCGTGTGTTGTTCTTTTTCTCTCTTCCCGGGTTTGAACCCTATTCACAAAGTTAAATATAGAATTTTAGATTTACTAACTTGTTTATTTATTATTCCATCTAATAGTGCAAAGTTGCTTTACATGTATCCTCCTCCTGGTGAAGCCTTTGACACCAGGAGTGTAAAGGCATTATTTGTAACTTTTCACATGTAGGCGAAGACCTCTGCCACCATGGTGGAGGTCTCTCTATAGGAAAGTGTAGAGAAAATAAAATGTTTTTCATACTTTAAAAATATTTAAATATTTTAATGTGAAACAGTAATGCACAATAACTTTAAATATTGATTTTAAACCTAGAACTAATAATAAAATATGTTACAGCATATTTACTCAAATGTGTATTAAATAATTTATAAATATTTTTTAAAGAATTTAAAAAATCTGATTAAATGTTATGCATAGAATAAATGGGAATTAAATTACCCTTTAAAAAAAAGTTAAAAGGTTGTATTTATTTCATATAGAGTACATATGAGTGGTCTTGTGTGGGCTGGGCTTAATAAAATGCTGATCTGGAATATGGTTTTGTGACATTTTTTGGCTGCAGACTTTGGAAGTGCAGTTTGTGAATAGCAATGGGTTTACTCTTTGTTGGTGGGGGTTTGTATTTTCATGTCCCTCCCTAATCCCCTCCTTACCCCTCCATAAACCTTTCCCATTTAGGTTTCATCATTCCCGATTTTCCAGTCACCCCCTCACATTTACTACTAAAACACAGACCCTTGTTTGGGAAGTACCCCACACACATGGTGGAGGTCTTCTTACGTAAGTCAGTAAATAGCATTTTGTGGAAAGTGAGTAGTATTAATTTAACACTACATCATGTACTACAAAATGCAGTTTTTGTTTCCTTGTAGGGTCATCTGTTGCAGTGTTTCTATTAAGATTCTGTTTGTTATGTTATGTTATGTTAAACTGATTTTATAATGCGCATAGCTACCCAAAAAGGGTTTCCCAGCGCAGACCTGGAGGAACCACAAAAAATAGAAAAAAGTAAGATTATTGATTAAACAACCAAGTTTTAAGTAATTTACGGAAGTTTGAATGAAGTGTTTCTTTACGGATCGCTATGGGAAGAGAGTTCCACAAGAGAGGACCGAGATAAGAAAAAGAGCGGCCACCCATTCTTGTGAGTTTGACCCTGGGAACCATATATTTTTCCTGAGTTGTAGAGCGTAACAGGCGAGAAGGCTGATAGGGGAGGACAAGATTTTGCAGGTATTGGGGAGCAGTACCAGTCTTAATCTTGAACATATAGTCCAGGGCTTTAAACTTAGTCCGATTTTCCACTCTAAGCCAGTGTAAATCTCTCAAAGCATTAGAAGTAGAAGACATTCTTGGGATTTTGCAAAGCAGCCTGGCGGCAGAGTTCTGCACCACCTGGAGCTTACGTAGCACATCCCTGTTTGCTCCCAAAAGAAGAATATTCCCATAGTCCAGTCTAGATGTAACAAGTGCTTGGACTACAGTCTTTTGGGTAGCATTAGGGAGCATCCAGATGATTTTCTTCAACCATTTTAAAATGGTGAAGCAGGTGGCTGCAGTTTTTACCGCATGTTGTTTCATAGATAATTTATTATCAATAATAAATCCCAGATTGTGGACTTGAGAGGTGGGCAAGGGTAGAGGCCCCATTTCACTGGGCCAATGTTGGGGGCCCCAAAGGTCTTTATTTTTCCCAAAAATAAGGACCTCCGTTTTTTCACCATTGAGCTTGAGTAGATTGGTTTGCAACCAAGATGCAATGTTACTCAAGCCCACTTGAAGAGTTGAAGGACCTTGCAGCTTTCCCATAGAAAGGGAAAAAATTATTTGGGTGTCATCGGCGTAAGAAAAAAGAGACAACCCAGCCTCTTCTGCAATCACTGCCAAAGGTTGTACATCGACATTGAACAGAAGAGGACTTAAAATCGACCCTTGAGGTACCCCATAAGGAGAAGAGTGGATTTTAGAAGTAGCCCTGGATGAAAAGACTTGGAAGGTCCGTTTAGATAAAAAAGAAGACAGCCAGCCAAGTGCTGTCCCGGTAATGCCAAGAGACTGCAAAGATTTAATTAGCACGGTATGAGAAACCGTGTCAAATGCGGCACTCAAATCTAACAATATGAGGGCCACTGTGTTACCTGTATCTAAACGTTGTCGCAACATTTCGGTGACACCAAGAAGAGTCATCTCGGTCGAAAAGCCCGCTCTGAAACCGGACTGAGAAGAATGTAAAAAGTTCGAAGATTCAATAAACTTGGATAGTTGTAAATTTACATGTTTTTTCAGGATTTTGGAAAAAATAGGAAGTAGGGAAATGGGCCTAAAATTAGATGACTGATCAGGATCAGCATTTGCCTTTTTCAACAGTGGGAGGACCATAGCATGTTTCCAATCAGGCGGGACCATGGCCTCTTGAAGTGAGGTGTTAAGTAGTTCCATAACAATTTCCAATGATGGCTGCTCAAATTGTAGAAGTACAGGAGCAGGAAGAAGATCACAGGGAGATCCTGATTTGATGGTGCCTAAAATTCTTTTAAAAGAGTTAATATTAAGAGGCGCCCACGTTTCCAATTTCATGGGAGGTTCAACTGTAGAGGTGGGCTCAAGAGGGGAAACTGACTGAATAGGCGCTGTTGGCCTAATTTTATCCAATGTCAGATATATTTGCTCCACTTTATTTATAAAAAAGTTGGCAAGAGTGTTACATCAGCGCGTGGGTAGCTCAAAGTGGCCGCCTGGGATCAAACGAGTCCCGATAAAAATTTAGATTAACAGGAGTATAACACACTCCACATAAGATTGCATAAAACCAGTAGCAGCAGAAAAAGGATTGACCCTCACGTCCACTCCTCCAAAGGCATTTCTTGTTAAAGAGTTCACAGATCTGGGAGGGATATTCAGTTACTTCTCGGGTTGTATTCCTGTTGTTAGTGTGCAAAACTATAGGATTCTATCAATTCCAAAGACACTCGGGGGCATATTATCAAGAAACGGCGTTAAAATTATCGCCGCTTTAGCGGCAGAAAACTGCCGCTAAAGCAGTTTTCTGCCGCTAAAGCGGCGATAATTTTAACGCTGTTCTTGATAATATGCCCCCCAATGTTTCCCTGAAACTGCCATACATCATAAGGATTTTAGGCTAGTGTTCTGGAGTTCTGGCTTCCAGCGTGGAAGATTGTTTGTCAGGAATATGAATTCTTGTCTTTCCCACACGCGCCCCCAACTCACTTCTGTCAACTTCTAATATTTCTCAGTGTTTGACATCTAGGCCATCATCCACTTTTTTGATGCATGCCCTAAAATTGCGCATTGTACAAAATGACATGACAAATTCTGCTTGATTTTGCAGGGAGTAAAGCTGAACCTCTGTTGTGTTTGGAGGAAACCTGCATGTAGTGCAATTTACACAACGACAATCAATTAATTAGGATCAAACTCTTTCTAGAGAAAGTCCTCCTCAGACCTTTCAGTTCAGAGAGCAGAGAAACAGGAAATGGAGTTACTCAGTAGCCCATGTCATCTCCTGTGCTGTTTCCAGTGTTAGGAATCGATTTTGGTAGGGAGCTTCAGGGTAACAAAGGAGAACATACTTGTCTTGTTTATGTAACTCCCTACTGGTTTAGAAGCTCCCAACGTTGTGGCGTTGCGCAGATGATGTTGTACCAAAGTATTTTACATTCACATTAAGGAATGCTGCCAATTTACAAGTTGAGGATGCCTGTTTAATGCTCTAACCAAAGAATAATACAGTTGGCGGTAGACACTTGGCATATTGCCTCAGAGCAGAAGTAGCCATTTTGCTGCTTTGTATAAATTATATGTCCATTCTAACTCTAATCTCAATGTGGCTTGATCTCTGGGTAAAAGTGAGGCCCAAAACTTGAACTTGACATGTTAAAAACGTTGGTAATATTCAGTTCTTCACAAGAAGATTTTCTGAAGATTCTGCCAAGTCTAGTAAATGATACAGCTCTGCAATTTGCCAGCATATAAATTGTCAGGGGAAAACTTCCAGGAACATTAAGCCTTAGGGAACCAGTGTCTCAGAGCCCCTTGTGGTCCTGTGAGGCTCTTAAGCCGATTATGGTTGCTGTGCATTTGAAAAAGTCTTTGGAGTGGTTCACTGCCTCCTATTTCTCTATTGAACATGATCTTAAACACATGAAGAACCTGCACCCTCAGACATCACTCCATGTTGCATCCCGCTGAATACTGCATCAGAAACATTTAGCACTTTTGTGATAGTCTCGTTCAGATTTGCTAATTTTCAGTGCTGCTACTGTAACCAATGCTTGTGAATGGTTTGTCTGAATAGTAACCAACTATATCCCACCATCAAGTTGGTGAGGTCAGTCAGCATGAAGAGCAATCCAATCACATTGATGGTACCCATGTAAACAATCCTTTACTTAAGGCTGATATTCTAAAAAGTGAAACTGAGGTAAATACTAGTTACAGTTGACATTCGATACCACAGGAAACCTATTTGAAAGATTCAATGACAAATGGTCATAATAGAATGGGAGTGAAATGAAAGATGACCATATGTAACCACTAGTAATTAGATCACCATTTGCCACCTCACCAGGCAAATGTGTTTACATTTTTAGACTCCATGATGGAAAGGCAAACTCTCAGAGTGGGCCTTCGGTCCGGCCTCTAGCCTGTCACTGTCTGGCCCGGTTTGGATTTATGAGCGTACCTCATACTCTAGATAAACGGCCCTGGGTGGGCATGCAGTTCTGCCTCAAACTATCACTTCTTCCTGTCAGGGGACATGTGCCAGGAAGAGCCGCTCATGAATCTTCTCTTTTTTCAGTGGTCTAGGTGGGGGACAACACTAGCTCTGTGTGGTAATGTATCTTTAACATAATTCATGATGATGTGTTCTTATGCTTATGACGCTATGTTATTAGTGTTGTGGTATGTGGAATGGAGGGGGTAATTGATTGGGAATTCCCTACAGTGGCAATTTGTTCCCGGTGCTGTGTGGGCAGTGGTTAATAAACCTCATCTACAGCTTCATTGGTGTGAAGCTTTTAAATGCCCCCAGGCCGAATACTAAGGCTGCATAGTCCAGAATCCTCCTCACGCCTCTTTAATCTACTGACCAATGCTCTCAGCCCCTTTATCTCACTATTGCAGGCTCCTACTTTCCCCCTTGTTGACGGCTTTTCCGCCTTCTCTTCCTTCTCCTTTCATGTTTGTGGTTTTTCCCCTCGTTGGCCTCGAGGAATGTCTCGAAGGAAAAATAAGTGCAGGTGGGCCCCACTGGCCCCAATAATGAGTGCCGGTGGGACCCACTGGCAACCACCAGCTCTAATTAAGCACTACATAAAATCTCTTAGGAACATTGATATAACTTGTAGCTGTGTTTTTGTGGGTTAGCTGACATTTTCACAGGAAGGATGAATATAAATATTTATTACTAGTTGTCTGTACAAGATTGCGATTCTTGAGTTTTTCACTCCTATACTTTGACAACCTTTAACTAGATTTGCACTGTCTGAGATTACAATATTTAGCAGCGATACTTGTAGTTGCCATTGAATTGAATTTAAAGATGATACCTGAAGATCCTGATGCGTTTTTAGAACCTTTGCCAGGAACATATACTATCCTGTTAGGAGATTATTGATCTTTAATGTCTAATGCTGGAAAGAAATACAACGTTCTGCAGGAAAATCAACCAGTTTGCTTCACTGTTAGATTTGTGTCTAACTTAAAAGGAGCATTGGCTTAGCATCAAGTTCAGGACCCTGGCAACATAGTGATGTGACCTGAGTTTTGATATGCAGTGTGAAGAGTACTCTTTAAAATCTCTAATAAAGATGTTCTAGGATACCTTAGCGGCACCTAATCCCGCACAGGAGATATATGCTGACTAATGTGTATTGCTAGCGTTTGTTGCCTCCCTCACTTTGCTCCAATGGAGCCTTGGCAGCAGAATCCTCAACTTTTTGTCATATCTAAGATTATGTCCATTATTGTCAATGTTGAATTCAAAAGGTAGAAATAGAGACTCTGGAAAGAACATCTGTGGTCCACTTCAAGGCCTTGAGCATGTGCATGAATGGCTTGTCTCCTGTGCTCCAAGCTACAAAGCCTCATCAGGAAAAAACACAGGTGTTACAAGATGGCTGCACTGTGATTTTTCCTTGCACATGCACTGCTAAAGTTGTTTTATTCCATCTACTCTTCTTCATTTTTTTTTTGCTATTGTGAATGTAGCCCTTATCCTCCCCTCCCAATCCCAAGCATCCATTTTATGGCGAAGAGCAGCCTCTGGGATATTGAATACTATATGTACAGAAAATGAATTTGTCCATACAAATATAATAGCCCTTTCACTCACTTCTGCTCCCCTAAGTGGCAACAAGACCTGCTAACAGAGAATTGACTGATGGATACCTTCAGATACCTAGTGGCCAATCCAGTCATACCGGGCCTCCTGTTTCCAGAACAAAACGGGTTGTCGGACTGTCTCATAATTTTAGAATGCCACAATTTGATAATTTTATCTATTCCCCTTACTTCCTCCCTTTTTCGTCTGTCTTGAATGCCCTCTGGAAGGCAAAGGTATGTGGTTAGCAAATCTTCTCTATCCACTGCTTCGTCTCCAGACTCAATCCATTGTTTTTTGCTTCATGGAAACATGGTTTATTCTTTTTAATTCTAGTTGTAACTGCCCCATATTATTAGTTTTTGTAGGTTCTCCATGCCACTGACACTGAAAGTGGCACTGGTATTCTCTATCAATATTCTTGGTTTCCTTGACTTCCACCACTTCTGCCTATGTTTTCTTCTTTTAAGTATAATTGCTCATCATGTTATAAACCCTTTCATATTTAATTCCTTTTAAATTACTGTATTCCCTATTATCTAGTTTCATTTTATAAAGACAGTCATTGGCTACTCTACCATAGTCTTCTTTGACCTTGTTCCTTTTTCTTTCTTGACATTTTTAATCTAGATTTGTTTCATACTTTTCTTAATCATGGATGTTGACATATAAAGCAATCCTTCTACAAATATTATTGTGATTCTTTTCTGTTTTTACTTCTTTTCGCTTCATTTATCTTTTCCTGTTCTAATCATCCTTTCTTTTTCCGGTCTCCATGTTTACACTGCCTATACCCACTCCCACTTTCTTAGTCCCACCTATCACTATTGTTTTCTCTTGTGGTTCTCCAAGCTTTTTTCTTATATGCCATCTCACCACCTTATGCCTTTATCTTTTTCTCTTCTTCTGTCTGGCCTTCTTTAGTAATCAGTTCTGCTCTTGAGTCATGCTGTTCTTTTACATGGCTTACTTCATTTTGTTATGCCCCTCAGCTGTTGTTTGAACCTGCTGGCTCTCCCCCACAACACCCTTTAGGGTATGGAAATGATGGAAGAGATTCCATATTTTTCAGACATCAGCAACCTTCCTTCCATCCAGTCCACGTATGATTCTGCTGTGACTCAAGCTAAGCAAGCCGACTATCAGCATCTTATTACTTCTCTCATCATCACTTGTTTTTTTTTGCAATTTAATCACACCAACTCTCCTCCTATGCCCTATCCTGCATGTCTGACCTGTGATCAGACTTTGACATCTTCCTCCCATTAACCGCGTTTTCATGTGCTCTAACACTTTTATTCTTTACTTATGTATCTGAGGCTGGTGTCCTTTCTGCTGGTACAGAGCTACTTCCTCTGATAACCTTTCTTTTTTTTTTTTTTTTTTTTTATTTATATATACCCAGATATTTACAGAGAATTTCATATATTATAGAAAAATAAATAGGAAAGAAAAAAAAGAAAAATAATTCAGAATAAGCAAATAATTACATTATAATAACCATATATATACACTTAACAGTGATATTTGATACAAAGAGTAAATAGAAATAGATAAATAAATAAATAAATAATATACAACAGAGAGAAATACCGCAAAATCCTAGTTCATATATAACCTAGGCCTGCACTGAGATAATTTATCAATCTGTAAATCAAGAACACTAGGATTAATATTGCATATTACAAACCTCAGGTGCAGAAAATACAGAATACACATATTATCGTACCCCAGTCTCAATTTACACCTCTATTCCGCTACTACTATTGATTTCATGTCGTCTCAATCCCTTCCTCCAGCTATCTAATGGTGACCATATCGCCTGCCCTAGTTTCCTTGCCCCCCTCCCCTTACAAGTGTAGAGCGCGATCTCTTGATTGTATACTCCCATAAGTCGCGCTAGCCACAATGAAAAGGTAGGGGGTCCGCGTCTTTCCATCTTGCGGCTATTAATAATCTTAAGACTGCTGTACACATAAATAAGAAATAATTTTCTGCAGTATTCAGGCCAGCACTACTATCATAACCCGTTAACAACAATGTAGAGGATAGGTTAATGCTCCTTCCTAACAGCTTCTCACAAAAACTGATCACCTCCTTCTTAACGAGTAGCAATCTATCGCAATCAAAAAACATATGAACTAGCGTTGCTGGCCCTTGACCGCACCTTGGGCATCTATCATCTTCCCTCATACCCCAGTTAAACAATTTAGCTGGGGTGAAATAGAGGTTAAATAACGTCTTATAGTGCTGAGCCTTGAGGTTTGTTGAGCGAAGAATTTTGCCTGCTATTAGCAGGGACATATACACATCTACATCCGGATCATGTAATTTCCCTGCCAATCCTGATTCAGTTGTCTCAAGATCATCCTGGATACTTTTGAGCAAAAGGCCATAGATATTCCTAATCCTATTACCGCTCCCAGCTCCTAGCTCTATTAATGGAATTTTTCCCCCGGGGATATCGTTGATCCTTGACCAATAAAGTACTCACGGATTTGAACATATTTAAAATATTGCCTGGGCGAAATTTCATACTCCTGCTGTAAAGCATTGAACGTGCGTAGCTGACCTGCTTCAAACAGGTCGCCTACCCTTGTTAAACCTAGTTGCTCCCATTGCCTACTCATCACGTCATTAAAGGAATGTGGAAGATCTTGTGCATGCCACAGTGAGGTATAATAATTTATTTTGGGGATTGTCATAACCTTCTGCACCTTTTTCCATACTTCCCAGGCGCTGTACATAACCTTTGATCTAAGCTTCCTAAAGTAACTTGGTTTGGTCTGACGCATGAGCACCCCTTTAGCACCCGTCCCAATGATAAGTTCAAATATAGTCGGGATCTTATCCTCCTCCATATCTTGGCTCAGAGGGGAACTGAATAGTATCGACATCTGGTGGAGTAGACAAGCCCAATGATAGAATCCAACATTGGGAATTGCTAACCCCCCCTGAGATTGCGGAAGTGACATGTATTTTAGAGAGCGCCTGACTTTCCCATACTGCCAAATAAACCTTGAAAAGATACTTTCCAACATTTTTAGGATTTCTAAATCTATCATAAATGGGATAGCGCGAAAGAGGTACAAAATTTTCGGCAGCATCGTCATTTTAAGGACATTTCCCCTTCCAATTATTGACAAATGCAGTCTATCTATTCTTCTCAGATCCGCGGTAATAATCTTGATCATTGGCTCAAAATTAATTTTTAATATTGTGTTAGTTGCCGAACTAATACTTACCCCAAGATATGTAGCATTCTGTACACACCTTCGGTCATTAAAATCTAAGTTATTTGTACAGACAATGAGAGTCTTGTCTACATTAAGGGTGTAGCCTGATAGCTGCCCAAATTCCTTTGCGATAGCAGTAGCTTCTTTAATCGCATTAGCAGGATCCGTTGTTAAAATAGCAACATCGTCTTCATATGCCAATATCTTGGTTTCAAAACCACTGGAAACTACAGGTTTAATTATCTGGCTCCTTATAAGTTTTTCTATCAGGGGGTTTATATATAGGGCAAACAATAAGGGGGAGCAGGGACAACCCTGTCTCGTTCCCCTTGATATAGTGATATTATCTGAAGTCTCCCCCATCATACGAAGACGAGCCCTGGGGTTAACATACATTGCCCTTATTGCCCTAACTATTCTTGTTCCAAAACCTTTTTGCTCTAACAACCTCCATAAAAAAAAACATGCCACCCGGTCAAACGCCTTTTCCGCGTCGAGGAGGATCATGGCCATCTGCCCCCCCGTTGCGGCCTGGATATTGAATAATGTTATCACCCGTCTGATATGATCGGTCGTTCCCCTACCGGGAATGAACCTGTGTTGCCAGGGCGAAACCAGGCGGCCAATGATCCTCCCCAACCTGTTAGCCAATATCTTGGAATATAATTTGGTGTCTGAATTAATCAGGGATATGGGCCTATATGATGATGGATTATCTGGTGGTTTGCCTTTTTTGAGAAAAATAATGATATCGGTCTCTCTCCAGGATTCCGGTACCTGTCCACTATGTTGTATCCCTAAAAATAAGTCTAGAAGTAAGGGGGCTATCACCTTCTGAATCTGTTTGTATAGCTCCAATGGGATGCTGTCGGGCCCAGCTGCCTTCCCTGATGGTAGCTCCTGCAGCCCTGCTAACACCTCCTCCAGCGTAAAATCACTGTCCAGTTCCTCTTTAGTTTGGCTATCCAGAAAAGGCCCTACCTCAGTTTCTACAATGCTTGATCTACCTGCTTGGGTTGTCCCTCCCTCTTCCTTATACAAAGATTGATAATACTCCTGAAATATCCCAAGAATATCCTTGGTCTCAGTATAGGTCTGCGCCTCCTTCCTAATAGCTACTATCCGATTTTTAACAGTCTCCTGCCTAGTTCGCAGTGCCAGCAGTTTCCCTACTTGTTCACCTGTCTCATACAATTTGCTGTATTGTGATTGATATATTTCTGCCGAATTCTGTGTGAGCCAACTATTTATTTCTGCTTTTAGAGAGACCATTTGCAGTTGTGTAACTGTAGCTTCTTGTCCCTGTGCTACCAAGGCTATATGATCTTCCTCTACCCTTGCAAGCTCTGCTAGCAAACGTTTGTTTTCTCGTTGATTCTCCTTTTTTTTTGTGCAACAAAACTAATAGTCTCCCCCTTAGGGCAGCTTTAAAAGTATCCCATACCACATTGCGGCGGGCACTATATCTATTGATATCAAAGAATTCTTGAGCCCAGATCCTGATATATTCTATGTAAGGCTGACTAACCAGGAGTTTCTTATCAAAGGTCCATTTATTATATTTCTTGTTGAAAGTCTCTACCTCAATATCAAGAACTAACGGATTATGATCCGAAATAACTTTCGGTATCTTTCTAACCCCAACCTTGTTAATGAGTAGCTCAGATACAAAAAAATAATCAAGCCTTGTATATTTCTTGTGGGGAAAAGAGTAGTAGGTAAATCCCGGATCGTTACCTTTTTTATTCCCCCATACATCTATCAAGCCATGACTGTCAACCAAGGAGGCTAAAGCTCTATACACCCTGGGCTTCCGCCCCAAATATTTCGTTCTACTACCTAGATTAACAGAAATATTAAAATCACCACAAATGATTAAAGGACCTGACCAGGTAGCTAATTCTATCTCGAGGTACTCTAAAATCTCAGGGTCATCTTGATTTGAGCCATAGATTGCACAGATGGTAACCCCCGCCTCTAGCTCAGCCATTGCCCAGTGCCCCAATATATCGGCTGACTTCCGTTTAACTCCCCCTATGGTAGTCTTTACAAATATTGCTACCCCCTAATGCTTGAAGTCTGAGATGTACAAGCCACCATGCTATAACCTCTCATGTACATCAAGGTCCTTTTTCCCAGGGAACATGGGTTTCTTGTATACATAAAACATCTATATTATTCGTTCTAGCAAGCTCGGCCAACATTATTCTTTTATTCCGATCTTTCAATCCTGCGACATTTATCGTACAAATATTTAACCTACCCATCTTTCCCTTGGTTCCTTGCACCATCCATATCTGCCTGCCTAGTCTTGATTACCTTACTCTTTTTAGAACATTTTCTATTTTCGTGAACCTTATGTTCAACTCTGGGTATATAAAGTTTATCTTGCTTTTTACCCCCTCTTCCCAACACCCCCCGCTCCCCTCGAGCCCCACCCCCCCCTGCTGGAATCCAGCCCCTCCCCCTCCCTTCGTCCCCTTCACCCCTCCCCGAACACCACCCTGGTGAAGCGCTCAGACCTGTGTCTGTGCTTGTGATGATTGCAGCGCGACCGACTGAGGCTGCAAAAAAATAAAAAAATAAAAATGTTAACTAAAGAAAAACACCTAAATAAATAAATATATATATAAATACATAGAATAGTATACATACAGATATATTTACATGATGGGCCTGTGGCTAATAATTCTAACGTGTGCCTAATTTAGCGTGTAGTTCCCCCATCCACCGCCCCATTTATATTTCATACAGCATTATCAACTACAGTTCGTTATTACGTCCGTATATTACATCCATCTGAACTAACTTCGGAAGCTTAGTCATGAACCTGATGATTTTGGTCTATCCAGTTTATCCAGGAATTCTTTCGCCTTGATTTCTGAAGAAAAAAAGAGCGTCTGGCCTTCCCAGTAAATTTTCAGTTGCGCTGGATTAATTAAATATGCTTGGATATTTTTATCCTGGAAAGGCTTGATCATTTGCCTCAATCTCCACCTCCTCTCCACTGTAGCATGACAAAAGTCGGGGCGCACAAAAAAGGACACCCCCCCGCTTGATCTTTTTGACTCAGGCCTGGCTTTTTCTGCAATTGCCTGGCGAAGCAGAAAGTTTCCAAAATAGACTAGAATCGCACGGGCCTTGAGTCTTCTTTCAGTGGATACCTTGGCTTTAAAGGGGTGCGGTGAGCCCGCTGAACTTCATGCGACCAGTTCCAATCAGTAAGTTCTGGAAATGCATCTTTAAATGTCTCGATTATGTAAGCCCTAGTGTCCGATCCCTCGCTTCATTCCGGGACCCCCAGTACGCGAAGATTATTCCTCCTCTGCCTGTTCTCGTGGTCCTCCAGCTTCCATTGAATGTCCTTCAGCTGGACGTCATGTTCTTCCGTCTTTGCTTGAGTGCCTGTAAGATCTGACTCTGCCGTAACCATTCTAACCTCCAGTTCAGACATACGATCCCCAATGATGTTACATGATTTGGCGAGTTTCCTGACAACCCCTTGCATCTTTCGCATAGCGGACTGCGCTTTCCGGCTGTCCTGACGTGTCTCCTCTCTGTGCATCAATATTGCCTGGTATATAGCATCTAATGATGGGGAATCTTGATTGACTACTGTGTTGGTCTCACCTAAGGGGAGCCTGCCAGTTGAGTGGTCAGAGTATAGTCCCAGTTTAGGTCTTTGCCTCCCAGTCTTTGTGTATTGGATTTCCGTCTTCGTTTCCGGGCTGTACGAGCTTGAGCTCCTTCGCTACCTTCCAGGTCAGTTTCAATACTGCTAAGATCAGAGGAGGAGTCGAGACCATCCTCTGACCATCCTGCCCCTTCAGAAACTGAGAAGAAACAATCACTGGGCTCTTTATCGGGGTCTACTTTATTAATTTTTTCCCTCTCCTCTTCGCCTTGCTGCTGATTGGCTGATGTTAGTACCATCGGTTGATTACTTTTGCTTTTATTTTTGCTTCCTGGCTTTTCTGCGGCGGTTTCTGCCAGAATGGATTCTTTATTCCGTGATACAGCTTGGGTTACCACTTGAACCTGACCTTCAATCAGATTCACACCCCCACTGTTTGAAAGCTCATCGATGTCTGGGGGCCGTTCTACATCCCCCCCCATTTGAGCACAGTCTACTTGAGTGTTCTGCTGAATAACATCTGAATCCATGAGCCTACCTTCAACCGTCTCACCCAGTGAAGCCCCTACCGACACCTCAACTGCTGCGGGCACTTCAACTGCCGTCTGCTGTTGGGGAGAGTCTGTTCCTGTCTTCGCCTTCGTGTTCGTTTCGAAGGCTTGCCTGTCTGCTGGAAGTCTACTGGCTCCTCCGCCACCCGACGGGAGCTCTCGGGACCTCTGAAGCAAGTCTATCACTGTGGGGCCAGCGGGGCGCTGTTTACCCATAACCCCGCCTCTCCCTCGCTTCTCTGATGGCACCTCAGCCTGCTGGAACTGCGGCTGCGTCTGGGTCCGGCGTCCGCGCGCGGAAGCCGGCTCTGCGGGAACCAGTTTCTCTGCCTCCCCAGCGGGATCACCCTGTGTCTGCCGACCTCCAACAGATCCTCCCGCTTTGGGGACAGCTCCCGGGCCTGGATTCTTAGGACCCATCGCGTAGAGAGGCCAGGTCCACCAACACCAATCCGCTCGCGGTAAGTGCTGCCTTACCAGCCTTAGAAACCAACAGGTCGAGCCTTAATCGATCCGCCCACATACAGCAATGACAGGATCGAGAGCAAAGCCTGGGGGACATCAGCTTTGTTAATCCACGCTAAATGCGTCTGATTTCTGATGTGTACCGCAGATCCTTCATAGTACACTTGCAGCCCTTCGGTCCGCGCTGCTACCGGCCTCCTAAGCGGCCGCCATCTTGCTTCGTACCCTCTGATAACCTTTCTTATGTCTGCATCACTTCTATTTATCCTTGTTTGTTATTCTGCTTTCTACCTTTTATCCATTCTATTACCTGTTCTCTTCTTCAACCTCTCTCCTGCTGTTGTATCACTCTCTTTCAAACAAGCATACTTTCTTTCAGTACTTAATAACAGACTCTCAGCCCTTCTTGTCTTTCAAAATACAGATTGTGAAAAAAAAAAATTCTATTTGCATTCACATACCTGCCAACTTACAAAATATTTTCACTGTGTGACTTGGGGCAGGGCCTTTGAGGGGGTGGGGCGATGCCGGGTCCCCCCGCTGCCGCACCGCCAAATCCGTGGTGAAGCCGCCCACCGGACTAAGAGTTTTTGTGGTGTCCCACGGCAGTGCCTTTAAAAAACAGGCACTGCAATGGGAACACCAAAAAGAGTTTCTGCCCGGCATGGACTGAAAAGTCCATGTCGTGCAGGAACTGGTGTGCATGCACACAGGGAAGCACATGATGTGCCCCCCTGTGTGCATCCACAGGGTTCAGAGGCACCAGGGGGCCCTGTAGGGCCCACTTAGTTTCCTCTCCGCCAGGGTTTACATGGAGGAGGAACCGTCACGTAAACCCTGGTGGAGAGGAAACTCCTAATATGGCAGTCCCGCCAAGCATATGGATACCTCCTGACTGCTGCAACACCACCAGGGAATGGTGGTCCCACTGCCCATCTTATAATAGGGCAGTGGGGAGACTGCCACCGCCGCGCCCTGCAAGTCTGGCGGTCCTCGGACCGCCAGACTTGTAATCGGGTTCTAAGAGGCACTCTGGGCCTCACCAAGCCCCCCTCCCCCTCAAAAAAAAGCAACAAACAAAGGGTCATCGAGGCTGTCGCCGATGTCCTGGGGTGTTTTCACACCTTTTATGGACATCATCTTTTTACTGCCTCCGAAAGCGAGCTGCAAATCCACTGTTTACAGTGGTTTTCAGCTCATTTTACCTGCCACCGTGTGATTTCAACTCCTCACCATGTGGCTGTGTGAAGGGACCCGGAATCGTGTGACACACGGGGGCACCATGTGAGTAGGCAGGTCTGCATTCATGTGTCACAAAATAAAAAGAGCAAAAATAAAACACACAGCTGCCTAACATGGCAGCTATATGCTTGCAATAAAAAAAGTCATAAAAAAAAATAGCCATTACAATTTTAATATAACAGTACTGGTACCCCTTAGTAGGTAGGTGTACTTACAACAAGTATTGGAACTTTTTTTTAGCTTTAAGGCATATCAGAGGAAAATATAATTCTCGTATAAGTAATATAAAGACATGGTTTACATACACAAGGATGACGAAATAAATTCCAAGAATAAAGAATGAAAAAAATAAAAGCATTGTCAAAGTAAAGGAATGCCCTAATATCTGCGGCACTAATTGTACTGTGATTTTAGGTGAATGTGCACATGATTAGGCAAAATACTGGCACTCACAGTGTGAGACAGCCAATGCCGAAGTGGTCTGATCCGCCGCCCATGTTGTATGCTGTGGTGGGTAGAAGCAAAAAGTGTGTGGATACATGCATGTATTTTTTAGTTATGAATTTTGTTTATTCCATTAGGTTATCAACAATAAAGCTGACTCTAGGCAGACCTAATGAACTCAAGTCAACTCCAGGAGAAAAAGGGAAATTTGCACTTTAATAAACTTATTTTATTTTGTATTCAAGAAGTGGTTTATATAGCACCATGTACTGGCTGATTTCGATTTGCATACAAATGAATGATGACTAAAAGATAAGGCTGTTCATATCTATAATACTTTTTCCTTCAGTGCGTGCAAAGGAAACCCCCATTCTAGAAGTGCAGCTTCCAGTTAGCAAATGCGCCTGTTTATGTAAGAAAATGGAGGAAACGTGTTAGCGCTGCCTTTTGTGGTATGCCGTTCAACCTATACCCTGTCATGTTTCACCTCGTGCCGCCTTCTCCTCTCCTGGCTCCTACACATCTATAAATGAGCACGTGCGCTCTAAGACATACACAGAGGTACAGCACATCTGTCGTGTCTTATTGAAATATTCATGAGCTGGGAGAGTGTTGGGAAGCTTCGAGAAGGAAAGATATGAGCTCGTAATGAAACATTTCATCGCAAACACACATTCTACCTCAGGGCAAAAACAGTGATATAACTCACGCCTGGTGTGTTCGATGCTGCTTGTGTTCTCCCAATATATTCTCTAAAAGCAACATTGTGAAACATAGCTCTCAAGGAGCTCACATTTCTTTAAGCCTATGGGGTCAAGTGAAGGTGGGAAAATCCCAGTAGGTCTGTGTACAAATGTTATATTGTAAACTATCTATAACAAAAAAAAATGAAAAAGCATCCCCATCCATACTTGTAGAGAAGGAGATCTCTCGTTTGCAGTCTCTTCCAGATTCAGAACAACCGCCGCATCAAGTGCTGGATTGTGTAAACACATTTAGGCCGCTTTCACAAAGCTGCTTGTGCTTCTAAGTTTGACTTGCATGTGTCAATAGCTGATCTTTTTTTAAGAATGCAAAAAAAACAAGCATTGGCAAAGCCAAAAGGTCTAGGGTTGACCACCAGTCTTCTTGCAATTCTTGTTTTGTCATGGTTTTTGCAAAACTTCATTGTTTTGGAATACGCCGGGCCTTCAGTTAATCTAAAAAAAATGATTTGCCAATAACTTGCCTCAGCTTCACTGACCCCTAAACAGCCCAGTGAGCAAGGACAAAGAAGGTGGTAAGAGCACAGACTTTGTGCTGTGTATTTTGAAACTTTAAGTGCAATTCGTACTTTTAAAACTGCTCTTTTCCTCTACCCGTGGCTGTTTAAATTTATATCTTGATTTTCTGTCCAATTTATACTTTTAAAACTGCTGTTCTCTTCTACCCATGACAGTTTAAATTTATCTCCTGGTTTTCCCCTAAACTGTGTTAAGGTCCCTAGAAGGCGGGTGCTGTCACTTCACCGGGCTGCAAGATGACTGCTCTCTATTGGGCTCTGCTGGCCGAACACGCAATTTACCAACTATCGGGCATGTAAAGGGCTGCCCTGAGCCTTCTTTCGCCTGCACAGGGTCTCTCTATATCCAGGACCCTGCCGGCGTCATCTGTGCCCCTTGATCTGCCCCTGAAGCCTACATCGAGAGGAGAGAGTTGGAGGCCTGTACACACCCTGGCGCTGCCTAGCACTTGCGGTGCAGACGGACGGCGTGCACTGGTCCCGGCATTGAGACAACTGGCCCCGCTGGGTACCTGTAGGCCGTCGCCTGCCGCTGCCCACTGTCCTCTGCTCTCGGCCATACCTGCCCAGGCTGTGTCTGGACACTGCTGCAGGTCCGCCTCTACATCCCTGGGCTGTGTGTTGCGGACAGAGTCTGTGTGAGGCAGCGTGCATCTGCTTCAGTGGCGGGGGGGCGGCCTTTATCAGAGTTGGAGCAGGGGAGTCCACTTGACACAGGCCGGTGAGTCAGAACTCGACCCTAGTGCTGCTCTGTGCTCTCCCTGAACTTGTGTGGGCTGCTGGCACCCGTGCCTGCTTCCTTGCTGGCTGCTGCCTTGGGCGTAGCCAGGCCCTGTCTGCGTGCCTCTCAGGGCCTGCAAATGGGTGTGTGCCTGCTGTTGCAGGCCACAGCCTGTGGTGGCCTTTCTGCTGTAGGCCCTGCTGCCAGCTATGTGGCCTGTCATTTAGTGGTGTTGCCGCCGGAACCTGCTGGCCACAGGAACTGATGGACATCACTTTGGGCATTCCATCCAGCTTGCACACTTTTGAGGCTACAGGGTCGGCCTGGCCGACTCACACATCTAATTAGATTGCTAGCCCGCCCTGGATTCAACCTTGCACAGAGCACTGCCTTGGCTATTCTCAATCTGGGCTGCTGCCCTACAGCCTTACTCTTGTCACTCAGCAGCTTTATGAGGCAGGTGCCTTTTGGATTTCTGCATTGGAGTGCCGAGGCCGGCAGGGGACCTAAGGGATTAGTGCAATGGCTATGCAGTTCCTCGCCTGCACCTACTCCATCCAACTGCCACCAAGGAAGCTGGACTGTCGGTCCTGTGGCTGAGCCTGCTCATGCCCCTGGCATACATCTCCCCAGGGTGTGGCAGGGCTCAGCTGACCGTCTATTTGGGGTCCCACCATACACTCCCAGACGCCTACCATTTGAGATTGTGGACTGGTCACACCTGTCACCATAGCCAGTAACTCTGCGCATAACGTGCCCTCTTCCCTTCTAAGACTCTGTTCACTTGTCACTTGCATCAGCTGCACCTGCGGCCCTTCGCGGAGAGGAGGAGCACACACGTAGGCGCAGCAGCGGAGACCGCATCACGTATCACACTGGACCAAAAGGGGTCTCCTGCCCTCACCCTCCTATGGGGCATCATGTCCCAACTTTAGGGCACTAGATACAAAGGCCATTTCGTAGTGGAGCGTGATCCTGTCACCCCACACAGTGGATACCCTCTCACCATATTTTGGTAAGAGTGGAGCCCTCAACTTTTTCACTTAGGTCCTGATGATTGCTGCGGACCCTACTGGGCCACCTGGCAGAAACATGTCGACCCTATTGATATCGGTGGGGGGACAATAATATCCCCAGTTACCGATAACCTTATGTTTTAATACCATACAGATGCTGGCAAATATTAAATTAATTTGACATCTGTAATGGCTTTTTAACTCACTTTTTTCTATAAGGGCCCCCACTTAGTTTAGAAGTGCATCCCTGTCGTCAGGTGTATGCCCGCCCTCTATCAAACCATGTTTTTAAAGGGCGAGGACTGGTCTATGATGAAGCATGACACCCGGTGGTGTGTGAGACCAGTCCTTCACTTTTTGTGAGACACCTACACTCACTAACCTAGATACATTTGCACATAGATCACCCTACTGGGAGCAGCTCTTTTGTGTTTAAACATTTATGTTGGAGGCTGCTGACTCCCAGTACCCCGTGCCTCTGGTTCCCTTACCCCAGATACACTCTGGGTGTTGTGGTTACACACTGCTGCCCTACAGCCTTACTCTTGTCACTCAGCGGCTTTGTGAGGCAGGTGCCTTTTGGATTTCTGCATTGGAGTGCCGAGGCCGGCAGGGGACCTAAGGGATTAGTGCAATGGCTATGCAGTTCCTCGCCTGCACCTACTCCATCCAACTGCCACCAAGGAAGCTGGACTGTCGGTCCTGTTGCTGAGTCTGCTCATGCCCCTGGCATACAAATCTCCCCAGGGTGTGGCAGGGCTCAGCTGACCGTCTATTTGGGGTCCCACCATACACTCCCAGACGCCTACCATTTGAGATTGTGGACTGGTCACACCTGTCACCATAGCCAGTAACTCTGCGCATAACGTGCCCTCTTCCCTTCTAAGACTCTGTTCACTTGTCACTTGCATCAGCTGCACCTGCGGCCCTTGTCATGGGCAGACATGAAGACAAGCAATCAAAGTTCTCCTTCAAGAGTAGACGCTTTTTCTCACCAGGAGGAGTAAGCCAAGAGCTTCTATGCCCACTGCTGATCGCGCAGAGGATGATGACTCCCTGGAGATTGATCTCAGAGAGCTACTCATGGATGGAAAGACAAGTCTGAAAGCTATAGATGCCAAACTGGATCTGCTCACCACTCTTTTAGATCATGTCAAAGAACGCGTTGACAAACATGAAACCAGGCTTGCTCAACTGGAAATCGCTTCTCTGATGCAGATGATCTTCAGGCAGACTCCAAGGGACACCTGCTACATATGGACAAGGTTCTTGACCTCATCAAAGCTGAAAACAAAGATTTGTAGGGAAGATCAAAACGCAACAACCTCCAGATCACTGGGATTCCGGAATCAACCCCTACCTCCAAAACGGAAGATTTTGTCAAGAACTTGTTGCATGACCACTTTGGTGAGGACTTGTCTGTGGTATTTATTATGGAGTGCGCTCATCACTCGTTTGGCCCTCGACCACCCCCGGGCATGCCGGCTCACCCCATAGTTGCCTGCCTACTAAACAACAGGGATCGCAATGCAGTCCTGCGGCTAGCACGGGAGCATGGTTCGATCCAAAACCAAGGTAACAACATTTCATTTTACCTCAACTTTAATTTGCCGGTATAGGATCCTCGTAGCGACTTCTGGCCCGCCTAGAAAATTCTTCAAAAAGCGGAAATACCCTATGCTCTCCTATATCTCGCCAAGCTGAGGGTGTCCTTCGAGGGCAAGTCACACTTCTTTACAAATGCAAAATCTGCCGTAAAGTTTGGCATGCACATCGTCAAAGGTCATCGGTCCCCCAGCGGAGCGCCAAATGCCACAGAGGAGACCTCACTTAGTGACAATGACTTAACTGTCGCTGCAGCAGGATACAATCATCTTCTATTATGACCCCCAAATAGTGGGGGTTCTCACGTTGCTCACATTTGTCTTCACTGTGCAGGAGCCTTACGTGTCCTCCACTTGGACTTCCACTTCTTTGGCCATCCAGCTGTTCCTGGCGGGGATGCATGCCTGGTGTTTCCCCGTCCCCAGGGATGATTCCTACTCTTGCCATGCTTCTGAAAGGGTTTGCTGGGGAGGGAGGTAGGGATGTACACTTCATCATATTTGGGGGATTGGAGTGGGATGGGGGTGTTGTGGCTCATTCCTTTGGGCTATGGTTTGCTGTTTTGTTTTCCTTTTCTCCTCCAGTTCATGACGCAGGACTGCCTACTCTGTCTGCACCTGCTCACTACTCGTCACATAGCACATGCCCTTCAAACACATTACACCTTCCCTGTAGGTAATACAGCCACTTTAAATTGCAACACTTAGAACATCTGCAACTTCAACAACCATAGGAGAGCACGCCTAGGCCATGCTTATCTCAACAGATACAATATTGACCTTTGCTTCTTACAGGAGACTCACATGCACAGTCCTTTGGCCCCAGGTCTACATGCCCTGTGGTGTGGTGAAACCTACTTCTCCATTTACTCTAACTATGCCAGAGGTGTGTTGATTTTGCTGCACAAGGGGCTTCCATGGCAAATGCCCCATTCCCTTATTGACCTGAACGGTCAGTATTTATTCTAGCTGGTTCCTTGCACAGGCAGTCGGTGACACTGGCTGCCATGTATGGTCCCAATATAGACAACCCCAGGTTTTTGTCCAGGATCTGGGCAAAAATATCCGGATTGGGCCCCCTTGCCATCCCATAGGGTGGTGACGTTAACGCTGTAATAGATGACCTGATGGACTGTTGAAGAATCTCTAAAAGCCTGCACCCACATTTTACAATGACACTCAACATGATAGCACATGAGAACTGTTTACAAGATGTAGGGTGCCTGTTAGAAATGGGGGTCTCTAGTTGGCACTGGCTGGCGCCAATGTCCAAATAGGGACCCTTCTTCCTAAGTCAGGGCAAGTGGGCTAACCCCTTTGATAACCCCTGCTCAACCCTGTGGTAACGTAGCATGAGCAGTTAGGCCTATCTCCGAGGCAGTGTGTGAAGCATTTATGACCATGCACAATAAGGCAGTAACGACACCACAAAAGGACACAACTCAAGTAGGTATAGAAAAATAGTATCTTTATCTAAGGTTTAACACAAGACTCTCAAAGCGTTTTAACCAGCCACAATGCACGTAAATCAGTAGGGACTTAAAAGGCAATAACGTATTCACCAGAACGTGGCACTGACTGAGTTCAAGGCCTGGGTCTACGCGACCCGTTGCGCACCAGATACCTGCCATTGGACGGGGACACAGCACGCAGCTTCTCGAAGAAGCAGAGACGGTGACAGGCGGACTCTCAGCAACCACAACTCTTCGGGCACTCGGGGACAGGCGGGCTCTCAGCGGCAGCAGCACGCGGCTGCGGAGGCCCGGGCTGGTGGTGGCGATGACTGTCGTCGTGCAGCTCCGTGGTGGGCTCACAGCGGCAGCAGCTCTCTCTTAGCTGCGGCAGCCCACAGGACGACTCACGATGATGCAAAGTTGGCAAAGGTGCGGGCACTCAGCGGCAGCAGCTCTTTCTTAGCTGCGGCACCCCACAGGACAAATCACGATGATGCAAAGTTGGCAAAGGTGCGGGCACTCAGCGGCAGCAGCTCTCTCTTAGCTGCGTCGGCCCACAGGACGAATCACGATGAGGCAAAGTTGGCCAAGATGCGGGCACTCAGTGCCAGTAGCTCTCTCTTAGCTGCGGCGGCCCACAGGACGAATCACGATGATGCAAAGTTGGCAAAGGTGCGGGCACTCAGCGGCAGCAGCTCTCTCTTAGCTACGGCGGCCCACAGGACAAATCACGATGATGCACAGCTGACACCAGTGCGGGCACTCAGCGGCAGCAGCTCTCTCTTAGCTACGGCGGCCCACAGGACAAAGGATGATCTCGACCAGGCTGGCACAACGGCGGGCACTCAGCGGCTACAGCTCTCTCTTAACTGCGGCGGCCCACACAGATTCAGCGAAGGTTCCGAAGGTTCAAATTAAGGCGGGCTGTCAGCGGCGGCAGCTCTCTCTTAGCTGCGGCGGCCCACACAGAGTTAACAAGGGTTACCAGTCCGCGTTCCTCACAGTAGAACTAGAGGCTCCGGATTACTCGACGGAGGCCTCACCTGCAAGAAGAATCCCTCGCACAGGAATTCAGACGGCTGACGGGGTGAAGTCTAATGTCCCTGAGACTTCAGCAGAGGGCGCTCTCAATTCAGGCCCTCGGGTAGTTTCTTCAGCAAGCTTGTTGAAAGTTTCAAAGTCCTTTCCTCTGTTCACTCGGACAGAGTTTCGTCTTGACATCCAGAAGGAACACACTTGAAAAAGGTTTCAGTGCAGCATTTTATACCTAAAAAGTCTTTGTTCTCTAAAGTCACAAATCACTGAATCCAGTCAGAACCAGTTCGGTGGGGTCGGGGAGGACTTGGTTTACGAGGTGACATCCTGCCCTTTGAGAATCAGGGGGTCTGCTATCAGACGCCCAGTGGGAGGTGGAGCCATCATTCACCTTGCCAGGCATGGCCCTGTTCAGATCAAAGAGTCACCCCTCCCCATACTCTAAATGCCGATCTCTCTCTCCAGCCAGGTCTGACCCAGCTGGCCCTGCTGCTCCAAAACCAGACGGCCAATACACACACTAGCAAAGCCTACAGGAAAGCTTAGGCAAGAAAATACCTCGTTTCTAGAAGAGGCATTTTCGAACACGGGCTATGCAAATGATCCTTACTAAAAGATGTATCTCAATGTCCTGAGCTTAAACATATCAAATTTGATTTTCCTATCAGGTTCCTGGGGGCAGGTAGGATTATGGAATGTAATACTCAGCCTGCCCATTCTGGCCTATGAGAATGGATAGCCTCACAATCGTAAACAGTGAAATGGAGGGTAACTCGCTATTAGAACATGCTACACAGACATACTTTAAAAGCTGCTTCGGTGGGTAGCGCAAATCAGTGCTGCAGGCCCACCAGCAGTATTTGGTCTTCCAGCCCTGGGCACACACAGTGCACTTATACTAGGGACTGACAGGTAAACCAAATGAGCCAATTATGGTTATCCCAATTCATACATTCATCTTTACACAGGGAGCATTCGCGCTGCGGCACTGATTGGCAGTGGCACAGCGCCCAGAGCATCTAAATCCAGCCAACATAAAAGATGGGAAGCGAAAAGAGGAAGGGAGACCCGCACCAATGATGCCAGGTCTAAAACGCGTCCCCTCCAGCTGAAATGTGGGGAGAACTAACCATCCCCTTGGGAGTTCTCATCACTAAGGCGGAAATATCTGGACAGACCGTCAGCATTGGCTTGTTCTGTACCAGGGCGGTGTTTCACTGTGAAATCCATACCCTGTAGGGAAATGGACCACCTCAACAACTTGGGATTCTCACCCCTCATATGCATCAACCATCTAAGGGGCCTGTGGTCTGTCTGAACCCGGAAGTGAGTCCCAAACAGGTATGGTCTCAGCTTCTTCAGCGCCCAGACCACAGCAAATGCCTCACGCTCAATTGCACTCCACCTCTGTTCCCGGGGAAGTAACCTCCTGCTTAGGAAGGCTACTGGTTGGTCTAGTCCCTCCTCATTGATCTGTAACAGAATAGCCCCTATACCATGCTCTGAGGCGTCTGTCTGGACAACAAATTCCTTTGAAAAGTCAGGCGCCTGAAGCACGGGTGCGGTGCACATGGCAGTCTTCAGGGCGTCAAAAGCTTTCTGACAGGTGTCAGTCCAGTTTACCTTCTTTGGCTGCTTCTTAGAAGTCAGCTCAGTCAAGGGTGCAACAATGTTGCCATATCCCTTGACAAACCTCCTGTAGTACCCCGTGAGTCCTAAGAAGGCTCTCATCTGCGTCTGAGTCTTGGGGGGTTCCCACGCCAGGATAGTTTCAATTTTGGGCTGAAGGGGCGCCACCTGGCCGCTCCCCACCTGGTGCCCCAAATACACTACAGAACACTGCCCAATCTGGCACTTACTGGCTTTGATTGTGAGGCCTGCCTTCCGCAGTGCCATCAATACCTCCCAGAGGTGGCACAGGTGGTCCTCCCAAGAGGAGCTAAACACCGCAATGTCATCCAGGTAGGCGGCACTGAAGTCTTCCAGCCCAACCAACACCCTGTTGACCAACCTCTGAAAGGTGGCAGGGGCATTCTTCATTCCAAAGGGCATCACCCAGAACTGGTAGTACCCATCGGGTGTGGAGAATGCTGACCTCTCCTTTGCTCCCTCGGTCAAGGCGATCTGCAAATACCCAGACGTCAAATCAAATGTGCTGAGGTATTTTGCAGCCCCTAACCGATCTACGAGCTCATCAGCTCTGGGGATGGGGTGCGCGTCAGTCTTCGTGACTGAATTGAGGCCCCGATAGTCCATGCAGAACTGAAGTTCTGGGGTGGTACCAGGCGCTGCAGCTTTTGGTACCAGGACCACTGGGCTGGACCAAGGACTGCTAGAGGACTCAATCACCCCAAGGGCAAACATTTTGGTAACCTCATCCTTAATGTAGGCCCTTACCCGGTCAGTCACTCGGTAAGCCTTGTGCTTAATGGGAGGACTGTCCCCAGTGTCCACGTCATGGACACACCAATCAGTGACACTAGGCACCAGGGAGAACAGATCACTGAATTGCCCCAACAGTTGGCGACAATCACCCTGCTGCTCAGGAGTCAGTGTGGTGGAGAGGACCACACCCTCCACTGACCCATCTCGCTCCCCTGCACACAGGAGGTCAGGAAGGGGCTCGCTCTCCTCCTCCATCCCAGCATCTGTGGCCAGAAGCATGCCCACTTCAGACCTCTCAAAGTGGGGCTTCAGTCGGTTAACATGCAGGACCCGCAAGGGGTTCCGGGAGACAGCAAGTCCACCACGTAGGTAACAGGACTCTTGCGCTCCACCACCTCAAAGGGGCCGGTCCACCTATCCTGGAGCGCACAGGGCTCCACCGGGGCCATGACCCAAACCTTTTGTCCCGGCTGAAACTCGATCAGAGTGGCATTCTGATCGTGCCAGCGTTTCATCTCTTCCTGGCTGGTTTCCAGGTTTGCCTCAGCAAGTTTCCTGAAACGCCGAGTCTGGTTCCTGAAGGCCAGCATGTAACTAAACACATCCTGGGGAGGTTTCCTGGGAGATTGCTCCCAGCCTTCCTTGACCAGACTCAGAGGCCCTCTTACCGGGTGACCATAGAGCAGCTCAAAGGGACTGAACCCTAAGGACTTCTGTGGCACCTCATGGTAAGCAAACAACAGGCATGGCAAGAGGACATCCCACTTACGCCTCATGGGCTCACCTAGGCCCATAATCATGCTCCTTAAGGGTCCGGTTGAATCTCTCAACCAGCCCATTACCCTGGGGGTGGTAAGGAATGGTGAACTTATACGTTACCCCACACTCCTCCCACAGAGACTTCATGTACTTGGAGATGAAGTTAGTTCCCTATCGGACACCACCTCTCTGGGGAATCCCACACAGGAGAAAATCCCCATCAGTGCCCGTCCCACCACGCGGGCCGTCACTGTCCTGAGCAGGATGGCCTCAGGGTACCTGGTGGCATGGTCCACCAAGACCAGGATGAACCTGTTGCCCATGGCTGTCTTGGGATCCAGAGGCCCCACAATATCAATGCCCACTCTCTCAAATGGGGTACTCACAACGGGAAAGGGCTGTAGTGGGGCCTTAATCTTCCCCCACTCTTCCCACTTGCCTGTCAAGTCTCACACGTCCTGCAGTGAGCATCTGAGCTCCTGCGCATCTGGGGCCAATAGAAGTGGGTGACCAGCCTCTCAAAGGTCTTGGTCTGCCCCAGATGTCCGGGCAGTGGCACATCATGAGCCAACCCCAGTAGGAAGGTCCTGAAGCGCTGGGGTACCACCAGCACACGGGCTGACCCAGGCTCAGCAACCTTAGGCTCGCTGTAAAGGAGGTCATTCTCCCAATAGATCCAATGTGACCCTGTCTGATCACCTGCGGCCTGGGCGGTGGCCTATCGCCGCACCCCCTCAAGAGAAGGGCAGGTTCTCTGTTGCTCGCAAAATTCCTCCCTGGAGGGCCCCCCTTCCTGCTGCCAATGGGTCAGCTCCGGTAGGTCCCCCAGTTCAGCCACTTGTTCCCCTGTAGGTTCCAGGGCATCCCCCTCAAGGTCTGCTCCCTCCGGGACTCTGGGAACCGCGGGGGCCGGTTTCCCATGCCCCCTACCCCTTCTCTTTAAGGCAGGGGCCTGGGCCATACTTTCAGGCTCCAGACCCTCCTGAACACCCTTCTGAGCTGTCATGGACTGAGTGGTCACACACGCCCACTCAGGCAGACCCAGCATTTCCAAATGAGACTTTCTCTCCACCGTAGCCCACGGGGAGTTCTCTAGATCATTGCCCAACAGACAGTCTACAGGCATGGCGGGCCTCACAGCCACTTGAAGAGTTCCTGAGACCCCCCCCCACTCGAAGGGAACCTGAGCCACTTCACACTGGCTCTCTGAGTTGTCTGCTGACACTACGGGGCAGAATGCATGGGGGACAACCTGCTCTTTGGACACCAACCGGGAGCTGACAGCAGTCACACTAGCTCCGGTGTCCCTGAGAGCCTCTACCCTATGGCCATTGATGGTCATCCACTGCCGATACTTCTTAGTGTTATGTTATTAGGCAATGTGGGGTTAGGGACCTTCTCAAAGTCTCCTAGCGAGACAAGGGTTAACTCTATGGGATCCCACCCACCTTGGACCTCTACCTCCTCCCCCCAGGGCTACACTGGCAATCTGGCAGGATAGTGCACGGGGTGGTGCATGAGGGGATGCATTGGGGTCCCTTTGGGGACACTGGGGATCATAATACCGGTGGCCCACTTGACCACACCTGAAACAAGTGAGTGGCCCCCTCTGAACAGGCCTACCTGTCGGGGACACTGGCTTCTTCTCATGGGGGAGGCTGGGAAACCACTGCTTGGTTCCCTTGGGAATTACTTTGGGGCCCTCTCTGGAACTCCCTCGGCTTACCCTTGTCCCCCCACTTCTCTGCTGGGGACCCTGCCCACCTCTGGTGAAGTCTCCCCCAAAACCTTTGCGGACCCGGGTGCTCACCCAGCAGTCCGCCTCCTCAGCAAGCTTCCTAGGGTTAGTCAGCTTGCTATCAATCAGGTGCTGGCGTAGCTCTGGAAAACAGTTACTAGAAAAAAAATCAAACAATTCAACAGTTACTAGAAAAAAAAGCGAACAAATCATACAATTGCTCAAAAGTTTCCACTTTGCTACCCTTTACCCAGCGATCCATTGCTCTGCAGAAAAAAGACACATATTCAACCCACGTGGTACCCTCTAACTTCTTACAGGTTCTAAACCTCTACCTGTACATTTCTGGGGTCAAACCATAACGGGTCATCAAAGCTTCTTTCATATGGGCATACACCATCCTGCTCTCCTCAGGCAGGTCCAACAGGGTATCCCTACCATCACTCACAAAGCGTCCCCACAATCCCGCTCCCCAATCCTTCTCAGGGACCCGGTGGGACACCATTGCTATCTCATATGCGGCAAACCATTGCCCAATATCCTCACTCTTGTGAAAATCCTAAATGACATCCTTAGGAATATAAACTCTACTTTCAGGAGTTACTAAAGGTATGCTGCCACCAGAGGGGGAGACTGGGACACTCCTCGCCCTGATCTCTATCTCCCTCAACATTCTCTCATGCTCCATTCTCATTTTCTCAAGTTCAATTGACAATCGATCCTTCTCAATGCCTAACTTCTTACTCTCAAGGTCCTTCTGACCTTCCAATTTAGCCATCTCCAAACTATGCCTCCTATCTCTCTCCCTGTCCTCCAGCTCTTCTGGGGTCAGGCTCCTTTGGGATACACTAGTACCTGGATTGGAGGGTGTTCTATCTCCCCCCCTCTACTGCATCATCCTGCTGCCCTCCAGCATTCTCTTCCTCATCCCCAGCAGACTCTCTCGCTCCCCACCAGGCCTTCAGCGCCTTCTGGTACTCCTCCTTCCTAGAGAGACCTATCACGGGGACTGCGAATTGCTTACAAAATGACTTCAGCTGTCTGGCAGTATAGGTATCTAATCTTTCCTCCTCAAAGGTGAGATCCTCCGAAGCATTAGATGTTGGCCTTCCCATATTAGCAGTACTCATGGCTGCGATCAACAATTCAATACTAGAACAACCAACCAAACAAAAAAAAAAATTCGAAGAGGGACAAAAAACCTGTGCGTGGCTGCGCTTTGGTCTGCACTCACTAGTGGAGTCTACCAGTTATTGTACGTGGATCATAAATGCAAGTCCTGATACTCACCGCTGACCGCCAATGTTAGAAATGGGGGTCTCTAGTTGGCACTGGCTGGCACCAATGTCCAAATAGGGACCCTTCTTCCTAAGTCAGGGAAGTGGGCTACCCCCTTTGATAACCCCTGCTCAACCCTGTGGTAACGTAGCACGAGCAGTTAGGCCTATCTCCGAGGCAGTGTGTGAAGCATTTATGACCATGCACAATAAGGCAGTAACGACACCACAAAAGGACACAACTCAAGTAGGTATAGAAAAATAGTATCTTTATCTAAGGTTTAACACAAGACTCTCAAAGCGTTTTAACCAGCCACAATGCACGTAAATCAGTAGGGACTTAAAAAGGCAATAACGTATTCACCAGAACGTGGCACTGACTGAGTTCAAGGCCTGGGTCTACGCGACCCGTTGCGCACCAGATACCTGCCATTGGACGGGGACACAGCACGCAGCTTCTCGAAGAAGCAGAGACGGTGACAGGCGGACTCTCAGCAACCACAACTCTTGACTGCAGTGGTCCGCAATGTGCACTCACAATGATTCGGGCACTCGGGGACAGGCGAGCTCTCAGCGGCAGCAGCACGCGGCTGCGGCGGCCTGAACTGGTGGTGGCGATGACTCTCGTCGTGCAGCTCTGTGGTGGGCTCACAGCGGCAGCAGCTCTCTCTTAGCTGCGGTGGCCCACAGGACGACTCACGATGATGCAATGTTGGCAAAGGTGCGGGCACTCAGCGGCAGCAGCTCTCTCTTAGCTGTGGCGGCCCACAGGACAAATCATGATGATGCAAAGTTGGCAAAGGTGCGGGCACTCAGTGGCAGCAGCTCTCTCTTAGCTGCGGCGGCCCACAGGAAAATCACGATGATGCAAAGTTGGCAAAGGTGCGGGCACTCAGCGGCAGCAGCTCTTTCTTAGCTGCGGCGGCCCACAGGACAAATCACGATGATGCAAAGTTGGCAAAGGTGCGGGCACTCAGCGGCCGCAGCTCTTCTTAGCTGCGGCGGCCCACAGGATGAATCACGATGAGGCAAAGTTGGCCAAGATGCGGGCACTCAGCAGCAGCAGCTCTCTCTTAGCTGCGGCGGCCCACAGGACGAATCACGATGATGCAAAGTTGGCAAAGGTGCGGGCACTCAGCGGCAGCAGCACTCTCTTAGCTGCGGCGGCCCACAGGACAAATCACGATGATGCACAGCTGACACCAGTGCGGGCACTCAGCGGCAGCAGCTCTCTCTTAGCTGCGGCGGCCCACAGGACAAAGGATGATCTCGACCAGGCTGGCACAACGGCGGGCACTCAGCGGCTACAGCTCTCTCTTAACTGCGGCGGCCCACACAGAGTTAACAAGGGTTACCAGTCCGCGTTCCTCACAGTAGAACTAGAGGCTCCGGATTACTCGACGGATGCCTCACCTGCAAGTAGAATCCCTCGCACAGGAATTCAGAAGGCTGACGGGGTGAAGTCTAATGTCCCTGAGACTTCAGCAGGAGGCGCTCTCAATTCAGGCCCTCGGGTAGTTTCTTCAGCAAGCTTGGTGAAAGTTTCAAAGTCCTTTCCTCTGTTCACTCGGACAGAGTTTCGTCTTGACATCCAGAAGGAACACACTTGAAAAAGGTTTCAGCGCAGCGTTTTATACCTAAAAAGTCTTTGTTCTCTAAAGTCACAAATCACTGAATCCAGTCAGAACCAGTTCGGTGGGGTCGGGGAGCACTTGGTTTACGAGGCGACATCCTGCCCTTTGAGAATCAGGGGGTCTGCTATCAGACGCCCAGTGGGAGGTGGAGCCATCATTCACCTTGCCAGGCACGGCCCTGCTCAGATCAAAGAGTCACCCCTCCCCATACTCTAAATGCCGATCTCTCTCTCCAGCCAGGTCTGACCCGGCTGGTCCTGCTGCTCCAAAACCAGACGGCCAATACACACACTAGCAAAGCCTACAGGAAAGCTTAGGCAAGAAAATACCTAGTTTCTAGAAGAGGCATTTTCGAACACGGGCTATGCAAATGATCCTTACTAAAAGATGTATCTCAATGTCCTGAGCTTAAACATATCAAATTCGAATTTCCTATCAGGTTCCTGGGGGCAGCTAGGATTATGGAATGTAATACTCAGCCTGCCCATTCTGGCCTATTAGAACGGATAGCCTCACAATATTAAACAGTGAAATGGAGGGTAACTCGCTATTAGAACATGCTACACAGACATACTTTAAAAGCTGCTTCGGTGGGTAGTGCAAATCAGCGCTGCAGGCCCACCAGCACTATTTGGTCTACCAGCCCTGGGCACACACAGTGCACTTATACTAGGGACTGACAGGTAAACCAAACGAGCCAATTATGGTTATCCCAATTCATACAGTCATCTTTACACAGGGAGCATTCGCGCTGTGGCACTGATTGGCAGTGGCACAGCGCCCAGAGCATCTAAATCCAGCCAACATAAAAGATAGGAAGCGAAAAGAGGAAGGGAGACCCGCGCCAATGATGCCAGGTCTAACAGTGTCTCTTGCACCACCACACACATGAAGGCACCTGCCTCTCAGCATTTCAATATGCATGTTCTAGGATAGATTTCTGGTTGGTGTTCAAGGATGTCCAAGCCTGGATGTCTAAGTTGTCCCCCCTGCTGCGCACCCTCTCTGCCCATGCTCTGGTCTTGCTGGCGCTTCAAGTCCCCCAAGCGATTCTCTGCTCCTTTGCTTGGCAGTTCCCAGGGGAAGCGCTGCCTGATGCGATGTTTCGTGAGGAGATTCGCAACAAAATCTTAGACTACTTTGCACACAATGGGGGCTCTGTTAAATTACCATCAGTACTTTGGGAGGCTTTTAAAGTTGTTATATGCGGCACCTGTATTGGAAAACAATCCAGAGTCCTGAAGTCCATCCAGGGGACTCTAGCCCGCTTGAGCAGGATATCTAAATTCAGGAGTTTAAGTACTTCCATTCCAAAGATACTGCTATCCTGGCTTGTATCCCAGACAAGCTGATGGAGTTTCAAGAGGAAAGCCTCCATGAGACTTGCCATTTACATCGTGACGCACAAGCCAGACACTACGGGGAGGGTGAAAGGCTGGGCAAAACTCTTGCAGGTCTACTGCGCAACCTGCGCACATCCAATTATGTTGCCGAACACCTTCACTCTGAGTCAATCCTGTGTTTTCCATACCATTGCTATTGAACGTAATGTCCTTCTTTTATGCCCAGCTTTACACTGCCACCCTGAATCTCGGCTTGACCAAGTTAACCGAGTACTTTGACACTATACAATTGCTCTGTCGCAACCATGCTCAACGTGCCTATTTAGATTCCCTGATCACCAAGGAAGAAATCGAACAGGTCATCAGCAGCCTTCCTGGGGACAAGGCGCCCAGACTCGATGGGCTCACCCCTGCCTTTTACAAGGAGTGTGCTCCCCTACTAGCCCCACACCTTCTGGAAATGTATCAAGAGTCCCTGGATACGGGCTCGTTGCCACCCTCTTGCAAGAGGCAGTTATCATCACAATCCTCAAACCAGACAAACCTGTTGATCGTTGAGATTCGTACAGGCCTCTCTCCCTCATAAATGTCGACAATAAAATATATACCAACGTGCTAGCCAATCGTTTGCAGCCCCTCTTGCCCATGATTGTGAGGCCTGCTCATTCGCGTTTATTCTCGGCCGCTCTGCGTCACATAACCTCCTCACCATTTTCAACACTCAGGTCTGCGCCATAGCTGCTCTACTCTATGCCAATAAAGCATTTGATTCCCTGGAATGGCCATATCTCTTTTTCCTCTTTTGGCGTGGCTCGGCCTTAACTCCCATTTCATCAAACAAGTACAACTCTGTCACACGATTCCCTCTGCCTGAGTGTGCCTAAACAGGCTTGCCTCCGACTCCTTCCCAATGACCCGGGCACACGGCAGGGGTGCCCGCTATCACCGTTACTTTTCGACATCACGATGGAGCCCCGAGGGCGAGGCTACGGACAATGTCATACGAACAGGGGTATTGGCTTCACTACCAGGTGTCTGGTGGTTTCAATCTACACATATGACATTATTCCATATGCAATCAACCCTTGTGAAAACCTGGCACTGTGGACACGCGAGGTGGTGAAGTTTGGCAGTTATTCTGGTATACAAGTGAACTGGGCCAAATCTATACTATTTCCCCTTAAAGATAACACATTCATTCCCCACTGAGTACCCTCTGAAGTGAGTGGTCGACCTGGTTCGGCTGAGCCATTATCCAGAGGAATTATGGCACACAAATTACGAGCGTGCCATAGCTTGGTTGGAGGAGTACCTACATGGTCCAAACTACTGCGTTCCATCAATGGCCGTATAGCGATTGTGAAGATGATAATCCTCCCTCACTTCCTCTACCTTTTCCTTAATATTCCCCTCCCCCTCATGGCGAAATTCCTCAAGCGTTTAAAATCTAACATGGTGGCTTTTGTTTGGGCGGGTAAACATCTACGGGTTTCCTGGGTGCTTCTCACTTTGCCGCAGTTTCTTCACTACTGGCTATATCCAACTTATTCCAACCACAAACGGCAGTTGAGACAGATTGCGCAACTCCATGCCCCCTATCGACAGCACTATACTTTCCGTACATAGCTCAAAGTGCTGAAATCAATACAGATGACTGTGTGTGCTGGGCTTGGGAGGGTATTAGGAAGAGAGCAGGGCTGACACTTCTATATGCTCCTTCCATTCCACTCACCAATAATCCCATCACACCACCGCTCTTAGACAGGGGTGTCATCACAAGCACACACAAGTGCAACATCAGACTGTTCTCAGACTTTATCCCAATGACCAGTTCCTCCCATCACTTGAGGCTGCAGCGTCTCCACCCCCTACTATTCTAAATACACTGCTATACTACCAATTACGTGCCACGTGCCACACTTGACACATTTCCATCCCGCCCCTCCTGGCACAGGAACACCTTATCACTCCCCATACCTGTGTAAACTGATTACTCGACTTCACAATACTAAGCAGTGCTCTTCACCAGTTTCATCCCGAGAGCACGGGTGGCATGGGAGGAGGATAACACTCTGGCCCTGTCGGATGTGCAGTGGTCCTTCTCCTGTGGTCAAATGGAGCTACTCTCCCCCAACTACAGACTGCGTCTCATCCACTTCAAATTCTTACAACTCTTCAAAATGGATCTGGTCATGGACCCCTGCTCTTTGCATTGTAACTTCACCCCAGCTTCCTTTATCCACCTTGCCTGGCAGTGCCTGAAGCTGATATCCTTCTGGATGGAGGTCTTCGCGACCATCCATACGATCCATGAACACTCACCTCCCCTCACCCCTGTGGTGGACCTGTTGGGATACATTAAAGACACCAGCACTTGCTGCCCCCTCACTGCCATGTTACTCCTGCTGGCTAAGCACAGGGTGGCCATACACTGGGGTAAGGAACCCGTTCCCCCCACTAAAGCTCGGCTGGGTGATGTGGCATATTGTCAGGAACAATTGACTAACTTTTGGGAACTAATACCGTTAGACTACTGCCCCAAGGATATATGGGAGCCTTTTGCCTCCTTTCTTCGCAGCAGGGACTCTAACTCTCCAGTGGAGGATGTTGGGGTGGATGGGGTATACCCGGATGGGGAGGGGGTGACTGCCACTTGCTTTAATGCACAGTATGTTGAGCAGCAATGTGATACTGTCTAGCTGCTAATGTTTTTACTTCAGTGTCTCACTATGCATTTTAAATGTTCCTCCTACACCATATCTATGTAATCCTTTTCTTGTGCTTTTATCACCCTTGCACTGACATTCTGGGCATGTACTACTACTAGTTTATGCTCAGACATTTTGAGCGGCTATGTGTGTATTATGTTTCGATGAGGATTTTATAACCAGAGGCTTTGTTCCTGATCGTTTTTCCCCCTTCATATTCTCCCTGTCCCAATCTCTCCCTCCCCCCAACTACTTCCCTCCCATTTGTCCCCCAATGCTGTTGTTGTATTCTTTACTTTGACAAATGCTGATAAAATATTTTTTTTTAAAAAGCCACTAGAAGGCAACACCCCTCTTTTTTTTTAAAGCTGAAAATGCAAATATATCTCTGGGCCTAACCAAAGTGCGTTTAGGAGACTGCTTAATCTGTTTTGCGGTTTAAATTGGGTTTGGAAAGTATATCTAGCAAACGTTTTTGTCTAGAAAAAGTGATTTGTTTAAGTGTACGAAAAGCAGTATTTTAGTGGCTTTAGATTTGGGCCTTAGCTGCAGGGTTGAACAGAAACTATAAAGTGTGGCTTGAGCCTGTCTGTATCCAATAAGATTCTGACTGCAGGAGCACCTACTTGCCCCCCTGCACACCAGTTTGTGCTTTAGTGACTGGCCCTCAAGCTTCTAAGCAGCCCTGACCTCTCCCCTCACACCTGCACAAGCTCCTATGTTTGTGGAGGGAACCCCAAGTCAGTCACCTCAATTTTGTAGCGACAGTATCTCTGAGCCCTAAACAGCCCAGTGAGGATGGACAAAGATGGTGGTAAGAACACAGACTTTGTGGTGTGTATTTTGAAACTTTAAATCAGCTCTTTTCCTCTACCCGTCACTGTTTAAAGTTATCTCTTGGTTTCTGTACAATTTGCAATTTTAAAACTGCCATTTTCCTCTGTCAGTGACCATTTAAATTGAAATCTTGGTTTTCTGTGCAATTTGCACTTTTAAAACTGATGTTTTCTTCTACCCATGATTGTTTCAATTTCTCTCCTGGTTTTCCCTTAAAGTGTGCTAAGGCCTCTAGAAGGCAACATCCTCTTTTTTCAGGAGCTAAAAAGGCAAAATAGACCCCGAAGACTAACCAGAGTGTGTTTAAGAGACTGATTAATCTTTTTGTGGTTTAAATTGTGTTTGGAAAGTATATCTAGGAGGCGTTTTTGGCTAACAAAAAGTGATTTGTTCAACTCTGTGAAAAGCAGTATTTTAGTGGCTTTAGATTTGGGCCTTACCTGCGGTGTTGAACAAGAACTACAAAGTGTGGATATGAGCCTGTCTGTATCCAAGGAGATTCTGACTTTAGGAGCACCTCCTTGCCCCCCCACGCACACCAATTTGTGTTAAAGGTCACATAAACTTTATATACGTTTTTTACTGGTTGTTGCATCCATGCTCTGACTGGCTCCTAGGGCTAAGGTTTCTATTGGACTTAGGACTGAGGGTTTGAGTTCTGATTGGTTGATAGGGCTAGGGTTCTGATTGGTACCTAGTGCTAGGGTTTCTATTGGACCTAGGGTTTAGGGTTTAGGGTTTGGGTTGTGATTGGTTGCTAGGGTTAGGGCTGTGATTGGTTGATGGGGTCAGGTCTCCTATTGGCTCTAGGGTTTAGGGCTAAGACTCTGATTGGTTAGAGTTGGTACTAGGGTTCCCATTGGCCAAAGGTCACTAGGCCTGGGTGCAAAATTCCACTCTGCTTGGGGAGTTTGCGGACTTTGGCAACTCTGAGTTCCGCCGAGAACGCAGAGTTACTGGTAAACTCCACACTCCGCAGCAGAGCAGAGGTTTTTTGTTTGTTGGCGCACTCGAAATGTCCTTCTCTGGATGTGGAAGTGACTTGCCGGTCGCTGGTGATTGCCCATGAGATTTCCTAGCCGTTTGGGAGCGCCACGAGATTTTGCAGTCGCTAACACGTCTTTCAGACGCGCCAACGACTTCCAGCAGATGTCCTGTGATGTATGTGAACACGCATGATCTAACACAGCAGCAATCTGAAGAATATTCTCTCCTCGAGAAGCATCAAAATCTTCGAAACAACAATTTGAAGTACAAAAACCTCCCCAAATGGACCGTTGTTTTTTTGTGCGAGGAGTCCATATTAAAATCATTTTTGTCCAACAGGAGGACGTGCCACAGAGTCTCCAACTTCCTGTTCCTGTCAAGCAGGCTCCTCCCAATGCTTTGTCCGTCTCCTGGTCACTTTTCATTTGGATATAGAGCTGGAAGGATCTCTCTTTGTGTCTGCTGCATATATACCATTGGATTTAAGAACTTTGTATTTGAGATTTCATAAGTAAATTAAAAAACTGTTGTATAAGGGTTTTGATTGTTTGATAGAGGACATGCACCAGAATGTATTTCTTTTTTATTTGATTTTTTAAGTTTATTGTGGTGGGGGTGGCCTGCAGGTTCAGCAGGTGCCTAGTTATATTTTGCATGTAATTTTTCTTATTTTGTAAAGAAAAAATGTAGCACAGTTTAGTATATTATCTCCATGTTTTCTAAACATTTTGCACTGATCTTTTAAATCACTAAGTGGCCTAGTCTACCAATGGGCCTTCCAGCCAGTAGGCTCAGTACTAGACATGGGTGCATGAAACAACTGTTTCTGTGGTGTCTGTTGAATTGAAGCATCATTTAGGCCATGGATGGCATTGGATTAAATTGCAAAATGTGTTCTTTTGCAGTATTTCACCTTTTTCCTGCAAACAGAGGATTGGTGGGGTAATGCCTATGGAGGAAGTGTTTTGTTGTAAACATTTTTAGCCCTGTTCATTTTCATTTTTGGCATTGCTTAATTAATGTGTGTTACCATGCCTCCTTTGTCTGGCCAGTGTGTGTGTGTGTGCATTAGGCCTGGGTGGAAAACTACGCTACGCTCGCGTAGTTTGCGCAACTACGCGCTTCGCGAATTGCACGTAGCACAGTGCAAAAACGCGTAGCGGGCATTTTTTGCTTGCTCACGGTACTCAACGTCAAGTTGGCGACCGCGAACGAGCAAAATGACATCCCGGCGAGACTTTTTTCTTGTTCGCGATCAGCAACATCAAGTTGCGATCGCGAGCGTGGAAAATAAACCTCCCGGCGAGATTCTCAACGCGGGGAGGTCAGGTTTCTCATTGCGAGTGGTCGCTTATGCTCGTGACCGCTCGCGTTGAGAAACTACCAGTCCACGTTGAGAAAACTGCCGCTCGAGTACAAATCTACTCGAGCTGCAGAAAACGACCGCTTGCACTGTGCAAGATGCCGTTTGCAATGATTGCACAGTGTGGACAAGCATCCGGCACTGTGCAATCATTGCGAACAGTATTTTCTACCGCACTACGCAGTTCGCGTAGTGCTACGCGTAGCTCGCATAGTGCGAAGTGCACTTCGCGTAGGTATGCGTAGCGCTACTACGCGAACTACGACCAGGGTTAGTGTGCATGTGTGTTTGCCATTGGCCACCATTTGTCTTTGCTCCCCATGCAATGTGGCAGTGGCCATTTTGTATAGTCAGTTTCCATAGGCCTGCATGTGTTCTTTGTTTTCCAGGCCTCTTGCTTGTTGCTGTGACCATGTGGCTGGCAGCCATTTTGTGTAGGCAGCCAGTGTGCTTTTGCCATAGGCCTGCATGTGTTCTTTGTTCCCCATGCCTTCTTGATTGTTTTTGTGGCCATGTGGCTGGTGGCCATTTTGTGTACGCAGCCAGTATGCTTTTGCCAGAGCCCTCCATGTGTTCTTTGTGTTCCAGGCCTCCTGCTTGCTGTTGTTACTATGTGGCTGGTGGCCATTTTGCGTTGGCAACCCGGTGTGCTTTTCCCATAGCCTTGCATTTGTTCCTTGTTTGTGGCCATACCTCCTTGCTTGTTGTAGTGACCATGTGACTGGTGGCCATTTTGTGTAACCAGCCAGTGTGCTCTTGCCATAGGCATGCATGTATTCTTTGTTGGGGCCATGCCTTCTTGCTGGTTGTTGTTGTTGTGACCATGTGGCTGGTGGACATTTTGTGTATGCAGCCAGTGTGCTTTTGCCATAGGCCTACATGTCTTCTTTGTTGTGGCCATGCCTTCTTGCTCGTTGTTGTTGTGACCATGTGGCTGGTGGCCATTTTGTATAGCCAGCCTGGGTGCTTTTGCCATAGGCCTGCATGTGTTCTTTGTACCCCATGCCTTCATGGAGGTTGTTGTGACCATGTGGTTGGCGGCCATTTTGTGTAGGCAGCCAGTGTGCATTTGCCAGAGCCCTGCATGTGTTCTTTGTGTTCCAGGCCTCCTGCTTGTTGTTGTTAGCATGTGGCTGGTGGCAATTTTGCATTGGCATCCAGTGTGCTTTTGCCATGGCCTTGCATTTGTTCTTTGTTTATGGCCATGCCTCCTTGCTTGTTGTTGTGACCATGTGACCGGTGGCCATTTTGTGTAACTATCCAGTGTGCTTTTGCCATTGGCCTGCATGCCTTCTTTGTTGTGGCTATGCCTTCTTGCTGGTTGTTGTTGTTGTGACAATGTGGCTGGCGGCCATTTTGTGTAGGTAGCCAGTGTGCTTTTACTATAGGCCTGCATGTCTTCTTTGATGTGGCCATGCCTCCTTACTTGCTTGCTGTTTTACAATGTGATCGTTGCCCATTTTGTTTAGGCAGCCAGTGTGCTTTTGTCATAGGCCTGCATGTCTTCTCTTTGTCCCCAATGCCTTCTTGCTCAGTGTTGTTACTGTTGATGACCATGTGGCACTGGCTGGCAGCCATTTTGTGTGTCCAGCCAGTGTGGCCCTTTCCCATAGGCTTGCATGATTGGTTGAGATAGCAGTTTAATAATATGCTTGAGGATAATTAATCTCACTTATTTATACTTTTTTAGTTTTATTATTTTCAATTTTAATTTATTTTTTTTACATGTAATTGTATTTCATTAAAATAATTTATTTTAAAAAAAATTACAATTTTTAAAACATTTAATTTCCAATTTTCCCCCCCATTTTCCTAATATCTGGCATCAATCAACCCCATGTCTGCTATAGGGGCACAACAGTATTCATTGTCTAAGGATTATTCCATTGTCACCTGCCCCTCCCTGAGTGCCACATCTCACAGGATGCACATAAAGCAAACGATTACATCTGTATGCTGTTGTTATTGCTGAGTGTACATCATGAAAGTTTATGTTGGAGTGGTTTTACAAATGGATTCACTGCATTGTTCATTATTTAGAATAACTTAAGTTACCAGTGACCACACTAAATGATATTATTTGTTTGTACTACTAATTGAACTGCAACAATGCCACATTTCACTGATGTTCTTCTAGCTTGTTTGCTTTTAGGTGCACAAGAGACAACATTACCCACAGTACTGCCAGACAGAAGGCCTGTGCACGAAGTAATGTGTGACCACATATCACGGACATCTCTTCAGCTTGTGAAGCTAAGTGCCACTGCCAACTGACAGCTTCAAGATGGCCCCAAAGAAAGGTGCTACCAAGAAAGTGGTCAGTGATAAGAAGGAGCTTACCACCACTGGGATGTCGACCCAGACCTTTTTTGGGCAAAAAATACATGTTCCTGCTGCTCCGGCCTCCAGAGAGCAAGCTGGGAGCAGCACCTCTGCATCAGTGGACCCACCCCAACCTAGGCCCAAGCCCATGTCTGTCACAGAGGCAGCCAGTCTAATCAAGGCAATGCCAACGAGCAGTGATGTTGAAATGGACTACTCTCTTTCGCAAAGTAGTACCCAATCGTTGCAGGAAACTCAGATAAGTGGACAACAACAGCCGCAGCCAGCAATAGTAGTTTCTCCAAAAGTAGGAGCAGTTCAGGACATTGAGCTTCATGCTGAGGAAGTAGAAGAAGCCACTCTTTCAGAAGATCCATTGTCTTCCAGATCTCCAGCAAGAAAAAGGAGGGTTAGTCCACCATCTTCTTCTCCAAGCCCCCCTTCTGATGATCAAGGCTCCACTTGAATCCTGCCTCAATCTGAGTGTGAGACATGCCAGGAGAGGCTAGGGAAAAGGAAGGTTCCTGACAGCCTTATACTTATGGATGTAAAAGAGGATGATGACGACGACAAGCCAGTCATCATGGATTTTGGCCTAGCCCCAGTGGAGACCGACGTTACTCCATCTCAACCTGCTCTGAGGGATTTGGCACAGATACCACCACCACTGCCAGCTGCCATATTTGCAAAGCCCCTCCTGTGACCTACACCCACAATCACCTCAGTAGAAGTAGGTACTGCAGAGAGGCAAACATCAAAACTGCCAGTTCATCTGACATTGGCAGTGCCACCAGCGTCAGAAAGTGGATCTCCCCAGTTTGGGACTTCTCTATGGTTAGCAAGAAGGAGCTGAACATTGCCATATGTTCCATTTGCGGAGCAAGGGTTAGCCAGGGTAAGCTTGGTACAAACTATGGTACTGGAGACGAAACAACCCATTTGACAAAACACCACACAATTCAATGGGAGAAGCACCTTAGCTGCCAAAAAACTGCAAGTGGTGTTGGTGAAGGGGGTGAAAGGCTGAGAAGGGAATCCAATCCGATCATGGTGGAAGGTGAAGAAGAGGAAGACATTTTTGTTACGCAAATCAGCCCTGTCTCCAGCTGTGCAATAATATCTCCCAAGTCAGCAACATTGCAATGGTACAAGACTCAGGTTAAGACACTAAGGCAAAAGCGCACAGTGACTACCCCGCTGAGAAGCATATTGAGCCTACCAACGTCTGCTCTCAAGAGTGGAAGGGTGGGTTTTCTAGAGTTTGTGGCAGCCATCTGCCTGAAATGGAAGGTTCCCTGCTAGTCCTATTTTGTCAGAGTTGCTGTCCCAGCGCTACTTCACGATGTTCTGGAATTGCCTGGACAAGTTTTGCAGCAGAGTACTGTTCACACTGTCCTAATGACGACAGACATGTGGACCAGTTGCCAAATCACTGATTACATGTGCATCACTGCACACTGGATCTCTTTTGTGGGGGTTAGAGAAATTATATCTGTAAGAGTTGACAATGCTGATATTTTTAATGGTGCTCAGAAGCATGCAACAGTAGCCATGTTCGCCATGGAGAAATCCCATACTGCTGCAAACATCTTGGAAGACTTTAACAACAAGGTCTTTGAATGGCTGCAACCAAGAGGGCGTAACATTGGATTTGGAGCCTCAGACAATGGCAGTAATATAGTTAAGGGCATGGCCGAAAGTGGCTATTTCAGGGTCCTGTGTTTGGTGCACTGCATCAACATAATTGTACAGGACTTTCTCAATAAAGAAGGCAGAGTCAGCAACTAACTGTCCACCTGCAGAAGAATCTGCACTCATTTCAGACATTCTTTTAAAGCCTGGAACCAGGTGAGGGTCATTCAGTGTAATAATAGAATGGCAGTTAAAAGACTCATACAGGAGGTGCCAACACACTGGAACTCGACTTTTTACATATTGGAGCGTCTGTTTGAGCAGTACAGACCTATCAATGAATATGTCATGCAAAGAGGGGATGCAACTGTGAAAGGCATGATGATTGAGGTCAACGCCTGGGGCCAAGACAAATTCCTGACAGAGATGCTGCTTCCCTATGAGGTTTTCACACGGTAAGTCAGCAAGGAGGACAGTACCAAGGGCCAAGCAATCCCGTTGTTGCATATGCTAAAGGAACAGCTAAAGGAGGTGTATGAAATGTATGTAGGTGTGAACAAAACAAAAGATGCGAATGAGTTGCTGGAGAGCTTAATCCTTCGCTTATCTGTTAATGCAAGGGTGCAAAGAGATATTGTGTCATCCAAACATTACATCTGTGCCACAATTCTTGATCCACGGTACAAACCATTACTGGTCACTTTCAGTCCTTTTTCAGACGGGGATGTTTCAAACTACAAAACGTGGATTGCTGAGCAAGCCAGTAACCTAGAAACAGAACAGGTGGGAATTAGAGGCCCACTCCTCCAGGGCACAAGTTCTGCAGTGCAGCCTTCAACATCAGAGCCTGAGGGCAGTGCTGTTGGCTCACAGCATCCAAAAACAACAACAAGAACACCAGCAACAACAGGAACAGGAGCATCAGCCCCAAAATCTGCATATGACTGGTTTTTACTGGCAGGGCTTAAGTTCAGTGCAGAGGCGAAGGCAAAAGAGGTCAAACAAGGTGGAGCACCAATGACTATTGAGAGGATGGTCCAGGCTTATCTGGATGACCCAACAGTGGTCTATCTTGATCAAAACCCATTGGTGTATTGGTATGGGAAGAGGCGTCAATGGCCAGGGCATAGCAGGCTGGCAATAAACTATCTGGCTTGCCCGGTGACCAGTGTGTCAGCTGAGCGTGTGTACAGCGCAGCTGGTGCAGTTGTCACAGTGAGGAGGACCAGTCTCTCGCCCCAAAACGTTGAGAGATTAACCATGATCAAAATGAATCCACACTTTATACTACCGAATTACACCATACCTGAAGACTACAGGATGAGGATGAGGGTAATTGGTCAGATTCAGGTGGTGGTAGTAGTGTGTTTGCTGACCTACTTCTGGGTGAACCACCTGAGTTTGAGGACAAACTCTACTTCAATGACTACTAGGCTTGGGCCACCAACCGTAGAATGTTTGCTCTCTTTCGCCGAATTTCTTTGACGACAAATGTATATAAAGCTAGGGGAACACTATTTTATTTTGTTTGTTTGTATCTGACTGACTAATGCAGCCACACTGTTTAAGACACATTTTATTGCCAGATTGTAGTTGCACCAGTGGGATAAGAAGCCTCCCCCATTTACCTCAAGGACATTGGAGACAAATTTGTGCCTGACTCCATCCCATGCCTATCTATCCTTTCTTTATTCACCTAGCCAGACTGCCCCACATTATTTGAGTTACAAGACTGGCCAATGTCTGTTTCCTGAAACAATGGATCAGCAATGTACCACTGTCACCGTACTTGAATTAGAGCAGGTAAATGGCATGTATTGCATGCACCAAAGGTTGACATATAATATGAGTGATTGTTGTTTGTGAGTGTGTTGAGATGATTCAAGTGGTGGCAGGCAGAGAGTGACACTGGGTGTTTGTTTAACTATGACTATTAAGCTTGATTATGTTTGTGATAATGTACAAGGTTGGTGGCCTAATAACGGGTGATAATATTTTTCCTGAAGGTGATTTTTCCCTTCCCCTTTGATACTTAGCGAGATTTGTTTGCCAGGTCCACACTACTTAGTTTTCTGCGTCACAATCCTCAAAGACCCGACCAGTCCCTTTAGCTAACAAACACAAATCTAGTCTACAAAAAAAATTATTCAATGTTTCTCTTGTTGTTCATCAACAGCATTGCATTACAGGTCAATCTATCACATTTTATTCAGGACTCAGTTGGTACGGCGTTGGACACGCTACTCACAGTAATGTGTCCAATGGAAGGACTGAGGGCGCGACTACTTCAACGACTGCCACCAGAAGAAGGAAGCTATCAACTTCACTGAAAACAACCGAATTCATGATGAGTCTAGTGATGTTGACTTTAAGAGGCCTGCCCAACTCTGGTGAGAGAAGTGCGTTGATTTTACTTGATTTGGAAAATGCAATGTTGCTGAGTGTGTGTGCTGGCTGTCTCTGATTTGAAACTGTGTGGTGGATGGGTGGGGGGCCTGTTATGGTAGGTAATTGGAGACAGACATGCAGTGATCATCATATTATGCATGTGCTGTTAGGCTACATATTTCATTATGATGATGAATTGATGATGATCATGAATATTGCGAGTTTGATTAGCCCGATATATGCGGCCACTTGTCTGTGATTATTGGTTGTTGTAAAATTGCTCTCACCTAATTGATCCCACATCAGTCATAAAACGAATGATTGCAAAAAGGACTATTCTTCTCTTTTGCGCTACCTCAGAGACTCCTTGGTGCACTTCTTATGAAGTTTACCTTCTGTCCTGCTCCTTGATTTTGCAATATTATTTTTGTTTTACAATACGCAGGCCTTCTCTTCTCCTGCATAAAAAGGAAAAAGCAGAAAGCACCATGACACTCACGCTTACCTTACCAGACCGCATCAGCCAGGCACCCAAGATTGACGGACAATCCAAGAACAATGCAGATGCACCTCCAAATTTGGCAATACAGTATAATTTTTCTTTTAATAATAATGTTTTAGAACTGTGTGTGTTGTTCGCTTCACTCCTACATAATTTGTAATGTAGTTGCTATTTTTCAAACCTAGGTGACAGAACATTTAGATATAAAATAATGTAACTTGGGTCTCTCTGAGACAGACGGACTGTTTGGTTTGCATTGCATTTAAGTTACCTATACTCATTCTTTTGTTTCCTTTTCCTCCCACAACAGATAGATGATGGTTGGCTGCTCATTGCCCAGATGAATATTGTCTTTGTGTATTGTTTGTCTTTGTCACACCTTTCCCAAAATCCCCTTTCCCATCCATTCATTAAACCCCTAACCCTCTTCCCCCGGGCTGTGAGATTTATTGAGGTGTGACTTAATAATTCACACCAATACTTGATCACACGCTTGGTGTGTGGATATGGTGAAAGCAACACCAAATCTGTGCATGATCTTCAGTTTTACTCCTACTGAAACAATAGTCGACACTGGCCCCATTTACCTCCCACGCATAAAAGTCTTTGATATTTTAGATATAGAAGAACATAATTCATTAGTATGATCATCATTCAGGCATTTTGTGTTGCGTTACGTAAATGCTTAACCAATAACCATGTCCACTCCAGGCTTTAAGTCCTCTTCACGAATCACGATGCGAGTGTCACTTTTGTTTACTCAAAATACTAGCTCACCATTGCTCTGAATAATTTAGTATTGTTTCTTGTTTGTTATTCACTATCAGGTATTCTTTGTTGTGTAGTAGTAGTCTGGTCTCAAGTGTTTGTAAAGCTATGATATAATAATATATAACCCACTAATTCAGTTTTTATTTCAATTTAGTTGCATGCGATGAATAATCCTTCCGATTAAAATCCTACAGTTGGAGTTCACCTAGGTGGAAGTGGAATCTGACTTCTGATTCCTTCACAGTTGTTAGTGTACTAGCCTGCTACTACTATCACCACCATGGCACCTTGGGAAACCCTGCAGCCCTTGCTTCTTCTGTTCGGTAAGAGAACTATGGGTCGTTGTTGTACTAAGTTGTTGTAGGCAAGGCAATGGCACCCCCCATTAGTGGTCAATATAGCTGCAGGCTGCAGAGACTGGGAGAGTAGTAGGATAAGAGTGCCCCATAGGCTTAGGACACACCCAATTGTTTTTATACACTATCAGCAAATTTTAAAAATAGTTTGCAGTGAAAAGTAAAACATCCACAAAAACCTAGATTTGAGGCATAAATAAAGAAACTTAAATATTTATTAACCATAATCAACCCACAAAATAAAAGATCCACCCCTTCCACCCACCTTCAACAACTGGCCCACCCCTCTCCCTAAACAAATGAAATCTCTCTCCATCCCCAACGATTGTTCAACGAAAATCAAAAATGTCCATTGTCCGTGAAAAAAAGTCCAAAATGTATAAACCCTGCTCCCAACTCCCACATCCTTACCCTCCCCACCCACAACAACAAAGCCCCACCAACCAAAACAAAAGTAAAAAAATGGGAAGAGGGCACTAGGCACGGTAGGCCAGGCTCAGGGGCTCATTCGAGGGGCCTCTCTATTCGTCTCTGCCGGGCTTCCATCTGCGTCAGCCTTTAAAAGACACGGCATAGCAGAGTGAGGTCTGAGAGGGGGGCAGCAGTATGTGGTTGATGGCGGGCAGCTGCCTGTAGACTGCAGCACCAATGTTGTGGATTGGAAGAAGCTGGAGGTGCTGGTGCTGGGGCCTGGCTGGCGTTCCTGGTCAGCTGCCTCCTCCAGGGCCAGGCTCAGGCTCAGGGGCTCATTCGAGGGGCCTCTCTATTCGTCTCTGCCGGGCTTCCATCTGCGTCAGCCTTTAAAGGACACAGCATAGTAGAGTGAGGTCTGAGAGGGGGGCAGCAGTAAGTGGTTGATGGCGGGCAGCTGCCTGCAGACTGCAGCGCCAATGTTGTGGATTGGAAGAAGCTGGAGGTGCTGGTGCTGGGGCCTGGCTGGGGCCCTGGTCAGCTGCCTCCTCCTCCTACAGGGCCTCCAGCCGCTGGTACTCAGCCCGTATTGCCTCCAGCTTATGCTGCCACAGCCGGGCTGCTGCATCCTGGTGAGATGGGCCATGGTGACCAGGAGCAGCTAGAAAGAAAAAAGACAAATTGTAAACAATGCTGTGTGCCAAAAACGTGTTTAAAATTATATAGTGGGTGGCACAGTAGCCGTACATTGATGGTCCCCTAGGGCCATTTGATTTGATGCGATTAGAGTCACCGCCCCCATTAACCGCTCTAACCGCTATAAAACTAAAGGGAAATAGCAAATGCTCTCACTGTCTCAAAGGAATTAAGGCAGAATAAACACAGCAACACACCAGGTTTAAAAAACTGTTGTTTTTTTTTTTCTTCGAAGGATTTTCCAGTAAAGTGCTCAGATTGTGTGGGGCTTTACGAATTAGGCCCATTTACTAATGAATAGTCTATTTTTAGCTAAAATAATGATTCTGGTATGATCGGACAACTTGAATTTTCTTCTAGAATCTCTAGTCTGACCTTTTCATTTGCATTTTCATAGGAGATCAGTCCAATACAAACTGCTCAAAGTGATCGGACCTTTGTCTCTGCAAGGTTTGGAAAGCCTGTTGGTCTTCTTGGGTCAAGGTATTTTGATTTTCTCTTAAATAGCTGGTAATACAAGCTGTCAACAGGGATTGCCAAACAAGAATCCTTGTGTTGCTATGTGCATGTTACTTTTGTTATCACCTAAGGCTTATTTAACCTTTAACACCCTCAGCTATAACCTACATCCTTTTTTTAAAATGCCCTGTAGGATGTTGAATTGCTATGTTTAGGCATTATTATTTTCCTTTGTTCTCTACAACAGAGTGCCCATGTTCTAGTACTTATGCGATACACATGTATAGTGTACTTGCCTATTAACTAAAAAGTAACTAGACAACAGACACTTTGTGTGGAAATTGAAAAATAAAAACAAATTACCTCTCGTTAATGAGAAAGGCATTATGCCTTATGGACTGGAGTACAAGTAGTATTCTCTTTCTTGCTGTGCTAAATTATTTAATGGCGGTATGCCTCAGCTGGCGCCCAAGTTGTACTCATAGTCTCTGCAGTCTGCAGCTGGGGCAGCTGTAATAGACAATTATTTAATTCCAATGGCCCTGCTCTTCTCTAATGGCTTTCAACTTTACCCTGACTACAAAGCAGATGTATAGATAATACACGTCAAGTATAAAATAAATCAATCATGCGGACATCCTATCTGCCGCAAGTAGATGGTGAGAAAAGCGATGTACTGCAATACAGTCAGTGAAAGGATTATGGACTGGGGTATAGCTTTAGCATGTTTGTCACAGACTATCCCATCCACAAAAGTCAAGCAAATTACATTATCCATTCAGAATTGCATTGTTCTTCTAGTATTCCTAATCTTCACGCTTGGCTTTGATAAGCACCATTTAAGCTTTACACTTTCTCATCCACTCTTTCACCATAGAAAACCAGTCATCATTATCCAATCAATCCATCCATCCAAACATAGCTCTGAACAAACCTTTCACCAAAATCCATTTACCCACCTATGCATCCTTGTTTTCACCCATTCCAGTCACCCATCCTGCTTTGCCGATTCTCATGCAAGCATTCCTTTTGCCCACCCAGGCAGGCATCTTTCCAGTTTTACCCATATATACCCTTACATACATCCTTCACCCAGCCATGCAGAGTTGATTCCTATTATCATCACCCACCTATATGCATCCTTTCACCCACTTATCCTTTCACTCATATATTAGATACATTGATTTCACCCATCCTTTCTCCTTCCTCCCTGTTTTGCCTTTCCCATCAATCGGTCATTTTAAAGATCATTTATGAACCTTTGCCTGCTGAGTTGCAGATAAAAAAGGACATAACAACTCAGTTCCCACTGTATCTGCTAAAGCGGGGTGTTGTTCACAGGTCAGGCAATGCCCTTGCAGTGAGTATATTGCCATTTGTCAATAAGTAAGCAATGTGACTTACCACAGCACGCCACTGCTACCACTGGAACTCCGCCCTCAGTGGTGACCGCTGCAGCGGTATGCCCTCCGCTGGCGCCATCCCCGGCACTGGTGGTCTGTGCGGCTAAGAAAAAGCATTACCGTTATAATTTTAGAGCCCAGATACGCTTCCCCTATTTTTTTAAGCAAAATACAACCACAAAACAAAACATCACTACAGTTCGGTTACATAATAATAATAATCCATATTTGTAAAACGCAAACATATCACCCCATAAGGTTTAACCCCTTCGCTGCTAGGCCTTTTCCCCCCCTGTGCTAAGCCTTTTTTTGGCTATTTGGGGTAGTTCGCGCTTAGGCCCCTGTAACTTTTTGACCACATAAGGTATCCATGCCAAATTTGCGTCCTTTTCTTACAACATCATGGGGATTCTAAAGGTACCCAGGGTTTGTGGATTCCCCTGGAGGGGACCCAGAAATTAGCCAAAATACAGCTACATTTTAGTTTTTTATGGGAAAAAAGGGCTACAGTTTAAAGCGTCTGGTTTTTTCCCTCCAAATGGTATCAACAAAGGGGTTGTGGTGCTGAAATCACCATCTTCCCAGCTTTCAGGGACAAGCAGACTTTTGTCAGAAAACCAAAATTTGTTACACAGTTTTGGCATTTTTCACGGACATAGCCTATTTTTGCTATTTTTTGTGCTTTCAACCTCCTTCCAGTTAATGGTAGAAATGGGTATAAAAGCAATAATGGATCCTGGAAAGCTATACATTTTAGAAAAGTAGACAAAATTCTGAATTCAGCAAGGGGTCATTTGTGTAGATCCTTCAAGGTTTCTTTATAGAAACTAACAGTTAAATATAGGAAAAATTGAAAATTAGTTGAAAAAAACAGCCATTTGTGTCAACGTTTTCACCTGTAACTTCTTCTAATTATGACAGCTGTTTGAAATCAATATACCGTTACACGACGAACCCAGAGCCAATAACTGAGCAGCATCTTGCAATGGTTTTTTATTATGTACCGTGGGGCAGATTTACAATGCCTGGCGCATCCCTGCAAATCAGCAGAGATGCGCCAGGAAAGATTCGTGACGCAAGTTTACCCTTGCGCCACCACAGGTGCGCCGCATTTACTATGCGGCGCACCGTGGCGCAAAGATAAACAGATGCGTATCGCATCTCCCGTCGGAAGGGTGGCGCATTGCTGGAGTCGTGTCGCAAGTGCGACACAGCTCCAGCAATGCTCGTGTGCCGCCCATCTCTAACGTGGTGCGCCACTCCTTACGCCTGCTTGAAGCAGGCGTAAGGATTTGTCGCAGCGGCGTCGGAAAAGTAACTCAGTGAAATCTTGTAGATTTCACTGCGTCACTTTTACGAGGCTTTCCTGCGACGGAACGCCCACCCTGCGACAGAACGCCCACATGAGACCTGACGCAGGTTTCATGTGGCGCAGGGCTTTACAACGTGACGCATCTCCCTAGATGCGTCACGTTGTAAATAAGGCGCAACATGGCGCATGGTTTACGTTGCGTGACGCAACGGCGGCGCAAGGGGCTTTAAATCTGCCCCGTGTATATAGCAATTTTTGGGGGAAAATGTATACATGGAAAAATCGGTATGAAAGACACCTATGTATTTCTGAAATGGGAACGAAATATAGAGTTTAGAAACAGTAGATATTTGCACATTTCCGAAATTGGGAGTACCCATACTAGCATGAGAATTATAGGTCATTTTTCAAAATGACTTCTTTTTACACATTGTCTTTCATTTGGAAGGCAGAAATGCATCAAAAGTCAATAGGTAATAACAGTTGCTCTACAATTCTGTGTTACCCTAAGTCTCCCGATAAAAATGGTACCTCACTTGTGTGGGTAGGCCTAGTGGCCATGACAGGAAACGGCTCAAAACACAACGTGGACACCCTTTATTTTCAGAGTGAAAACTGACCCTTTTTTTGCAAAGTGCCTAACTGTAGTTTTTGAACCCTAGCTCTGCCGGCACCTAGGGAAACCTAGCAAACCTATACATTTTTGAAAACTAGACACCCAGGAGAATCCAGGATGTGGTGACTTGACTGGCTCTCATCAGGTTCTGTTACCCAGAATCCCTTGCAAACCTAAAAAATTGTCAAAAAAACCACATTTTCCTCACATTTCTGTGGTGGAAAGTTCTGGAATCTGCGTGGATCCACAAAATTCCACCCACCCCGTGTTCCCCAAAGTCTTCCGAGAAAAATGGTACCTCACTTGTATGGGTAGGCTGAGTGCCCGCGACAGGAAACTGCCCAAAACGCAACGTAGACACACCTCATTTTCACAGTGAAAAATGACACTTTTTTTGCAAAGTGCCTAGCTGTAGTTTTTGAACCCTAGCTCTGCCGGCACCTAGGGAAACCTAGAAAACCTATACATTTTTGAAAACTAGACACCCAGAGGAATCCAGGATGGGGTGACTTTACTGGCTATCACCAGGTTATGTTACCCAGAATCCCTTGCAAACCTAATTAATTGTAAAAAACCCCACATTTTCCTCACATTTCTGTGGTGGAAAGTTCTGGAATCTGCGTGGATCCACAAAATTCCACCCACCCCGCGTTTCCCAAAGTCTTCCGAGAAAAATGGTACTTCACTTGTGTGGGTAGGCCTAGTGCCCGCGACAGGAAATGGCCCAAAACGCAATGTGGACACACTACATTTTCACAGTGAAAAATGACCCTTTTCTTGCAAAGTGCCTAGCTGTAGTTTTTGAACCCTAACTCTGCCGGCACCTAGGGAAACCTAGCAAACCTATACATTTTTTAAAACCAGACACCCAGGGGAATCCAGGATGGGGTGACTTGACTGGCTCTCACCAGGTTATGTTACCCAGAATCCCTTGCAAACCTAAAAATTGGACAACAAAAACACATTTTTCTCACATTTCTGTGGTGGAAAGTTCTGGAATCTGCGTTGATCCACAAAATTCCACCCACCCCGTGTTTCCTAAAGTCTTCCGAGAAAAATGGTACCTCACTTGTGTGGGTAGGCCTAGTGCCCGCGACAGGAAACGGCCCAAAACGCAACGTGGACACACCACATTTTCACAGTGAAAACGGACCCTTTTTTTGCAAAGCGCCTAGCTGTAGATTTTGAACCCTAGCTCTGCCGGCACCTAGGGAAACCTAGCAAACCTATACATTTTTGAAACTAGACACCCAGGGGAATCCCGGATGGGGTGACTTGACAGGCTCCCACCAGGTTCTGTTACCCAGAATCCCTTGCAAACCTAAAATTTTGTCCAAAAAAACACATTTTCCTCACATTTCTGTGGTAGAAAGTTCTGTAATCTGCGTGGATCCACAAATTTCCACCCACCCCCCATTCCCCAAAGTCTCCCGAGAAAAATGGTACCTCACTTGTGAGGGTAGGCCTAGTGCCCGCAACAGGAAATGGCCCAAAACGCAACGTGGACATGCCACATTTTCACAGTGAAAACGAACCTTTTTTTAGCAAAGTGCCTAACTGTAGATTTTGAACCCTAGCTCTGCCGGCACCTAGGGAAACCCATGAAACCTATATATTTTTGAAAAGTAGACATCCAGGGGAATCCAGGTTCGGGTGACTTGACTGGCTCTCACCAGGTTCTGTTACCCAGAATCCCTTGCAAATCTAAACAATTGTCAAAAAAACACATTTGCCTCACATTTCTGTGGTGGAAAGTTCTGGAATCTGCATGGATCCACAAATTTCCTCCCACCCAGCGTTCCCCCAGGTCTCCCAGTATAAATGGTACCTCACTCGCGTGGGTGGGTCAAGTACCCACGACAGGCAAGGGCCCAAAACCTATTTAGGCGACATCAAAATTACCCATCGCAAAACAACCTGGTTTTGCAACGGGGGTCCCATGAGGTTTTGGCCCCGGGCTCGGTGGCCATCTAGGGAAACCTACCAAACCCACACATTTCTGAAAACTAGACACCCGGGGGAGTCCAGCGAGGTATGGCTTGCGTGGGTCCCCCAACGTTTTCCTACCCAGAATCCCCTGCAAACCTCAAATGTAGCTGAAAAAATCACTTTTTTCTCAAATTTCTGTGTGGGAAAGTTCTGTAATCTGTGTGGATCCACAAATTTCCTCCCACCCAGCATTCCCCCAGGTCTCCCGATAAAAATGGCACCTCACTCGCGTGGGTGGGTCAAGTACCCGCGACAGGCAAGGGCCCAAAACCTATTGAGGCTACATCATAATTACCCATCGCAAAACAACCTGGTTTTACAAGGGGGGTCCCATGAGTTTTTGGCCCCGGGCTCGGCGGCCATCTAGGGAAACCTACCAAACCCACAGATTTCTGAAAACTAGACACCCGGGGGAGTCCAGCGAGGTATGGCTTGCATGGGTCCCCCAAATTGTCCTACCCAGAATCCCCTGCAAACCTCAAATGTAGCTGAAAAAATCACTTTTTCTCAAATTTCTGTGTGGGAAAGTTCTGGAATCTGTGTGGATCCACAAATTTCCTCCCACCCAGCGTTCCCCCAGGTCTCCCGATAAAAATGGTACCTCACTCGCATGGGTGGGTCAAGTACCCGCAACAGGCAAGGGCCCAAAACCTATTGAGGCGACATCATAATTACCCATCGAAAAAACAACCTGGTTTTACAAGGGGGGTCCCATGAGTCTTTGGCCCCGGGCCCGGCGGCCATCCAGGGAAACCTACCAAACCCACACATTTCTGAAAACTAGACAACCGGGGGAGTCCAGCGAGGTATGGCTTGCGTGGGTCCCCCAAAGTTTTCCTACCCAGAATCCCCTGCAAACCTCAAATGTAGCTGAAAAAATCACTTTTTCTCAAATTTCTGTGTGGGAAAGTTCTGGAATCTGCGTGGATCCACAAATTTCCTCCCACCCAGCGTTCCCCCCAGGTCTCCCTATAAAAATGGTACCTCACTCACGTGGGTGGGTCAAGTACCCGCGACAGGCAAGGGCCCAAAACCTATTTAGGCGACATCAAAATTACCCATCACAAAACAACCTGGTTTTGCAAGGGAGGTCCCATGAGTTTTTGGCCCCGGGCTCGGCGGCCATCTAGGGAAACCTAGATGCAGGAGAACACTCCTTGAACACAGCAAAAGCATTGAAAGTTGCTAAATTGAAAATGTAAATAAAATGTAAATCCTTATTTGTAAAGGGCGAACTACTCACCCTTACGGGTCTCAAGGCTCTGGGGGGCCGTCGTGGAAATTAAGTGAGCTATTGCCCAGAGTCACATGGTGCTGAGCTGAGCTGCCGCCGGAGCTGGGGATCGAACCGTGAGCCCTGTGCTCCGAAGTCAGCTACCCTGGCCGCTGCACCACACCTCTTCATTTGAAGAGATGGATGGCCAACTTCTTATACCAAATGTAAGCCTTACGAACAGCAGTGTAAGGTTCCAACCTCTGATCTACTCTATCAACACAGCCCATGTGCTTATTGTAGTCTACAATGCACACAGGTTTGCGCACTTCAGCAACCTGACCCCAAACAGTAACAGGTGAAGTATTCTCATCATGAATGGTAGTCAGCATGTACACATCCCTCCTGTCCACAAATTTCACAGCTAGCAGTTCCTCACTACGCAAGTCCACTTTGAACAATTCCTTAAACAATTGCACAGCAGTGTAGAAGTTATCAAGGTACAAATGGTGGCCTCTGTTAAACAGTCCTCTAGCAAGATCCCACACAATTTTCTCTGAAACTCCAAAAGTGGACGGACAACCAGGGGGGTCAATAGTGGAATCCCTACCAGTGTACACCCGGAAATTATAGACATATCCTGTCCTACTCTCAGACAACATATACATCTTAATTCCATATCGTGCCCTCTTGCTAGGAATGTACTGCCTAAAAACCAAACGGCCCTTGAACAGGACCAAAGACTCATCAACAGCTATTTCTTTCCCTGGAGTATAGATCTCTGAAAATCGATCCACAAAGTGATCAAGAAGAGGCCGAATCTTAAAAAGATGGTCACAGTCAGGGTGATCTCGTGGCAACGCCAAAGCATTATCAACAAAATGCAGCCTCCGAAGCAAAAGTAAATACCGATCACGACTCATAACTGCAGGAAATATGGCCGTTGCCATCAAGGGACTGGTAGACCAATATGAAGCCATGGACGGCTTCCTTATCAAGCCCATCAAAAGAGTCAAACCAAAAAACTTCTTCATCTCATCCAGATTTGTGGGAGTCCACCAGGTAGCTCTAGAGCGGGGCCTAAGTCTGGCACTGTTGTCCCTCAAAAACTGTTCAGCATACAAATTAGTCTGCTCAACAATCTCAGCCAAAAATACATCATCCATGAACAACTGAAAAAACTGTATAGGCAAAAAAATTTCACAATCCACTGTACACCCTGCATCACCACTAAAGGCAGGCAACACCGGCTGCACCATGTTTGGATCAACCCAGAGTCCAGCACTTCCAATGGGAAGCCTTAAAGCCCCAGGCTGCAATCCAGATGCCTCTTGCACCATCAGCACATCAGTGTCCTCCTCTAAAACAGGCACTTCATCCGCACTGAGAGTAGCTTCATCCGCACTGAGAGTAGATTCATCATCCGATGATTCCATGTGGAGAGAAAACTCACTGCCTGAATCTTCCCCTCCCTCCTCTCCCTCAGACGCACTGTCAGTCTCATAATCCTGCTCAGAGGAAGATTCAAAAAGCATACCAACCACCTGCTGAGCAGTAATTCTACGGCTAGCCATAATGCTTACTATTAAAGGTAACTTGTCAAACAAGTCAACAACAACAAACCCTTTGTAAAAAAAGAAATAAACAAAATGTAGCTTTATCACAAAGCCCTATATACTCCAACACTATACCACTCACTTGCCAGAAGCAGCTAGACTCACCACCACCTACTCTGCACAGACACAGTAAGGACCAACAGTATCCCACTAAAAGAAAAAAAAAGAAAATTACACATAAGACAACCAAAACACATCGCAAAGAATTTCATGCACAAAACACTAACTAAATATGCTGCTATTATGACACCACTTACAAAAAATTCATTCATGCATAACATTAATACTCATTTGGAGTAAACACAACAAAAATGATTTCTTACCAAAAAAATGCAACTACGCAAAACTGCAGATCAACCACTGCCGAAACCGCAAACAAGAATCAAAAACTTTGCACTAGAATAAAAAGGAGAAATAAAACATTACAATCACATATGCAAATAATGCACTACTCCACACACTATCCACCAGCCAAGCAAAGGTGGTAGGTGGGCCTAAAAGCATAAGGCCGATCTGCCCCCACAGGGAGCAAAAACAGCCAAATAATTCACCCTCATAAAGGGGGAGCGACCCTTGCCCAAGGGGTCACTCCCCAACACCAACATTTAAAAAGCCCTGGTGTCTAGTGGCTTCTGCCCCCCTAGGGGACAGATGGGCCTGAAAACATATGGCCGATCTGCCCCTAAGGGGGGCAGAAATGGCCAAAATAAATGATCCCCCAAGGGGAGCGACCCTTGCCCAAGGGGCCACTCACCAACAACACAAACCATCTCTAGTGTCTAATGGCTTCTGCCCCCCTTGGGGGCAGATGAGCCTAGAATAACAAGGCCGATCTTCCCCCAAGGGGGGCAGAAACGGCCACAATAAATGATTCCCAAAGGGGAGCGGCCCTTGCCTAAGGGGCCGCTCCCCAAAAACATATTTAAAAAAAATTATAATCCCTGGTGGCCTAGTGGACTCGCAGCGACTTATTTATAAATAAATATTAATTCGATCTGCCCCCCCCCAAGGGGGGCAGACCCATACAAAAAAATGTATCCCCCAAGGGGAGCGACCCTTGCCCAAGGGGCCGCTCTCCGACACAAAGGCACTTTTAGAAGAAAAAAAAAATTCCCTGGTGGCCTAGTGGTCACATAGTGCCTTATTAATTAATTTATTTTTTATAGATCTCCCCCCCCAAGAGGGGAGACCCATCCACAAAATTTATCCCCCAAGGGCAGCTACCCTTGCCCAAGGGGCCGCTCCCCGACACAAAGGCACTTATAAAAAAAAAGAAAATTCCCTGGTGGCCTAGTGGTCACATAGTGCCTTATAATTTTTTTTTTTTTTAATAGTTCTGCCCCCCCCAAGGGGAGCAGACCCATCCACAAAATGTATCCCCCAAGGGGAGCGACCCTTGCCCAAGGGGCCGCTCCCCGACACAAAATGCCCTTTAAAAAAAAAAAACAAGCATTGCTGCTGCATGATCGCGCCCCATGGGCGATCGTGCAGCAGGAATGCTTGAAAAAGACATCGGAGGAAAGGAAAACACTTTCCTTTCCTCCGATGCCTTTTTTAAATCCCCCCCACCCTCCCCGAGGACAAACTCACCTCTAATCCGCCGGACGCACTGGAAGCAAATGGCTTCCTGCGCGTCCGGTTTCATGTAATGATGTCAGCGCGCGAGGCGCGCTGACATCATTACATGATGTGGTGGGGGGGTGGGGGGGAAAAGCGGAAGGGCTTCCCCTTCAATTGTGGGTGGGGGCAGGTTTAGGGGCGGCCCACGGGGGGAGCGCCAGCTCTTCCCCCGTGGGTGGGTGCTAGGACGGCCAGGAGCAGTCCGACGCACACGCCCACCGTGACGTTGGACGGCTCCCGGCCGTCCGACTCATGGAAAGGGTTAAAGCGACTGGGGGCTGTCGGGGAGATTAAGTGAGCTTGTGCTCAGAGTCACATGATGCTAAGCTGAGCTGCCGCCAGCGCCAGGGATTGAATCAGGAGCCCCACGCTCCAAAGTCAGCTGCTCTGGCCGCTGCGCCGCACCTCTCCCTTTACAGTATCTTAATCTTCTATCAAAAATTCAAAACATCACATTTTATTGGTGGTCAATCATTGAAAAGCCAAGTAGTCAAGCAAGACAAAACATTTTGTAATGGAGTGGCAGAGCTATAATGAATCTGAGTTTTTGAAGCGCTGAGCACAATGAAGTGGTACAATTGGTCAATAAAGGGCATACAGTCTTAGTTGGCAAATGCAAGGGGGCCGTCCTCCTCATTCTGGCAGCTATGCTGCACGGTCATTAACTGCTGGCATGATATGATAATAATACGTAATCAACACTGGGGGGTCCACCATGACCATGGCCACTCTCTCATTTTACTGTTTGAGCATGAGCAAGAAAAAGAAAGCCTTCTCAACAAACATGCGTTGAATGCCTTAATTGGGCTTGCAATCTTCACAGTAGAGTACCTGACCTGAAATGGGTTCTTTGAGTCTTACTGTACCACCAGTCTATAAGGGGAGATGGAAAGCTTACAGATAAAGCAGAAGAAAAAGGAAAGTACAGGCTAGTACAGATAGTTTGAAGTCAAGTACAGCAATTTGAAATATAGAGAAAATGCGTAATAAATAGGATAAGAAGAATTTAGGAAACAGATCAAAATGGAGTTGGGAAAAAATTAAGAGACAGGCACAGTAAAAGGAAAAAACTAATTCTCAATGTGGAGCGATAAAAGAATCAAGATAGGGAAATAATAATAATATTAACAGGGGGACTTACTGGGCCCATCAGATCCATCAGCACTAGTGGAGGCACCTCCAGCTCCCACACCCGCCGGTGTCTCGGTAGTGGTATTATCCCTCCTGTCCCTGGATGCTGATGTAAGAAATAAACAAAATTAAATTAAAAAAGATTGGTGGTACAGTTCAGCTCCCCAAAAATATTTTGACAGAGCAAGGCAAACGCAGTAACACTTGATTTAACTTTTACAAATCAGATCTCCTCTGCTATTAGTATTGTGAACCTATTCCTTAATTTCCTAACCTTATTCCAAATTTCCTAAACGACATTTTAGAACTACTAATAAATTGCAACAAATGATCTTTGCTTCTCATCTCATTCTTGATCTCTCACCCGTTGGCAAGTCAATTCAGTCTGCATTTTCTTTTAATGCATAGATGCTGATGCATGCATAATTACTAGTTACTAACTACACATCACTGGGAACTCGCTTGGGGCTGAGAGTTGGGGCTGTACAAGCTACAAAAAATAGAGACACAGAGAAGTGAGAGCACGCCCTAGCTCACTAATACTGCTAATAATGACCACTATCTTAGTGACAGGACAGAGAAGTCTCGGCATGACTTCTTAAATAAACAGTCTAAACGAGTGCCAATGAGTAGGAGCAGGTAGCACCACCGAGCACCTGTCTACTCTAGGATGATCACATGATATTTGTAACATAAACTTACCTGAATGTGAGGAGCATGCATGCTATTTGGGAAAGAAATATTAGCATCGATAGAACACACCAAATAATTATTACTCACCAAGCCCCGCAACCACCACGCCCAGCAGGTCGAGCAGGTCCTGGTCCGTATGCAAGATGTCCGCCCACTGGTACATAAGCTGTTGTTGGGTACACCGGACCCCAGAGCAGCGGAGCAAAGCCCGGTGCACCCTCTCCCATAACTGCTTACGGTCCCGGAGGGCGTATCTGCTGCCAGGCTTTCTGCCAGTGTGGAGGGGAGGTGGCGCTGCACATTATAAAGTAGTGCACCTACCTCCACCTCTGAGAATAATGAGCGGGACTGCCCTCCTTTGTGGTGCGGCCTACCACAAGGTAGGCGGCTGTGGCTGGTGGTGCCGGTTCAGGGGGGCCTGGCTCCCTGCTCTGCCATGGCGCTGGGTGGGGGCCGGGGAAGAGAAGAATGTAGAAGAAACAAGAAGGAAAAAGAAGAAAGGAAGGAAGGACAAAAAGTAAGAAAGTAAAGTGAAAAAAAACTACAAAAGTCACGCAAAAACACAAACAAATTAGAAAAACTGTAAAATACAAAGACACAGGGTAAGGTTATAATAAAAATGAGGGGTAGATAGGTTTCAAAGGGGTAGGATTAAGAAGATTAGGCAGGGTTTGAAAAGTAGGCTGAGCACCATAAATAGAGTAAAAAACCAAGATGGCCGCTCCCATGTGACCTGCGTGGTGCCGTTCACGTGCGATTTCTGGAGCGAGAATGCACTTTGTGTTACGTATGATGGAAAACGTCACCTGAATGGGCGCAGCAGGCAACACTGCTCGCTCACAGAACTTTGTGTAGTGCTGAAGAGTTTTTTTTACCACTTTGTGGAGTACTGCATAGCGCTGCTCCGCAAGCTCCACCCCGGCCTACTCGCAAACTGCCCAATTCACAGAATTGTACCATTCGTGACCAAAAAAAAAGAATTTTCTGATGTACCGAACTCAATTTACGATTCGGTAACCTATTACCGAATCGCAAATAGGGTTTGCGTTTCGATGTTAGGAAGGGGCATGTTTAGGGCATCCCTTCCTAATGCCGAATCACAGCTGTGTGTAAGAATTTTGCCACCGAAATGTGTTCGCAAAACATTCTCATTTTAACACCAATTTCAAGTTGGTGGTAACCCTTTGCAAATGGGAAGGTGTCTCTAAGGGACCCCTACCTCTTGGTGAATGGTGGAACAAACATGTTTTCAGAGCAGGCAGTGGTCCCACTGTCTGCTCTTAAAAAATGAAAAGAAAACTTTTCATTTTTCTTTTTTAAACTTAACCCGTTTTCCTTTAAGGAAAATGGGCTGCATTAAAAAAAATGATTGCTTTATTTAAAAGCAATCACAGACATGGTGGTCTGCTGACCCCAGCAGGCCACAATCCCAGTGATTTCACCGATTCCCAATGTGTTGCAAATTGCGACCTACCTCATTAATATTCATGAGGTAGGTCGATTTGTGATTCACTATGAATCGCTAAATGAAACTCATGGAGTTTCATACATTAGGACTAGCAATTACCTAATTGCGATTCACAGAAAATCGCAACTAGGTAATCGCTATTTCCAATATTGATACATGTGGCCCTAAGTCACTGCATAAAATATTAGTTGCATCCAAGGTAGTAGATCCCATGTGACTCCTTTCCAGTATTTTTCCATCACACCAGCACAAATTAGATACTTCCAACACTTTCCCCACATCAATAAATTACAACTTCATTGGTCCTTGGCCATTCTTCTTACGGCTCCTATCAGATAGGAGGAACTACAGTACCCTCCTCCGGGATCATACCCCGGAGATAAAAACAGAGATAGCCACCTTGGTGAATGAAGCAGTAACCAATGGTTGGATCTCTCAACAGGAGGCGACCTTCCTGTGCAAAGAAAAAACAGTCATTCCATACTTCTACACACTGCCGAAAGTGCATAAACCCACTAGACCCCCACCGGGACCACAATATTCTCAGGCATCACGGTTTTGTGACTTCTTCAAACCTTTGGTGCAGAAAATGGAGGAGTACTTCAAGGACACGAGGGATGTCCTGAATCTAGTGACGGACATGAAATTCGACCCAACCAAAGAATATCTGGTGGGGTTGGACATCAATCCATCTATTCCAGTATACTGCACAGGGAAACCCTGAGGGTACTTGAGGACATATTCTTTGAATAGGAATGGACCTATACTTCATTCTTAACCTGGCAGAAATAGCGTTAACAAAACCCCTTTTTGAATTCCAGGGTACAATTTACCTCCAAACCCACAGGTTGTTCATGGGAAGCGCTTTCGCTCCTAGCCTAGCGGGACTGTACGTGGCAGCCTTTGAGCAGGAACACATCTTTCCTCAAGGGGGTCCTTGGAGTGATCGGATTAATCTATAGAGCAGATTTATAGACAATGTCATACTGATCTGGAGAGGGGATGAGAATTCCATGTATGAATTCTTGAAATGGCTGACAATCGCAACCCCTATTACACTTTATGGCAACCATCACACAGACCTTGTTATTATTTTGGGATATGGTGATTGTGACAAGGGAGGGAAGGCTAACAGGACAGGTCTACCATAAACCAACTGACAAAAATGGGCTGCTGTCTTTTAAGAGCTTCCACCCAAAGTCCCTCAGGGAGAACTTGCCTGTGGAACAGTTCCTCCGACTTAGAAGGAACTGCTCAGAGACACAGGATTTTTAGGAAGGAATCTAACAGACCCTTTGACAGACTCCAGGAAAGGGACTACCCTGAAAGAGTGATAAAGAAGGCCCAGAAGAGAGCATTAAATTGCAACAGGGACGTCCTATTGGAAAATAATGAGAAACCAGAGGTGACCAATGTGATCTGTGACACTACCTACAATACAGCATCTAACATGGTGAAATGAATTGTAACAAAGAACTGGCTTATCTTGAATTCTAATGGTCTCAATCTTGAGAAACCTCTGTTCTCTTTTAGGAAAAGTACCAATATTAGGGATCTACTAGTGCATACTAGACCTCAACTACAGACCCCCGAACATCAACAGAGATTATCAGAACTCCCCACAGGTGTTAGGACACACTAGATGTGGCTCATGTGAAATATGTAACTTAACCAAGGACAGTAAATGTATTGATGTGGGATTTAAATACCTGTGGATTCAGAAGAAACATATGAACTGTCATTCAGAGAATGTCATCTACCATATCCAATGTCCTTGTGACCTTCTGTATGTAGGGATGACAACCCGGAAAATAAAAGTCAGGATCATGGGACATAGGAGCAGTATTAGATGCCAGAAAGCCATGACAAAGTTCACTGCACACTTTCTGGAGAAAAAGCACACAGTGGACGAGATATTCTGGACAGTGTTGGATTAACCGAACATCCCAAATACAGTGAAAGATACAAAGAAGTTCCTACTAATTAGAGAACAAAAATTGATGTACCGGGTCCACAGTCATGAAAAAGGCCTTAGCAACGACATCCCGTGGCACCTACTGAGTAGACTTTAGACCCTATGTAGAGAGCACGATTAATACCAACCTACTCTCTTAAATTGATAATGTGTTGGGGGACCCGTGACCTTATTACATCTGTATGGGGGTGGTAGCAGGGGGACCGTATCTCATGGAGTATATGGGGTCGAATTTTAACCCCCCCCAAAATAAAGTAAAAATCCCAATGAGGTAGGTGTGGGGCCACGCTGATACACGCAGATGCGGAGGGATGTCAGTCATCCATTTATCTTTTATGTGAATTGCAGAATTGGAATAAGGCACTTTCTTCTACTGCAAGGAGTATTGTTAGCAAATTATAAAGATACATCAGTTTTATCTTTATTAAGTCACTATTTGTGACATATTATTTTGGGCGATTGTTGCATCTTACATGCAAAACATAATAGATAAATATACACACAAATAAAACATTGTTTCATCTAAAAGATATGCACAAATCTGTTTTGCTACTACCACTCATGGAATAGAGATCATGTAACTTTGTGACCACTGAACAGGGTCTTTCAAAACCTTTCTCTGAAAAGGCCCCTGTTCTTTCTACCACCATAGAAAGGGGTCCTGCCCGAGACACTGACGAGGGTGTTCATATCTCGTGACCATGACGTTTGGTCTTGTGGGATGGGTGGCACGCATAGAAGGAAGACCGCAAGCGAGAGTCTCGTGGCTGCAGCAGTCTCACCTTGATGAAGTACGGAGAAGGAAGGGGGCCCGGATAGACAGAGCATACAGACCCGGTTTGGGTTTGAATGCGACATCATAGTTTAACCTTGTACCTGACTCGGTAAAGGGTTTTGACAGTAAGCATTTCTGGTTCATACGGAACCGGGTCTAACACCAACATTCTTTTATGACTGGTGCTTGACTACAGGGAGACGCTCCTGCTTGCACACCAATACGAGCAATTGAACTTTTGAAACTCAGTAAATTTTCAATCAATACTTAACTTTCACAGGTATCCCGTCCTTTTTAAATTTTTTAATTGTATGACACTCCCCCAGGGACAGCTCTGAGTGTGGTTTCCACGGTGATGAGCGATGCCAACATTAGCACGCTCGAGGTGAAGATATAATTGATCACCTTGAATTATATAAGAGCGGGTGACTGTGAATCCACCAACACAATATTGTGCATAATGAGAAGTGGTGAGTGTGTGGTACATTTGTTAGAGTAATTAACTTTCTTTGTCTTTGTAATACTATTGAGAGTCTATCCTCTCAAACGTGGAGTATGCTGTGTTCATTAGTGGTATGTTTCATTGTAGGAAATACTGCAGAGTGATTACAAGTTCTCAGACTGGAATGGGTCAGACCTCAATCTACCATCTAAGGAAGGTAGGAGAATAAGGAATATATGGGAACTACAGTCTTGAAGAAACCTGGATGATCCCTATTGAGCTACTTTAAACGTCTGAAACATGTTGACAAGCATGCAGATAGGAGGGGGTTAGGGCTAATAATTTGCCCCAACGCCACCATCCTATATTATATATATTTTAATCCTGACCAGGAAATCCAGGAATAAAATTCAAAGAGCCAGTTTTAAACCTGATTTCTGCACATTTTTGAACCCTGGTATTATTTGTTTGTATTGTCTTCCCCACCTTTATGCTCCATTTCAGGCGTTGATCTGCTCAGGGATGTCGTTAGCAATCCCAATGATTAAGCATGCCACAGATTGTGGGTGAGGGCATTATTAACAAACAGTGTGTGTGCCACATTCACCTTCTGTGTACTTCTCTCACCTCCTACACCCTTTTGTGTGTTTGGGTAAAATTATGCCACCAGAAATTATGCCCGCAGAATCTAACTGGTGCACAGTACTTCTGTGGCCCTGAAAAGGTCTGCTCATGGCCCCCAATCTCGCCTCCCTCCCTAGCTATGGCTAGCTTCTCAGCACATCTGCCTGCATTATCGGGTAGAGCACAGGGCTAATTACAGGGTGGTTTGCTCATGGTGGAGCACAACGTTCCGAGTGGCTGCTGTAACAGGCCTAATCAGGCCTCAGTCCTTGTTGCCCAGCATTCAGCTCTGCAAAGAATTCCGTAAAAAACCTCATGCCACGAACCCCGCCATTGCAATTATCTGCACTCAGAGAGTGGGGGGGGAGTCTTGCTGGAACCCGAATGAACACAACGCTACTCAGGCAGCATAGCGTCTGCCAGCACCAAACCATGTGGCCTTGTCAGGTGTTCATTACTCCTGTCTTCTGCTGCAGTGTCACTTGATGGCTGGAAGTCCTTTGTGCAATGTATTGTATGTATCAATGAACATTCCTCATGTTGTTGATGGTTATATGCCAGAATATCATATTCAGATTTATCCTCTGACATAAATATTGTGTCCTAAATATCGTTCACAAAAATATATAATATAATATTTATGAGAGATGATATTCTGACAAGCACATGAAGGCATTCCAGGCTAGCCTTCATATACTTTGCTTCTCCCAGGATTGCTCCAGGACCCAACAAGGAGCCAACAAGCCTCCCTAGGTCCCTTTGAGTAACAGATACATTTCTTAGTGGGTATAAATAGAATGTTGTGATCTTGTTGAAAACTGCACTCGTTCTGGAGAAAGTATCTCCACAATTTTGTTTCCTTAAGTTTTTCAAAATTAATGACGTCTCAGAGTTCCTCAATTGACCCACCATCCACTTTCTTTACTCTCCTATCCATCTCTCTTTGTCTAAAGCTGATGCCACCACTACTCCCTCACACTCATTTTTGGTTCAACATTCAACACAGAATAATCAGAAAGAAGGGCATGGTGTCTGCTCCATTCAACCATTGTTGGGTGGAATGATATTCACATTTTGGAACAGCCAATACAACAGATATTGAGGGACAGATTTATCAAGAGATTGCATTGCCCTTGCGTCATGCAGGGTGTTGCAAGGTCAACACAATCCCTAAGTCAGATTTACCAAGCAGCTCAAGGCCTCCTAGTGTGTCCCTGCGTTGCTTGGTAAATGTAGAGTAACGCAAGGCAGCGCAAGATGCTGCCTTGTGTTACTATGGCCTGGGAAGGCATTCCATGGGTGGAGCATGCATGTTCCCATGCATTCACCCATGGATTTTTGGGCATTCCTATATTTGCCAAGACTGGTAAACCTGAAAATGCATTAAAATGCTACACCTTCCCAGGGGAGGTGAAACGAGGTAAAATATCTTTATTTCTCCACGAGGAGAAATATCTTTATTTCTCACATCTTTATTTCTCCTCATTGTTTCCTCTTTCTAAGTGTGCTGCCTTCTTCAGCACACTTAGAAAGAGGAAAATGCCACTGAGATTGTTTTTGTGCATGAAGGTGCCCTTCCTGCATATAAACAATCCTGTCTACAACGCAGGCAGCCTTGCACCACAGTGCAAGGGTGCCTGCATTGACGCAAGGCAGCACATTGTGCACCAGTGCAAAGAGAGGGAACAGGAATGAGACATATAATGTTAAAAATGGCACATTCCTACCCTCTCCCTGTCATGCAATGCAGCACAGCATGGTGTCTTGCTGCATTAGGTGAAAGTGTGATAAATCTGGCCCTGAGTGTTTGGAGCTACCAGTCATGATGTATGGAGATTTGCGTCTTTACCATAGCTCATAATTTGATTGGTTATTAGTTATTTGAGTCACCTTAGGGATGTACAGACTTTTTTTTAATGCTTTTACTATAAAAGTAATTTTTCCCTTCCTGATCCATCCACCTGAGATGTAATACTGTCAATGGCACAATGCAGATCGTTCTTGACACTTTGTAACATTGCGGTTGCTGTCTGATGTCTTTGACTGTAAAACTGGTGTAGCTTTTGTTTATACAGAAAGGGGTGGGAACACACTGCTTCACCTCCCAGCACAGTTCGCCCCTTAGCATTATGGTAAATGCAGTTCATGCTTACTTGAATATTTACTGGAGTATTCCACCAAAGTTGGTGCAGGTTATTGCTGTAAATCTCTAGACACGTGTTTCTGGATATCATCCGTCATCAGTAGAGATAATAACGAATTTAATCTTGGTTGCTGAGCAGGCTGCCACAATCCTTTCAGGTCTCAGTACCTCTCACAGGTGCACAGGTGCATCTCCACAAGCTTGTCAGCTCAATGACTCATGGGAGCCTTTTCAAACAGAAAGGGGTGGGAGCACACTGCTTCACCTCCCGGCACAGTTCGCCCCTTAGCATTATGGTAAATGCAGTTCATGGTACATGCTTACTTGAATATTTACTGGAGTATTCCACCAAAGGTGGTGCAGGTTAGTGCTGTAAATCTCTAGGCACATGTTTCTGGATATTATCCGTCATCAGTAGAGATAAAAACGAATTTAATCTGGGGTTGCTGAGCAGGCTGCCACAATCCTTTCAGGTCTCAGTAGCTTTTGTTTATACATAATATCTCTAATCAAGCCATCCATTATTGCACTTACAAAATTGGCAATTTTTTTGACCCATTTATGCACTTAGTCATTGACTCATTCGTACATCCGTGCACTCCATCATCCATCCAACTTTTGACTCATTCTCATATTTACCCAATCACCGATCCACACAACCAAAAGTACAGATGTGCCAATCAATGCAATTGATTTATTCAGGTGTGAAATAGCTATATATTGACGTTGCCAAACTTTGTTTTTTCAGTTGTTAATACAAAGTTTTCTAACCAGCAGACACGTCTGGCGCAATGTGTCTCTTAAGACAACCCATCAAAAAGTGAACTAGTACCTATGTCTGAATTTAGGCCTGAATTCAAATATTTTTTTTAGTAATAGTCATATTTCATAGAATAATGTCTGTAAAAGTCCCCATTTTTCCTGCAGTGGCACAATGAAACATGATACTGTCTTTGAATTTGATTTACGCATGTGCTGTCAAATTCATAATTAGATTATTCAATAAAATAATTTACACAATTTATGAAATGTATACAGGATATATGTGGATGCATTCATAGATGCTTGCCTCGTAAGTGCACAGTAAAAGCTATTTTTCTTTTCATGCCCCAGCTATCATCTAGATGCTCCTGCACAAAGACTGCGTAGTAGTGACTGAATATGAGCATGCACGGTTTGATTGTGTATGTCATTCTCTGCCAGTGACGTTTGCTGTGAACATATACAGTTCAATGCATCATGCTGAATTTTGGAAAAAATGAGCAACTGCAGCTTTAAGGGCATGATTTGTCTGATACGTCGAACACTGCACTAGTAGCGCGCAAGCGGATCTGGTAATAAATTGCAGCTTAGACAAAAGATAACATCTGTAGTGGAAATTTCATTATCTACATGATTAAGTGTTCTTGTGGTTTAATGCAGAGCATTGAATCTATAAGTGCACTTCAGCTCCTAACCCAAGGGTGCCATTATAATAGATGAAACAGCCCCAGAGCTGAAGACATAAGTGAAATATTACTGGAAAGGATCTAAGCGCCATTATCAAAGCCCTCGCTGGACATTCTCTATTGTCTTCCAAAATGGAAAATTACCATTGGGGATCTAAGTGAGTGCCAGAAATACGGGTCATAATTAGTAAAAGTAACTTTAATATAAGCAAGACCTTTACTAATAATCGTTTTTAATACTTGAACCACCCACACAATTAAAGTTTGAAAGATCTGCTCTTAGGTTTGGTCTGGCTCACACCAGGCTGTCCGCCGAAAATGAAGCATGAAGTCTGTGACTTTTAGGAGCTATTTTGTCATGTTAAATTATTTCTTTGGATTCAGAAGACAAATTATTTTTGCTAGAGTTAAAAATGAATTGTCCATTTCAAATAGCATTACAAGACAGTTTTGATCAGCAAAGATACCGATGCAACTATAAGAAAGGTAGACAGACATTAACAAAGCACACATGGTAAAACAGCTCAACAGGCAGGCGAATTCATTTAATTTATTTAACATTATTTCGTATATGTTGTTATTTTAATTACCTGCCTCCATTATTTTGTATGAAAGTGTGTTGCAGTGCCTATGAGTGGCCATGTATGGTGTGTGAATCCAAGGCTTGGCTGGAAAAGAGTTACTATTGTTTTGTTTGCTTTAGGACTGCGGAATTTAGAAGTGTAGTTTGTCAATAGTATGGGCTTACGCATTTGTGGTTGGATGTTTGCAGAAGTCTGCCCTTTCCTAATCAACTCCTTACCTTTCCCTAACCCTCTTCCATTTAGTAGTAGATAGTCCTAATTTTCCCACCACTTCCCCTTGTCCCTCCCACATTTACTACTAAGTAGTAAATTAACACTCGTAAAGATCTCCACGTCTCCCAAGATAGGAGAGGTGGCGGTAGAGTTTTCAACTCAAACGTTTATGAAATGCAATATCTAGTAAGCAGTATTGTTGTAGTAATCCTTTATGGACTACAAAATGCAGTTTGTGAATCAGTCCTTGTAGATGGAGCCTGGGCCGGGGAAGGCAAAGCCGGACCCAATGGGGGCCCGGGCCAAATGCCGCCCGGAGGCGGGAAGCCTCCCCTTCCCCGGGGCGCAAGCCCGAAAAAAAGGGGCGACCGGTCGCCCCAAGTGGTACTTGGCCTCCCCCAATCAGGGGAGCAGGCCGCAAGCCACGGAGGGGATTAAGAAGGGGGCAGACAGCCCCCTCGAGCATTCAATCCTCTCCGACGGCAAGAGAAGAAGGAAGGCGACGTGGACCCTGAAGGAAGTGGCCCGCTAGGGCCACTCGGGTTTTCTCACAACCACCTGCTATGCCTTCCCAAGAATGAAGAGTCGGTCAGACAGTAGAGAATACAAACTTACATGTTTATTAGAAATGCTCTGCAGAGGAGTCCATCATGACCTGCACCCTAAGATGTCTGCCGAGGGACTGACTCCCCAACAGTCTACAGTGAGTAATCATTCTTCCCCAAGAGCCTCCAGTCCCGCCCACCATGGAAAACTACCAGCCTGAGCCGAACATGAACAAAGGAGGCACAGGGAGATGAGCTACCACCTGCCAGATGGGTACATGTTATCAGAAAACCAAGGCCACTGCGCCGGGTCTCAGCATCTCCTAACATGAGAGCAGAACTACACACTTAGATTGGTTTGTGAGAGCAGAATTGTCTCCTCATTAGCAGGTTGGGAAACAGCCTTGAACAGGAAGGAAAAAATAATAAAGAAATACAGTGTTCTGCTGAGGCAAGCATTACGAGCCATGAGGCCTAATTCAGGCACATTCTAAGCAGCCTAATAAGGATTGCAAAAACCAAAATGGAGTCACACTCGCTAACTGAAGCCTGCACATTGCGGGGATGACTCAGTGGGTTGCATAACGTGAATACAACTGGCATCTATTTAGCCACACATTGCTAACCTAATATAACGGAAAGGAGTGCATTGCAAGGATGGGATTTTAAAACCTAACAGACCCTCCTTTTAGCATGGGTGGCTAAATGCTTTATTGCTATCCGGTAGGGTCTTTACAATTCTAAGGGAGAGGAAGGAATTACATAGTCACTCAGATAACAAGGGAAAAACAAGCAACACATGAGCATTGAAATCAGTTAATATTCAAAGATGCCCTCATCAATGAGCATCAGATCCTGAATCTCCTGCATCATCATAACAGGAATCTTGTTGTCACTTCTTGGCAATGTAGGAGTAGGGGTAATTTTACTCATACAATAGGTGCAACAGGCTGGGAGGCAGTTAATGCATAAGCAACAGGTAAAGATGACTCCTGCAATGGCTATTAGGACAAGTAATATCTTCCAACCCCATGATGTCACTAGACCCCAGAGCCACCCCGTGAGTGACCATGAACCATTGTCCTGATGGATGTCTGAGGTGAGTCGGTGCAATTTCTGTATTGCGGAGTACACAGTAGGGGCACTATCAGGAATGTAAACACAGCAGCTGCTGCTGATGACGCGACAGGCTCCAGCCCTGTCAGCCAGAATGACGTCTAAAACCATCCGGTTTTGAAGAGAAACGAGCCTTGTAGCCTGAAGCTCGATGGTAATGTTAGTCAGTATACCAGCAGTTCTATTGATAACCCCCTCAACTACCCTAGCAAGGTGACGAATATTACGACTATTGAACATGGGACCCCAGAGGGGCAGAATGCCCTTCATTATGTCGGTAAATTGCTGTAGTGAGGTATCTGTCTGATCAATATCGTCTGGATCAACCACTTTCCTAACTCGGTGTACCTGAAGATCCCTACGCTGTAGTCTATGATCCTTGTGGTAATTGGACGGTGCAATGTAAACAGGAGGCAAGAGAAAGGATACATAACACCAGCCAGACCACCCTCTCGGAAGCCAGGTATAAGCCTGTTCCCCACAGATGAAGTATACATTCGGAGGTGTAAGCAAAGGTGGGCTGCTAGTAGTGTTCAATCGGTATGTGTAGTTACAATGACTCCGTCCTACCGAAATGTTCCCTGTTCCTTCAACACAGAAACTAGCTGTTGCATTAATCACAGGGACAGGCATGGCTTTGTCTTCAGTGATATTGTGCTCCTGGAAACATTTAAAGTATTCAGTGACATTAAATCCTTGGAAATCTAACATTTCATTTCGTAACCAGGTGACATTTTCGGGAACTTCGAACACATTCATGCAAGCCTCTGGGTGCAGGGTACCCTCCTTGCCATCTGTCCCGGGTGTATATCCCTGGTGTACCACTATATACTCCAATACTGCTTCGTAGTCTGCTTGCACCATTTTCATAGCGTCAGCATGATAATGCATGTATACCATAGAGAGCAGTTGGAACCAGGCTTCACAGCTACCCAAATATGACAGGGGCATGACACCAGCAAATCGTTTTTATGCATAACTGAGGGAAGTAGCCCACACACCCAACAATTGGTGACATTAGTAGTACTGTGTACCTGATGAAGCATCTGAACAAAAGCATTTTGTGCATAAGTCTGTCTATGTCTCTCCTTATGCGGGGCCAGTGTGACAAATGAGTGCTCTGCTGGAACCGGTGTAGTCCCTATCAAGGTGTGCACAGGATGTTGCTCCTCTAAGTACCAGACCACCCCAAATACGATCATCAGAGAAAGCAAAATTATTACAACAAACACCATTTTACTCTTAGTAGACCAAGAGGACCAAACGGGGCCATCTGGAGTGGGACGCGGAGCCGCAAAGGGCTGCTCCTTATCAGGGATAGGACGACCAAAAGGATACATTTGGGAAACCTCAAGGGCAACTTATAGGTGTCAAGAGGGAAAGAAAAATTCACGAGCTAGAGCCACTTATTGCAACCACAGTACCAGGGGGCACAAGTCACCCAGCGTGCTTTTAGAGCCTCGCTGGCAAGCCCCTATTGTTCATCAACGACGGTGCTATGATGCACTCCCACGGAGGAGCTGCGCAATCGCAGCCCTTGCAGCAAAACAAATCCTTCTTCTTTCAGGATAGGGCACCCTCCCTCCTGGGCAAATACCCTCAACTATCCTGTCCAGTTTCCAAGGCAGTGCACCAGTGTTGTTCGCCCTAGTCTAATACAGGCACCTTAGGCACAGCACCTGCGCCCTAAGCTCAAATCCTTCCCTAACTCCTAGACTGTTCAGCTGGTGCACCGTCCTTTTTCCGGGGCCTCAAATTATACTTGGTAACTCCAGGCACTGTTTCATCAACAAAAAGGGGCAGAAACTCAGGATCAGATGGGCATCGAGATTCAGATTCCAGTGTGTTAGAGACAGTGTTATCCGGGGCGGCCCTTATCTCTGGTGGGATTGCCTCAGACAGAACTGCATCACTTTCTTCGTCTTCGCCCACCTCACCCGGGCGTCAGAGAAGGGAACAAAGCGTGGCACCTTCTCACACTCCTGATCACCGATGCCTTCGTTGACCCAACGGTCGTACAGAAGCGGGAGAGGCACCCTTTTTACATGAGATGTATGGATCAAGTGCTTTCTGCCATCCACCTTTACAGCTGTTCTGGTGGCGAGAAGTACGATAACTGGCCCCTTCCACCTCGGCTCTAGGCTGCTCTTTCGTTGGAAGTTCTTAACCATCACGTAATCACCGGGCTGTATGCAATGCCCGGGCCCCTCTGGTACTGGCCACAATGTGGCTTGTATCTGTTGATGAAGAGAACGAAAATCTTTAGACAATTCATACAGGTAGTCTACAAGCAGGGGGTACTCAATCTCGGAAAAGCGCTTGGGTCTGGGGATGCCCCAAACATTAGCAGGGCATCCGAAGACCACCTCGTAAGGGGACAACCCTGTTCTAGAATGCGCTGTCGCTCTGGTAGATAATAAAGCCAAGGGTAAAGCATCTGGCCATCGCAGTCCTGTGCTTTCTTGGATCTTTGCTAGCTTCAGTTTGAGAGTACCATTGTACTTCTCAACCAGGCCTGCCGACTGGGGATGATTCGCAGCATGAAACTTCTGTTTAATATGCAAACCTGTGCACACCAATTCAATGACTTTTGCATTAAAGTGACTTTCGTTGTCACTCCAGATCACGCATGGCAATCCATAGCGCGGGAAGTACTCTTTTAGAAGTGCCTTCGCCGTCGCCATAGCTGTATTCTCTTTGGTGGGATAGGCCTCAATCCATTTACTGAATGCGCAGATCACTACTAGCACATACTTAAGGTTATTAACTTGTTCCATTTCGATGAAATCCATCTGGAGAACCTCGAAAGGGAAGGTGGGCGGTGCGAAATTACCAGCGGGTGTAGGGGTACCTTTCCCAGGGTTATGCTTCAGACAAATGATGCAGTGTTTCACTAAATGAGTGGCTGTCTTAGCGATATTATCATTCTGCCATACTGGGTCCAGCAACTTCCATATTCCTTTGGCACTAATGTGCGCCGGGCCATTGGCCATGGTAACAACAGGGAGCACATATGAATTAGGCAGCAGCCATCGCTGCTTCCCTGACAAGTCAGTCCAACACCCATCCTCAACCAAGCAACCTGTTCTCTCCCCCCAATCATTGCTTACTCATCTAAAGTCGCCTCACCCTGGATTTCCCTGACATTCTCTAATGTGTCTTCGAACATTCCATTGTCTGGGACCCACCTAGCGGGACCTGCCACCAACATCTGTGTCATCTTTGATCGAGCTGTCTCCTTAGCTGTCTGGTCTACGAAAGCATTTCCCCTCCCCAAATCACCTGTAATAGCCTTATGAGCGCTACATTTCACTATTGCTAACTTACTGGGAAGTGTCAATGCGGACAGCAATCTATGTATCAATGGCCCGTTCTGAATCTGCAGTCCATGCGAAGTCAAGAACCCTCTCTCTGCCCAGTGGCGCCCAAAATTATGGGCCACCCCAAAGGCGTACTGGCTGTCGGTGTACATATTAACAGCCAGTCCCTCACTTAACTCACAAGCCCTGAGGAGGGCAACCAACTCTGCAGCTTGGGCCGATTGGTGTGGGATACGGGATGTCTCAACTACGGTGTGTAACGTTGTTATTGCATAGGCTGCAGTGGTGGTGCCATCTGGTAACTTGAAACAAGAGCCATCGACATATAGTTCCCCTTGGGGTTCAGATAAGGGAACATCAGTCAGGTCTACCCGTCCTTTCGTTTCTTCCTCAGTCCGAAATAAGCATTCATGGACATCATTGCCCTTTTCTTCTGAAGGGAGGGGTAGTAACGTGGCCGGGTTCAGAGTAGCACATCTTTTGATGGTAATGTGCGGAGCAAAGAGGGTCAGTTCATAGCCAGTCAGACTCACACTAGTAAGGTGCTGCGTCTTTGTCTTATTCAATAGTGTATCCACAGTATGGGGTACCATTACTGTGAGAGCAGTATCAAGGACGAGCCCTGCCGATTGTCTGATAGAAACTGCCACCGCCACGGCAGCTCTCAGGCAGCTCGGGAGCGCTCTGGCGACATTATCAAGCATGGCAGAGAAGTAGGCGCAGGGTCTCTGCTTACCATCGAAACCCTGTGTTAGAACAGAAAGAGCGCAACCGTCCACCTCATGCACGTAGAGCACAAAAGGCTTCTGGTAATCAGGAGTACCAAGCATAGGAGCAGGGCAAAGCGCAGTCTTTAATTGCTCAAAAGCTTGCTGGCATGCAGGTGTCCAAGGCAGGGGTTCATGCACATCTCTTGTGGCCAGGTAAAGAAGGGGTTTTATTAGTAGGGAGTAATTAGGGATCCAATGCCGACAATACGATGTTATCCCTATAAACGTGCGTACCTCGCATTGGGTTCTAGGGACAGACATGCTAATGATGGTAGCTATGCGCTCAGATGTAAGTCTGCGGCCCTCCTTCGACAGTAGGTGACCTAAATAGGTGACCTCCTGTCGACAATACTGGAATTTGGAAAGCGACACCTTGTGTCCATGGTGCGCCAGATGCAACAATAATTTAACTGTGGCGTCTTTGCAACCATCCTCATCGTCCGAAGCAATAAGGAGGTCATCAACATACTGCAACAGCACATTACCAGGGGGAAGCTCCAAAGAATCCAATTGGGCTTTCAAGGCTTGACTATAAATACTAGGGCTTTCAGTATAGCCTTCTGGAGCACGACAGAATCTAAAGCTCCGACCGGCTATTGCGAATCCAAACAGATATCGGCTATCTGTATGAATTGGTATGCTGAAGAAAGCATTTTTCAAGTCAATTACAGAGAAAGATTTCGCTGATGGGGGAATCATTGTTAAGATCGCTGTAATGTCCGGAACCACAGGGTATTGGGGAACTTCGATCTTAATAACCTCTCTGAGGTCGATCACAAAGCAGTAAACATCAGGGTGGGCATCAGGAGAATCCAAGGGGTCTTTTTAAGAATAGGAAGAATAGGGCTATTACACACGTTCGCCGTAGTCTCCTCAACCACACCAGACTCAATCAAATCCTGTTTTATTTGCAATAAGGCCTTTTCACCTGCCTGGGATATCTTGTACTGGGGAATACGTGGCAATTTAGCATTGTCTCTGATCTGTATAGAAACTGTCTGGATCTGGAGTAACCCCACATCTGTGTCTCCTGTAGCCCATAACGTACGTGGCACATCTCTAAACTCAGCTGGAAGGGGGACATCTTTCGCAAAGCACTGTTTGGCACGGGCTACCTGCGGTCCAATAGTCATCTAAACACTGTCTGGAGAACAGAAAATTGTAGTATGCAACCGTTTCAATAAATCGAGTCCTAACAAGTTTTCCCCGCAATTTAACGTCAGTAAAAATGGTGAATCGACCGTGAAGGAGCCACTAGTCAAAGAAAGAGGCTTGGAAATGGGGCTAATGACCGGTACGCCTGAGAAACCCCCCTGACACATTATTTTGGCCAGACAGAGCTGCCCCCGGGACCAGTGAACGGGAAACAGAGCTATTCATAGCCCCTGTATCAACTAAAAAAATTTCAGTAGTACCCTGTAAATCAGCAGTGACATAAGGTCCGTTCTAATCTATAGGCACAGGAACTGGTCCCTCACCCTGTCCTTGGCTGTCCTAGCTATGAGATAACCCAGTCACTTCGTCTATGTCATAATCGTCATGATAGTACTGCCGTCCTCTGGGGTCATCAAAATAATTCCTGCTCTGCCTATTGGATGACGTATCCTCTGACTGCATCCCCCCTCTACCTCCTGTTCCTCGCCCGCGTCCTCGAAAACCTCAACCCCTTGGGGCCTCACCCTTCTGTAACAACTCCGGACACTCATTCCGCCAACGTCCCTCCTTTTTGCAGTACACACATTGATTGAGCCCGAGGGGCGCGTTTGACTCGCCACCTCTGCCGGACCGCTGTTGGGCCGAACCCGAACTTCTACCTCATCCATTTCCCCTTGCAACCTGCTGCATCAATACCCTCGTCTTCAGATCCTTTGACTTTTTCTCCACCCGTTCCTTGTCCTCATTCTCTCTATGTTCGTAATATTGTGCCATACTCAATATCACGGACGGGGATGATGACGTCCAAGTACTTTCCGAAGCCTGCAACCATGTTGCAATCTCGGGAAGTAAGTTAGTGACTAATCTGTTGACAAATAAACGAACACCACCCTCCTGCGTCAGGTCCTGTCCACTAAAATCTAAGAACACCCCTTCAAATCTAGTAAAGAAATCCAACACACTTTCATCCTTCTTCTGGCGACATGCAGTTAACTTATCCCAATCCACCCTCTTTGGCGGGATAAGTGAATGTATGTATGTGATAATATGCCCTGGTAAAGCGAGGAGCTCCACTTTCGGCTTGTCTCCAGGCTTACGCTCCTTATCCCAAGCCCTGATCTCATCCCATGTTCCCCCCAACTATAGTGCATGATCCTGCGTATGGACTTGCCTCCATATGTCCACTGGTACCAACAGGCCGAAAAACAACTCTATGTCAGCTAACGTCATTACTGTAGAGGAGGCCGCCTCCGTCAATTCTTTATAAGATGCAGTAGGGTTCTTTCGGGGGTCCGGCAGCTAGCCCTTTAAGGATAGGACCTCACTCCTCTTCCAAGGAGTATAAATCCATTGCTCCTGAAACCAAGCGTTGATCCGTTGTCTAATCACAGCATTGGCGGAATCGCGCAGTTCTGGAATTTCAGGGTGGTAAATGGGATGAACTTCCCTCATGGAATGCTGTGTCCCCATTGTCGGAATCTTTTGGAGCAATCTACCTCAGTAACCCACTATTGTCATTATATTGCTAAAGACCTCATTAGGAGCCATACCTGCAGCATATACCCTATCTCGTATGTCATATATTATTTGCGGTGCAACACCTTGAAAACACTGTTCCCACAACTCTATAAGCATTGCTGACATATGTTTGAGGGCATGCTGCTGTATAAACGGCTCGTAATCTTTCATCACACTCCACACATCCTCCACGCTATAGATCGGGTGCCGAGCCCACTGAGCTGCCTGATTCGCAACCATTTTCTTTTCCTCTTCACCCACCGCAGAACGCACCAACACTTTATCCATTCGATCTCGCGCTGCTGTCCAGTTCACATCATGCACTCCACGCGCAGGAGTTTCCACATTCAACTGTGCCTGGTGTGTCCCACTCACAGGGGAGGGAGCAGATGCAGAGACAGGTACCATCAGGTAGGGAGACAGGGTGGTAGGGGTGAAAGGGGGAGTAGAAGTTGACACAGAACTAACAGACTGGGCAGGGGAGCTAACAGCGCCCGTCCCGGTGACTGGTGTGAATAGAAGAGAAGCAAGAGGGGCTGGGGCTGAAGCGGTAGCACCAGAAACAGGAATGCTAGAAGGGGCGGCACTAGGGGCCAAGGACTGAGAGGTCGGGACTGCCGGGTATATCCGTTCAGGGGTATAAGGAGTAGGAGGACGAGAATCCAATAGTTTTTCGACTAAATCATCACCTTCCTCCCTAGCAACATAGCACTTATCTGTCTGTAACCGAAACTTTCTATCTGCACATTCTATACCCTTCTCTACCTTCCCTCTTTCATAGGCTACTGCTTTCTGGGTTATCGTTTGCATCTGCCTCTTCCGGGCCTCTTTCTCTGCCCTCATGCGTCGCTGCTTTGCTTCTTTCTGCCATACTCTCAGAGAATCAAACATCGACTGTCTGCTCCTCCTAGCAAACAACTTGTCCTGCAAGAAGTTAAATTTCTGTTCATCAAATGAGCCAGTAAGTGGCCACTGTAACTCAGCATTGTCCCTTGTATATTTATGCCACAATGTGCTAAACATAACAGGGCCAATACCATGTGTAACATAAATGTCAAAATTTGGAGAACCCTGCGGAGGTGCAGGCTGGCTCTCTTCCAGTCCAGCATCAGTAGAACAACATTGACATCCAAAACACCCCAATTTGCTGAAACAAGGCATCTTAATATAAGACACAGGCACTGTCCCTAACGGACAAGTATAACACCAACAATCGACAAACAAAGACAAGATAAAGTAACAAATATTAGTCACGGAGCCAAACAAAAACGGTCCAGGGACCACTCCCTACAGTCCGGAGACTGTATCAAATCCAAGAAGACAGGCTCCAACCCCAGACCTTTTCGAGCATTGGCCAAATTACCAGTTGATCTGGCAGATTGTTCGCGGGCAGTCCCGGGCTTTTTCAAGCACGGGCCAAATTTCCAGGCGGTCCGATGAACTGCTCGCAAACACTTTGTGCCTTTCCAAGGGTCCGCAGACCCGCCCAGTTCAAGACAAGACAGTCTGGAGACCATACCAAGACACAGCCCGTCGACTCGTGTCGTTCAAGCAAGGCAGTTCAAAAACTGCAGACAAGACAGTCCGGAGACTGCATCAAGACACAGCCCGCAGGCTCGTGTCGCCCAAGAATTGCACCATTTTTCCAAGAATCAAATCACTAACCTGGTGCACACAGGTCGAGTCAAGCTATTCTCCACTGCCGCCTCTTCAGACCAAACGGTCAACTCCAAGGTTTTGCCTTCTCAGGACCCCAACTGGTGACCACTAGACGAGGGGGCACCCGATCAGCCGGGCGGGGCAGCTGCGAGAACCAAGCTCGGTCTTGTGTGGGGTCCCCCGATCCGCCCAACCAACCAAACGCACCCCCGACCCTACAACCCGATTACGGGTGAGTCGAATGACCTTGCGGGGTCCCTGTTTGGGCGCCAACTGAAGGAAGTGGCCCGCTAGGGCCACTCAGGTTTTTTCACAACCACGTGCTATGCCTTCCCAAGAATGAAGAGTCGGTCAGACAGTAGAGAATACAAACTTACATGTTTATTAGAAATGCTCTGCAGAGGAGTCCATCATGACCTGCACCCTAAGATGTCTGCCGAGGGACTGACTCCCCAACAGTCTACAGTGAGTAATCATTCTTCCCCAAGAGCCTCCAGTCCCGCCCACCATGGAAAACTACCGGCCTGAGCCGAACATGAACAAAGGAGGCACAGGGAGATGAGCTACCACCTGCCAGATGGGTACATGTTATCAGAAACCCAAGGCCACTGCGCCGGGTCTCAGCATCTCCTAACGTGGGAGCAGAACTACACACTTAGATTTGTATGTGAGAGCTGAATTGTCTCCTCATTAGCAGGTCGGGAAACAGCCTTGAACAGGAAGGAAAAAATAATAACGAAATACAGTGTTCTGCTGAGGCAAGCATTACGAGCCATGAGGCCTAACTCATGCACATTCTAAGCAGCCTAATAAGGATTGCGAAAAACAAAATGGAGTCACACTCGCTAACTGAAGCCTGCACATTGCGGGGATAACTCAGTGGGTTGCATAACGTGAATACAACTGGCATCTATTTAGCCACACATTGCTAACCTAATATAACGTAAAGGAGTGCATTGCAAGGATGGGATTTTAAAACCTAACAACCCGGCTATCGCGAACAACGTCCAGTCGCAACGAGGTCCAAGAGATCAGCGATCCCAATCCCTGCCACAGGAGCTGTTTTTCCCTGACTCGGCAAGCGGCAGACCCGGCGGTGGTTTTTGGGCCTCAGGTTTCCGAAATCAGCCTGACTCGACCTTGGGTCCGTGACGTCCGGTCTCTGGATTGTGCTCTTTGGACTCGGGACCCGGCCTGCGCTGCAAGAAAGGAGAGGAAGTTACCTGCTGCAGTGTCCCCGGCATTACAGATCCTGACCCGGGCGTGCTGCATCGACGCTTCCCGCATCGTATCCTTGCGTCAGGAGTCGTTTTCCCCGCCCTTGGGTTGTCCACGTCGGCATCGGGGGACCCGGCCTGCTCACCGAGCCATCTGCGACCCGGCCTTGCCTCCCTTGGTGGTCCTGGCCTGCCCGCCTCGTCTCCCGCTTTTGTCCCGCTTCGCCAAGAGCGGCCGTGAGCGGCCTCAGGGGGCACCTGTGGTGCGGGACAGCGGGGAGCTCCTGGAACCGGTCCGAACTGCCGCCCACCCTCATCATCAGCAGGCGGAGATTGCCGGGCCAAGTCTCCAACACGAGGCCTTTAAGGGGCAGGACCCGGGAGGCAGCGAGAGCAACATCAGGCGTATTAAAGGGGCAGGAGCCCTCAAGACACCACCGGATGCTGGTTTAAGAGAACTAGAGCATTGGGGAATATCGAAAAGGATTTTGTGTACATTTTTGGCTTGACTCCACCGTTTGGCACCATGCATAGCCCCCCCAGCAGTTGGTGGTGCAATCACCACGAAGAACCAGGCAGCCTTGTGGAGGATTGAGAGGGAGTTTTTTGTTGTGACTACTGGACTTAGGGGTTAAGTGGTGAGGAACAACTCCACCATTTTTTTGGGGAACCACGCACAGCCCCCAACAGTTGGTGGTACAATCACCACAGAAAAGCAGGCGGGCTTGAGCTCTCAGGACTGTAGTACACGGCCCCGATCCACAATCTCAGCAACAGGCTACAGCCAGCCAGATCTTGGCGGGATGGCCAGCAAGCGTGGGGCAGCCGGGAGGGCGACACGGCTTCCCGCTCGCTTCAGGAGCACGGAAGGCGATGCAGAGACTGCACAGAAGGGGCAAAAGAGGCAAAGGTGGGCAACGGCCCAGAGCTGGACGAGGATCTGCAAGCGATGCTGGACAGAGCCAGGGCATTGGTGGCTCTAAAAGGGAAATCATGGGTGGACCAACAGATCAAGGACGGAGCCCATGGGAGAGGGAAGAAACAGCGATAGGCATCCCCACCGGCACCACCCACCAAGAAACCCGGAAGGCGGTGCAGGGCAGGCACATGGGTGCACGAGCCAAGAGCAGGAGGGCGGCATCCCCCGAGCTGGTGTCCAGCTCCGATGCCGAGGAGAGCAGCGAAGAGGAGGGGTCTGTAGCCAGCACGGCAGCATCTCAGGACTCTCGCAGCGGCCGTAGCAGCGTGGGCAAGGGTAAGCACCACAAAAGAAGCAGCGGGGGGCGCATGGACAGGCACAGAGCGATAGCCTAGTGAAAAGGGGCCCTGGGCAAATAGTAAACCTGGGCATGCAACAGGGCATGAATAATTTGGCAATGCAAGGGCCCTGGCCCAATCAGCCCCCTTGGCAGCTAGGGCAAGGGAGGGACCAGCAGGGGTACCAAGGGGAGGCGTGGGGTCCACTGGCTTGGATGCCATGGTGGCAGTGGCCGGGGGCGGGATCCTCCTTTGGGGCGGGACCACCATGGTCCTCAGGCAGCCAGGGAGGCAGCAAGGAGCCTGGGTGAGAGCCAGACACAAGGGAAGGCACGAAAAGGGCAGCAAGCAAAGGTAAACAGAACTCCCAACTGGCACAACAGGGTGAGGTGGATTCACCAGAGGAGGCCGGGGCCAGCAAGGCAGGCGAAGGTGATGAGACAGGCGAGGGCACAGACCCGAAAGGGAAGCCGCGGCCAGTGCATACCTGCGCCCTTCCCCGAGTGATCCCCCCACAACCACAAAGCTCCTGGGGTTGGCCAATCTCATCCCGCTAGCCGTGAAAGAAAGGATATGGAGGAAGGAGTTTATAGACATCTTCTCCCTGCTAGAGGTACGCCAGGCAGGCTTAGACCTGACAGCATAGGACAGGAAAGACGACGATAGGAGGGAGAGGTGCACACCCAGGGTAGAGAGAACAATCGAGAATTGGCTAAAAGCATTCAGGACCCTGGCTTGCATTTTTGTGGAGAAATTCCCCCAGAGCGCGGCGGCACTCATTGTGTACGAGCAGAAGGTGCACGAGACACAGTTGAAGTATCAGGGAGAGGCATGGCTGAAATACGATGAGGGTTTCAGGGAGAAGATGCAAACATGGGTAGTGATTGAATGGGACTGGCAGGACATGGAGGGTTTCTCAATACACACTGTGGCTGCCAGGGAAGGCGTCAGCTCCAGGGACAGCAATTTTCGCCCCTATGGGAGTAAGGGCAAATATGAAGGTCAAGGTTTCAAGGGTAAGAGCCAGGGAACCACCAAATCTGGGAAACCATGCTGGAAATTTAACAAAGATGATTGTAAATGGGGGGATACTGCTAGCACAAGACAAGACAGAGGGCCCGACCATGAAACTGTCCTTCCTAGGGATAGAACTAGACATGATTGCAGGGACATGCAGATTACCACCCAACAAGGTAGCGGAGCTCAAGGAGATCATGGGCAGGCTGAGGCTACAAAGGAAGGCCAAGCTATGCGAGGTACAACAGTTGCTGGGCAAACTGAACTTCGCCACAAGGGTGATCCTGGCAGGGCGAGCATTTGCAAGGAGGCTGGCATGGCTGACCAGGGGCATGACGCAAAAACACCACAGGGTCTGCTTAACGCAAGGGGTGAAAGCAGATCTAGAACAGTGGGAATCCTTCCTGTCTGATTTCAATGGCACCCTCATGTGGCGCAAGCCATGGTTACCAGCAAATCAGCTGGAGCTCTACACGGACGCGGCAGGGGGCCTCAGTTTCGGGGCCATCCTAGGGACAGCATGGATGGCAGGGGCATGGCCAGAAGCCTGGAAACAGGCAGGGGCCACAGCGGACATTTCACTGCTGGAGCTTTTCCCCATAGTAGTGGCCTTTCACATTTGGGCAGAGCAACTAGCAAACAGGCAGATGACACTGTGGTCTGACAACCACGCAGTAGTGCAGGCAATCAACACAGGGACGGCAAAATGCGCGTCTGTGGTCGGCCTGTTACAAAGGATGGTCCAATGCCAACTGAGGGCGAATATAGCGCTTAGGGCACGACATGTCCCAGGAATAGACAGCTCAGTTGCGGATGCCATTTCTCGTTTTCAGTGGGCAAGATTCCGAGACGACGCTCCGAATGCGGACCAAGGGATGACCCCGGTGCCGGAGGAAGTATGGGCATGGGTAGAGCTGGCTTAGAAGTGATGCCGGAAAATGCACTGGCCCCAAAGACAATACACTGATACCGTAAGTGCTGGGCAACATTTACTGCAGCTACTGGGCTAACAGATGACCAGCCGGCGGGGCGGAGCCAGGTCCTGGGTTTCATTGATTGGGTTTTAGAGCGGGTAGGACAAAATCTTGGGCCCAGACCCATTTGAGCGCGGTGGCATACTACACAACGATGGCGTCGGGGCAGGACCCCACCAGGGATTTCCACTGCAGGATGGCATTGAAAGGGTGGGGTAGAATGCAGAAGGCAGGTCGAGACGCAAGAAGGCCCATTCATTTCCAACTTCTGCAGCAAATGGTATGGGCGCTGGGGGAGTTATGCTCATCAGAGAGCGAGACCATACTTTTCAGGGCAGCTTTCGCGCTAGCTTTCTTTGGGGCATACAGAGTGAGCGAGCTGGTGGCTCCAGCAGTAAGGGATGCAGGAACAGCATGCATACACCGAACCGACATTAGGTTCGGGGAGGGCCACATGGACATCCTGCTGCGGAGGTCAAAGACAGACCAAGCGGGCAAAGGGAGGTGGACCAGACTACACTGCATAAGGGAGAAGTCATGCTGCTCGGTATGCCTGGTACGGAGATACATGGCGACCACAGAAACCAGGGAAGGGCCGCTATTCAGACATGAGGAGGGGACATTCCTCACCCGTTTCCAATTTATAGCAGTGATGAGGAAGGCCCTGGGGGCAGCGGGGCTCCAACCCATGGCATTCGGATCCCATTCATTTAGGATCGAAGCGGCAGCAACCACGGCGGCGGGGCTGGGCGTGGGTAGCGAGCAAATCAAGGGGATTGGGCATTTGGCATCTGGCGCGTTTAAACGGTACATACGCCCCACCTCATACTGAGCCCGGATTTTCTCCCCCCCCTTGTATAGGTCCGACCACGTGGCGCAGAATAATGTGGTTCGTGGGACATTCGTACGTCACACGGGCACAACAGTGGGCAGCGGCCAGATGCGAATTCGGCGGGATCTGGCTGCGGGACACTGAGGTGGCCTGGATGGGTCAGTCCGGGATGAAATGGGACCAACTGCTACCCGCAGTGCACGAAGCGCTAGGGAGAGGTGGCAAACCGGATGCGGTAATAGTCCACCTGGGAGGTAACGACCTGGCCTCACTGGACAGGAGGGCCCGGCTAATGAAAATGCAGGCGGACTTAGCTGCTTTGGCTAAACTGATGCGCTCTGCCGAAATAATCTTCTCGGAGATAATAGTGCGGAAGTCCTGGAGGGGGGCGATAGACCTGGGGGCGGTGGAGAGATCCAGACGCAAGCTAAACATTACTATGACAAAGATATGTAGGGCCAATGGCTGGAGATTCGTAAGGCCCGGCTTCATAAATCTTAGGTCGCCGGGCTACCACCTGGAGGATGGCGTGCATCTAACAGGGGTGGGGATGGATATGTTCCTGATAAACATTGTGCGGGTGTTAGAGCTAATGGGTTTCTCATAAGCGATGGGAGAGCATAGGGGAGCAAGGGGGGAGCTCCCTCCGATCGGGGAGACCATAGGTAGCATGGCAGAAGACAACCTAGAAGGATAGGAAAGGAAGAGAAATTGATAGAAGTAGATGGAAGGCTCACGCAGTGTCCTTGGGATGCCTCACGGCAGGGACACTGAGGGAGCAAACAGTGGCCAGTAGCCACAGAGAGAGCAGATGAAGGTTCCCGCTGGGCCCTTGGGATGCCTCACGGCAGGGGTACCAAAGGAGCGAGAGGTAGAACTCAGCCACAGGCTGGATAGATGAGGTGCTCACATGGGGTCCTTGGGATGCCACACGGCAGGGACCCCGAAGAGCAGGGAGGGGCCAAGATGGCACTGAAGGCAAGCGGGACGGCACTTGCGGTCCGGGCAAGTCCGGACGGACACTTACCAAGTTGGTAGCAAGTTGAAGCCTAACCCCTTGGCAACAGTGGGCATGGTATTGGGACCCCCTCCAGAAGGTGATCTGTCTGAGAGCAGATAACAACCAAAAATGGACTGAATGAGCCACGATGGCAAATCCTTAAGAGAGGCAACAAAAATGTTATGTATGACAATGAGAAACAAATGTATAAGATGTTTAAGTGTTTAATAAACTGCGACCTTTTTTGGCACCAAGCAAGTTGTCCATGATGTATTGAAAGGTCAAAGGGGCGCAGTTGGAAAATGACTGAGGGAGGGGGAGGCAACTTGCCGCCTGGGAGGGGTTTTGCAAACATCTTTTTTTACCATAGTCAACCCAACAATCCATGTCAGTGCAGTGAATTCTAGGAGGAACATGTTTAGGACAACTCTCATGTTTTACTTGTCCTCATCCCTCATCAGTGGATCGTACATCACAAGCCCATCACTAGTTAATACCGTCCCACCCTCAGCCACATGAATAGGCCCCACATGTCTGTGACTAAACCTATAATTTGAGAACCATTCTACCATTTATCATTCAGTTTCTTTCTGTGGTGTGCTTAAGGGATTTTCCTTGAGCTCCACATTAATGAACATTTTTATAACTCCTTTAAGGGCTCTGATTAGTTCCTACGGCTACGACATATGTGGACAACACTGAGATTATAGTTTCTGTCTCTGATAATCTGGAGGAAACTCATAGCTACTTCTCTGCTTGGCATAGATTAATTAAAATGTCATCATACTTAATGCAGAGAAAACCAAGATCTTTCATTTTGGTACTGATAACTCTAAGTGGTGCTCCAAATGGTGGCCGCAAGCATTGGAGTCCTTACCATCTCCCACTCTTTATGCTAGAAATCTACATATGCTATTCGAGCCTGACATTTCATTTGCTACTCACATCACATCAGTAGCCTCCAAATGTTTTCCGAAGCTACGAGTTATCCTGAAAATCCTCCCCTATTTGCACATTTCAGCCCTCTATCTTGGCCTGCCTTGTTACCTTCTGGATAGGCTTCCGATTGTACAGAATGAGGCAGCCTGTGCTATTCTGAAACTTTCTCACAGGGCCTCAGTTAAAACCTTGCTCCCTGTGCTCCACTGTCTACCAATTCACCAGAGATGTGCTTGTAAGGCTCTTTGCCTGGCTTTTAAAGCCATCTCGGGCACTGCCCCTGCTTATCTGTCCAGGAACATCTGTATGCACTCTCTGGTGCCTACCACTGGCTCTGCAGAAGCCAGGCTTTTACAGATCCCTAAACATAGATGCTGCCACAGGGAAGGGCATTCTTTTTTCGATCACACTGCTAAGTCATTTTGGTAGTCTCTCAAAACATGGTTATTTCAACAGTTGCAATGTGCCTTACTGAAAGAAATTAGCATCAGCGCCAGGACACCCCTTTTTAGGGGAAACAGTGTGCTTTCTAAATGCTATTCATTTATTTGTTCGTCCATGCGAATGGCTGAACCTTCCACACAAACCATGCTTATTGTTTGGCTGAATTTACTTACATTCATTAAGCCTGGTCACTTTAAATTGACGCTGTCACTCACTAAGGCATTCACTTTAGCAACAGCCATTTTGACTTTTTAGTGTTTTCAAGGATTTGCACTTCTGCTGAGATGTCTTGCATGGTTCTCACCTAATATCTGAGCTATCTGAACTCCACTCTATTGTCATTGACTAATTGAATGGAAATCCTTCCTTGGCAAAGACCTGCAAAGGAAACACAATTACCTCCCTGGTGGTGAGTTTGGCTCTAAAATTTACCCATATGCAATAATAATTAACAAAGACTATGCAAACCACATATTGGCAGGTAAATGCTAATTTGGTCTACTATGTAAATTCCAACCTTCTGAAGTGGTCTTTCCAGTATACCAGTATCGTACTGAATTCAGATTAATATTTTTGTAATAGTCACATTTGTAATAGAATAATGTCCGTAAAAGTCCCATTTTTACTGCAGTGGAACAATGAAACATAATGCTGTCTTTGATTCTGATGTATGCATGTGCTGTGTGATGTCAAATTAATAATCACGTTATTCAATAATATAATTTCCACAATTTCTGAAATGTATACATGAGATATGTGGATGTATTCATAAATGCTTGCCCCATAAGTGCTCAATAAAAGCTATTTTTCTTTTCATGCCAGAGTCAAATGGTTGATCTTCAAATCTGTCACTCCATTATAAATAGCTTGACATCACTGTCATGGTGAGCCACCAATATGCCATCACTAACTTTTTCTTGGTGGGCTCATTTTCATGTGTCCTTAATGAACAAGACCAGTCAAGTTTGTGTTAAAACAAAGGAATGCACCGCATATACCACCTTAGAATCAAATTGGTCTCCAGAAACAATTCTTCAGTTATTTCATCTGCAAAGGCTTTTCCTCAAGCCAACCTTTTACTTTTTACTGTAAGCTCTTTCACCTTCTTGTACCCCTCATACACTTTTTCCGCCTTCAACAATTCATTCTTTTTTACTACATTGAAGTTATTGTCAATGTCAGACAACCCAACAACAGCTATGTTTGTCATATCTTGTCGTGTAGTTCCTATATGGTCTAAAACGTCTCCTCCAAAATTTCCAAACCTTGGTTCAATGAGACCCTGAACTCGGAGTGACGCCAGCTAAGAGTTGCAGAGCGCCTATGGAAATCAGCACCCACCACTGATAACCTTGATCGCCTTAGAAGGTTAAGGAACTCATACAACAGGAAGATTCTTAAGGCAAAGGCAGACTTTTTCAGAACCCAGCTGAACAAAGCAATCAACCGTCCCAAAAAACTCTTTGAAATTGTCAAGCAACAAGCATGCAACACGACTAACTCTAGGGAACTAAATGACCTGGCTACACCTACATGTGATGTGCTTGCCAATTTCTTCTGCGAAAAGACTAAGGCCATTGAGCTCGACATCCAATCCAAGAAGGCCCTCCCACAATCTATGGCCCAAGATACTAAATGTAGCGCTCTACTCGAAGTCCATTTTAATATTCCAGGCGAAGTCACAAAAAACAATGCCTCATGGCACACCTTCTCGCCAATCTCTCAACAAATAATCGATAACACTCTTCAAGCAATCAACCCCTCCAACCACTTCTCTGACCCCCTGTCTCCTGCCCTATTCAAAATGTTAAAAACAACTATTCTACCACTATGGGCAAAAATTGTAAACGCCTCTCTGAGACAAGGCGCCATTCCGGACTGTCTAAAAATTGGGCAGGTCACACCTATACTAAAGAAACCTGACGCCACCCCATCTGATCTCAACAACTACCGCCCTATATCCAACATCCCCACTTTGGCGAAACTGATGGAGAAATGTGTACAAATTCAATTATGCAACCATATTGAGAATTACAACCTCTTAGACAGTCACCAATCTGGCTTCCGTCAAGGTCACAGCACAGAATCTGCACTCACACACGTTATGGACGACATACTAAAAATGCTTGACCGCAACGAGTCATGCCTAATGATACTCCTCGACTTATCCTCCGCCTCTGATATGGTCAAGCATGACAACCTTTTGTCCCTATTGGAACGAAGGATGGGCCTCTCGGGCACAGTGTTGCAATGGTTCTCCTCCTTCCTAAATAACAGAACACAAAGAATCAAGATGAAGAACTCACTCTCGCAACCCTCCCTGGTCACCCTGGGTGTCCCTCAGGGATCAGCCTTATCACCCATTCTTTTCAACCTACTAATGGAGCCTTTGGCGAATACACTGAAATCAGAGAACATTCTATATCACCTGTATGCGGATGACACCCAACTGTATTTGAAAATCTCCACTCCAGAAGACCTCATTTCCCTCAATACTATTCTACTGAACACGCAAAGCTGGCTCACTAACAACCACCTCATGCTGAATACCCAAAAAACGGAATTCATTCTCATCTCTCCACCGAACCACACACCTAAGATAGACCTATGGTTAAAACACCTAACCTCCTTTGACTGTGCTCCCCTCATCATTGACTCAGAAAAATCCCTAGGAATCACCATAGACAAACATCTGAATATGCAGACGCACATCTCTAATGCCACCAAGGGAGCTAATCACAAGTTGAGTATACTAAGGAAACTCAAACCCTTCCTCCCTCAGGCCGACCTAAAAATGGCAGTGCAAGCCCTAGTGCTACCAAGATTAGACTATGGAAGCACCACTCTTTGCGGTCTCCCCAAATACAAGCTGGCTCCGCTGAGGGCATCACTTAATGCTGCGGCAAGACTGGTATCAGGAACGAAAAGAAGTAGCCACATCTCTCCGACCCTGAAAGCCTTGAACTGGCTGCCCTATGAGGCAAGAATACACCTAAAGGTTGCCTGCATGACCCATAAAGCACTACATAACAATACACCCAGTTACCTAGCTCTAAAGCTAGAAAGGTCGGGAGGTTGCAGACAACTTCGAAGTGCGAGTACTTTACTTCTGAAACCACAATCCTTCCATAAGAAGAGAACTGGTTGCAGAGCTTTCTCAGGGATTGCACCAAAGATTTGGAACTCCCTACCTCCAGTGGTGCGTGGAATCTCTTCCTTTACTGCATTCAAAAAAGAAGTAAAAATACTACTAATGAACAAATTCACGTCCTAAGTCTTAACTCCAGGCTGACACTGAGTCACATATACGATCCGCATATCATTGCCTACCTCCGGTGGAATGAATGAGATTATTATATGTAAGATTACTACCACAGCCACTTAATGCTTAATAACTGTATTCAGTTTAAAGCCTAGTTGGCCTCGGGTCTCCTATATTATCCATATACTGTATACCCATGGTGAATCGAAGGAGTATATTATATGTATGTTTATAAGCACAACCACCTAATGCTCAATAACTGTATATTGTGCAATGCCATGCTGATTCCGGATCACCTATGTTTGTTATCCATGTATTATACATCTCTTTTGTTCGTAATGACACTTTTCAAATGCTTGTATACTACCTCATCCGTCTATGTTTTATACTGTATACTGTAAAGCGCTCTGATACCCTCGTGGGTCACGTTTGCGCTATATAAAACTTTATAAATAAATAAATTAAATAAATATATATAACCTATACAGAATCTGCGCGTTCGGATAACATGAACTGTGGGCTTGGTGGCAGACTGACTCTGAGCACCCCCACCGAAAATGTTAGCCTGTTTGCATTAGCTAGCTCACAGTGCCACTAGTGTCTCCTCTTATCGGGGAGAGAATAGTTTCTGGCAACCTCAGAACATGACAACCCTGATCCCTCAGGATCGTGGAAACAATATACTACTTTTCGCTCAGTCACTCGTGCTCACTTATCCGATCTCAGAGAGCTACACAGAAGAAACAGTCAGGGGTGTTACAGTAAGAATTTATTGCACAGTTGTTCTTCTAGTGTAAAATAGATGTGCTGCAACAACCGTAAGACAGTAGCAGATATATATGATTAGCAGTACAGTGAAAATAAAAGGATAGTACAGTTCTACCATCTTGCAATAATCATGAATACATACATGAATATAAAATGCTGAATAAAAATGCGCGTACTCCTACGATGCCTATCTAGATGGACCTAAGTGTACCTAGCATGTGAGTAGGTGTGAAGCCAAGAATCCCTCTAGGATTTGGTCGAACCCCATTACCTGGAGAGAGAGAGTGTGTGGGACCCGGTCCTGGTCTCGAGTTGGACACCCCGCAAGGGAGGTGTTAGGCCACTGTCAGCTGGAGCGTCTGCATGCAGGAGCCTCAGCGTCTCTGGTCAGTGTGTCGGCCTGGAAGTCTCGGTTCCCTCTACTAACCCTAGCAAGATGTGCTGTATTTATACAAAAAGTATCTCGGGTTTCTTTGTCCCTTGTTTCTTGTATTAGCCATTGTTGGATTTGAGGATGACGTATGGGATGAACCTTGTACGTAGATATCATGCAGGTGGTGTAGCCCATGCCTGGTTTCCAAGAACCCTCATGAATATTCATTCATACTGTATGAGTCCATTGATGAAGTTATAGGACACTATTGTTCAGGGAAAACCCTCCTTCTGCGCCCAGGACTAGAACTAGGTAAAGGTTCAATCCTAAAGGCTCGTTACTGTGTAGTGTAAGGGAGATAATGTAGGTGAAGGTGTATGATATTACCCGGGCCTATATTAGGGTATCTATATGAAACATAAGACCCACTCTTCTTCCAAACAGTCAACAATGATAAAAATGCTAGCGAAATACTGGTTTTACTAGGTAGCAGCGCATAAAACTACCAGTAAGCTTCATAAAATATAGTCATTAAAACCATTTAAAAACAGTCTAATCGGGGGGAAGAAAAAATTATTTTCGAAAGCTAATATCGGAAATTTCACTTTAAGCCAAAGTTCTAGTTGAGTTCGTTTATATAAGTCAAACCACTACAAGCGTCAGAAGGCCATGCTTTTCCAGCGAAAGTGTCAATTTGAGGAAGTGTTCCAAATTTAGCTGAGACTTGAAATTAAAAAGGAAAAATTCCGAATACTTTCCCAGCACACGATGAGCCAATTATAGATTAAGTGTCCTGGCTGGGAGAAGCAATGTCGTTGTTGCTTGCCGCTGCAGAGGACGGTCCTTGTAACACCTCGCAGAGTACGTCAATGGAGCACAAATGATATTCAGAGCTGCTAATAACTGGTGTAGAGGCAGCCGGTGCTGTTGTCGAAACCTGAGTGCTAGTGGAAGAGCTGATGCTCAACCCCGTTGTAAAAGGCACCTGTGGATTCTCGAGGAATGCAGCCATCAAGATGGGAATACGCTGGGGACATTGCCGAGCATGGGCCCTCAGGGGTTCTAGCCTGGTATTCAAGTCCGCAGGCGTGTCCGATGCAAGTGTCAGACAGAGATCCAACACGCATTCTTCACCGCAAAACAGGCATCGAAGAACAGGTAAGATGCAGTCCATCCAGACTGGTCTAAAGTGTTCCAAATTTAGCTGAGACTTGAAATTGAAAAAGGAAAAATTCCGAATACTTTCCAAGCACACGATGAGCCAATTATAGATTAAGTGTCCTGGCTGGGAGAAGCAACGTCGTTGTTGCTTGCCGCTGCAGAGGACGGTCCTTGTAACACCTCGCAGAGTACGTCAATGGAGCACAAATGATATTCAGAGCTGCTAATAACTGGTGTAGAGGCAGCCGGTGCTGTTGTCGAAACCTGAGTGCTAGTGGAAGAGCTGATGCTCAACCCCGTTGTAAAAGGCACCTGTGGATTCTCGAGGAATGCAGCCATCAAGATGGGAATACGCTGGGGACATTGCCGAGCATGGGCCCTCAGGGGTTCTAGCCTGGTATTCAAGTCCGCAGGCGTGTCCGATGCAAGTGTCAGACAGAGATCCAACACGCATTCTTCACCGCAAAACAGGCATCGAAGAACAGGTAAGATGCAGTCCATCCAGACTGGTCTAAACGATATGAACCAAGAGGGACTCAGTTCCCGTAGGCGAGGTGTGCCCAGATGTTGTACCATGCGCTCACGGTATTTGCATTCCAGGAGCGCTTTTGCCATCTCGTTGGTGATTGGGCCGTCCATTGCGCAGCAGAAAAATGACAATCAGGATTCCTGCGATAGAAAGCAGGATCAGCGGAAGACCTCCAAAAAACGCTTCCCAATACGGAGTGTATAAAATTTGGAATAACTCCGAGGATTGTCTGAAAGGTGCTTAGAAATCCTGACCCTATGGTCTTAAATAGTTGTACAATACCACTCGTATCAGACATATTAAAGATACGACCCACCATTTCTGCTAAATGAAAGGTGCAGTTTGTACGTATAAGTGCCTGTACCTCAGTCAAGGTCCTTGCGATTTGAAGATCGAAGGTCTCTCGAGTGGAGGTTAAGGGTACTATTTGCTGTAAAAGCATGGCTTTCAGTCTGCTCAAAGTATCAAACTGAATAAAGGAAACATTCAACGAAGGCCATAACGGCGCCTCCCTGACTGTATTCACTGGGGGAAACAATACTTGCATACAGCAAGTAACCCTGGAGTTCACAGTGACCAGATAGGCAATGCCCAGAAGCATCCCACAGCAACCTTGATCGTTCAGCATCAAGTAACTCCCATTCGAGAGCAGCCTGAATACCGGAGTAATCACGGCCGCTGGAGTCCCTTTCATGTGGAGGACAAGTTCGCTACTGAACCATTACAAGCTCCGTGCAGGGAAATATCCTGGCACATGAGAGAACCGCTTAAAGCGTTCTTGCAGTTTGTACCGCTTAGAAACACTTCTCGATCCCCACTCCGGCATTGAAATCTGTACAGTAATTCCCAAGATTCCTTAATGTATTCCTTACCCAATTTTGCAAATTCACCTGCCTGCCTTTGCTCAAGGGAATTCTGAAACTGAAAAGCAGTGACCGGTATAGGAACTGCTGTAATGTTGACTGATGACAAGTCTCTTTGTTCACGATGTGAGGACTGATGTGGTTTCAGAATCAATTTTACTGTTTCGGCTGCAGGTCTTTGTTGAAGTTATCATCCATCAATAAGCATGCTAAAAGTTATAACTAAGCCTAGCCAGAAAAGAAAAAATAGTATCCCAGTAATTACCCAGAGTTCTACCCAAGGCGATACCAGGTAAGTCTTTTTGAGAAAGTTCAGAAAGTCTTTAGCTTGTTGTTTGCATGATTTTTGGGCTGGCGTCATTTCAGGTTCACTTGGATCCAAAGAAAACGTACCAAAGTTCATAAAGTAGCCAGAAGCAGTTTGATCAATTGTAGGAATTGCATCGGGATTTGTTGAAATCACATTTTGCTCTTGTCGAGGCATGTTGACGTAGACGTCTGTATTTGGTCTAATTGCAACTTGTGTGTTATTTTGAATTGAATTTTGAAGATGAACTTACGGTTCAAGGGGAACGAGTTCCATAGCATTGTTGCATAGTCCTTCATTCCGTACAGGAGGCTCTTCGAATGTGATGAGTGTTTCTGTTTGAACTTCTTGGATTGTAGCTAGAGGAGGGAGTCTGCTACTGTGGAGTCCACGAGGCCTACTGTGAAGTATCGGCCACATAGTGCGGTTTGATTAAGTCGATTGAGACAAATCTTTTCTCCTTTTTTCCAGCAAGAGGTGGCAAAAGTACAGTTCTTGCTCCTTGAACTGCTAGGACAGGTACAGGCTTTCTGTATGATGGTCCAAATTCTTTTTTGTCTGCTATTTTCTCTCTGACTAGATCCCCAACCTTTGGGATCCAGACAGGTCTTGCAGTTTTTGCCTTGACTTCCCCAGTGGCGGTCTGTTTCTGGAGGACGTTACTTTGTTGTGTCCTGAATTATTTAGATCCTGTAAAACAGCCAAACGATCATGGTCATCAAATGGTTTCTCATTCACCACTGTGCCTTCACTATCAAGATCAGATACCCACATTCTTGTCCCAAATAGGACCTCGTAAGGAGTGACACCCCCTAGAGAACTTCTTGGCTGGTTATTGAGAGCTCGCTGTACCCCATATATGTGATTGACCCAACTACCGCCCTTGCCTAATACCCTAGCTGTTAAAGATTGCTTTAGGTCCCGTTCTTCCTCTCCACAACCGAATTTCCCTCAGGATGGTACGGAGAGGAGTACCGCAATGCTACACCCATACTTTCCATGGCCTCTTTGTAAGCCCGAGAGCTAAACGCCGGGCCACGGTCAGAATGTAACATGCCAACTGCGTATGTCCCGATAAAGACTCGCAAATCTTTGATAACAGTTTGAGCGTCAGCTGAGCGCTGAGGCCAAACCCATAGGAATCTTGAGCATGAATCCACTTCAACCATGATATACTTGTAAGCCCCATCTGATTGTAAGGGGCCGCAGTGGTCCAGATATACACAAGCGAGAGGTCTGTCTGATTTTAATAACGCTGTATGTGCCGGGCGTGCTATGGTGGAGCCTTTCATCTGCTGGCAGATGTCACATTTCAAGACGTAATCTTTAGTTTGTTTTGTTAGACCTGGCCACCAGTAGCGCTGTTTCAACAATGAAATAGCCGCTGTAACGCCTGTATGCGCATAGCCCAAACCCTCGTGTGCTGCAATAATCAACCCTTGTCTATGATCCATATCTGGTATTACTCTGTCCCCCACTCCAGGAATCTGAGCATATGGAATGTTGTTTGCATCTAACTTGTAGGAGTACTTGAGTGGAAATTTCTTTGGTACTGCTCCGCTGTTTTTGCTTGAAGCAATAACAGCCACCATAATCTCACCGTCTATCCTCGTTTTTGAACGAGTGATTGCAGCTACGGAAGCCGTTCATACAGCCCCCTTTGCGGCTTCATCAGCCAATGAATTCCCTTCAACGTGAACGCCATCACGTTGATGACTCAGTGTATGGAGCACGTGAGCCCTCGGTAGTTCGTTCTTCAACTCAACTACCTATTCCCATAGCATTTTATGCTTAATTGTGCTACCTTTTGCGTCCTTGAACCCGTTTTGTTCCCAATTATGTAAATATTCATTGTATGATTGTACACAGTAAAAGGAATCACACACTATAAGTGTGGGGAATTCGTGATCCGTATTCACCAGTGCTAGTATTAGTGCTTTTAACTCTGCCAACTGAGCCGTGCAGTCTCCTAGAGATTGCGTTTTGGTGCAACTTGGATGGAATTTTCCATCCTGCATGCGCCCTTTAATGATTGCACATGCTGCGCTGTATTGTTGCTTACTCCCTATGGCTGGTTGAGCAGATCCGTCAGTGTAAATTATATATTCATACTGATCTAGAGGCAAGATTTCATTCGGCAGAGGGTATTCTTGTTTGTATTGCAGAAATGCTTGTGTTTTTAGACTTGGATCAAATCTGTATTCAACATCCGTTGCAGTAAGAGAATTAGCCCATTGTATCCATCTCGGATGTAAGGCTTTTGCATTTGGAATGCTATCCTTCGTAATAGCTTCTAAAGCTGGTACTGATGTTACGACAATTATGCGCTTTCCCTGAGCCAGTGCTCTTTCTCTTGCTACAGCGGTGTCAGGGACTGTCCGGGACTATGTGGGGAACACAATCAGGGACTTGGGCAAGGACTGGGAACTGGGTAGAAAACGTACATAGAAAGAGGAGTACAGCGCTGCCCAGGATCATACAGGGAGTCAGAGGAGAAAAAGGGATCCAAAGGGGAAGCCTGTACAAGTGAACAAGATGGGTAAGACTCAGAAAGGAAGGGGCACTCACGAGGCAATTTAGCATTCAGAATAACTACACCCAGGATGAATGTGCAAGACATATATATGAAACAACATTAACAATATAGGGGTGTGGGGTAAAGCACTCAGGAGCTCCACACGGTAAGACTGAAGCTCAGTAAGTTCCTCACCCACAATTGCTGTTACAGATACTGACTGAAAATACCCACATATAGGATATGTATGCAAAGGCAGGGTCTGTGGAGCTTATACCTATGGTGATGTTATAACAGTAACTCAAAGACAATACTCACAGTGAACGAGAAACACCACCTAGGTAGTCAGCTGTGCCCACGGATCCTGGCGATCAAACAGGAACACGCAAGGCGGTAACAGCAAAGGGGTAGAACTAAACACAAGCACAATAGACAAGGAGCTAGCAAGGAGGAGTGCTTAACAGGAAAGGAAGGAAATCAAAGGGCACACTTGGCCGAAAGCAGGTAACAAACATACGAGGTAACAGAAGCAAGAGAAAGACAGCAAACTAGAACTGGAACCAAGGAAATGGGAAGAAAGGCAGGGACTGGAAAAGGATATACAGAAGGGGAGGCTACAAGGGTATACTAGAATAGTGCAGGTTCAGGAATCAAGAAAACAAAGCATAGAAGGCAGTGCTGGGGCAGGAACAAGAATTGAGCAAAAGCTCAGGAGTCAAAGTAGCACTGCAGCTAGTGCTAGTACAGGAGAAGGGAAACTGCTGCAGGTCAGGAACAAGGAATGCCAAGGCTCAGGAGTCAGGATAGCACTGCAGGCAGTGCTCGGTCAGGAGAAGGGAAACTGCTGCAGGTCAGGAACAAGGAATGCTAAGGCTCAGGAGTCAGGGTAGCACTGCAGGCAGTGCTAGGTCAGGAGAAGGGAAACTGCTGCAGGTCAGGAACAAGGAATGCTAAGGCTCAGGAGTCAGGGTAGCACTGCAGGCAGTGCTAGGTCAGGAGAAGGGAAACTGCTGCAGGTCAGGAACAAGGAATGCTAAGGCTCAGGAGTCAGGGTAGCACTGCAGGCAGTGCTAGTTCAGGAAACAGGAAAATAGCTACAGCTCAGGAAACAAGGAGTCAAGAGAGCACTGCAAGCAGTGCAAATCAGGAACAAGAAATAGCTGAAGCCCAGGAACAGGAACTAATAACCATAGCTCAGGAACTCTGGAAACAAGGTAGCACTGCAGGCAGTGCTAATTCAGGTACAAGGAATAGCTATAGCTCAGGAACTCAGGAAACAAGGTAGCACTGCAGGCAGTGCTAATTCAGGAGAAGGGAAACTGCTGCAGTTCAGGAACAAGGAATACTAAGGCTCAGGGGTCAAGGTAGCACTGTAAGCAGTGCTAATTCAGGAACAAGGAAAACAGCAGCAGGTCAGGAAAAAGGCAGAACTAAAGCTCAGGAAACACTGGAAACAATAGCAAAAGCTCAGGGAGCACTGGAAACAAGGATCGGTCTCACCGGTAAACAGCTACAATGACCAACCCTGGGCTGAAGGGAGCTGGGGCTTAAAAGAGCTCACAGTAATCACATGCAGCAGGTGTGAGCAGGCTAGCAGCAGCCAGCCACAGGTGAACTGAATTCCTCCACCCATCCTTGGCCTGCAGGGGTGGAGACAAAGCAGTGAGCAGGGAATTCTGGGTAATGGAGTTTCAGGCATGAACAGGATGGCTTCCACAAAACCCGGCATGGATTGGGAATGGATGTCAATTCCCAAATAGTGTCTAAAGGGCTGGAAGTCAGTATGTACATGAAGGGGAGGGTCTGGAAGCATATTTGAATACTGGAAAGCCCCACAATTCGGCCCCCTGGTGGTGGGCACGAGAGCACAGGGAGTGAATCGTGACAAGCGGTCTGAACTGCTGTCAGGATTTTTTCTGTTGAAGCGAAACGCATCTCTGCGTTTGTGTACAGGTGTGATTTGTAAGCGATTGGTACTGTTTCGCCTTCATTGAAGGTTAAGTTGGTGTACCCGCATTGACCCGCTATTACACGGATCACTAAGTTGCGTACGTTTACCCACGTCTGTAAGTGTTTTGAAGCTATCATGTCTTCTTGTAGTGAACGTAGAATGCTTGTGTGTTCCTGTGTCCATTGTCTAACTGAAAAGTCAGGTTTTATTAAGTCGTAGAAAGGTTTTACTCTTTCCGCGCAATCCAAAATGTATGTTCTGCCGAAATTTAGGAATCCCAGTATTGATTGTAAATGTTTTAATGATTTTGGAGGTTGGAGCAGCGCACACTTTTCTAAAAAGTTAGCTGCCAGACTTTTCCCTTCACTTGAAAGCTCATATCCTAAAAACAGGACTTTGAGGTGGGCGATTTTTGATTTTTTAAAATGAAATTTGTAGCCCTCAGAGGCGAATCCCATAATTATGGTGCTCACCCTTGTCAAGTGCCTTTTTAAGTCATCGTCCATCAGAAAAATATCATCCACATAGGACAATGCTTCCTCATCAAAATTTTGGAGTAACACAGTTATTCTTGCTGAAAATACCCCCGGGCTATTCTTATACCCTTGAGGGAGACGACAAAATTGTCGCTGGGACCCTAACGATGAGAATGTGGTCAAATACCTGCTTTCAGGCGCTATATTTTGGCAGAAAAATCCATTTGAGATATCAAGCGTAGTTTTGTATTTTTTCCGCACAATGTTATTCATTAATGCAGCACTGTGTGCATTTTGGACAGCGAACGTCTTAGTGCAAGTGTTTAAATGTCTGTAATCTAAAACTAGACGATATGAGTTGTCCGGTTTTGATACGGGAAACAAAGTATTGTTCATTGGTGAGGTGCAAGTTTCAATCATCCCTTGGTACTCAAGTTGATCTAAGATCTCCCTGACCTGTTTTTTAGCTTCTTGCTTTATTGGACATTGTCTCTGTGCATTTGGTGAAACTTTTAACGGGATCACGTGGTGGGTTGAATCCTCATCCCATCCGGCATGATTTTTGTACAATGCTGGAGCTAGGGTAACTGCCCACTCCCGTGCATATGTGTGTTTTAAATGAATGGGAACAAGGTCGGAGACGGCTGGAAAAATTACCGTTTCTCCCCTAGGGCACTCCATAACGAATGCTGGCGGCCAATCTTGCTCAGCTAATAGGATGTCATAACCAGATGACAGATTCTTCCAAAAGAGACCTTTAACTTTCCTGGGCTTGTCCCCCTCCATTTGGAGTGTTATTTCGTGTAACTTATGTGGGAAGCTCACCCTTGTATCTGGTGTTTCCACCGTGATGTAATCATTCAAGTCCGCTGTCACCAGAAATTCCATCAGGTTCTGGCGAGCTATTGTTACTTCTGCTGCGCTGTCTAGCATCGTCTGAGACCATTCCCCGTTCAGAAGTTGTGTCCTCAGAATTCTGGGCATGTCTGATCTTTGGACCTGCAACTTTCTTCTTCTTAAACTGAGGTTTTGATTTTGGCTTTTCTTCTTTTTTGGAAGTATAGTCTTGAGCGTGCTGCTTGTCTCTGGACTTTGTACGCTCTTCTTTGTGTCTCGACCTTCCTTCTCTCTCAGAGTTTTTCGTCGAGCCCTGAAAGGAACGAGAGGAACGTGTATCAGTATCCTGATACCTGTCAGGTTTCCTAATATTATCCCTATTCCTGAGGTTGTACCTCTTTTCAGAGGGCTCCTGTGGGGGAGATCTGCCTTGGGATTGAGATCTGTTTCCTTAAAATTTTTGTTCTTTTTTATTATCCCACTTCTTTTTAGAAGAAGCAGGTGTCTGCTTGGTTGTGATTTTAAAGCTTTCCCACCTAAACTGTCTCTGCCTAATTCTGCATATGCAGTTTCAATTATTTTAGGTAGTTCGTGTTGTTGATCTAACGGATGAACGCCGTTAGGCGTTGGCGGATTGCCACTGAAGCTGCTTCCCCTTTAATATTAGCTAGTATTATGGCTGATACCTGGTCATAATTACCTAGTAACTTCATCCCTAAGTTTAGGGCAGGCTCTGCTCCGTACTCGTTTTGTGTTTGTCTTGATACAGCTGGTAGTACAGCTAATGACGGGATACCATGAGTTCTGGTATAAATGGCAGCAAAGACTGTACCCCAAGTGGTACAATCCTCTAATTGTGGTGTTTCATACGGGGTAGTATTCGGGAATACTGCCTCTAGCTGCGTTATTTTCTGAGCTACCCAGAATCGTATTTGTTCACGTTTTGCGGGCATTTTACCCATTACCGCGTGTAATGTTTGTGGTGTGATTTAGTTGCTGTACCCTGAGATTGAGTACCATTTGTTGCAACTGTTGCTGGTTGGACTGTGAGAGTCCTCATGACGAATTGTGTCAAGTTTCTGTAGATTTTAATTAAATCCTTGTGTTGTATGAGTAAATCTACCGTGGCATTGTGTCAATGTCAGGATGTGGTGTGTAAGCCGCTAATATCGGCCATGTTGCCCCCTCTCCTTCGAGCGGGCCTAATCTTACTCTACTTCTTTTGTGGGGTAGGGCGCCTTTAAACCAGTATAAGAGTTCCTGGTACGTGAGTAGAACCTCTATGTCCTCGAACGGACCATATTCCACTGGTGAATCTCCTTCTGTATAGTAGTGAAATGTCTGTGTTCTCGCATCTGCTTCCGGGAATGTAACCCACGAATAAAATACCTCTGTTTTGTTTGATTCGTGTGCCTCAATCACGAAAACTACTAAGCCACCCCTAGCTGATAAACCATTTCCTAACAGTTTCAGGGTGATTGTACGTCTGAATTTAGGTGCAATTTGAATTGCGTTTAAATCTTCTTCTCCGTCTGAGATGTGTAGATTTACTACTGGGTCATCTCCTGTCTCAGTCATTTTTGTAAAGAAGAAGTTTGTTCAAGGGAACTAAGATAAGGTTTCATGCACAATTTTAGGAACACTGTGACCTTCAAGCTTGATTAACCAACTGCCAATAAATAGGATGTTTTCGCCTACTCAGCTGTGGTGGAATTTGTGCCCACCCACTCCAGACGTCTCTGGTGTTTTGTGAGTAGGGGTCTCTGAGAATAGCACGACTGAACTACTCAGATTCTACTGTTAAATAAGTACCCAACTAACGTTGGACGCCATGTCGTGTAGTTCCCAGTCGCGGCTCCTGGAGGGAGTGCTGCGGGGCGGTGGGGCAGGGTGGGGGGTAGTAAACTCCAGTATACGGCCGAACGGAGGTAAGTACATAAATAAGTAAATAAAACTAATTACATTGCGCGCGCCGCATCGCCATTTGGCGTTGCAGCGCGCGCAATGTAATTCGTTTTATTTATTTATTTATGTACTTACCTCCGTTCAGCCGTATACCGGAGTTTACTACCCTCCACCCGGCCCCTCCCCCGCCCCACTGCCCCGCAGCACTCCCTCCAGGAGCCGCAACTGATAGTTCCTATATATAACCTATACAGAATCTGCGCGTTCGGATAACATGAACTGTGGGCTTGGTGGCAGACTGACTCTGAGCACCCCCACCGAAAATGTTAGCCTGTTTGCATTAGCTAGCTCACAGTGCCACTAGTGTCTCCTCTTATCGGGGAGAGAATAGTTTCTGGCAACCTCAGAACATGACAACCCTGATCCCTCAGGATCGTGGAAACAATATACTAGTTTTCGCTCAGTCACTCGTGCTCACTTATCCGACCTAAGAGAGTTACACAGAAGAAACAGTTGGGCGTGTTACAATAAGAATTTATTGCACAGTTGTTCTTCTAGTGTAAAATAGATGTGCTGCAACAACTGTTAGACAGTAGCAGATATATATGATTAGCAGTACAGTGAAAATAAAAGGATAGTACAGTTCTACCATCTTGCAATAATCATGACTACATTTTTTCTGCAAAATAAAGGTAGATACATTATCTGTTTTTATAATAATCTTTTTTGTCTTTTATGCATGTCCATATTTTAGTTCAACTTTGAACCTCTCACCTGGACATATTCCCTCTCTTACAGAGCCCCCCCAGCTGGCACTATATACGTATTCTATATCCGGAAGGTTCTACTTGGTTTGCTGGGTGACCTGTTTCAGTTCCATCTATTGATTTACAAAATCTAAAGAACTTATACGCTTTTAGGTATATTATCGGATGTCCTTATATACCCTATGATATCTTTTTGATAATAGAACATTTTCTATGTTGTAGCTAGACACATTATAGATGATATCTTATGTGTTGTTTTAATTCACAGTATCCACATTCCCTACTTGAAGTATCCCTCGTTTTCAAAACAAAACTTTTTATGATCTCCTACTAAATTTTAATAGGTAATTATCTAACTAAAAGATATTTCTGCGATTAAAATTACCATCGTTTAAGCCATATTATAATCAAGATTCTATGTGCTTTCGCTCCTTGTCACAATAGGTAATTCACTTACCTTGGGTCCAAATATCCAATTCTGGTCCCACATATATACTTACTTATTTTGGTAAGTTTCTCTTTTAATTAGGTATATTCATAGTGCTACGAGAGTCTTATACTCTGTTTTCTACTTACTTCTTCCCTTTCTTGTTATATATCCAGCTCTATATCTAATCGCTTTAGTTACTGGTATTAAGGGTCTGTATGTTTTTCACTCTATTGGGTTTACTTTATTCTTTGATTCTTTCAGATATGTTTAATTAACACAATTACTGTTCTTTAGGGGTTTTTCTACTAGTCTCTACACAGAAATCACATTTGTTTTATCAGTGAATTGTTTTGTTATCTATGCTTGGAGTTTATTTTAGGCTTTTTTCCACTCAGTGCACTAATTTGTATTTATGATACATATATGTATTTATTTTATGTTTTGTCTAGGTCTATTTTGTGGCTGTCCTGAAGAAGGCGCTCCAAAGCCGAAACGCGCGTAGACAAATTAAGAACTTGTCCAACATCTAGCCACTATGTTTTAAATAAGATAAATTCATTTTATGTTTATTTGTTTGTGTGTTTTATATTTGATTTTTGTACATTGAATTACGTCACATTTGTTTGTATAAATGTATTTTATATTTTTGTGAATATGTTGTTTAACACAGCAAGTTTCAATAATTTTGATTTACACAGTTTTTAGCATGAATTTATAAATAAAAAATTAAGATTTTAAATGAATGTTTAGTGCACTGAGTTTATATATACATCAATGAGCCTGTTGTAGGTCTTTCCATGACCAGTTAAGTACCTAGGTTTTTTGCTTCAACTTGCATTTTCCCTGCCCTAGGACTTATCGTGCTTTGCAGGGGGTCCCTTTTGTGTCTCAAATAATCATGAATACATACATGAATATAAAATGCTTAATAAAAATGCGCGTACTCCTACGATGCCTATCTAGATGGACCTAAGTGTACCTAGCATGTGAGAAGGTGTGAAGCCAAGAATCCCTCTAGGATTTGGTCGAACCCCATTACCTGGAGAGAGAGTGTGTGGGACCCGGTCCTGGTCTCGAGTTGGACACACCGCAAGGGAGGTGTTAGACCACTGTCAGCTGGAGCGTCTGCATGCAGGAGCCTCAGCATCTCTGGTCAGTGTGTCGGCCTGGAAGTCTCGGTTCTCTCTACTAGCCCTAGCAAGATGTGCTGTATTTATACAAAAAGTATCTAGGGTTTCTTTGTCCCTTGTTTCTTGTATTAGCCATTGTTGGATTTGAGGATGACGTATGGGATGAACCTTGTACGTAGATATCATGCAGGTGGTGTAGCCCCTGCCTGGTTTCCAAGAACCCTCATGAATATTCATTCATACTGTATGAGTCCATTGATGAAGTTATAGGACACTATTGTTCAGGGAAAACCCTCCTTCTGCGCCCAGGACTAGAACTAGGTAAAGGTTCAATCCTAAAGGCTCGTTACTGTGTAATGTAAGGGAGATAATGTAGGTGAAGGTGTATGATATTACCCGGGCCTATATTAGGGTACCTATATGAAACATAACAATCTTCCAGTTCATCTTCTTCACCATTTGTTTACCAGGGAGCATAGGATAAGTAATCTGCATGTGCATTAATTTTCCACAGAATGTTTTTATTCAACTTATTCAACTTGCATACCAACTTGACTATGAGAGCTGAGCCATTGCATCACGCTCTACAATCAGTACACTCGCTAGAGACTTCGGGTCAGTATGACTCATGAAAGACCTGCCTCACTAATGGTTTTAAACCTACTGATTATACAAAACCCCTAAATGTCCTCTTTATCTTTCACATAGCACTGTCCATTTGATCCAGAAGTGTTCGCTTGAAGTCTTTGATTTCCTTGACACTTCAAACAGGAGGCAAGCTCTGCATCAAGCCCTTGAGAATACTTAGAATGCAGAAAAAACAGTCTGGTCATTTCTCTGCCCAAGACAGAAGCAGCAACTGCAGGCCAATCCACTCCACACACACCACAGGCCAGTGCTCCTCCCACAGCTTTTCCAGCTCTTCTTCCTGGCAGCTTCTCTTGTTCAGAGTAATCCAAAGTTCTGGGGCCAGAGCCCCAATATTTATAACACGTTTCTCTTTGAAGTCAGCACAAAGAAAGTCTCTCTTGTACACCAGAACCAGTTCTGCCCTGTCCAGGCTAGGCACACTGCAGGAGGTAGAAACAGCATTGTGAAAGACAGACACAGCCCATTCAGGTGCTAGTGGCAACTCCTCCCACCACTCTAGCTGCAAGAAGATCTATTCAGCCAGGCTATGAGTCACTCAGGGAAAGCAGGACACACCTCAACCCCCTTTGTGTGACTGTCTAGAGTGAATGCACATCCCCAGCCCCTGACAGCTAAACCAGATGTTGATTCCACAAGCAGGCAGGGGATGTTTAAACAAGAAAATGCCCACTTTCTAAAAGTGGCATTTTCAAACACATATTTTGAAAACCAACTTTATTAAAAGATGTATTTCTAAATTCGGAGTTCAGGCAACCTAAACTCCAAATCTCTATCATGTCCCAATTGAAAGTTACTCTTGTACATTTTTACAAGGCAGCTCCAATGATAACCTATGGGAAAGATAGCCTTCAATAGTGAAAAACGAAATTGGCAGTATTTCACTATCATGACATGTAAAACACACCACTACATGTCCTACCATTCACATACACTGCACCCTGCCCATGGGGTTACATTGGGACTACTTTAGGGGTGACTTACATGTAAGAAAAGGGAAGGTTAAGGCATGGCAAGGGGGTGCCCTTGCCAGGTTGACACGACAGTTTAAAACTGCGTGCGCAGACACTGCAGTGGCAGGTCCGAGTCACATTTGAAAGGCTACTTATGTGGTTACCACAATCAGTACTGCAGGCCCACTAGTAGCATTTGATTTACAGGCCCTGGCACACTCACTGCACTTTACTAGGGACTTACCAGCAAATCATGGATAACCAATCATAATCACAATTTACACAGAGAGCATATGCACTTTACCACTGATCGAAATGGTAAAGTGCCCAGAGTCCTAAAGCCAACAAAAACAGGGACAGAAAAATAGGAGGAAGAAGCAAAACATTTTGGTAATAACCCTGCAAAAAGGCTAAGTCCAACAATAACTCATCAACCAATCTCAGCGCGGCATTCCACAACAACTGGCCTATCCCAGCATGGCACTTTATGACGTAACTCTTCACTTATTGCAGCAGTTCACCCTCCTTTACAATTTTCTTGTACATAAATTCTACAACTCTAGGCAAGCATAATAAACAAACACATTTTGTGTGCTCCACTAAAGATATTCAAAGTAGTTTATTCATACAAGAAACAATCAGAAATAAGGTTTTAACACTCTCCGACATCCTTACATACACACACACACAAATAAAATCTCAACCAGTGGGAAATCACGCTAAATGAAGTAACTTCCCCTTTGCGCAATAGGTTCCACTAACACCAATTAATATTAGTACAATCACAACTCAATAAAAACCATATCTCAATTGTGCAGACAAAGGTACCTCACAAAACTACACCACAAAACGTAAGCAGACAAATAACACCACAATTTCAACTGCTTATCCTGAGATTTAAGATTACTTTGAGTCCGATAACAACTGCTTCTGCTCAACATCTCAGCAAAGACCTCTATTATGCAAAACACAAAACACATAATCTCAACATAAAAACGCAAACTCTAAAAGACAATGGAAATGCATAACCCTATTGATACTCATACCTCCACCACTACAACCATCTTCGAAATCACAACTCCTTCAGTCTTCAAGTTGAGGCTTTGGGCTTAAAGGACATGGGCTATTCTACATTAGGGCAACTTATTTCAGGTCCTCTCTTTTGTGACACTGTTGGACTTGGCCCTTGTTGCAGGGTCATTCCAGAACTTTTTGCCCTCCTACTGTATTTTTTCTGACCTGTTGTTGTTGGCTTTATGACTCTGGGCACTTTACCACTGCTGATCAGTGCTAAAGTGCATGTGCTCCCCCTTGTAAACATGGTAAGATTGGTCTACATCTGTTTGGCATATTTAATTTTCTTGTAAGTCCCTTGTACAGTGGTATCCCATATACCCAGGGACTGTAAATTAAATGCTAGTGGTGGGCTTGCAGCACTGCTTGCGCCACCCACCGAAGTAGCCTTTCAAACCTGTCTCAGGCCTCTGCCGCTGCAGGGCCTGTGCGCGCAGTTTACTGCTGCAGGGACGTGGCATGTAAAGTGGTTGCCACATCTGCAACTCCCCTTTTACTACATATAAGTCACCCCTAAGGTAGGCCCCAGATAGCCCTATGGGCAGGGTGCTGTGTAGGTAAAAGTTAGGACATGTGCCTTAACTGTGTGGCATGTCCTGGTAGTGACAAACAGCCTATTTGGTTTGTCACTGCTGTGGGGCTGCCCTCTCATAAGTTTGCATTGAGGATTCCCTGATATGTGCTTCAGATGTAATTTACGTTGCAAGAGGGGTAGCATGACCATGTTTGGTACGTTTGGAATACTAGTGATAAATCCTGCTTATTGGTAAAAGCGGATTTGTCACTACTATTTTAGAAATGCCACTTTTTAGAAGTGGGCATTTCTGCATGCTTATGTGTCTTTGTGCCCTGCCTGGATGTGTATTCACCGTCTGGTTTGGACTGACAGGAGAGAGGGAAAGTGCTGTTATGGTGATATACAGGAATACAAAAGTCAGATACCACACAATAGGCACATGCACCACACAGCAGTTAACACCCTTCCTTTATCATGGTTTGACTGGGATTCGTATGTGGAATGAATGTGCCCAAACTACAAAACTATGTGTCCCAGAATGACCCAGGGTGGTCCAGTAAGAAATACCGTCGAACAGTATAAAAAGCACACCCTATGAATTGTCCAGTGCTTGACAATCCACTTCAGATTCTGTCCTACGTGTGAATCAGACCCGTGAGGATTCCTCCTATTCCTTGGATTCCATTTCTTTGTTCTGTTTCGCTCCCAGAAGGTGGAGGGAGTGTCTTCAGTGTCTCTTTGGAGAAGCCTCTGCCAAGTGAGACACCCGCCGAAGGAAAACTATCACATTTGTAATTCGTTGCGGTGGGAGCCGATGCCTCTGTTTGGCTCCTTCGTTGACCTTGGTTGGTTCTTCTCCCGCCGCCCGTCAGGATATCGAGCGGCTGGGAGTTTGCCAAAGCATCATTGAAATTAAGGAGACTGTGTGAGGTGAACGAGTGGCACAGAGTCTACTTAAGCGCGACCAGCTTGCGGAATCCACGCTGCCTGTGATGTTAACAAGCGGCTTGGAGTCTCCGTGAAAACTGTGGGTTCCCAGGAAACCGCTTCCTGTGTTCGTTTCCTGCCGCCCTTTGGTACACGAGTGGCTGGGAGGCATTTTTAGCAGGAGCCACTAACTCTCTGATCTAATGAGAAAGAGCCATGTGCCTTCTTGACTACTTTATCTGAGTTCATTTTTTGTCATTTCAAACCTTTGCTAACGCATGTCCTGACGTTTGGAGATCTGCAACTCGAGACATTTTTGTATTCTACGCTTGCCCTGTATTTTGAATTCTGGATTTATCTTTAATGCGGATGGCTGCAGAATGCGCAGCATATGCACACACAGAGATCACAACAGACTACCCTGCTTCTTCCTGAACGCACAAGCGGTGTACTGTGGGGTCTACGGTAGGGGTGGGCGGAATTTGCGTAGTCGCGCTACGCAAAGCTCCGCGAAACGGTAAAAAATCTCTGCGAGCACGCAAAAGTTCCGCGAACATGCAGAATTGCTTGTTCCGCCCGTTTGCAATGCTTTTTTCCTGTTCGCGAACGCTGTTTGCATGCTCGGGGAGAAATATCTCGCAAATTTTGAAAGCGCGAACAAGCAAAAAATTCTGCGAAGCCGCGGATCGCGGAATTTTTGGTAATTTTGCGTTCTCCGTGGAACGCGAAATTACCCAAATTACCCAAATTCCGCAAATTCCGCGAGCGGAACGGAATTTACCGCCCAGGCCTAGTCTACGGTAGCCTTTTTTCTTATCCTATTCCCCTTTTCCCCTATGTGGTATCTTTAAGGAGAGTGCCTCAAAATCGCTCTTGGCGGATAGAACTGGGGGGAGTAGTGGAATTAGCATCTCCATCACCCCTGCTGGTCAGATCCTCAGGTTAGTGGCATTCCTATTTGGGTTTTCTGACAGATCTAACATGTACATTCACTCTAGACAGTCACAAGAGGGTTGAGGTGTGTCCTGTGTTTCCTGGGTGGCTCAGCGCTAGGCTGAATAGACCTTAGCTGCATTTAGAGTAGCAGGAGGAGTTTCTCTTGCACCTGAATAGGCCTGGTCTGCATTTGGAGTGGTGGGAGGAGTTGCACATGTGCCTGCCTTCTACAATGAGGTCTCCCCCCCTGTGGTGTGGCTGGGGTCAAGGCTTGGGATGTGATTGAAGGTGTTGTGCACTTCTATACAGTGTTTGAAGTGCCCTCCAGAACAAAGACATTCTAACTATAAGTACAGGGGCTGTGACACCACAAATCTAGACAGTGCGTGGACTTGTAGCCAGCTGCTGCTGGTACTACAGACTGCACCAGAGGAGAAGCTTTTATGCTGTCAGGAGAAACCTCCACTTGACCTTTGCTGAACTGTGCTGCCCTGCTGGAAGGACTGCCTCTTGGCTGGCAAGGACACTGTGTGCTGGCCTGTTTCCTGCTCCCTGCCTGTGTGCCCCAGTGATCTCGCAGTGTTGGGTGACCTGCCCTATGGATTTGAGGGTCTAGCGCTTGGTGAGTGCTTTATGGCTCTGAAAATAGAGCATGGGGAGCACCTTTGAAGGCTGGTGGCCCTGCAGCTTGTGGCAGTGGAGCAACAGGAGTGTAGAGCTACTGCCGAAGAAGCGTTCTCCCTGTCGTGTTGCATGCATCGTTTCTGTTGATCTGCAGCCTGAGCTCTGCTATGTGGCCCCGGGCTGCAAGACGGCACCCAAACAGCGAGGAATCCCGACACTGGAGTGCCTGCCGACGTCAGAAGGGGGCGGGGCCAGGAGCACTCGGAAGGGACCAGTGCCTTGTGGCCTCCATTCAGCCGCTTCCCATCAGTAAAGGCCAAGGGGAGGGTGCCTGTCAGCAGTGGGTTCCGTCGAGGAGAGGTGTGTGGCGTTGAGGGCCATCCTCAATGCTGCCAAGAAGGAAAGGGTGAGGCAGGCCTGCTTATCTCAGACCCGGGCGGTCCCAATAGAGTTGCTCAGTGATCCTCGGTAGTGGAGTTTCTCAGCTGCCCTGCACGGCCGCGGGCAGCTGCTGTTTGCGCTCCTCACATGCGGGGAAGGCTGAGCCGGACCTCCCCGCAGATCATAGTAACTGTGCACCCCCTCCTCATTGGGTGCATACCTGGTGGGGTCGTCTGGCTGCCGTACTCCTTGGGGCACCGGATCTTGGTGTGAGGACTAGTTGAGACCTCAACGGAGGCCCCCGATTCCTGGTTTAGCAAGTAATCTCCTCAACATTACTGCATTCCCTGTGGTAGGTGGCCCAGGAGCCTACGAAGGGAAAGACGGTTACCGCATAACATGTATTAGGAGCGCAGTTGCCGCTCTTAGTATTGTGGTAACCCATGGTGATGGGTATGCCGGTGATTCTTATGTGATGCCTCACTCTAATTGCTTCATATTCGTGCCCTGATGTTATTATGAATGCTGTGTTACATTGCCAGGGTTTGCACCATATGTACAGTGACGTGATGGTGGTATGTATAATGTCAGGAATAATATTTCTATGACGTGTGCAGCCTACAAGTAATTCATTTAGTGCACTACTTGTGTTGTTATGACAATTGCCCAATTGACAGCGCGATTTTATGATCTATGTGACGTCATGACAGGTACCTAGTGGCACAGTGATTTATGTGATTGTGGTCTAATGTGTTTTATGAACAATACAAAGGATATGTTTATATAACCTTGTGTGGCATCTCTTTTTGTGGTGTGCCTAGTGTGTCACTGGTGTGTGTGTGTTCCGCAAACGCTTTACACATTACTTCTGGGATAAGCCTGAGTGCTCTGCCAAGCTACCAAGAGGTTGAGCAGGGGTTATCTTGGGAGTGTAACTCCCTTACCCTGACTAGAGTGGTGGGTTCTGTCTGGTTTAGGTGCATACCCTAGCCAACCAGAAACCCCATTTCTAAGAGACACAAACTGCCCTAAAGCTTGCACGAGACGAAGCGGGGTTACCTCTGTCTCAGTCTTTGAGTAAAATCATTAAATAACCCCTGCCAATCGTCATATGGATCTTTGATGGCCGACGATGAGAAATGAGGTGCAATCATCTATATAAACAATACATTGTTTAAGATTTAATATTAAGTCAATAAAGAGGGTTAATGAGAGTTAAAGGGTTCTATTTTCAACTTATTTCAGTTTTCATGTATTTATTTATTAGACATTAATCTTTAGATTTCAGCATTAAAAGTTAATATAATTCATCAATTGATATTTGAATATAAATAGAATAAAATGTTCGTCAAGATCACAGTCAAAATAGCAATAATACAAAAAACGTGTTCCACTTAGGAAACACCTTATTCTAAATAGAATTTGGATTATGATAAGAAAGGCGTCAGTTCAGACACCCACAAAGAGATCGGATGAGAGAAAGATCAGTGCCTAAGCATAAAAACTTTGCATTATAGCCGGAAAGTATTCTGAGCTCCAAATAATAGCAGAAAGTTCAAGGAATAATCTTAGAAAGCAGCCTCACACGAAGAAAGGCATTAGAAACTCAGAAGATGAGTCTCCGGTTAGAGAGTCGGGGAAGAAATCAGAAAGATCTGCCCCTTGGGGTCTGGTGGTCTATGCTCTGCACTCTCTGTGTACTACTGTAGGAACATGTACTATTAAAAATACTCCAAATCTATGTTGCAACATTATTTTCTTTTGTCTTTTTCGTCCAACAATAGTATATCATCAGACTCCTGGGAACAAGTTCACTCCTCATGCTCTCACCAGAGCATAATAGACTTTCAGACATTAGTCCTAGGAAGGTTACAAAGTTGTTCCCTTGCGATCTAAAACTTCTTCCCATGACTCATTCTTCCTTGCGTTATCATTTCCTCTCCGTGAAAACCTCACTATCAGTTGTCTAATATAAAGCAAGTGTCTATTCAGTAACAGTAGACTTCTTAAGTTGCAACATCTGCACCAAAGAGAAGAAAAACATCTTGCACTAACAACTATTCAATGTGCAAAACAGACTTTTCTGTGTTAATGCATTATTTTCCAGTTAACATGGACTCAACAGTTAGGCCAACTTAGTTCGCCACTTTATTTACATGCAGGCCTATAATAGTTAAGTATGGTTACCCGCTATAATTTTTATTTTATTTTAGCATGTATTATTTTAAATGTAAATTTGTGCATATTATTAATATAAGTGTTTTTAGTAGCAAATAAAATTCGCTGCAGTATGTATATTTTGCTTAGATTGAGAGTGCTTGGGATATAAACTGCAAGAATGAAAAAGAATACTTTTTAAAAATGCAGCACTATGGTATTCACAAAGGCTATCCTATGTTATGATCAATAGCATTGTTTCTAGGAAGCTCTCACGTGAAGAGAGACTTATACGCGAAGTCACAACCTTTGTTTTTCTTATAATCAGATGTTAGTGTTAAATATCCATAGAGCTGAATGGCAATATGATGAATGTTGAAGTCACTAGTGCATGTGAGAAAATGTTGGTAACCCTGAAGGTCACAATGGTGCACCTTATCAGACATTTTATTATGAAGGACTACAAAGGACCTAAAGTAAATGAATGTGCATCATTTGTTACAACATTTTTAAATGTGATTTTAATTACCATTAATTGAATAACCTTATATTTCAGTACTCATGTTTCACCATTTGACATCTGTTTACACCTACTTCAGACTACCTGCATTTTATTAAGGCAATAAAATTATTATCATTTCTATGACATTTCCTAAATGTTCACGTCGATCTCCATCCAGTATGGCATTTCAAGAAATTGACTCAATACTTCTTAAAGCTCATATTAAGGATCATCAAGATAAATTAAACTCTGCAAGCTTAATGAGAACATTGATTCTTCACGATTCTATACATCACACTGATTACATCTTTCATATTGCCGTGTATGGTTCTAACATTTCTTGTTAATAAAGGGTAACTGAAAGCCTTAATACGAGCGAAATTCTGTGGGTACTGAATTTAGTATTTGCAATTAACACTTGATGGGCTTAGATCTTCTGTACTACTCAATTTTCTTATATTTTAGGAATAATTTTAGAATTAAAATAATTTAAACTCATCTATTTGTTATTAGTCAATATGAAAATATCTTTTGAAGAGTTGGTGTTTCAGATGAGGGCATCTTTTTTTATGTAATGCTTAAATGCTAACTGTGCTCTAAAAGTCCTTTTCAACCTATTACAAAAAGGTGACTCCAACACTTTACCACTGACCCTCTAACCAAGGGTTCTCCAAAGTCAATCCTGGAGGGCAGGATCCATGCCAGATTTTTAAGATAACTACGGGGCATATTAGCAAGACCCACGTTAAAATTATCGCCGTTTTAGCGGCAGGAAACTGCCGCTAAAACGGCGATAATGGGCTTGCTAATATGCGTTATAGAATTCCAATAGAAGCCCAGGTTAGATGTGCAGGACATCTAACCTGGGCTTCTATTGGAATTCTATAACGCATATTAGCAAGCCCATTATCGCCGCTTTAGCGGCAGTTTCCTGCCGCTAAAACGGCGATAATTATCGCCGGTCTTGCTAATATGCCCCTACATTTATCTAAATGCGGATATGCTAAAAATTTGGCATGGATCTAGCCCTCCAGGACCGACTTTGGAGAACCCTGCGAGTCTAACCCAAACAATGACAGAATTGTATTTGCACATATTGTTATCACCGGTTTTAACTTACAAAAACAGTACCTTCACCATGCCAACATCGTATGGAGTCATTTATCCAAGGTCACCTTACCCCATGGTGTGTATGATATTTTAAAGTGGTTGCAAGGGGGCAAGTCAGTGCAATACAAAGCATGATGACTTTTAGAACTATGCATTAATGGTCGCATAAAGTATTATGGCACCATACTATGGACTGTTTTTTGCTTTCCAGTTATATCTGCGGATCACACTTAACAGAAAGCAAAAAAAGAGCAGTAGGTAGGCGTTGGACTTGGCCCTTTTTGCAGGGTCATCCCAGAACTTTTCGCCTTCCTCCTGTATTTTTTCTGACCTGTTGGTGGTTTTATGACTCTGGGCACTTTATCACTGCTGTTCAGTGCTAAAGTGCAGGTGCTCTCTATGGTAAACTTGGTTAAGTTTGGTCTACACCTGTTTGGCATATTTAATTTACCTGTAAGTACTTTGTACAGTGGTATCCTATATACCCAGGGCCTGTGAAATTAAATGCTACTGGTGGGCTTGCAGTGCTGCTTGCGCCACCCACCAATGTAGCTTTTCAAACCTGTCTCAGGCCTCTGCCACTGCAGGACCTGTGTGCACAGTTTACTGCTGTTGTGACGTGGCACATAAAGGGGTTGCCATATCTTCTACTTCCCTTTTACTACATATAAGTCACCCCTAAGGTAGGCCCTAGCTATCCCTATGGGCAGGGTGTAGTGTAGGTAAAAGGTAGGACATGTGCCCTAACTGTGTGGCATGTCCTGTGGTAGTGACAAACAGCCTATTTGGTTTCTCACTGCTGTGAGGCTGCCCTCTCATAGGTATGCATTGGGGATTCCCTGATATGTGTTTCAGTGGGAGGGGTAGCGTGATCAAGTTTGATATGGTTGGAATAGTAGTGATAAATCCTGCTTGTTGGTGAAAGCAGATTTATTATTACTATTTTAGAAATGCCACTTTTAGAAGTGGGCATTTCTGTGTGCTATGTGTCTTTGTGCCTGCCTGGATGTGTATTGGCTGCCTGGTTCTGACTGACAGAGGAGAGCGGATGTGCATTCACTCCAGCCCGTCCCTGGGGGGGATGAGGTGTGTCCTGTCCTGCCTGGGTGACTCAGCGCTAGGCTGAATAGTCCTGGCCTGCATTTGGAGTGGTGGGAGGAGTAGCACCTGCACCTGAATAGGGTTGTGCCTGCCTTCCATAATGATGGCTCCACCCCCTGAGGTGTGTCTGGAGCAAGGCTTACACTAAGAATGGAGGTGGTGGTGCACTTGTAAAGATATTCCAAAGTGCCCCCAGAACTGATTTGGACTGGGCTCAGAGCTCTGTGCCAGGGGTAAGAACAAAGACATTGTTGCTATAAGTACTGGGGCTGTGACCCCATGTCTGTTGAACTTGGGGAACTTCTTGAACTGGAAGAGCTGAAGAGGACACACTGCGTGGAGTACAGTGTGCCAGGAGGAGCCCCCACTTTGGACTGACCTGCTGCCTGCTGGGTGGCTGAAATGACTTCCACTCTGCTGAGTGACCCTGTGTGTTGGCCTGCCTGTGCCCAGCTCTGCCCTGTGTGATTTTTAGACTCAGCGCGTGGTGAGCACTGGGTTTTGCCACCCTGTTGTTCCAGAGCATGTGTGTAGCGGTAGACAGGGTCAGGAGACCGCTGTCTCCTACCAACTACCTGGGGCACTTTCCCTTCCCCGACGGGAGGAGCGTTTGGATGACTTCACTCCCTAATAAGCGTGTGGGGAGCGCTGTGCCTGGTAGCCGCTGGTGGCCTGAGGCATGTGTGGAGCGCTGTGGGTTCTGACCCGAGGGCCCGTGGATTCTGAAAGTGAGGGCGCGCCGCAGGAGCCTTGGGCTTTGTCTAGCAACCTGGCTGAAAACCGGAAGCCAGGCAGGAGTGAAGGACAACGTGGCTGGTTGTGGGTGGGGACAAGCGGGACCGTGGACCAGGAAGTAAGCGGTGAGGAGAGTCGTCGCTTTGTGCTCCTTGGCCCGGTGAGGCCCGACCGGAGTCTGCCCGTGGCCTGACAGGGAATCAACCCTCACAGAGAGGAGGTGAGCAACGAGGACGGCACCGCGAGTTGGTGGGCCACTCCCAATGTGAATTGACAGGCGGGAGACCTAGAGACCCAGAGAAGGTCTCCCACAAGCGGATTACCCCCGACATTGGTTGCACTTGACCAGGAGAGGTCTCTGGCGTATTTGGCTTGCCAGCAGCTGCACTGCACAAATTGCATCCTCTGCAGATTGTGTACACTGTTGGGGGGCTTTTTCTTGCTCCTCTGAACATTGCTGGACCAGCCCAAGATGGGCCCCCGCCGCAGTTGTTGGCGGCTGCACCACGGGTCTGTGGGCAGCTGCCTCTCTCTGTTACGGCAATCTGGTCCAAAGGAAGGTATTTAGGTGCAGCTTACAAGTGTGTACTGTGGTGCAATCCTGCTGATGTGATTTTGTTTATACATAACGTGTAGTGCTGAAGGTAATCCTACCAGTAGTTACTGTAATGGTTGTGACAGTGGCCTGATTGGCCTAGTGATTTATGAAATCCCTGTGAGGTCATGACAAGTGCTTAGTGGCACGGTAATGTATGTGAATGTGTTCTAATGTGTTTTTATGGATAATACAAGTAATATTTTTATATACCCTGGTGTGGAGTTTCTTTTGTGGTGTGCCTAGTGTGTCGCTGCTGTGTGAGTGTGTTGCGCAAACGCTTTACACATTGCCTCTGGGATAAGCCTGACTGCTCTGCCAAGCTACCAAGGGGGTGAGCAGGGGTTCTCTTCAGTGTGTAACTCCCTTGCCCTGACTAGAGTGGTGGGTTCTGCCTGACTTAGGTGCATACCCTAACCAACCAGAAACCCCCTTTCTAACAGAAGGCATCTTGCAGGCTGTTGATAAAGCAATGAGGTATGTGAATCTAAAATGTGTAATGAGGTAAGGACCCCATATTAAATGGCAGAGTCCAAACCAAATGCCATTTACCATGTACACAGCGAGATACACCATATGCTTCATGGCAAACAGCCACCGCATGAGCAGTAAGAAAATATCTTCATCTTCCTACCCTATATTGCCTCAACTCTGATGCAGATGCTTTGTCAAGTGCTATATGGTCACTGGTGATCCTTACCTTTCTTACTGCATGTGGTGAAATGCTTCAGGTTAGTGCCTGGAGGACGATGTTGGCTGCTATAGTGGATATTTTTTAGAGTGGGTGATAGTTAAATTTCCTGAGACTCTTCATCAGTTAAGCATTGGCAAAAATGCCACTCTTCAGCAGGGCCAGATGTGTTTCTTTTATTCCAGCAAGCAAGGTTTTGTCTCAGCTGAGGTCATATGGGCCAAGGCTTGTAAACCTATTCTGTAGTCAACTTTCATTTTGCAGAGCATGGTGAGGTGGTGCCAGTTGGTGCTGTCTTTTTGGAGACATGCATTCCAAATCTGAGTGCTGTTTTGATTTGGAATCCTATAGATTTGGCATCATTGACCAGTTTTGTGGTAAAGCTGTTGATAGTCATTGGAGAGAGCTATTTCTGCACATAGTCTTTGGTATGATTGGAAGTGTCCAGTGCTTGTTAGTGAGCAATAGTACTACTGGTGGGAGGCAGCTTGGGCTGTAGGAAGGGCACCACTGGACCACCAGAGGACTAACTGAATATGAGGAATAACATGGAGCAATGCAAGCACCTGTAGGCAGACACCCATTTGCAAAGTGGAGGGCACAGAGTGGTGAGGAAGTTCACTGAGAGAGGTCTAGAGTAAATTAATGTATGGTTGAATGACCGTAACATATTATCTGTTCTGCTGGAGGATGAAAGGCTGGAGAGTAGGTCGCCAGGTAAATCTTTAGAGATTGCTCATTCAGTGCCAGGTGCTGTACTTAATAATTGGCAAACATTAAAGAGACACTAGATTTATCCATGTAGTAGTTTTTTTAAAAGGAAAGACAAACATCAAGTGATTTTTGTCTCCCCCTTCTTACTTAGTTGTATCTGGATTTTAATGATAGGCCTGGTAAAGCTTAAAAGTCATAGAATGTGTCTAAGGGAAGACCTGACAAGTGATCCTCCAACAGAAACAGGCGTCTCTGCACATGGTGTAGCCCGACTGGAAGGCATACGTCTTTGAGGTGCCAGATACCACACTGTACTGTAATGAATTGGTGGCAGTGCTCGAATTAGGTCATATGTGCTGAATGGTGAGGCATTTTGAGGGTGCTTATGATGCACCCTACACACCTCAATGGTTACTGGTTATGCCAGCTGCTCTGTCCCCAGACTATATAATTACTACTGGACATGAAGCTTTAATGGTCTTAAAGGAGCTGTTTGGCATTTTGAACAATGAATTTCTGCACCACAGAACCATACCCTCTCAAAATTCAGTGGTTCAAATAATGAAAAGCCCTCTGGATTCATGATGATGTTGCAAAGAGAACTTTGCATGGAACTCCTTTAGAGCAAGAGATTAGTTTGGAAGGTCATAGCAAGAACACAGCCATGTTTAGAGCGATGGTAAGTAGATGGTTACTAGTTGGAAGGCTAGTGCACAAAATATGCAACGATCAAGAACGTGCGCCAAAGTCCAAATTGAATTCAGAAGCGCATTTCTGAATATGGGAAGTAGTACTACAGGAGAGCTCTTTTAAAAACTCGAACATGTCTCTGCGAATTGTCCCTAAAATGTCCAACTCCCTATTAGTAAAAAAGAAAGTACAGTCCTTTCTAGGTTTTGCCTGCACAGCGCTTGCGCTGTTTGTGAAATCTATTTTGTTTAATATATTTTAAATAGGATTTACATCTTCCCTTCCTTTCTTAGTCCATGTGCTTGTCACTTTACTTTTCCTCCTTTTCAGTGGTTGTAGGTGTTCTATTTCTTTTTGTTCCACGTGTCTTTCTTTTATCAGTTTCTCGTGGCCCAAGTACTTGTTCTTATCCCACCCCGCTTTGATGGGAACTTTTTCTATATGCTTAAGGCTGCACAGTGTTTAATTGCTTTGACTGAGAACTGCACACATTTAAAGTGTGCTTTCTGACAGTTTATTCTGCTTTCTCTGACGTCTTTCGTTTAAACTTTTTGTGTTAGCCCGCATTTCAGGCATGTTTGTGAGTCGACGGCGAGACTCAAACCTGGCACCCCAGCTCCTAGGTCATCAGTGCTGGCTGTTATGCCACATTCCCTGTCCTGTCCCTTCTCTCTATTTCCATTACCTGCTCCAGGCTTCCTCCGGAATACAAATGCATACACATTCCTGATACCTCGGGCAGATTTACAAGCCCCCTGCGCCACCAGTACGTCACTTTTTGTGTCGTACCGGTGGCGCATTTTACTTCTCCATATTTGCAAGGGCAGGAAAAGCCACCCTGCGTGGCTTTTCCTGTCCTTGTAAATATGGCCCCTTTACACGCAGCACTGTGCGTGAAAGGGGCATTCCATGGGTGTTGCTGTGGGTGTTCCCACGCAGCACACATGGAAAGAGGAAAATGCCTGTAGTGATTGTTTTTGTGCAGGAAGGTGCCCCTTCCTGCACAAAAACAATCTCCCCATGATGCAGACATCCTTGCACCATGGTGCAAGGGTGCCTGCGCCGGCGCATGGCAGCTGTTTGTGCGCCAGCGCAGGGGAGAGCACAGGAATGCAACATATTATTGTAAATATGTCGCATTCCTGTGCTTTGGAAGTGCTGCAGCGTGGTGCAGCCAAAGGGCTTACGTTGCCGCACTGCAGCACTTCCTCGTAAATCTGCCCCCATGAGTTTAGTTTGAATATATCTGTTTTTTTTTAAATCATTTCTATTTCTTTAATCCCTTGCATGCTGCGCACATTTTCGCGCTGTGCAGGCGATTTGAATAGTGGGCGGGATTCGGACGGCCCCTGGCCGTCCTCAGCACACGCCCACCGTGACGTATGACGGCCGGGGGCCGTCCGAAGCATGGAAGGGGTTAACCATCATTTAAGGAAACAACATTCCTCTCATTTCCCGAAAAAAGCCCTGGTCAGTGCAGCATATTGACGTGTTTGTGTTTTAAGTGCATTTTGTTCGCACTGAAAAAGTTCATGAAATGCTTGTTTTATGGGGAACAGCCTGTGCCTAAGGCCCTCACTGACCGTGCATAGAAGCAGAGACTGCCCGCAGCCACACTCGTTTCACAAGGCCCTAGCTGTTAAAAAATACCCGGCCCGCTTCTCCTACAAAGACCACACAGAAAACTGCAAGTCAGCCTTAACCGAGGCACAGAGGTGGTTTCATTCTTTGCTTAGATTGTGGAAACTCTTAAATTCATTGTGGGTTCATGAAGTGGATCAGGGTGCATACTGATGACGATGGCAATGGATGTTCAACACTGACTAACGCTCTCAGGGGGATATTCACAAGAACGTGTGCTAAACATCTCCAAAAAATGTTAACGCAACTTTACACATCGCAGTCTATCGCGGGAAAATAACCCCGTGTTAACGTGGAATTCACAACACGGCGATACCATGCGATAGTTTCCCGAAAACGCGGCCAATGTCCGCAATACAACCGCCGCAACGGAGATAAAAACACAAACCCCAACACCAAAAAACGTGCGATGAGCCTATTCGCGATGAGGAAAGCAGCGATAAGCAGAGCCAGGCCCGCGACACACACACAGCAGGCGGGAATAAGCACAACAAAAGCAGGAAAAAGAAAGACAAACCAAACAGAAAACAACAGCGAAGCACAATGGAGGCAACCGGAGCTAGTACACAACCCCACAAGCCCCATTGGCAACAAAACATTTTACATGGCAGGCCATCGTGGACAAGGTGAATGCAGCCGGAGAGCAGAGGAGGACAATGGAAGAAAACCAGAACAGCTGGAATGATGCGAAACGCACAAACAAGCAGAAACACGCCAGCAACCAGAAGGGAGCAATGCACACCGGAGGTGGGAGTCCAGCGCCACACCAGGAGCTGGATGACATGGAGGAAATGGTGTCCACCAGATCAGTCTGGAGATGGTGGCAGGAGTCGGGGACTGGAAACTGCTCAAAATCAACAGACACAACAGCAACAGGGAGAGGAACGACCAGGGACTGGGGGGGCAGGGGGGGATGGGCACAATGGCACACATGCACAAGTAAGCACAGCACAACTGCAGACAAACCATGCCCAAGAGTAACAACACCAACCAAGAGCACAAGTCACACAAGTCGGCAATATCACACCAATGAACAAGCACAGAAGTGAAAACCACACTGCCTGAAAGGGATAAGGGTGAGCCGAATCAGAGCTGAAGGGACATCTCATACACAATGCAGCACACACACATAGGAAGCAGAGCACCCCAACATCGAACACAATGTGGTACAAACAGCAACATTTGCACAACCGAACACAGGACACAAGTGCACCCGCTTGTGGCCTGTAAATGGCCATACACATCTGGCAAAGCACGAAACAGGGACATGATAATTCACAAGTACCAACCCACAGCCCTGATGGGGTAGCAATGCATGTATGGCAGGGACCCAGATAGGCCGTGACACACACATTGGCATACAAATCAACACTCAACACAGTTGGAGACAAGTGACGGTGCGGAAACTTTATCAACAATTACGTCTCAGTACGGCCAAGAGAAGTGCCATGACATGCAGACCAATGCAGCAGCATGTCTGAATGAGGAACGTTGGAAAGCGCCCATGTCCACCCCGGGGGAGTCCATCACCAACACAAGTCAGTGCCAACCAGTGTCCGCGCATGGATCCGGAGTCCAGGCCAATGCAGCTATGTTCACTGTCGTCTTGGGACATGTGACCAGATCCCCATCATGCAACCAGGCGTCGGGACACGTGAAATGGGTCACATTCAGTTGTGGCTGCAGGTACGTTGTCACTCGTCCATGAACGCGAGTGCAGCAGTGTAGGCCAACATTTCCAATGAGAGCTCGTTGTCTACTAGATCTAACATGTCGGCGACGTAACCCATCAGCTGTCCCGGACAGATGTGCGGACTCCAACCCCTGGCCCCAATTGGCACTAAAGCCCAATAGGGGAGCGGCTCAATGTGGTCACTGCACACGACGACTCGTGCAATCTCCCAGGTCCAGTTGCCAGCATGCATGCCAATCATCCAGGCATGCCATAAACGGGCATCATGGTGACACTCCTGGTCGTGGGCCAACAGGGGGCGCACACACACGTCGAAATCCAGTTCAGCTACTGTTACGTTGGAGAGGCAGACATCCATGGTCCAATCGAATGTGCATGAGCGACAATGCAACACAGGCTGAACGCAGGTGAAGTTGGCAAGGCGGAAGCTTAGCCGGTAACTGATCCGCTGCACTGCCAATGGCAGTGCACCCAGTACATGCAGCAGATGTGCATGGTTCAGTTCCACGTGACTGGAGTTGTGCATGTGTCCGGGATGGTCTGGCATTGCGTCAGTGGCTCTGCTTGAAGCGGAACTGTGCTGACCCGCGCCAGTCCTGTGGATGAAATGGCACAGCTCGGATCAATGAGCTGTGTCTGTGTGCAACGGGTGCAGGCCTGGGGTGGGGTGGGGTGGGGTGGTAGTACGTGTGAAGGCCATTTCACCCACGCTAACTACGACCAAGGACTTCTGTGTGTGGGATGTGTACATGTTGGTCTCACGTCGGGTAGTGCGTAGTGTGGGAGTCGCCAGCAAATGCTATCGTATCTGTCAGGGGGTGCTGGGCACATGCAAGTCCCAGCTCGGAGCTGCAGATGTGCTACCGCCTGATAGTTCAGACAAAGGACCTTTCATCCCTACAGTAACTTAACCATCTGCTTGCATACAGGAGATGTACAGAGGCCTGTCGTGTGTGGGGTGGGATGTCTGCGACCCAGGGAATCATGGATGATATGCCGAGCACGTGGCACATAAGCGACCTCACTGTGTGTTACGTTGCCTCACAGCTGCTCCTCCCTCCCACGAGCCCCCACACTTGTGTGCGCTGCGCGGTCGTATCACGTGCACTCCTACGGCACACCATTGTCATGCCTGTCTGCGCATGTCCAGCGGCATGCCAACAACACCTTGAAGCTGGCCATTGAGGGTGTGCAGCCACGTGAGTGTAGGCCAATGGTCCGGACAGGGCGGACACAGGTGTACAGTCCATGGCTGGCTGTGATCGCGGTGCGATTGAGGCTAGGCATTTGACTTATGCAGCCGCAGGACTGATACACATAACACTTGGCATGCATGTGCCAAGACCCTGAGCGGTCTTGCGCTCCTACATTTCCCCGTACGTGCGGGCCCACCCTCCGGGTGCATGCTACATTGCAACATCGACTACTGTGGCCCTGGTGGCGACAACACCCCAACACAGAGACACACTTACCGCACTTCCTGCTCAAGGCCAGACAAGAGCCACGCCCTGATACCCCTGCCGAATCAGCACACCCCTGCGCTGACCTGACATACGCCGGACCAGCACACGCCGCTTGTGCATGCAGGGGGGGGGGCGGGCGAAGCTACATGTCCAAGGTCTCAGCCACTGCTGAGGTGACATGGTATCGCCCGCTGAAGACAGCACACTGTGATGTTGCAGGGCTCGGGCCCATCATGCTGACATGCTGACATAATGACCACACGGACACGCTTGCTTAGATGGTGGGAATGACTACGGGCACGGGCACTTCATGGAGTTCCTGGTGCAGTCAAAAAACGACAACTGTGTACATTGTCAAGGACACAACCATTCAACCATAAAGGCCCCATGACTTGAGCTGCACAGAGTTAGTGGCCCCGGATGCACAGCGTCCTGCACGGGCCTACCGTCACGGGCCGCTGACTTGCGGTGCACTGGGGCAGGGTCACGAGAGCAGAGCAGGTTCTCGTAGATGACAAAGGGGGTTGTCACGGAGTGTCTCGGTGGACAGTGAAAGGTGTACCCAGAGGGCATGATGCAGAGGGCAGAACCACGCAGAAACAGTCACTATGGTGGAGATGAATGGAACAGACACATGTCGGACACCAAGTCCGGCCCAGCCAGATGATGATGCAGACAACCCCCAGGCAATGGACTCAGAAGCCACCAAAGTCCAACCAGAAAGGGCCCATGACTCATTGCACACAGAGTTAGTGGCACCAGTGCTGATAGGGGATGCCGCCTGCGATGAGGCGTGTCCAATGGTGTGGACTCCATATCTTACCCAAGACACAGTTCCACATGTGTGACCTACTGGACCGCAGTGTAGGCCTGAGGCAGCGGTCAGCAGGGGCCATTCACTGAGTGTCGCCGGCTTACGTTGGATGGTCCCACCGGCCTGCGTAGTTCAGGTTCAGTGGCACCACGGGACGCGGACTTGCGGTGAACAGGGTTAGTGGCACCAGGTCAGTTGTTGCTAGTGTTCGGTCACCTCCGTGACTAGGATCCGGCTCTCATCCGGACTGAGCCGCATCTTCCTCTTACTCCTCTCCGTGCGTTCACTGGTATGGACTCTGCCATTCATGAATCACGACTAAGTGCTGAATGTGGGACCTACTGGACCACCGGGGGCAGCGGTCAGCACGGGCCCACAGACACGTGTCGTGTGCTTGCGATGCAGACTTTGGCTTCACTGATCAGAGGGAGTTTAGTGATGTGGACGCTGCCACGGACTTGGGGTCACTGCCATTCAAGACTCAGGACACAGTTCTATATGTGGGACATACTGGACCACAGTGTAGGCCTGAGCCCTCATCCAAGTGTCGCCGGCTTGCGTTGAACAGGGTTAGTGGCACCACGTGTCGCCGGCTTGCGTTGAACAGGGTTAGTGGCACCACGTGTCGCCGGCTTGCTTTGAACAGGGTTAGTGTCACCACGTGTCGCAGACCTGCGATGCAGACTTTGGCTTCACTGATCGGAGGGAGTATAGTGATGTGGACGCTGCCACAGACCTTTGGTCACTGCCATTCAGAACTCACGACTCAGTTCAACATGTGCCAACAACTGGGCCGAAGAGTACTCCGGTGGAGTATGTCAATGAAAAAGGAGTACTGTGGGCCAGCGCCGTGGAGGCCAGCGATGGTCTGCGGAGGCTGCAGAGGTTGCGGGACTGGGGCCTGGAGCTTGCACCGGCATGTGGTGGGCCCTCTTTGACACACACCAGTGTCGGCAGGTGAGCTTAGCCTCCTTGGTGCGCTGGGGCAGGTATGACGGGTCTGGGGACCAGCGGCCCGGGGTGCAGCAGGCGCACAGGGACGCAGGCCCCGCCGCGCCCGGCGCCGGCCTGGTGACGGGCTGGGAGGCGCCGCCCTGGCAGATGCGTTGGCCATTCCGAAAGAGAACCACGCCCCGTGCAACGGGCTTTTTATTCACACCCCTACGCAGGCCTGACGTACGCAGGGCCAACCCACTCCGCCCGCGCATACAGGGGGGGACGTAACGAGCGACATTTCCGCGTTCTGCCCCACAGCCTGTGGGGACATGGTAGCGTCCACTGGCCACTACACTCCATGCACCAGCAGTTAATGTCCACATGGCCATTTCCATGGTTTGCACATTGGAGTCTGTCTGGCACCTCCACGCCACACCTGGCATTGGGTAGGTTCTCATTCATTAGTCACTTGCCGCTCTCGCACATGCCTGCTCCAAGTTTCTCCTCACATTCTGCTATTGTGTGGCTGTGGTGCCATGCCGAGGCTGGGTTGTGTGCATGGCAAGCCCAGGTTCCCAATGGAGTCGTGTTGTTGTGTCTGGTCGGTTGGCATGTTGTGTGGCATGTTGCATGTAGTTGTGCTGCGTGCCCATTGCCAGTGTCGTGAGTTGCATGACTGTGGGGTGGAGGTGTGTGGTGTGTTCATTTTGGACTTACCAACGAGCACTGTATTTCCATAGGTGCCTTCCTGGGAGCGCTGGTTGATGATGGACTGTCGGGAGATGTAGGAATCATGCACTCTGCCTGGGGAGTTGGCCACGACATTGTTGAGGAGTCCCGGGCGGTCCACTATTGCCTGCACGTTCATGGGATGCGTGTGCTTTCTGTTGAGGTAGTTGTGTGCAGTGTCGGCAGGGGACACGAGGGGTACATGTGTGCAGTTGATTGCCCCGACACGTGAGGGAATCCAGCTATGGCGTGGGAGCCTTGCTTGGTCTCCAGCTGCTCCTGCGCAGTGTGGGTGGAGTGGAGGTGCTGGGGTACCAGGCTGATGATGGCATCCAGGACAGGTGTGATGAACTTGGATGGGGCTGGCTGTGAGACTCCTCCGACTCTGGCAGTTGTGGGTTGGAAGGTACCAGAGGCCAACATGTGCAGCTCAGCCGGCAGCTTTGTCTGCGGGGGGATGTTCGTTATGTGCTGTCTTGGTACCGTCAACAGGTGGGCGATGTGGGTCAGGATGTGGGGGATGGTTGTCCTTTTGGGCCTGTAGTGGGCAATGTCCTCCTCTGGCGTTCGGTCTGTGCGTCTGGTGCGTTTACAGTGGGTCCGCTGTCTTTGTGTACGCTGCCTCTGTGGTGGTCCGGGGGGGGCAGGACGGGTCCTGGGGGTGGTGGCGGGCCGGGGGGTGGTGGCGGTGGGTGTTGTGGCCCTCATGGGTCTCCGAGCTGCATGATCATTGTCTCCATGGCATCTGTGGGTCTTCAGATGTGGCTCTTGGCTGGGCTCCCTTTCATGGAGCAGGTAGTCGTCCTGCTTAACACCAGCAACAGGCAGGTGTTAATTCCCTGCTGCTACCGCGGCTTATCGCCTGTTTTTGGTTCGCATCGCAGATCTGGCTGGTCGTTGAGAATATCGCGAAGTGGTGTTTTCGTGTGTTTTTGCACGGTAACGCCTACTCTGCATCTCATTAGGGTTAGTTGGTGGTGTCACCCGTGGGGATAAATTTTGCGGCAGTTATCGCGGGAATACTGGCGATGTCTGCAGTTTGCACCCGCTTGTGAATGGGGCGTTAAATCTATCTCCACTTTTGATGCGTTAAGGTGGCGATAACTCGGCGATAAGTCCTTGTGAATATGCCCCTCATTCTGTTGGTCTCTAGCCACAAAAATAGTACAGATTAGGTACTCGATATGCAGATGATAACCCTTTTATGCCCGTCGAATGCCTTTGAAGTCACTCAGCTGCGTGTGCATACCCCCTGGGCTGTGCAGCACGCTATGGATGCACACTAGCAGGTGATAGCAGAGCCAGGACTTGGGAAAAGCTTGGACTTGAGTGCTTCCACCTTCCCTACTGTCACTCAATGCATTATGCATGAATTGGGTTTTTTTTGCCTTCTTGTCCACACTCCTGAGTCACAACAACCTTGGTTTTGGGTGGGATTTCCTTTCACAGTTCCAAGGTGAAACTTCCATATCACAATCATTCTAAAGAACGAGCCATTTGATGCGTGTGTATCATGTAGGATTATCTGGTTATTGTTGCACAACTCTTTAAATTAAAAGCACAGTTTTGATACCGAGGCACAAAGATGGCTGGAGGTGAGAACCCCTGTTTCTTTTTTTCGTTTTTGCTTCTAGTTTTTGTTAGCTGTGCTTGTTATTCCTATTTGTTATGACCTTTGTGTCTTTTCACTGAGTTTTTTGTCCCCAACCTCCCTCCTCCACTCTTTCTTCATGTTATGTTGTGTCCACATGCTACGGTTTGCTTGCTCTCCCCTCCCCATTGCTCTCGAAGAAATAGTGGCCTGTTTTTATTTACAAATTTACTTGTTTCAGTTTGGCAGCAGTAGAGCCACAAGTATATGTTTTGTAGATAAGACCGAGTTGATTAACTGAAGCGAATGTGGTAGCGTTGCCCGTGGTGTGGGTTTGCTAAGTGTACAGTGTAGACAGCTATGTCTCAATGTAAAGGGTATCCACCATTTTGTTTATCAAATTAGAACCTTACCTATAAATTTCTATCATTAACGCAGAGTACAGTTCGACTTGTGGTCACATATCTTTTGTTTTTCGCAGCAGAATCTGGTAGTCTAGGTCAATGCTGAGTGGATATAATTTTGCTTTTGGTGAAGATATTTTTGGGGAATTTTGCAAGCTGTCTCTATGCTCCTTGTGCCCAGAATACTTATATTTAAGGAATTATTTTATAATCAAAATAATTACAACTCATCTATTTGATATTAGGCAATATGAAAACATCTTTTGAAGAGTTGGTTTTTCAGATGACGGCAGTGTTTTTTCTGTTTAGCTTAAATGCTAACTGTGCTCCAAAAGTATTTCAACCTGTTACAAAAAGGTGACTCCGACACGTTACCACTGACCCTCTAACCCAGCGTTCTCTAAAGTCTGTCCTGGATATTATTGGAAGATTACATAAGTATTCATGTGTGCTCTTGTCAGTAGTGCTTGTGTTGATGGAATGCTCTTCTCAGCCTTTGACCACAATAATAATGGGAGCGAGAGCAGGAATGCAGCTGACTCAGATATGCAATAGTTTTCTGCTATGGCATTTTTGGTCGGCAAGACCCACCATTATTATATTGGTATTTTATTTTGGATCGAGAAATACTAGATTTGTACTATTGGGATTTGTGAGCAGACGACACTCAGTTAGTGGTAGCATTGAATCACTCTGAGGGGTCGTCTAGCACCCTAGGTCCTTGCCTAGAGGCGGTGGCCGAGTGGATGGAACTCTCCTGCCTCAAGCTCAACGGGGACAAAACGGAGATCATGCTCCTGGGCAACCCTCCGTCCCCCATCCCGTGGCCGGAATGCCTGGGTCCTGCTCCACCTCCTAAGGCACAAATTAAAAGCCTTGGTATATGGTTGGACAGCTCCCTTGATTTTAATTACCAGGCTACCAAGCTTTCAGCCACATGTTATGGACTGATGAGAATGTTGCGGAAAATAATTCCCCTCCTCCTTCCAGGCGAGAAGAATTATGGTACAGGCCCTTATTCTTTCTCGCCTTGATTATGGGAACGCCCTATATCTTGGTGCTCCTCAATTCACCATTCACAAACTGCAAGTAACTCAGAACTGTGCTGCCCGTCTGCTTCTTCAGATTCCGCGGTGGCAATCTGCTAAACCAGCATTGAGGAGTCTCCACTGGCTCCCTATTCCAGCTAGGATACAGTTTAAAGCTATGTGCCTAGTTCATAGAGCCATTCGGAAGACTGGTCCGGCTATTATTCACCCCTTGGTCACTCCCTATCTTCCTCATAGAACCCTGCGATCCAGCTCCTTATGCTTGGCCGCTCCCAAGAAAATTCGAAGATCCAGGTGGGGTGGACGCTCTTTTTCGTTTAATGCTGCAAAGATCTGGAATACTCTTCCTCCCACTTTACGTAAGGACAACAACCTTTTGGCCTTCCGGAAGCTCTTAAAAACCTACCTCTTTAAGACAGTCTCTTAACATCATGGCTTCTGTTTTTCCTCTACTCGTCTATCGAAACAGCGCTGGGAGGCCTCAGGGTAGCCATGCGCTATATAAGTACAATTTCATTCATTCATTCATTCAAAACTAAGTACATGCAAGTCTAGTGATGACAATTTATGTATATGTATATATAAATTATATATATATATATATATATATATATATTATCTACTGGCGGTCGCCAGTAGATAGTTATAGTTAGGACCTTTATCCACAGGAAATCCGCAACATTCTATTCCCAATAAGTTTGGCGTCGTTTGACGAATCATCGCGAAATTTTCAAAACTAGTGGGGCGCTCCAGTCTGCTCCTGTCTTGAAAGTTTCGGGGTGATTCATCAAGTGGCGGCCGAGAAAAAAGGGGGTCCCAAAACGCATTTTCTCTGTTTTCTCCATGTTAATTCCCATAGGAAATTCTAGCCACGGCTACAGCCCGAACTGCTGAACGGAATTATACCAAATTTTGCAAAAAGGTAGCGCTTGGTTCAGAAAGCGACCTTTTTTTTAAATGGTGTAAATCCGTTCAGTAGTTGCGGAGAAATTAAAAAATAAGAGTGAAAAAATCGATTTCCCATAGGAAACTTTATGCAAGGCTACAGCAAAAACTGCTGAACGGAATTACACCAAATTTGGCAAAAAGGTAGTGCTTGGTTAAGAAAGCACCCTTTTTAAAAATGGTATATATCCGTTCAGTAGTTGCTGAGAAAATCCAAAATAAAAGTTTCGATATTTATGGCCGCGGTGGATCCGTGCACCCTCCCGACCTCGAGCTGCATGCTAATTGGCTGTCAACACTCCAAATCAGGAAGTGTTGGCAGCCATCTTGTTCCTCGGTAGAACCGAGGAACAAGAAAGCAGTAAAAAAAAGTGAGCAATACGCAAAAAGGGGGCAGGGTAGAAACACCCTGACCCCCTAGGCCTAGGATGCGCGGATCATGCCGATTAAAAAAAAAAAACGAAGCGCAGGCTCCCGCGCTTCTTTGATAATTGGCCCCGGGTGGGCCAAGTCCCGGGGGCATGCGGGGGTTAAGTTTTATGTGTGGGGGCCTCTAAGGCCCCAAGCCCGGGGACTGCCACCCCCGGGGCTTTAATAAAAATTATGCGGGAGGGCTCTCGGCCCTCCCGCAGCCCCGGGACCGCCACCCCCGGGGCTTCTTTTTATTTTTTTAAATTACCTATGTGGGGGCTTGAGCCCCCCACACGCCCCGGGACCGCCACCTCCCCGGGGCACTAAATATTTTAATGTGGGGGTCCGTTACGGACCCCCAGAGCCCCGGGGACCACCACCTCCCGGAGCTGTGCAATTCAAGGGAGGTGGGCCGCGCGGCCCCCCTCCTGGAGCCCTTGATGGCCCTGGGGACCGCCACCCCCAGGGCCGGCTGCTGCAGTGTCCCGGGGTGCCTACCACCGGGACACTGTAGTTTGCTATGACAGGACGGGAGCCTGGCGGCTCCCGTCCTGTCATAGCAAGCTGCTTTGGATATTGGAAGCGAGAGCAGGGAAACCTGCTCTCGCTTCAATATCCAAAGCAAATTGCTTTTCCACATGGGGAGCTGCATCTTAGCAGCTCCCCATGTGGAAAAGCAATGCCAGCTCCCGAGGGACGCGGGGAGCCGGCGGGACCGTGGGGGCATTGGGGACCCCCCACAGTCCCCAACGGAAAGGGCCAGCCCGGGGGATGGGGTCCCCGGGGCAAGTAGTGGCCCGGGAGGGGGGCCACGCGGCCCCCTTACCCAAAATTTAACCAAAAAAAAAAACAAAGGCCGGCCCCGGGGGATGGGGTCTCCGGGGCCATAAGTGGCCTGAGGAGGGGGGCAACGCAGCCCCCCTCCAAAACAATAAAACAAATTTAAAAAGGCCATGCCCCGGGGGATGGGGTCCCCGGGGCCGATTAAGGCCTCGGGAGGGGGGCCACGCGGCCCCCTTCCAAATTTTTTTTTTTTTTTTTTAAATAAATAGGGGGCAGGCCCTGGGGGATGGGGTCACCAGGACCAATAAATTAGAAAAATAAAGTGGGCCACACAGCCCCCCTTCTTAAAAAAAAAAAAAAAAAGAAAAAACACTGGCATCGCGCCGGAGGCCACGCCCCCTTCTTTCACCACTTTGCAAACGCGCCCCCTGGCGCGTTTGCAGATGGGGAACGAATTCCCCTTGTATACTGGGGGTCCCTGGGGGCCAACTAGCCCACCAGGAACCTCCAGTATGCACCAGGGGCTGCGTTGCAGAGAGGTGTTCTGAGGCAACGCCCTTTTACACCTCTCTGCAACGCAGCTCTGTGGCGCATAATGGAGGGAGCTGGTGGGCTAGTTGCACCCCAGGGACCCTCAGGATTGAAGGGGAGTTAATCCCCCGACTTAAAACGTTCCACGGGGTGCGTTTGCACAGTGGTGAAGGGAGGGGGCGGGGCTTGAGATGACATGTGTGCAAACAGGCCCTGTGGCGTGTTTTAAGATGGGGAATTAAATCCCCTTCAATCCTGAGGGTCCCTGGGGGACAACTAGCCCACCAGGTACGTCCAGAAAGCACCACAGAGCTGTGTTGCAGAGAGGTGCAAAAAGGGGCGTGGCCTCTGAACACCTCTCTGCAACGCAGCTCTCTGGCGCATACTGGAGGTATCTGGTGGGCTAGTTGGCCCCTAGGGACCCTCGGGATTGAGGAGGAATTAATTCTCCAACTTAAAACGCACCACAGGGCGTGTTTGCAGTCATGTCACCTCAGGCCCCACCCCTTCCTTCACCATTGTGCAAATATTCCTCTAAAATCAGCCGAACTACGAAATCCGATTTACTCACCTGTTATCAGGAGAGAACCCAGTGCTGCATCTTTTAGCCCAGCACTGACCCTGAAAAGTAATTCTAACCGTACTTACCAGTAACTTGAATTTCCTTCCATAGGCTAACATTGACTGGTTTCACTTGGAAATTCTTCTAAGTGTGGAGTTTTGAAACTTTAGAATATTCCTCTAAAATCAGCCGAACTACGAATTCCGATTTACTCACCTGTTATCAGGAGAGAACCCAGTGCTGCATCTTTTAGCCCAGCACTGACCATGAAAAGTAATTCTAACCGTACTTACCAGTAACTTGTATTTCCTTCCATAGGAATCCATTGTCTGGTTTTCAGCAGAAAAGTTTCAAAGTGTCGATTTTCACAAACTACAAATATTCCTTAAAAATCGCCTGTATGACTTAAACGCATTCTTTCAACTGTTTACAGGAGATGCACCAGTGCTGGATCCAGGATCCACCACTGAGTAAGAAAAAGTAACGATAACACTACTTACCTGCTAAGTGAATTTCCTGCCATAGGATAACATTGGTGATTCTATGTGAAAAAGTTTCTAAGTGTCAACTTTTAAAATACAATAATATTCCTTAAAAATCAGTACTGTAACCAAAACGCTTTTACTCAACTGTTTACAGGAGATGTCCCAGGACTGAATCTAGGATCCAGTCCTGTGGTTAGAAAAGTAATCCATAAAGTAACTAATTGCATTTAACTAGAAATTCACATTGAGCTCAATGTTGCATTGTGTTTGAAATTGTGTTGCCCATTGCAACAACTGTAACTACTGTACTTAAAAGTCTATTGCCTATTTGCAAAGAATTTAAACTAAAGTAATTAATTCTGAGAAAGTATATTTTGTAATGTAATGTATAATGTAATTACAATGTAATTTAAAAAATAAATAGTTTAAAAAATGTAGTAAATCAGTATCAAAAAAATAAAGATAACAATTAATACATTTAAAAATTGTCATTTACAAAACCTTGGAAATTCACTGAAAAAAACCATAGGTTTCAGACATGTTATAGTTAGGAATTAGCATTTAAAAACCTTTGAAATTCACTGAAAAAACCATAGGTTTCAGGCACGTTATAGTTAGAAATTAGCATTTAAAAAAACTTTGAAATTCACTGAAAAAACCATAGGTTTCAGACACGTTATAGTTAGAAATTAGCATTTAAAAACCTTTGAAATTCACTGAAAAAACCATAGGTTTCAGGCACGTTATAGTTAGAAATTAGCATTTAAAAAACCTTTGAAATTCACTGAAAAAACCATAGGTTTCAGACACGTTATAGTTAGAAATTTGCATTTAAAAAACCTTTGAAATTCACTGAAAAAACCATAGGTTTTAGGGACAGTTATAGTTAGTTGGACATTGCACTCGTACAAAACCCGTGAAATTCCCCGTTATAGTTAGTTCAGCTAACTATAACTCGCGCCCCGCAATGCACTGCTGATGACGTCACATATTACATCACTCATGACATGGTCAGTGACATCACTGATGACATCACTGATGACATCTCAAATGATATCACTGATGACATCATCCATGTGATAATTTCATTCATCTTCTCACACCCTAATATAACTTTTGATACACCCACTGTAAATTACAGACTGCCATTCTCAAAACCATAGACACTCCAACACCAATAACTACATACCCACTCACTGATTCTTAGGTCTACACACACATCCACTCACTCACCCGTACAGTCACTCATACTTACGGTCACTCAGTACAGGACTATCATATGCACTCATACACCTACATAGACACTCACACACCGCCACTCATCCATAGAGGTACTCACACACCTAGTCAGTCATGCAAATAATTAATCACACTGCCATTTACTCACCTATACAGTTATACACACACCAGCTCACTTACTCATACAAATACTAGCACATTCTTACGCTCTTATACAATCACTGATACAAGCACACACTCATCCATACAGTCACTCTCACAATCACAATCACACACTCTCGCTTATAGCTATTTATATACTCCAACACACATATATACTGCCTTTCACATATGTAGTTACTCACACATGTACCCCTGAGATATACATTCACTCACTAACACACCCATACACACACTCACCCACCCATACAGTCCATCACAGATGCACTCTTGAAACCATGCACCCAGTGAATCACCCACTGATACATCTATGTGCAGTCACACACACCCCATCCACACAAACACTCAGGCACCCATACAGATACTCAGACAGCCAATCAATAACTCATAGACACTCATGTAGCTATTTACAAACCCATGCAGCCACTTACACACCAACAGACAGACGGATAAAGACATTCACACAGTTTAGTCACTAACCCATGCATTTAGTAAGATACGTTTAATCACTCACTTATAGAGTTAGTCACGCACCTACTAAATCATCCATCCAGACACTTATACACCCACTCATTATTCAATACACCTTGGCATATATATTAAACATATTTAAACTTTATAGAAACACACAGTCACTGCATGATGTCATCAGTGATGTCATCAGTGATGTCACTGACCATGTCATGAGTGATGTAATATGTGACGTCATCAGCAGTGCATTGCGGGGGCACGAGTTATAGTTAGCTGAACTAACTATAACGGGGGAATTTCACGGGTTTTGTATGAGTGCAATGTCCAACTAACTATAACTGTCCCTAAAACCTATGGTTTTTTCAGTGAATTTCAAAGGTTTTTTAAATGCAAATTTCTAACTATAACGTGTCTGAAACCTATGGTTTTTTCAGTGAATATATATATATAGTATATATAGCCAGTATATATAGCCAGTGCTCATCCTATACTCGCCCACCTCTTACCTTGTACAGGGTAACATCTCTCACCCTGTACACTCACAAAATTCTCATTCTGCACTAAACACACATCAATCACTATGCATTGAGGCACTTTCACCCTGCACTCAGGACTTATCAACCTTCTTTCATACACCACTGCAGAGAGAGCCCTCACACCATTCTCCCTGCACTCATACACTGCTCCCACTCCTCTTAACTTATTATTAAACCGATAGGTGAAACCTAATGCATTTACCAATGCTTGTTATTTATACTAATTGCATATGAATATCTACTAAATAGTCAACAGTTTGTGTTCATTTTAGATGTTTTGGGGATATGCACAAAGGCATGTATGAGCACATAAAACATAAAAGAGTACTACAGGAGTTCTACTTTATATACTTCAAAATGTCTTTGCAATTAGGCTCTCTATGTGTGTCCCTTACACACATAAAACCACTATACAATTGTTATGTTGAAGCTACACAAGTGAAAACGAGTTTGCATACTGTAGATGTTGTGAGGGATTACTGAGCCTACTCTGCAAAGCTGGTTACAATTACTGGAAAAAATATATGGTCACATCAGATGCGGCTCCTCCGCTAAGGCGGAGGAGTGTCGCCCCACTTCTGCAAAGCATTGAAAGAAAGAACAAATACAACGATTGTAACTCAAGGTTATTATCATTGTATTTGTTCCTGCTGCAAAGCTTTGCGGCGGGGCGGAGCTGCCCTGCTCTCAGAGCAGGGGAGGAGTTGTTTGCCGGCTCCAAGTCTGCAATGACTGCTTGGCCGGCCCTCTATGGCCGTCCAAAACAGTCATGCACACTTCACATGTTCTCCATGCAGGCTTCATTACAGCCTGCATGGAGAACATGCCTAGGCCCCCATTCCCTGGCTGAGCACCGATCCACTGCGCTCAGACCAATCACAACTCTGCATTAAAGCGTTGTGATTGGCTTAGGGAAGGAAGCCAGGGTGCTTCCTGTTTCGGCCCCGAAGAGGAGAGACTGAGACGACGTGCGGAAAAGCGGCGTGAAAGTACTTTTTTTTTTTACATTACACCTACACTCCCCCCACCTGCGCCCCCCGCCCCACCACTCCCAATCCGTGCCGGCAGCTACTGGGTCACATGGCCATAGCAGAATTTGTTCGACACTAAGAAGGGAAGTGAAATCCATTTTAAGACTTGCCAAGTGTGGTGACATGTGGAGTGGGGTTATATTGTAGTGCCACCTACTGGTAGCCTGCTTATTTTCAGATGGTTCTGAACGGGCGAATGCTGTCTGTTCCATTATCAAAAATGTTAGTCCAATATCCACCGAATTCTATTGATGATGACACCTACTATATAACCTAAACATGATATAGGTTCTTACAGTCCACAAAAGTGGGAAAATAACTGTGTGTCCATGAATTTGAATTTTTCCATCCTGGAGATGAGTATCTGAGCCTGAAGTGTAGCACATATTAGTGAACAAATGAAATGAATAATGGCGTAGCTATGAAGGGGGAAAACATTAATATTTTGTTGATGTGAGTGCAAGTTCCACATAGGACTCCTGGGCAATTTCAATAATTCTGCTGCAGTTTTAGAGAACTGTATTTAGTACCACATTTGACTTTGTAGTCAAAGGCTACTAACTAAACTAAAGTTCTGGCATAGTACTGGTGAATGTCAGGAATAACCTGAGGTCAAGGAAGACTGACCACTAATGTCAAGCTTCAGAATAACAGTGTCACAATTGGAAAAATGAAATAAGACCCAGTGGTGCAATGTAAATATAACAAAAATGTTTTCTTGGCTGTATTTACTGTTCTATAAATGGAACTTTTGAATTAATTTGAATGGAGAAACATTAACTTTGGAAAATACATTTGACACAATATATTTGAAGATGCATAATATCAACTGCAAAGTTATTGAGTTTAAGTAAATAAATTTGAATTTTGTCAAACTCGGAAAATAAAGGTAAGGTTAATCTTGTTCTCAAGAAGCAGAAGTCCTGTTCCCCGCGCGGGGGTGGTTAGAAGCCTTGTCAATTTATAGGATGTTTTCATAGCCTTGTGCCCCTGGCTTGCTGAACTTGCAGCTCCTCCTGGAACAAATATATTTTAACTCCTCCGTGCTTCTATCACTCGTCTTTGCTCCTTTATATATTCTTCACTTTTCGCTTACATCACAGGAGTCTGTTTTGCTTCCAAGTTCAGGTTTTGATTGACTTGCAGTATCTCCCACTATTTTAGTGCACTGGAGTTGACAATTTAAAGAACTCCTTGCCCTAGAAATCAATATTTGTCACAAACGGAAATTAATCGGTGCCCTGCAAATCTCTCTCGACTTGTGTTAACTCACCTAGCAGTGTGCCTGTGAATATCTGTTAAAAAAAATATTTTCAGGTGCAGATTAGATTCAAACAGTCATCCCAAATATTTTTTTCTTTTAAATGATGCTCCCTCACACAAGTGTTACACATGCACTGCTACTCGACGAAAAAGCGCTTCGACTCCTCGTCAGGGGTAGTAGGCGCTATATAAATGCAATTACAATTACAAATATTCCGTCACACAAAATCAATTTACGCAGGGTTCTTAGAATGCTTAAAAATAAATGGGCACTAAGCTTATTTTCTTCTTGGTATTCAGATTTGCAGCTGGCAAGTGTTTTGATTACATTTGCTACGGTGTCAAAGAGTATATATAAACATATATTTAGAGAGATGAGGAAATCTAAAGAAACTTTACAAACCAGTAGACACTGTAGGGAAACTCACCCATATGTGTACTCTCCCGGTATTTTTTTTTTTTTTTTTTGCTTTTTTGGAACTGGTTTTGGCAGATTGACTCTCATAATTGAAAGACTGTTAAACACACCCTGGTCCATGTGCTTTGCATCATAAAACATGATAACAGTGGTTCATTCCATTTGGCCTATCGGACCTTTTCGTAAGGCTAGAGTAATATGGCGCAGGAAAAGCATAGGTGGCTTAAACGTCAGATTTCACAAGTGGGCTACACGAGTGCCTAAAAAGCATGGCATTAGGACTTCTGTTGCAGCCTTGAGTGGTTGTAACCTAATTTGTAGCCAGCACATTAAAAAATAAACCGTGTTTTGCATTTGAAAAAGCCTACTGTGTGGTAAAGTGCAAACATTTGGACAAATCAGGAAGATGGGTACTGGTGGAATGTCAGGTTGCACGGTCGTGTTTCACTATTTACGAGCCAGCAGTTATGGAATTTTTCGATGTGGAGCTGGCTTCGTGGCCTACCCTCTCCTTTTGTCTGGGGACCTCAACATCCATATGGACATCACTCAGAGTTTATGAACATCCGGAACATATGTGGGCCAGAAACCCAGGGTTTATAGGGTAGTCCAACAGCTATGAGGGATTATGGACTAACGGATGTCTGGATTAATTAAGCTAAATGCACCTGACCTAGGCTATACTAATTTCTCATATCCCTACAAGAAATTTGCTCAACTAGATTATTTTTTGGTTTCAACTGGGCTAGTAAAGGAGGTTTGCATTAAAAAGCATCCCATGATATTCTCGGATCATAATCCTCTGATAATTTAGCGGCAGATAGCGGTTTCTGCAGGGCAGGCTCAAACATGGGGCTACTTTATAATTTAGAATATATTGCACATATGAATAGATGGCTGATAGATATCATGGAAAGCAATATAGGGAATGCACTGTAGGTGTAGTCTGGGATTCATTGAAAGCTGGAATTAGGGGTGAGTCCTTAAGTTTCAGCCGTTACACGCAGAGGACACAGACTCACAAAGTGAGAGCTCTCTATAAAGAGTTAGGTGAACTCGAAGCTTTGCTTGTTAAAGCAATAGAGGAAGGGCAGGAAGATCAGGGGATCCTGCAAAAGATCTCCATGGTCAAAGTTAGTATCAATAGTTTTTATGTCAAGAAGAAGCAGAGAAGTACCAAGCACAGAGGACGGAGAGCTATAAATACAGTGAGAGTGTAGGAGGACTCCTGGCATTGGGTACGCACCAGAAGGAGGCATCTAGCGGAATTAGCTCTACATGGGATAAGGAAGGGCAGGTGCTTAGTAGCCCGGAAGATATTATAAGAGTATTCAAGGAATATTATGAAACTATCTATCAGGGTGAACAGCCTTTTTCCTCAGTAGATGTCGAGCAGTATTTAGCTATAAAAAAAAGAGATGGGCTAGACGCAGCTGCGCAGGCAAATCTGGATGCTCCAGTTACCTTGGGGGAGATTAAATTAGCACTCTGCTCTCTAGCAATGGGCAAGACTACAGGTCCAGATAAGATACCACTGGAATTTTATAAGGTCTTTTATCCAGTATTGGCTGGGGAGCTAGCTAATACTTTTCTCGAAGCCCAGCGAGGCCCTTGGCCACAGCCTCATGGACAGAGACTAATATTGTGGTATTCATGAAGAAGGGGAAGCCCTCATTGAATCCAGGATCATATAGGCCTATTTCACTGATTAACGGTGATGCAAAGATTTATTCCAAGATATTCGCGACATGGTTGGGCAGGGTCACAGTCAGAATGACATAGACAGCAAGGGCTCATTCCGGGCAGAGGGACCACTGATCATGTTAACCTCTTTAACGCAGCTGGACAATTAGAGGTCCCTATGGCTATGGTCCTGCTTGATGCAGAGAAAGCTTTTGGTCAGGTTGTCTTTGATTATTTATGGACAGTATTCAAGAGGAAGGGGATAGGCCCCAGTTTCATCATAGCTCTTCAGGTATTATATCACAAACCAACGGCTAGATGGTAAATAATGGGACAGGAAGCAGATAATATTTGGATTACGAGAGGGACAAGGCAGGGATACCCATGTTCACCCCTCTTATTTGCATTATATATTGATCCTCTGTTAGGCAGGCTCGAGGAGAATGTTTTAATTAACCCTGTTGTGTTGAATGGAATAAAAAGCAAGATTTTAGCGTATGCTGACGACATCCCATTAATTCAAAACCAAAATAAAGAGCTAGGACTCTAGGACGGCCGTCCTTGTCCCTGCGATTTATGTTATAACCAAAGAAGACGGCCAAGGTAATGACTGTCTGACATTAAGATGTCTGGCACCTCAAAGGTTTGTTATGAAAACCCTCACACACCAACCTGGTTGGTGTCATGCTTCATCATCGGGTCCCAGCTGGGTAGCCGAATGCTACCCAGCTGTGCTACAACACCTGTTTACAGTGGAGCAGGTTTAAGGTGTATGTGAGTGTGATGAAGTGAGTGAAGTATAAAAATACCTCCAGATTGCTACCCGTTACTTTATTCGTGGTGATCTGGGGGTATGGTTAAAAAGGCAAGAGAGTGGATAAATGGGCTACGAGTATTATGCGTAGTTGTTGTATTATCCTTTGGTCGACATGTTTCAGCCCTTATCAGAAATATATATGGGCTTTCTTCAGGACCTCTCTAAATGAATAAATAAGGTGAGTAATGTGAAAAAAGTGAGTGATAAAAAATTACCACATGAACAGCATTTTTAACACTCACGCTAAGGAGTGATATTTATGCAGCGAGGACTGACGGTGTGTAGGTCCTCTTTAAAATGTAGAATACATTGATTCTTATGTAGGCGTTCGTATCTGGTCCCGGGGGGGGGGGAAGAAGCACCTCTCTTAGGTCACATGTTGGTGTAGTGGTGTCTTCCTCAGACAACCTATTACGTGTCCCCTCGGTCAGGCTGGCCCATTAATAACACCTGATCCTGCAGTCGCCATAAGGGAAAATAGCGAGTTATCACCTAAATAAGAGTAGAATCCAAATAATATGCAACTAATTAATAACTAATAATGGAAGATGAGCGTATAGAGTTGATAATGCAACATATCTGAGTGTGAACATATCGGCCATAGTAGAGAATATTGTGGAACTGAGCTTCTCTCGTTTAAAAAAAAAAAATCTTTTTTATTGACATTTTTCATGATAAAACACTTTTCCAAACAGGCATATCATATCAAGTACAGTGTGCTCAGATACAGTTTCTCAGGATACATAACAATTTAACATAGGATGTTGTCGTTACTCTGCGCAACTTTCCACCAGAGTTCACCGATCTCAAATGTCATTATAAGTCTTTCAACCATCGGTAACAATAACTGTAAACGTATCCCCCCGGCCCATCCCCCCCTTCCCTCCCCTCCCCCGGTCATGGGTGAGTAAGTTAATTGCAAGACTAGGAGACCATCCTGCTATTAATTACCTCAACTTTCTGTGTTATTCTCTAGCGTGCGGGGAACCACAGGTGGGTGTGACGTGTCGGTCTCTATCTGAGTGGAACTCAGGGAAAGCGCCTCCCTCTCTGAGGATTCCCTCTGTGGTCAATTCTGTAATCATTTAATACCAAGCCCTCGCATCTTCTTCAAGCTTGTCTTCCCTCCTGACCTTCTTCATCCGTATTACTTCCGCGGTGGCCCATTCCACCATATCCCTAATCCATTTCTTAGACGTGGGCGATTCTGGACTTAGCCAGTGAATTGCGATTCGTCTTTTTGCTAAGACGAGGCCTAGCTGTATAAACCTCCTTGTGAGCTTCTTAGCTTTTGGCGTAGGTAATAACCCCGACACCACCCCTTTAATAGTGGCCGGTATAGTCCATCCTGTGATAGCCTGCAAAGTTTCTATAACCGCCCCCCAGTAGCACGCCAGTCTTGGACAGTCCCATAACATATGGATATAATGTGCATCCGAGCATCTGCATCTAGGGCATGTGTCTGCTCGGTCCGGGTATATTTTATGTAATACTCGGGGAGTGAGGTGTGTCTGGTGCTCCACATTATATTGAGTTAATTTGAAGCGTGCATTTGAACTTATCTGCTTGACCCCCTCATGCACTTTCTGCCATTGTGTTTCCGTAAGGGGCTCCCCTATAGCATCGTGCCACCTCGCACGTATCGGAAGGGGAGCAGCGGGAGTATTCTCCCTTAGTGCCCTATACAAGTGGGAAACCAACCTTCTTCCCCCTGCCAAGGTGGTCACCATCTGCAGTACCATGGTGACCTGCGGCTCCTGTGGGAACGCCGGCCATAGCTCTCTGGCCACTGCTGATATCTTGGCGTACTGCAGGAACTGTCCCCTACCCAACTGGAAGGAGTTGTCTGCTTCCTCTCTCGTTATGAACCGCTGTGCAGTATATAAGTCTCCCAGCACAAGACAACCCCCTCCCTCCATTTGTTAACATTCATGGTTTGCCCTATCTGCTTAAATGGTGCGACCACCCACAGCAGAGTCTCCGGGGCATATGGCGCTCTCTTGATTATTCTCCGTACCACCATTCCCCAGACCGATGCGACGTGACGTATGACATAGGGAAAGGACTCCGGTACTTTGGATCCCAACAAGAAAAGCTCCGGCAGCGGAATTCCCCGGTGTGTGCCCGCCAACAATTTTTTCTCCCAATTGTCGTGTTCTTCAAACCAATGCACCGCATGCTGCAATTGCGCTGCCATGTAATAATAATGTAGCAGAGGAACCTCCAAACCCCCCAGTCCCCACCGTCTCTGAAGAATGCTTAACTTTATCCTCTTCTGTTTGGGCCCCCACAGTAACTCTATGATCAAGCTGAGAGAAAAACTTTTGTGGAACCAAATACAGGAAGTTCTGTAGTGTGTACAAACATCTCGGGAGGACAACCATTTTAATCAGTGCCAGTTTCCCCATTAATGATAATGGGAGTTCCTTCCAAAAAGCCACAGATCTCTTGATACCGTCAACTCCCCTCCCTATATTTTCAGTTAAGTATGTGGTGCTGGTAGGGTCAGCGTAATCCCCTGATATCGGGCCCCCTCAGGGACCCATCGCATCCCAACTACAGGCAGCTCGTTCTCAGACTTCCCTATTAAGGCCCCCATGGGAAACAATTTTGATTTCCCTGGATTGAGGGGTAGACCAGACCGCAAACCAAACCCTTCCAGTTCCGCAGTGAGCACCGGAACTGCTTCCTTTGGCCGACTTAGATATACCAACGTGTCGTCGGCATACATAGAGACCACGTGGAGTGTTTCTCCCAGTCTGACCTCCCATCCCTCCATCTTTGTTCGTAAAGTAATGCCCAATGGTTCCATTGCGATGGCAAACAGGAGCGGGGACAAGGGGCACCCCTGTCAAATGCCTCTTTTCAATCTAAAACTGTCAGAGACTTGCCCCCGTATGTGGACCCTTGTGGTTGGTCTGTTATATATGACCTGCATCCATTTTATAAATGATCGTCCCACCCCCATTCCATCCAACACTGCCCACATGTAGTCCCACTCTACGGAGTCAAAGGCCTGTTGGATATCCAACAAGCCCAGCTCCCAATTTTCTGACTCCAGACTCGGTGCGTGCCAGACATGCGCCAAGCGACGTGAATTATGAGTGGTATTCTGTTTAGGGATAAACCCCGCCTGATCTGGATGAATCAGGTGGGACATGTACGGCAGCAGCCGAGCCGCCAGTATCCCGCTCAAACTTTTGGCGTCTACGTTAAGGAGCGAGATTGGCCTATAGGAACTCGCCAAGAGGGGGTCCCTATCTGGTTTAAGGAGCATGGATACAATCGCCTCTGACATTGTTTCCGGTAGCATTTTGCAGTCCAGGGCCTCATTAAACACTTCTAACAGGCGATCCACCAGCAAAGGGGCATATTTCTGATAAAACTCTGCCGGGAGCCCATCCCCCCCGTACACTTCTCCGACCTCAGTCTCTGTATTGATGCCAGGATCTCATCCCTGGAGATCGGCGCCCCAAGGGCTTCCGCCTCCTCATCATCCAGCGTAGGGAGCGCCATACCGTCCAAAAACTCCCGGAGCCGCCCCAGGGTAGTTCGCCTGGCACCCGTGCATGCAGATTTCAAGTATGATGCAAATTCCCTCAGAATCGCCTCTTGTGTTTGCAATAGGACCCCGTTGTTAGTCTGTAGTTGTAGTATGGGCACCTGATCCTTTTCTACTTTTAGTAGTCTTGTGAGTAGCGCCCCCGACCTATCTCCCTGCATATGTAGCCGTTGCCTATATGATGTATATGCAAATTTTTCCAACCTGGCCCAGGCATCCAACAGCTCCCCACGCACCATAGTCCACTCAGCCAAGTGTTCTGGCGCCTCGTGTAAAGTGCCCTCCAGCCCCTTCAATTGGCGTTCAAGTTTTGAGATGTCCCTATCTAACTGTTGTTTCACCCCATAGGAGGTCTTCATACACACCCACCTTATAACCACCTTCATGGCCTCCCATTCAATTGATCTAGTAGAAGCGGACCCCCAGTTCTCTTGGAAATAATTTTGTAACGTCTCTGACACCACTGCAGCATATGGCGGATCCGATAATGCCTCCACTCGGAGTCTCCAAAGCGGGATGGCCGGACGGCCAGGCCCGCTCCGCAGGATGAGCAACATTGGTGAATGGTCCAAGATATAGCGGGGGAGGTACGAAACACTTTCCGTATCCGCTGATAATCCCGGTGTGAGACAGCAATGATCTATACGACTAAACTCATTGGCCGCTGGGGTATAGCATGAGAACGCTTTCGCCATTGGGTTCCTAGCCCTCCACTCGTCCCTCAGTTGCAAACTCTGCATCAACTGGTCTAGTGATCGCAACATGCGTGGCTTAGTCTGAGCCCTTGGAGGGTCCCTATCTAGATTTGCGTCAAAGACACAATTAAAATCTCCTAAGAGGACAAACTCAGCCCCTGTATATGGCAGCGCTGCTTTGAGGATAGTCAGGAAAAAGTCAGGACAATCTATGGTCAGGGCATATACATTAAAGATAAACAGCTCCTTACCCTCCCATTTACCATGCAGAATTACATACCTCCCTTCGGGGTCCAATATATGACTCATATACTGAAACGGGACTCCGCGGGCCACCCAAATCATAGCCCCTCTTCCAAACCCTGAATAGGAAGTAGCATACATCTGCCCTCTCCATTTTCTGCGTATACTCGCAACTGTGCACCCCATACATGCGTTTCCTGTAACCCTGCAATCCCAACTTTATACCGTTTTAGAAAAGCGTAGACTCTCCTTCTTTTCTCCAGCCCCGCCACTCCCCTGATGTTCCAAATAAGTAGTTTCAAAGTTTGTGCCGTCATTATTGTCTGTTCGTGTAATGAGGTGTGTCAGGATATATCCGTCTTGTTCGGCCCTTTTCTCCCACCTTGATACATTTTGCCCATTAGCTAATTCCTACCATGGCCGCAAACCACTCCCCTTAACCATGAAAACAATGTAACTTGAACTGTCCCATTTCCCTCCCCTCCCATTGGACAGTCGCGCGAGTTCCGCTGCCAGCAGTAAATCCAGTGCAAAATTCGACACATACTGCCCCAAACCTCCCATCCCCCACCCTTTAACTTGTCTGTTAGACCATAAAATACAGAGCCACAGCTCAGGTTCTTCCCAAGCCCAGATCCAGCCCTGAGAAATTCTACAAGATTGAATGCTGTGCAAGAGATCTGCCCCGACAAAGGCGCAAGATCGCTCTCAAGCAGCCTTCGAGGGGCCAAACTCTAGTGGGGGGCGTCGCTGCCCAACGGCTGCCCACTTCAGCCACATTATTAAAAAAAAAAGTGAAACAAGGTCCTTATTAATGAGTCTCTTGTAACCCTCAACAACCTCTCAGTCCAAACATAGCTAGTACCACAATAGTGCTTATTCGCCAACAATATCACTTATCTGTACATCCGGTCTGTCGAAGACTGGGTATCATCATTCCGGTCCGCTCCCCTGCTCTCCGATGTCTGTTTCCGGATCTTGAGTCACCACAATAGATTCCGGAACAGTCTCAGTAACTTCTCTCCTTTGTTGACTAAAAGCAGGAGGAACTTGATGGGGATTCATAACTTGTATCTTGCATTAATAGGTTGATGTGATGTATTTAAAATGCTGTTACTGCCAAAAGTTCTTTATTTTATCAGGGCTCTCCTACTTGAAATAGAGCAGCAATGGCTTAAGAAAATGGAGGTGATCTGCCGTAGTTTTATACAGGAATACAAAAGGATGAGGAGAGTTTTAAAATATCTGATGCTCCCTAGGGCCTAAGGCAGCTGGGCCATGCCTAATTTCAGATACTATTACTGGGCAGCAATATTACAGCATATGGTGGTCTTAATAACCAGATGGTGGAGTACAGATCCGGGGCTTGAGGGATCGCCTTTGATTATTGAATTGTTATTGGGAGCCGAAGCTAAAGCTCGCTTCTTAAGGAATGTTGAGCCAAGCTACTTTAAGAAAGTTAACTTCAAGGTATTTAAGGCTACATATAAAATCTGGGCACAATTAAAGCAGAACTTGGAAATAGTATGGTGTAATTATTGCACTTCTCTCTGGCGTTCATCAATTTTTCCAATTGTATTTCATGATAAAAGCTCTCCTGGGAAAAAGCTGGAGTGGGAGACTGGGGGATATGTTTAATCAGGATCAAATGTACTCCTATGAGAAACTGCAATCAAAATCCAGGCTGACAAAACTGAAATATTTTAAGTATTTACAAATAAGGGACTTTTTGTTGAAAATGGATAGGGGCAAATTGACACTTGAACGGGTTCCGTTTTTGCTGGGCCACTCCGGGGGGGGGAGATTTGACAAATTTATAAAGCTTTATTTTATTTAATGCCAGATGATCTGGATAAGTAAGCGGGAAACTGGGTCAGGAGACTAGCGGTCAAAGGGACACGTTTCCCAGAGTCGCTGGAGGTGGGGCAGGAAATCCTATTATATTCAGGTTTGAAGAGTCAGCACTATAAAACATTACTTAATTTGTACTACACGCCAGAAGAAATCGCTAGATGGGGGAAAAGAACGGAGTCGATATGCCCATGGTGTGGTAGTTATGAAGCAGACTTAGCACATATGTTCTGTAATCGTGTAAACCTGGAGGCTTTTAAGTTAGGAATCAGTCAGTATTTGAGGTCAGTTCAAAATATAAAGGTCTTGATAACACCACAGTTGATGATGTTTGACAACGATGAGTGATTGGTTAAGGACAGGGAGAAACTATACTTTATTTTTGTGGTTATGGTTATGGCAGTGGCTCATATATTCACCGCCCAGGCGTGGCTCAACTCGGAACCCCCTACCTATCACCAGTGGCCAGCCAGACTTCAATCCATGTATTATCCGGAGAGCAATTTATATCTATGTAAGGGGCGGAAAGCAAGAAAGCGGGGAACCCTGATTTGGGCACCAGCGGCCAAATGGATTGGAAGAATGTGCTTGAGTGGTGTTAGGTCTTAGTATAAAGATGTTGGTAATGGGATAGCCACAATCATAGAAATCGGAAATATCATCAAGAAATGAGTTGGGAAATTATCAATTAATGAATCATGAATTGGGTAAATGAATTAGTGATCAATGCAGTTGGACATACATATGTATTATGATATATGGACGAACTTAAAATGACTCATTTGTTTCTGTATATGGATTGCACTGGCTTTATGCTCCTCTAACAAAACTAGTGAAAAAGATTAAAAAGCCTACGTTTAACATTAACTTAGTCATCTTTTGGTAGCAACTTCGAGCCACAGGGTCAGGGTGCATAATGTAAAAGTTGAGACACATTATTACTGGATTTGGCATGTCACTGCAGGGACAGACTTAAAAGAATTACTTCACTGTATAGACATTAATAGCTGTTCTCAGTTGCAATAGCCTGCTTAGAAATAATTCTTTCAGTCTACCAGTCTGTTAGCAGATAGGGTAGGAAAAGGTTAGCTACAGCTCATCCACCTCTAGCTCTCTTGAAATGTAACTGGAAATGGATGTCAGGGATCACAGATAAACAACAGAAAGGGTCAGGGAGGAACTCTCAGAGTAGCACATTTATAGTAAATATGATGATCCTAGGAGGTGCGCCTTCACTGGTGGCTTACTTACCCAGCTAAGTTGTCTCCTGTTCCACAACTGTCAGACTGGACTCAACCAGAACTAGGATGGGTTGTTTTTACAGGTGTGTTTCCTTTTTTTCTTCATTAATTCCGGGGTGTAGACAAACAGCTCCTTACAAAGGCACTATGTTAGACCTGGCATCATTGGTGTGGGTTTCCCCTGTATTTTTGCCTTTGCCTCCTGTGTTTTTGCTGTGTGTTGGACTTCCTTTTGCTGGTCTGGAAGCTTTGCCACTGCTGTTCAGTGCCAAGGTGCAAGTGCTCGCCTTGTCAATTGTTGTTATGGATAGATGTTTCCATGATTGGTTTATTTGGTTTACTGTTAAGTCCCTAGTACAGTGCACTGTGTGTGCCCAGGGCCTGTAAACCAAATGCTGCTAGTAGGCTTGCAGCACTGATTGTGCCACCTACACAAGCAGCCTTGCAACAAGGTCTCAGGCCTGCCATTGTGGTGCCAGTGTGCAGTCTACTACTGCCACGTCGACCTGGCAAGTGCACGCACTTGCCAGGCCCTAACCTTCCCTTTTCTTACATGTGAGTCACCCCTAAGGTAGGCCCAAGGTACCGCTGCGGGCAGGGTGCATAGTGTGTAAAAGGTAGGACATGCCCTGATGTGTGTGGCATGTCCTGATAGTGAAATACTGCCAATTTCGTTTTTCTCTATTGTAAGGGTATCTGTCCTATAGGATAGAATGGGGAGTTTGCTCATAACATCAGCATTACTGCACATGGGAACAATATATGAAAATAAACTTTGATATGCCTGAACTCAGAATGTAAAGATGCATCTTTTAGTGAGGGTGATTTTTACATTCTGGGTTTGAAAATACCACTTTTAGAAAGTAGATATTTTCTTGCCTAACCATCCAGTGTGCCTCTGCTAGGTTGTGTATTGACTGTCTGGCTTTGGAATGACAGGGGCTGGTGATGTGCAGTCTGTTCAGACAGCCACTTGGGGGGTTGAAGTGTGTCCTGCCTTTGCAGGGTGAGTCATGGCTGGACTGAATAGACCTGGGCTGCATTCAGAGTAGGGGGAGGAGATGTCTTTCACACCTGAATGGGCCTGGGCAGCCTAGGACAATGCTGTCTCCAGAGAGGACAGAACTGGTTCTGGCTGGGCAAAGACACTCTCTGCCTCCAGAGAACAAAGGTTTTTGTATTATAAAAAGAGGGGCCCAGACCCCAGACATTTAGATCACTTCTGGGAATCAAGAGGAACCTTTGCCAAGGAGAAGAGCTGGAGAAACTGAGGAGGAATACTGCCTCTGTGCTGTTTGCTGTCTGGGGTTGGCCTGCAGTGGCTACGTTTTGCCAAGGAAAGGGAAAAGGACTTTGCTGTGTGCTGTGTCCCCTGCTTGAGGAAGATCTTCAAGGGCTTGAAGAAGAGCTTGCCTCCTGTTCTGAAGTCTCAGGGAAACAAAGACTTCACCCCCAGCTCCCCCGAACTTCCATGCTGGGAGTTCTGACCTGCCAAGAGGTGCCTGTAGCTGTTCTGGGCTTCTGGAGGTTGTTCTGGCTGTTGGGAGCTGGAAAAGCAACGCAACAACGAAAAGTGTGACGCATCCGTACCTGTTTCCGATGCATCATCAAAGAAACCGACGCAGCACCTTCCGCTGCTCGCGAAATCGCCGCACTCCGCATCGGGTGCACCGATCTCTGAAGTCCGAGATCACCACACCGATTCTGATGCAAGCCCTGTTGTGCGGCTGCAAGAACCCACGCATCATCCCGGATCGTCACGCATCGCATCGAGGCGCCAGGTCTGTCGCATTGTTGGGGGACGCAGTAAGAAACCGACGCATCACCTCCCCACGCAGTAAGAAACCGACGCATCACCTCCCCTGCGCAGCAGTAAGGAACCGACGCATCACCTCTCCGAAGCAAGGAACCGATGCTTCACCTTCCCTGTGTGTAAGGAACCGATGCATCACCTTCCCTGCGACCCTTTTTGTTTGTGTGTGTGACGCATCCAAGGTACTTTGTGTGAAAAGTGTTGCATCTGCACTTTGCTTTGAACAGAACTATTTCTACCATTTGATAGTCATATTTTTATTACTGTATTGTGGATTTGTGTCGTTTTGGTCTTGTTTGGTTTAGATAAAGATTACTTGTTTTTCTGACTAGGAAGAAGGGTCCCTACTTCGACAACGGTGCAAACCATTGTCAACCAGAGACCCCCATTTCTAACACACTGCTTTCCTAAGATTTTAAATGATCCACAACACAGTGTTTTCTGGGAACGATTTACAATAAAGACACAGGAAGTATGTAAGAAATTGTGTTATTGGTTTGAAGGGGGTGCACTGTAAATATTAATCACAATCCTTGTGAGGGTGAACCACAAAGTCACTAAATAAACCTTTGTTTAACCCTCTGGTACCTGGTAAGCAGTCAGTATTAACTTAGAGGCAATATGTAAAGTATTTATTCAGCACTAAAAGAGCAAGAAAGTGAAAACACAGCGCAAGGAAAATCCCAAATCAATTTAGTAATATACAGAATATTATAATAAATAAATTGACACCCAAACAACACACATCCAATCAGTAGAACCGGAGTTATGATTTTTTTAATTTTAAGGTAAAATAGCACAAAAAAGCACGAAGTGCCAACAGTGGTATCTGTTTGCGCCGGACCGGCACAAACTCACAAGTTCAGGCCGGTCATGATGGATCACGGGCCAGATACAGGACGAGGTTCATCCGGCTGAAAGTTGTAACTTTTGTCCTTGTTGTGGGGCTGTGTGGTGCTACGATCAAGGCAATACATCATATTGCCAAAGTAACACAAGAAGGGAGTGAAGAGGTAATGCTCAAAAGAGCAGAAGAGCTGGATACGTCCTCCTCAAGTTATATTGTCAAAAAACAAAGGGATCCACCCTTATCGGAAAGTATAGACGTGTTCCTCCAGACTACGTATGTCTCCTACAATGGTGGAAAGCACAGAGCTTTGTTTAAATACCCCTCACCCACCAAAAGGACGCTTGGTGGCATGCTTCATCATCGGCGTCTTCCCGCCCGCTGCGGGACGGGGCGTGCTACGACCTACAACTACGTGGGAGCACTGGTTATGAAAAACAATACTATGTGTGGTGTAGGAGTGTGAGTGGAAGGGTCAGAAGTGAGTCAATGGTGAATGGTGAAAAGTAAAAAATACCTGGCTCAGTGGAAAAAATAAATTTTAATGTTCCTTTGAGCTGGTATCGTTAAAAGTGGGGAATGAGATGGAGATACTATGCTTTAATGAGCAGTGTCTCCTGTGTCGACATGTTTCGAAGCCCTCCCCTGGCTTCTCATCAGGACCTAGAAGAGATCCCTTCTACACTCAAATCAAAACAACTGTGTATTTACATATAATCCTAACTGAGTGGTGCACATAAATTTAACATGCACAGTATACTATACCCCAGTAGGTATATTGCTGAATGGGTTCTGGAAGAATAAAAACAGAGTTAAAATAACATAACACATCCAAACTGCACCATATGTGGTGTTGACCTGTAAAGAAAAGTGATATATTTCTGTGATATATTTTTCTTATCTTTATCCGTTATAATTGGTAATCAGTGCTGTGTTATGTAAGCAAGATGGGACAATACAAAAACATACACACACAAAACATAAAGCACACACTCTATATCTAAGGACCGCGTGGTGTGCGTATCCACATGATAAGTACAACTGAGAGTATCTGTTAAATATATATACATATTGTGTCACGTCTGTTGAGCCATCTATCAAGAACTGCAAGGTGCTGCGATACGAGACTCTGCATCGCTTTGCATCAGATCCAGTGAGGCAGCCAATCAGGTGCCTCAAGGTGCAGTGATGTATCGTCCTGAGTCGGATCCGGTGTAGCTGCGGCTTAGGGCCTATGTCAGATATGGTTAGGCTGTCAATCAGGGGTTGCAAGGTACTGCGATGCACTGGTCTGTGTTGGATCCGGTGTAGCCACCGATTAGGAGCTGTGAGGTACTGCGATGCGAGACCCTGCATTGTCCTGTACTGTTTTGCATTGGATACAGTGCAGTTGCCGATAAGGAGTTGTGAGGTGCTGCAATGCAAGGCCCTGTGTCAGTCTGCACCAGGCTGAGTCACACCTGGTTAAACCTTCAGGTGAGCAGGAAAGAGTAGAATCTGACTTCAGACAAGTGTCAAGGACCTGGTGGACAGCACTTGGAGGGTCAGGACTCACAGAGGACAGCAGAGGGGACCAGGTCAGGTTCAGTTGGTCAGCTGGAAAGTGTGGGAGGCCTCTGGAAACTTGCTATGTCACCGTAGCTCAAACAGTAAGTCAGCCAACTGACCCGTGGAGTCACTTCTGGGGCCCTGGGTTCAAGGCAAGAAGGTCCAGTCTACCTTCTCCCTTATTTTTTTCATCACATTCATAACCCGTTTGTTGCATTTTTGTTCATGATTTTTGCTTCTTGCTTTCAGACTTCATTTGTATTTTCTTCTGTAAAGACCTGATTATAGTTATGATTTGATGCCTTGCTAATCTTCATCTTCAATCAAGAGCTACAAGATTGTTAAGGAGGTTTTTTGCCCTTTGCGGCTTTTGCATCCTAACTGGACCTGCTTACGGAAGCACTTCATGTGTATTATTAAATGGAGGGATTAGCCACCCTTTCCTCCGACAATCAAGAAGGCATGTTGACGGACCTTCAGTAACACTAGATGAGGTGGGAAAGATAAGAATTTGCTGTAGTAATTTATAAATATGCAGTATTTGTCTAGTAGTATCACTGATTCGATCTTGTGGTACATCAATAGTGACTAGTTGGACAGACAGGAAGTCAACTGTGAAACCTACTAATTCTAGTGCCCATCATTCGAAAAATCGTAAGAAAAATGTTTTTTGTTTTGCAGATTATGTCAGATCACACCCACCCACACCCACCATGCTGAAATCAAAGGAATCTGTTTTTTTTTGGTACAATTGGATATATTAGCTTAATCTTTGTTTTTCAAAAATCTTTTTATCTATCTTGACATTTAAACATGTTTTAAAATGTGTGTCTTTCCTACAGGAGAAATATTTGTTAAGGGATTGCATGCAATACAACTACCATTTTTTCCTATTAAGTTAAGAGTCTATGTGATTTTGGAAGGTATTTTCACAACTATCTTACTATACTCTTACTTATTTTTCTCTTACAAATCTCAGACTCTCTATATCCGCTAGAAAATGTTTTCTTCTCCTGCATTTTGCATTCGGTGTTCAAAGTGCCTGGAGTCCAAGGCACTATAGGAGCTTGCACTTTACAAAAACACAAGACAGTTGGAGCTTTCTACAACAGAGAATTCAACAAATAAGTACTATAACATAATGCCTTTACAGTTTCTTTTTCAGAAGTTGTTTTTCATCCTTAAAATAATTTAATTGTGAAGCTTCGTGTTCATTCATTCTTTCTGAATATATTTTCACGTTTAATTTTGCTGCTTAGAAAAAATATGAAATCAAGAAGCTTATGATCATTTCTAGTTTATATTATTCACGTGGAAAACCGCCTAGTGCTTAAAATGATAGAAGTGCTGACAATTTGTAAAAAAAAAATGTATGTGCATCAGAGAAGACTTACATCAGCAACTTAAAATCGAAGTTCTTGTTCAGAGCTCGGAAAGTAATTCGTTTTCTTCTAAAGAAGGGAACAGTTACAAAAGACTTGAATAGACTATCTCAATTCAAAGGGCCCGTGCCGAACAAAAAACCTTGACATTTTAATTGAAAGCAGCGCAGAAAAGAGGACACAAATCAATGATTCTCCTGAAAGGCACCTTAGCCTGAAAGCGTGATTTGACCTCATTCACTTCCAACTTCTTTTCTCTGACTTTACTCCCTTTTAGACTTTTAAATTGTAAGATTATAAAATGCTAAAATACCTTTCCGTACTATTAATGTGAATGGTCTGAATACACTGAGTTCATGTTTTTTTTTAACTTGAGGCACTCAGTGGATTAACTGGTATGTGAGAATATGGAATACAAAGGAGAATCATCTTTCCACAAATGTCTCATATTTTCTGCGCTGTGTTCTGAGAATAAAACAGCCTTGTAATTACAAAAAAAAGGTGTCACTATTTTCATGTAGTAGCTTAGTAGAGTTAATTACTAAAGTTATGATAACCCTAGCATAAAACCAGCCAGAATGAATGCCTATCACGCCACGCTTACATTAGTTGAGAGAAGATGGTAGGTGGATTTTCCAAACTTGTATCTATGTACAGACTGGGGAGATGTACCTATTTTCCATTCGTGCACACATGATCAACACTTTGGACTCCACCCACCATCAATCCTCACATAGGGGCAGATTTAAGAAAAAGACATGAAGTGCAGCACAGTAAGTCACCTTGCTGGCTGCACTGCACTGCGTGACATGGAAAGATCCAGAATGCACTGTATTTAAGGCAATACAGCACATTCCTGCCTTTTCCCCTGCACTGGCACCCTTTTGACTGCCAAGCATCAATGTAGGCACCCTTGCACCTTGGTGCAAGGGTGCCTGTGTTGCATGGGGAATGGTTTTGTGCAAGGAGGGCACCTTCCTGCAAAAAAAAACAATCCTGAGAGGCAAATTCCTCTTTCTATGTGTGCTGCACACAAAGAAAGAGGAAGTAACGAGGAGAAATAAAGATATTTCTCCTTGTTACGTCTCTCAGCGAAGGCGTATCTTTTTGGTGTATTCCCAGGTTTACCAGTTCTGGTAATTCTGGGAATGTGTTACAAACCATTGGCACACCCACGCAACACCCATGGAACATCTCCCTAGCGCAGAGTAAGGCAGCGCAGCGATTTATGCTGCTTTGTATTATGCCAGATTTATGGAGCCACTCAGGGCCACGCATAAATCTCGTTTAGGGCTTGTATCACTCTTGTACCACCTTGAGTGCTGCAAGAGCGATGCAACTCTGCTTGTAAATATGTCCCATAGAGTCTCTAACAAGAAACAGGTAAACTTTCTTTATCGCCATGAAGTAACATGTATTTCTAAAGCACATGTTCACTCCTTGGTGTATTCAGGTGCGGAGTATCCAGCTCAATAGTACTCATTTTGTTAACATCAGAAGGGTGAAAGGCTGAGCAGATCCGCTTGGATTTAAACATGTGACGAGGATGTCAAACATAAATCAAGTAATAGGTTTCTTAGTTGACTGAACCACCAGTTCTGGTATTGGAGCTTCTTCTGACCATGTTGCAGGGCAGCCAATTATATCTGCCAAGAACAATTGCACAGTGAGAGGCTCTGTTGAAATGGTTGCTTGTAAAGAAAGCAAACCGATAAAAAAAACAAGATGATAAAATGAAGTAAAAAAGCAAGAGTATTTCAACCCTCTTCACGCTGCCCCTTTCCATTTCCCTGTTCTTGTCTGTTAGACCTGGTACCATTGGCGTGGGTCTCCCTTCCATTTTTTCGCTATGCCTCCTCTGTTGTTGACATGTTTTTGCTGGTTTAGATGCTTTGGGCACTTTGCCACTGCTAATCAGTGCCAAAGTGCAAGTGCTCCCTATGATAAATTGATGTATGGATTAGTGACTCCATGATTGGCTTATTTGATTTACTGTCAGACCCTAGTACAGTGCACCGCGTGTGCCCAGGGCCTGTAAATCAAATGCTGCTGGTGGGCTTGCAGCACTGGTTGTGCCACCCACCGGAGCAGCTTGGAAAGCGCGTCTCAGGCCTGCCATTGCAGAGCCTGTGTGCAGTCTGGTACTGCCATGTCGACTTGGTAAGTGCACCCACTTACCAGTCCCCAAACCTTCCCTTTTCTGCATGTTAGTCACCCCTAAAGTAGGCTGCGGGCAGGGTGCATTGTATGTAAGAGGTAGGACATGCTCTGATGTGTGTGGCATGTCCTGATAGTGAATTACAGCCAATTTCGTTTTTCACTATTGCAAGGCTACCTGTCCCCATAGGCCAGAATGGGCAGTTTGAATATAACATTTTATAATCCTAACTGACACAGGGAACATGGTAGAAAAACGAATTTAGTATGCCTGAACTCAGAATGATAAAATACATCTTTTAGTGAAGATGGTTTTAACATTCTGTGTTTGAAAATACCACTTTTAGAAAGTAGGTATTTTCTTGCCTAACCATCCAACCTGCCTCTGCTAGCTTGTGTATTGTATATCTGGGTTTGTGAGTGACAGGGGCTGGGGGGACTCCAGGAGACAGGGTGAGTCAGAACTAGGCTGAATAGACCTATCTGCATGAGGAGTGGTGGGAGGAGTAGCACCTGGGCCTGAATAGGGCTGTGCCTGCCTTCCACAATGCTGGCTCCACCTCCTGTGGTGTGTCTGATGACCCTGGCCCACACTGACAAAGGAAGAAGTTGTGCACTGGCAGAATGCACCCAGAACTGGTTTGGACTAGGTACAGCACCCTCTGCCTTCAGAGGACAAAGGATTTGCTAGTATAAATATTGGGGCCCAGACCCCATGACTCTAGATCACTTCTGGGAATCAAGACGAACCTTTGCTGAGGAGAAGAACCAGGAAGCTGAAGGAGGAGACTACCCCTATGCTGCGTGTTGTTGGGGTTGGCCTGCAGTGGTTACTTTATTGCCAAAGAAAGGAGAAAAGGACTGAGTGTGCTTTCATCATCTTGAAGAAGATCTCCAAGGGCTTGAACATTGAGCTTGCCTCCTGCCTGAAGTCTCAGGGATACAAGACTTCACCCCCAGCTCCCCTCCTGAATTCCCTTGCTGGGAATTGAAGTGCCTACTGCTGTTGGGCCTTCTGAGAGACTGCGTGTCGCTGGGAGCTGGAAGCGCGACGCAACGAAGAGGAAGCGTGTCGCCGCCGCAGCAGTTGTCGTCGCATCGCAGAGTAAGCGTGCCACCGCTGCCGCTGTCGCCATCACATCACCGAAGCGCCTCGCATCACCGGAGAAGCGTGCCGCCGCCACAGAGGACGCCGGCGCATCACCGGAGAAGCGTGTCGCAGGGCCTGTCGCGGCTCAGAAGATCGCCAAGTCGCCACACGGCCGTCGGGCATACACGCATCCCGTCTACGTTGTCGCACCGCAAGCAAGACGCCATTTTCTCGCATCGCACAAGATCATCATCGCATCGGAACCGGGCCGCAGTAAGAAACCGACGCATCCTCCTTTCTGCGTGTAAGGAATCGTAGCATCACCTTCCCTGCGACCCTTTTGTTTGTTTTGCGTTACGCATCCAAAGGTACATTGAGAGTAAAGTGTAGCATTTACCATCTTTATTGAACTGAGCTATTTTCTACCATTTGACAGTCATATTTTTAATAGTGTATTGTGGATTTTTGTCGTTTTGGGTCTTGTGTTAAGTCTATATAAAAATACTTATTTTTATACTACAACCTGTGTGGTGTCCATCTGTAGTGTTGTCACTGGGTTACTGTATGTGTTCACAAATGCTTTACACACTGCCTCTGAGATAAGCCTGCCTGCTCGTGCCAAGCTATCAAGGGGGTGAGCAGGGGTTATTTTAGTAGTGTATCCCCCTTACCCTGACTAGAAGCACGGGTCCCTATTTGGACAAAGGTACCTACCTCTGCCAACTAGAGACCCCCAGTTCTAACATTGTCCTTCTGCCTCCATTTCCCTTTTCCTTTCTCTGTTTGTCTCCTGTCTGTCTGTCTCCTTTTCTCTATCTTATTAGTATTCAAAAAAAAATTCTCTCCTGTTTGGATCTCTGCATTATCCAGAAAAACATTATATAAGAACTCCCATTCCTTTTGGTTGAATCCGCCCTGGTGGTAGCATCCTAACAGGGTGTGGATAGGCGCAGATGATGAAGCATGTCACGATCAAATGAGTGAGGCATCTACTCCAATATCTTTTGGTTCCTCAGTAGGATTACAAAGTGGTGTCCTTACTAGACTCTGTCCTTTTTCCTTTAGCCTAGCTGCCCTTTTATGAGTAAGTGAATATTTGGGAGAGTGCAACTGGGATATGTCATCTATCGCTCTCTCCATGTGAGAACAACTTCTTAGATATGCCTCTTATGTTTCTGTTTCCCATGGCCCTTGGATACCTAAAGTACACCAAACTATGTGGTGTTTTAAGGCGTGGGCAACTGCTCAGGGTGCTCACCTTCCAAAGGGCCCCTAAGAAAGTGAACTTTCTATCCCACATCCATCTGTTTGCCTGTATTAACCTTTAACATAGAATTCAATATTGTTTGGCATCATGAGACTTGAATTAGCAGAAAATCGGTAATAGAATTCAAAGTTGTTCCAACAGGGGCCTCCAAAATCCTTAACCCCTTCGCTGCTAGGCCTTTTCCCCCCCTGTGCTAAGCCTTTTTTTGGCTATTTGGGGTAGTTCGCGCTTAGGCCCCTGTAACTTTTTGACCACATAAGGTATCCACGCCAAATTTGCGTCCTTTTCTTCCAACATCCTGGGGATTCTAAAGGTACCCAGGGTTTGTGGATTCCCCTGGAGGGGTTCCAGAAATTAGCCAAAATACAGCTAAATTTTGTTTTTTGGGGGAAAAAAGTGCTGCAAATGAAAGCGTCTGGGTTTTTCCCTACAAATGGTATCAAAAAAGGGTTTATGGGGCTGAAATCACCATTTTCCCAGCTTTTAGGGAATGACAGACTTTTGTCAGAAAACCAAAGTTTTTTACACTGTTTTGGCATTTTTCTGGGACATAGCCTATTTTTGCTATTTTTTGTGCTTTCAACCTCCTTCCAGTTAATGGTAGACATGGGTATGAAAGCAATAATGGATCCTGAAAAGCTATACATTTTTGAAAAGTAGACAAAATTCTGAATTCAGCAAGGGGTCATTTATGTAGATCCTTCAAGGTTTCTTTATAGAAACTAACAGTTAAATATAGGAAAAATTGAAAATTAGTTGAAAAAAACAGCCTTTTGTGTCAACGTTTTCACCTGTAACTTCTTCTAATTATGACAGCTCTTTGAAAGCAATATACCGTTACATCTGCTGGACCTTACTGGTTGTGGGGATATATAGGACTTGTAGGTTCACCAAGAACCCGACGAACCCAGAGCCAAAAACTGAGCAGCGACTTTCAATGGTTTTTTATTATGTACCGGGTATATAGCAATTATTCTGGGAAAATGTATACATGGAAAAATCGGTATGAAAGACACCTATGTATTTCTGAAATGGGAACAAAATATAGAGTTTAGAAACAGTAGATATTTGCACATTTCCGAAATTGGGAATACTCATACTAGCATGAGAATTATCGATCATTTTTCAAAATTACTTCTTTTTTACACATTGTCTTTCATTTGGAAGGCAGAAATGCATCAAAAGTCAATAGGTAATAACAGTAGCTTTACAAATCTGAATTACCCTAAGTCTCCCAATAAAAATGGTACCTCACTTGTGTGGGTAGGCATAGTGCCCACGACAGGAAACGGCTCAAAACGCAACGTGAACACACCACTTTTTCACAATGAAAAATTACCCTTTTTTGCAAAGTGCCTAGCTGTAGTTTTTTAACTATAGCTTTGCCGGCACCTAGGGAAACCTAGCACACCTATACATTTTTGAAAACTAGACACCCAGGGGAATCTAGGATGTGGTGACTTGACTGGCTCTCACCAGGTTCTGTTACCCAGAATCCCTTGCAAACCTAAAAATATGGCAAAAAAACCACATTTTCCTCACATTTCTGTGGTGGAAAGTTCTGGAATCTGCGGGGATCCACACATTTTTACCCACCCCGCGTTCCCCAAAGTCTTCCGAGAAAAATGGTACCTCACTTGCGTGGGTAGGCCTAGTTCCCGCGACAGGAAACGGCGCAAAACGCAACGTGGACACACCACAATTTCACAGTGAAAAATGACCCTTTTTTGGCAAAGTGCCTAGCTGTAGTTTTTGAACCCTAGCTCTGCCGGCACCTAGGGAAACCTAGCAAACCTATACATTTTTGAAAACTAGACACCCAGGGGAATCCAGGATGAGGTGACTTGACTGGCTCCCACCAGGTTCTGTTACCCAGAATCCCTTGCAAACCTAACCAATTGTCAAAAAAAACACATTTTCCTCACATTTCTGTGGTGGAAAGTTCTGGAATCAACGTGGATCCTCAAATTTCCACCCACCCCGCATTCCCCAAAGTCTTCCGAGAAAAATGGTACCTCACTTGTGTGGGTAGGCCTAGTGCCCGTGACAGGAAACGGTGCAAAACGCAACGTGGACACACCACAATTTCACAGTGAAAAATGACCCTTTTTTGGCAAAGTGCCTAGCTGTAGTTTTTGAACCCTAGCTCTGCCGGCACCTAGTGAAACCTAGCAAACCTATACATTTTTGAAAACTAGACACCCAGGGAATCCAGGATGGGGTGACTTGTCTGGCTCTCACCAGGTTCTGTTACCCAGAATCCCTTGCAAACCTAAAAATGTGTCCAAAAAAACACATTTTCCTCACATTTCTGTGGTGGAAAGTTCTGGAATCTGCGTGGATGCACAAATTTCCACCCACCCCGCGTTCCCCAAAGTCTTCAGAGAAAAATGGTACCTCACTTGTGTGGGTAGGCCTAGTGCCCACGACAGGAAACGGGGCAAAACGCAACGTGGACACACCACAATTTCACAGTGAAAAATGACCCTTTTTTGGCAAAGTGCCTAGCTGTAGTTTTTTAATTCTAGCTCTGCCGGCACCTAGGGAAACCTAGCAAACCTATACATTTTTGAAAATTAGACACCAAGGCAAATCCAGGATGGGGTGACTCGACTGTCTCTCATCAGGTTCTGTTACCCAGAATCCCTTGCAAACCTAAAAAATGTCATAAAAACCACATTTTCCTCACATTTCTGTGGTGGAAAGTTCTGGAATCTGCGTGGATCCACAAATTTCCACCCACCCTGCGTTCCCCAAAGTCTTTTGAGAAAAATGGTACCTCACTTGTGTGGGTAGGCCTAGTGCCCGCGACAGGAAACGGCACAAAACGCAACGTGGACACACCACAATTTCACAGTGAAAAATGACCCTTTTTTAGCAAAGTGCCTAGCTGTAGTTTTTGAACTCTAGCTCTGCCGGCACCTAGGGAAACCTAGCAAACCTATACATTTTTGAAAACTAGACACCCGGGGGATTCCAGGGAGGTATGGCTTGCATGGATCCCCCAACGTTTCCTTACCCAGAATCCCCTGCAAACCTCAAATTTAGCTGAAAAAAATCACTTTTTTCACACATTTTTGTGTGGGAAAGTTGTGGCGTCACCGGGCTGACACAAATTTCCTACCACCCAGTGTTCCCCCGGGTCTCCCGATAAAAATGGTGCCTCACTCGTGTGGGAGGCCCAAGTACCTGCGACAGGCAAGGGCCCAAAACGTATTGAGGCAACATCAAAATTGCCTATTTCAAAACGACCTGGTTTTGCAAGGGGGGTCACCTGGGTTTTTGGCCCCGTGCTCGGCGGCCATCTAAGGAAACCTACCAAACCCACACATTTCTGAAAACTAGACACCCGGGGAATTCCAGGGAGGTATGGCTTGCGTGGATCCCCCAACGTTTCCTTACCCAGAATCCCCTGCAAACCTCAAATTTAGCTGAAAAAATCACTTTTTCCACACATTTTTGTGTGGGAAAGTTGTGGTATCACCGGGCTAACACAAATTTCCTACCACCCAGTGTTCCCCCGGGTCTCCCGATAAAAATGGTGCCTCACTCGTGTGGGAGGCCCAAGTACACGCGGCAGACAAGGGCCCAAAACGTATTGAGGCGACATCAAAATTGCCTATCTCAAAACGACCTGGTTTTGCAAGGGGGGTCACCTGGGTTTTTGGCCCCGTGCTCGGCGGCCATCTAAGGAAACCTACCAAACCTACACATTTCTGAAAACTAGACACCGGGGGAATTCCAGGGAGGTATGGCTTGCGTGGATCCCCCAACGTTTCCTTACCCAGAATCCCCTGCAAACCTCAAATTTAGCTGAAAAAAATCACTTTTTCCACACATTTTTGTGTGGGAAAGTTGTGGTATCACCGGGCTGACACAAATTTCCTACCACCCAGCGTTCCCCTGGGTCTCCAAATAAAAATGGTGCCTCACTCGTGTGGGAGGCCCAAGTACACGCGGCAGACAAGGGCCCAAAACGTATTTAGGCGACATCAAAATTGCCTATCTCAAAACGACCTGGTTTCGCAAGGGGGGTCACCTGGGTTTTTGGCCCCGTGCTCGGCGGCCATCTAGGGAAACCTACCAAACCCACACATTTATGAAAACTAGACACCCGGGGCATTCCGGGGCGGTATGGCTTGTGTGGATCCCCCAACGTTTCCTTACCCAGAATCCCCTGCAAACCTCAAATTTAGCTGAAAAAATCACTTTTTCCACACATTTTTGTGTGGGAAAGTTGTGGCATCACCGGGCTGACACAAATTTCCTACCACCCAGCGTTCCCCCGGGTCTCCCGATAAAAATGGTGCCTCACTCGTGGCAGCCAATTTCCTGACCTTGGAAGGATCCAAGGCAGAGGATGCCTTGTCATCTATAACTCTACATTTTATCAGTGGCAAGCATTTCTCTCCTTGAGCCATCCTGCTATGACACAGATCTCGCTTCTATACGTATACTTCATGACTTCTTGTTCTACACACTTCTACTGTTCTACCTGACCTGCCCAGGTAATTTATGATACTCGGAACACTAAGCCAAAAACAATTAGCCAGCTCTTTACAGCAAACAATCCATTTTGTATTGAGCTGAGAGAACTGGCTAGCAAGCATTAGCTGAATGTTGCTCTATCAAGATTGGAGTCTTAGCCATCTCTAAAAAACCCTAGGTCTTGGTTCTCTATTTCCAGGGCATGAAGGTCAAAAGTGGTGGAAGGGGTTCAGCTAGCTGTACAATAAAGATGCAATTCAGGGGGTAAAAGATGGCACCCTCCGTTACCATGTGGTGGAGCGGGGATCTCAGTTAAGTTATCGGTTTACCATAGGACGAATTAACCAATCATCGCGAAGAAGTACTCGCTGTTTACTCAATGACTGATGGATCTTTGTCATTGTCTGAGATTAACCAGGGGCAGCACATCACATAAAATTTAATCTCTAATCTACTTTTAGTCAATAATGAGAGCTTTGTATGATTGAAAGGTTTTTATTAATCAGAATCTTAGTAATTCATCTTTATTAGAGAAATCATATAAAGACATCAATATCAATCATTAGTTATTTCAGTAATCAAATTAATAAATCATATAAATCACAGATGCATTAAGCGCATTCCGTAAAGGAAATAATCCCTATTCTAAGAATGGGAAGGAAAGGCGTCACTTAGGAATTCATAAAGAGTTCTAACTTCGAGAGAAATCATAAAGCATTAAGCTTCAGCATTAAAGTCAGTTTAATATGTCAAAAATCGATAAAGGCAGAACTTCTCACAAAGAGAGATTCAAGAAACTCAGTAGAGCCTCATAAACAAGCGTGAAGGGTTGTGGCAAAATGGAGATGTGTGTCTGGGCCTAATCTATGAACAAGCGCGTATATAAACAGCACATAATTTCAATGTTGTGGTTAGTCTTCTCCTATTCTTCAGCCAGCCATCCATCTTTCAAAGCTCTTATATGCACAGGATCACTCCTCATCTTCTCACCAAGAAAATACAATGAGCTTGAGAAGCAGTGTTAAGTGAAAGCATTTCTTATCAAATACAATGTTGTTCTTTCTACATTTCACACCATTCGTATTCTTTAGAAATGCTGCATCTTCGTATATGAACTTCTTCATTACCACCCTAAATATCAAATCCATTCATTATTTAACAGTGATCTTCGTGTAAATAAAAACATTTGCAGTGTTAGCTGGAAGCATTTATGCATCTATTATTTATTATGAAAACATGTCCATGGGAAGGTCAGAAAAGTAAACATTTTAGGATATGGCAGCATTCTTTAGGCATGTCAACTCTTTTGGTCAAGCAATGCTACTTTAGCTATTCAGGCCTAATATGAGAAAGTATGGCTGCCTACTGCAATTTTTGCATTTAAACGCATTCATTTTATTAAAGCCTACATAGTAATTCTACGCATTGTTGCATTATTTTTCACGAGACTATAAACACTTCAGCAATCTCCCCCCTCTGCTGGTAATCAACCATCATAATTTTCTTTAACAAATTAATCTTTAAAGTTCACTCTCTTCTTCAGTTGAGTCTTTCCTCATTCTGTGTCTGTGTGATGGTGCTATTATCAAAGCATCTATACTTTGTCTACATTTTCTGGTGATCCTGCGCCAAAAATCAACTTGTCCAGCAGCCAGAGACCTCCAGAACTCCCAGGCAGACTGACTGCCTTCAACAAAGACCGGATCTCCTGCGAACAGCTGCTCTGTTCAAAAGAAACTACAAAGAAAAGCTCTAAGCCCCCTGAGGACGAAGAAACCCGACGCCTGGAACCACCACTGCACCTGTCACCTACGGCCCGAGTCCAAGTGGCCCACCGGTCCCAGACCGGTCCCCCAGCAGTCCAGAGTCTGAGTCCACCATTGAGTTGACCCTTTCAGGGCTCCCCAACGTCGCCTGCAGCCTCTGCACGGAGACTCCACCAACAGCGAGTGACCCAATAAGGTGAAATCCGACCTCAACAGGCACCCCTGCATCCGGCCGCCCTGTGCCATGGAGAAGAGGACCTGAGGTGCACCTACTTCCCCGCCCAAATTACCTGCCCAGCTGTTGGTTCCTCCTGGAAGACTTCCTGGACCGAGCCTGCAGCAAAATCCAAAACCGACAACCTCCATAGGATTGCATTGTGCTCTCCACCCCTCCTAAGCACCCCCACACAGTCACCCCTGCGCCACTGGTGGTGTGGACTTGGTGCTGAACTGGGACCACCTTTGCCCTGAACTTAACCCTAGGAGCTTGGCTCCAGAGACCTAGTGGCCTGCCCGTGAGCAGCTCCAACCGAGGTGCCACCATAGCTAACATTGGCATCCTGCACTGTTCACCTGGCCACCCTAGTGTCGCTGGTGGTGCAATTTGAGTGCCTACCTGAACCTTGTGGAACCTTGGTCCTAATCCCCAAACCTCCCACTCGTAAGTCGTTTACTTACCTGAGAACCGTTAATCCTTTTTCTCCCATAGTAACCAAAGTTACGTGTTTTGTTCCTAAAAATGTTCTCTGTCGAGTTGAACTTTTGTATGAAAGAAAAATTAACTAAACTGCAAACCTTCAAAAGTCTTACCTTGTATTGCGAGATCCCCGGTGTGGTATCTAGGCATACCTCCCCGAGTAGTTGATGTAATCTAAAAGTAATCCAAAAGTATTCCAAAAGTTACTGTGTAATTTGAACTGCTTTGAACCCAACACAAACCTGTAATAATTGCAAATTCAACCACAACTGCATTTCCTTGTAAAGTCTTTTCATTGAGAGTATATTTTACTTACCTGTGCCAAGTCCTGCTTGGTTCTAAAAATAAAACATAAGTATACCTTTTTTATACTTACCTATTTGGTCTGGATTCAGTCTCTGAGGGTGTGCCATCAGTCTTGATTGAGAAAATACAATAAATGCTTAACACACCCTCCGGATAAGCCTAACTGCTCGCCCACACTACCACAAGGAGAGCTGTTAGTACTTACCTAATTTAGCCTCTGCTAAACCACTGGGGACTCCCTGGACTCTCTGCACACTATACCTTACTTTGGTATAGTATATACAGAGACAGTTTCCTACACTTTGCCTTAAGAGTGTCTATGAGACTGGATGGTGTGAAATAAATGCCAAGCTGTGCCCATTTAATTTGGCTGTATATGTAGATTCATGCTTTTCTGCAAGGGAACTTATGAAAGAATCATGTCATAATCTGAGTAATAAGATTTAAAATGTTCTTGCCTATATACTAAGCTAAGCAAAATACTACATGTGATTGCATTTTTATGGTATGTCACCTCCTCTGCAGCTGATGCAGGCAAATGTGCACAGACATAACAGTCTTTTGCGTCTAATGCTTGTGTGCCTAGAATAAACATTTGTTGAGTAATGTTCTTCCATGTATCTACAAAGGAAGTTTTCAATTTATCTTCATCTAATATATGTGCAGATGTCATGTTACTAAATTCAAACGTAGATTTCTCTGTTTCTGGTGTGTAATGTATCACTATTAATAATGTTATAACTACTAATACTACTAATATAAATGTAATATCCATAATAATCTTGCATCCAGCCGAGGTTAGGAAACCCATGTTTGTCTGTAGTCAGAACATTAAATAAAATATTGTTAACAATTCACCTTCAGATTTTCTTTTAAAGTTTCTTATTATTTTCTTTTGCAGTTAATTTGTTCAGCTTTATTCCAACAATCTTCGTATAGTCATCCCTACCCCCACTCTGTCTTCTTCTAAAATGTTATCCCTACTCTTCTACTGCAACCTTGTGAAATCTTCTTTATTCTTTTAAAATAACAATTTTTATTGCAATCTTTTTCACTTTCTCATTTAATAGTGTCTCTTTGTTAGTGTGACGTCATGGTGGCTCAAAAAGTTCTGATCTCAAATCAATCAAATCTGTTCTGGTGTGTTTAGCACTTCATTCATGTAATAAGTCCATTCAGGTGTGGAATACCTCCGACAAGGTACTCTTGGGGGCATATTCTCAAGAACGTGTGATAACTACGCAAAATTAGCTTAATGCAACTCTTCACATCTCAGTCTTTCGTGGGAAAACAACTCTGTGTCAACGTGGTATTCACAACACGTCGGCCCCATGCGATAGTCCCACGATAACGCGTCAAAAGAACGTGTTAAAACCAACGCGACGCAGAAAAAACTCAAATCACAAATGCGAAAATAGTAGCGATGATGCCAATCGCGAAACAAAATTCTGCGATAACCAGCCATAGGTCTGCAATCCCCACGCGTCATGCGGGAAAATGCAGCATAAAAGCAGATTAAAAATACGGTGAGATGACAATGTACGAGCACAACCACACATCCGTGACGTAGAACAGATGACCATTGTCCCTCATCAAATAGGCATCTCCTCACAGTCACAATGTACATTGACATGCAGTCTGCATGTAAACTGCGCCAATGCAGAAACATGCATGGAACACACATTGAAACCGCATCTCCTCTTCACATTGCAGAGTGACAAGCAACCCCTCCTGCACACAGACGTGTCATGACCATGATGAATCCACCATGAAAGCGTGGACGAATGTAGGGGCAGTGACTCCTGCTTACGTACATGTTGCCCATGTTGTGGGACTCGAGCCACAGGGGGCATCCCTGCATCATGGTGGTTCATATCTGACCCCAAAAGGAGCCTTGTTGTCACCTGTAGGACACAAATGGCAGCCAAAATGGAATGAATTTGGACACAAGTGAAACGCCGAAGAGTGGGATTCCCTATTAACTGCGACACACAGAACTGGCAGTCCGAATACGTGACACTCTAAACAGCCCGTTTGCACAGAGGTGACACCCACCATCCATGAACAAATCATAAAATTGACATCAATACATGTCGCACTCACACTTGTCTGAGTGATGTGCCTGTACAGATGAGTGACATGCACTCAGGGAATGTGTATTTTGAAAGCATTTAGTAGCACATGCTGTGCCTGTGGTCATATTGTACTGTCCCATGATTGCCAAGGACTGTCACAATGTGACGTGCTCATGTGAAGAAATTGTCAATGATGGTGTTCCTACGGGTAATTCCTGCTGCAGCCGCAGTGGGGTGTGGGCCACCTGCCTCATCCTCATCATCATCCGGTGCATCTGGCACTTGTATCCATGGGGCCTTGCTGCGTACACATATGTTGTGCAACACACAACATGCAACGATCATCTTGCACACAATGTCTGGGCTGTACAGGAGCCTCCCACCTGTGACATCCAGGCACCTGAAACGTGACTTCAACAAGCCAAATGTGCGTTCCACGATGCCCCTGGTGCGTTTGTGGGCCGCATTGTACTGCCTCTGGGCCTGTGTGTCCGGGGCTCGGAGGGGTGTCATCATCCAAGCGCAGAGTGCATATCCTTGGTCACCTGTGACTGTGCAGAGAGACATGAGTCAATAGTTGGTTCTGCATGATGTGTTGGCAGGCTCAGTGGTTCATTGGTGTGTGATATGTGTGACTTTGTGATTCCTGCATGACATGTACTGCATAATGCAAGTGAGCGGCATCAATGTGTATTACGTAGCCTCACTGCTGCTCCTCCCTCCCCCCGAGCCCATCCACTAGTGTGCGCAGCGCGGTTGCATCACTTGCACCCCTACGGCACACTATTGTCATGCCTGTCTGTGCATGTCCACAAGCCTGACAACGACACAGTGATGTCGTGCGCTGAAGGTGGACGGACACGTGTGTGTAGGCCTATGGTAAGGACGGGGCGGACACAGATGTAGAGTTCATGCCTGGCTGAACTCGCCATGTGGTTGAGGGTAGACCTTTGGCTTATGCTGTGGAAATAGCGACACACACAACAGTTGGCATGTCTGATCCCTGACCTCGAGCGGGCTTGCGCACCCTCATTTAGCCCTCGGCCGAGTCCATACTCCGGGGGCATGCTACATAGCAACATTGTATATTGCGTGACGGGTGGTGCCGACACTACACCTGAGACACACGCATTAGTTACTGCCTTGGCAAGGCCTACACCTAACCACGCCCAGAGCCACATGTTGAATGACCACACCCCTACGCCGTACTGCAGTACGCCGGTCCACTCCCTCACGCCCACAGGGGGGTCCGACACAGATACATGTCCCAGGTCCACCCCACTGCCTGAGGTGACAAGGTTGCGCACGCTGTACACAGCACAATGTAATGTGGTATGGCCCGGGGCCCACATGCATACAGAATGACCACACGGACACACTGAGATAATTAGTGGAACTGGCTACGGGCACGTGCGCCCGGCCCCTTTTATTGCCAGGGTCACACTTCCAGTGACCCCTGTGCTGGATGGGTGTTGGGTAGTGTAAGCCACCCCTCAGGGTTTGGTTGGTGCTGGCAACAACTACAACAGTGATCAGACAATCAGGAGTTCAAAGTACAAACAGCAAGGGTCCATGACTTGAGCTGCACAAAGTCGGTGGCCCCGGATGCTCAGCGGCCGGCACAGGCACACCGCCATGGGACGGTTCCTGGCGATGCACTGAGGTAGGGCCACAGGATCTGAGCTGGTCCTCGTTGATGTCCAAGGAGAATGTCGCGGAGTGTTACGGGGACAGTGGAAGGTGTCCATCGAGGGCATGATGCAGAGGGCAGAAGCAAGCAGAGACAGGCAATATGGAGGAGTTGAATGCTACAGTCTCCTCTTTCCCACAATGTCAGTACCAGCTACATGATGATGAAGACAACCCCCAGGCCATAGACTCAGATGCCACCAATGTTCAACCAGAGAGTGTCCATGACTCCCGTGGCACAGAGTCAGTGGCACCAGAGCCAGAAGGGGATGCAGTCAGCGATGAGGCCTGTACAATGATTAAACCTGGGCGGTAAATTCTGTTCCGCTCGCGGAATTTGAGTAATTTCGCGTTCTGCGGAATTGCCAAAAATTCTGCGATCTGCGGCTTTGCAGAATTTTTTGCTTCTTCGCGCTTTCAAAATGCGTGTTCGCTAGATATTTCCCCCCGAGCACGCAAACAGCATTTGCGAACAGGAAAAAAGCATCGTGAACGGGCGGAACAAGCAATTCCGCGTGTTCGCGGAACTCTGCATGCTCGCGGACATTTTTTACCGTTTCGCGGAGCTTTGCGTAGCAAGACTACGCAAATTCCACCCACCCCTAACAATGATATAAACTCTGCAATGAACAAATCAAGACAGTTCCAATTGTGTGTCCTACTCGACCGCATTGGGTGCCGGAGGCAGCGGTCAGCGCGGGGCACCCGCTGTGCAGCCAGCTCCTCCTGGATCTCTAACACACGGCATTGAAATGGCATGTGGAGAAGATTCCTGGTTGACGGAAGTGGAGGCACCAGAGCTGAGTGAGTGTTTAGCCAGCGACGATGCCGTGTCCTGCCTGTTACGGACTGTATTGGATTGGTGTGAGGCCTGCTGCACAGCTGTGTAGCCCGAAGGCAGAAGTCTGCAAGGGCCCACAGACACGTGTGGTCGGAATGCTATGCACAGAGTTGGTGGCACCACATCGAAGGGAGTATAGGGATATAAACGATGCCATAAATATGTACTCTGCCATTGTGTATTCAAGACTCAGTTCCAAATGTGTGACCTACTTGACCATAGTGTAGGCCGGAGGCAGCGGTGCAGTACGTCAACGAAAAAGGAGTAAAGCGGGCCTGTGTCACGGAGGCCGTGATGGTCTGAGGAGGCTGCCAAGGTTGCGGGCTTCGGGCTTGGAGCTTGCGCCGGCACGTGGTGGGCCCTCTTTGACACACGCCGGTGTCGGCAGGTGAGCAGTGAGGCCTGGCTGCGCAGGGGCGAGCATGACGGGTTGGGGGACCAGCGGCCCGGGGTGCAGCAGGTGCACAGGATCGCAGGCCACACCGCTCATGGTGACGGCGTCGGCCTCGTGGTGGGCTGGGGTGGGAGGCGCCGCCCTGGCAGACACGTTGGGCATTCCTGGAGAGAACCACGCCCAGTGCTACTTGCTTTTTATTCACACCCCTACGCTGGCCTGGCGTCCTCAGGGCCAGCCCACTCCGCACACGCTTACAGGGGGGGACGTCACATGCTACATTTCTGCGATCTTCCCCACTGGCTGGGGTGACATGGTTGCGTCCACTGTCCACTACACACCAAACACCAGCAGTGCATGTAGCCATGGATATGTCTGTGGTCTGCATACTGCAGTCTGTCCAGCACTTCCACGCCACACTTGGCATTGTGTACATTCTCATTCATGGGTCACTTGCCTCCTTCGTACATGCCTGGTTCCCACCTCTCCCCACATTCCACTATTGTGTGGCTGAGGTGCCATGCCGTTGATGGCTCATGTACATGGCTAACCAAGGTTGCCACAGTAAGTTGTGCTATTGTGTCTGGTGGGTGGGCATGTTGTTTGGCATGTTGTATATGATTTTGTGACGTGTGCAGTGCCAGAGTTGTGACTTGCATGATTGTGGAGTTGAGGTGTGTGGTGTGTTCATTTGGTTCTTGCCAACGAGCAGTGCATTCCCATAGGTGCCATCCTGGAAGCGCTGGTTGATGATGGACTGTCGGAAGATGAGGGGATCATGCACACTGCTTGGGTAGTTGGCTACGACATTGGTGACGAGTCCCCTGTGGTCCAATATTGCCTGCACGTTGATGGAATCCGTGTGCTTTCTGTTGCGGTAATTGTGTGCAGTGTCGGCAGGGGGCACAAGTAGGACATGTGTGCTGTCGATTGCCCCAACACGTGCGGGAATCCAGCTATGGCGTATAGTCCTTGCTTGGTCTCCAGCTGTTCCTGGGCATTGTGGGGGACGTATAGGTACTGGGGTACCTGGCTGATGATGGCATCCAGGACAGGTGTGAGGAACTTGGATGGGGCTGGCTGTGAGACTCCTCCGACTCTGGCGGTTGTTGGTTGGGAGGTACCAAAGGGCAACAGGTGCAGCACAGCCAGCAGCTTTGTCTGCGGAGGGATGTTGGCTGTCTGCTGTGTTGGTACCGTCAGCCTGTGGGCAATGATGTTCAGGATGCGGAGGATGGTTGTCCTTTTGAGCCTGTAGTGGGCATTTACATTGTCTGGTGTTAGGTCTGTGAGGCTGGTGCATTTCCTGAAGGTCTGCTGTCTTTGTCTGCGCTGCCTCTGTGGTGGTCCGGGGGGGTGGCGATCCTGGGGGTGGTGGCTTTGGGTGTTGTTGCCTTCTCGGGGCTCCGGGATGCATGGTGTGTGGCTCCATGGCATCTGTTGTTCTTCATGTGTGGCTCTGGGCTGGTCTCCCTTTGATGGTGCAGGTTGTCGTCCGACTTTACACCAGGTTAGAGCAGGTGTTAATTTCCTGCTGCTAACGCACCTTATCACCTGTTTTGTGGTCTTATCGTTATCGCCGATGTGGCTGGTCGTTGAGAATGTTGAGGTGTGATGTTGTCGCGGCTTTTTGCTCGGGAACGCCTACTTTGCATCTCATTAGCGATAGTTTCCGGGGTCATCTGTGGCAATGTTTTTTGCGGATGATTTCGCACGTAAACTGGTGGTATCGGCTGTTAGCACCAGCCTGTGAATTGGGCGGTAATTTTATCGCGACTTTGGCTGCGATAAAGTGCCGATGACTCGGCGATAGCTCCTTGAGAATATGCCCCAGTGTCTTTCTGATCTCTTTGGTGTCTATTGATCTTGTTCTTCTGTGTCACTTACCACTTGATACCACTTGATTCCATCTCCTTAACAATTGCTGACGGTATGCATTCAGCTGACACACTCGATCTCATAGTTTTGTGCCCATTCAGCATTGTAATTGACTCTTCTTGATCTTGTACTTGTCCCTTCAACTGGATCTTCTTCTTGTTCTGGTGATGTCTCAACTGTTGCCTCAGGCTGAGCTCTTGTTGCTTCTTCTTCTTCCTCACCAGAATCTTCAATGCCACTTTGTGAAATAACAGGAACTCGTATTGGTGCGATTGTCCGTGGTTCTTCACCCCTTTCTTTTCTACGCTTGCTTCTCTTGCGGTATCGCTTCTTGCACTTGTACAGCTTGCGGTGGCTCAAAGAACACTATTTCTTCAAATGGATTTCTTGTTCTCTGGGTGTGTGATGCATGCACCAAATTCGGTACTCCGGCATACTTAACAGAAGTATTCCTGGTGAGAATCACCTGGAAAGGGCCTTTCCATCTCAGTTCCAAACAAGACTTTGACATATGTTTCTTGATCAGGACCCAGTCACTGGGACTAAGGTTGTGACACTGTTCTTGATGCAGATTTGCAGTGACTGCTTCAACCAGTTGAGAAAAAGAACATGCCACATCAGCCAATCCTTTGCAGTAATCAAGTATCATGTCATCTGTAATGTTCAAAAGCGCATTTGCATTTACAGCAGGCAATTTCATTGCACGATCATGAGAATTTCATGCAGTGATAATCCTGTTTTCTTATCAGGTGTACCTGGAACACTCATCAACACCAAAGGCAAAGTATCAGGCCATTTCAATGAAGTGGATGCATAGACCTTCGCCAAATGAGACTTTATGGTTCCTTGAGCTGTTCCACAATTCCATATGCCTCTGGACGATAATTACAGTGTAATCTCTGTTCCATCTGTAGAGTTGCACAAAGCATTCTAAGGAACTCCTTTTTGAAATGAATCCCACAATCTGATTCCAAAGAAACCGGTAACCCGAACATTGGTATTAGCTCATGCAACCGCTGTTTTGCTACAGTAAGACTGTCATTTCTCTGTATTGGGTAGGCTTCCACATATCAAGGGAAAGTGCACACTATAACCAGGACATATCCCAGTCCATTGCAAACAGGCATCTTGATAAAGTCCATCTGCATTCTGTTGAAGGGACCAACTGATTTTCCCACATGACTTAGTGTTACTGGTGTTTTCTTCCATATGTTCGTCTGCTGGCATGTCACACATCGATGGCACAATTCTTCTGCAAGCATCCTAAATTTGGGGTTAAACCAACTCTGCTCGAACAATCTTTCCATTGCATCTCCCCTGGACATGTTGGGCCATGGAAATGTTGTGTCATGGGAAACAATAAACGATCTGGCAGCACTGGTCTTCCATCTACTGAAATCTAAATGTCATTTGTATTTTTCCCACATCCTGCTGTGATCCAACCCTGCTGTTCTTCCTCTGAAACATTTTTCTGAAATCTCTTGAGCTCTTCCCATGTATCAGCTACTGACAACATTGAAAAAGCAGTGTCTTCTCCAGGGTAGTTTGTGAAAGCCTCATTAAATGGGCAGACCACAAGTGCACAATATTGTGCAACTTCTTCAGCAAATCTGTTTCCAGCTGTGACATATCCATTGCCACTTCTGTGAGCTACAGTTTTATCACAGGAACCTCTTTAGGTATTTGCACTGCATAAATCAATTTTCTTAGATGTTCCCCATTTCTGACGGGTGTTCCAGATGAGGTCAGGAAACCTCTTTGTGACCATACCTGTCTGAAGTCATGGACCACACCAAAGCCATATTGACTATCTGTAAATGTAGTCACTCTCAATTGGGCTGGTAGACTGCACGCTCTTGTAAGGGTAATCAGTTCTGCAACTTGTGCTGAGGTAGAACCTTGGAGTCATGAAATTTCCATGGCTTCTTCAATTGTAACAGCATAAATACTATTCTTTCCAGATTGATCAGGCAAAAAACAATTCGAAAGAAATCTTTTCGATAGTCCAGAGTTTTTTGTCGCCCAGAGCTGAGACTTGCGCCTAGCCAGCCACAGAGGCTTGGTGTAATGCCCTCTCCAAGTTTTTTGGGGATAAGATCTGTAAGATTCAGGCGGCTTTCTCTTCTTGCCTAAGCGGCCCTATGGCCTCTGTGCCTACTGCTCTGTTGTCATCTGAGCCTTCCCATGCTTTGATTGCGTTTTCCCCTGTGGATCTGACCTGTACTCTCAAAATTCTCAGAGGTCTGAAATCAGGCTCGCCTTCCGACCCCTGCGGGGCTAGATTGCTGACGTCGGCTGCTGAGATCATTAACCCGGAGGTTAATATGATCGTCAATACGTCTCTCCGGGAAGCCCTTGTCCCGGAGGGATGGAAGCAGGCGAAAATTCTCCCTCTGTTGAAAAAGCCCTCACTGGATCCTTCGATTCTTGGTAATTATCGTCCTATTTCCCTTTTGCCCAGTCTGACTAAGATGTGTGAGAAAGTTGTGACTAGGCAACTCACCGAGTTTGTCGAGGGTGCCGGCTTATTACACCCGGCCCAGTCAGGGTTTCGTGCATCTTACAGCATGGAGTCTGCGTTAGTCGAGGTCTCTGAGGCGATTCAGGAGTGTCTGGATGCCGGCGGGAGGGCAGCATTGATTATGCTGGACCTCTCGGCAGCATTCGACACAGTGCCCCACGCCCTGCTTCTTGCTCGGCTCTCTGCGATCGGCATTTCTGGCACCGCCTGGGGTTGGCTCAGATCCTTCAGATCCTTCCTGGAGGGCAGGACGCAGCAGGTCTGGCTGCCGCCGTTCTCATCGGCTCCTCTTCCAGTGACTACGGGTGTTCCACAGGGGTCATCCCTTAGCCCACTCCTTTTTAACATCTATGTCACCCCTCTGATCCATTTGGCAGAGGGGTTAGGGGCTAGGGTGATGGATTATGCGGACGACACCCAACTCCTGTTCACTTGGGGCAGGGAAGATGCCTCAGTCTCTTCTGTTCAACATTGTTTCACTGGCTCACTGCGGCGCAGCTTAAGTGCAACAAGGAAAAATCAGAGATTCTTCTGTATGGCAAATTCCCGGATAACTTTAGAGAGGTGCTGTGGCCATCTGGATTTCCACTACCTACCTCAAAGGGCAACTCTGCTAAGAATGTGGGGGTGTGGTTCGAGGACAACCTACTATTCTCCACCCAGATCAAGAGGCTGGCAGGCACCTGCTTCGCAACACTGAAAATGCTGAGAAAGTTCCTTCCTCTCCTTCCTAGATCTGCGAAGGAAACGGTGGTCTGTGCTTTGTCCCTCTCTCGCCTAGACTACGCCAATGTGTTGTACGTTGGTACTCCAGGCTTTCTTCTGAATAAGCTTCAAGTCGTGCAAAATTCGGCCGCCAGGCTTCTGCTGGATCTCTCCAGCAGAAGCAGCGTGTGTTCCCACCTGCGAACATTGCACTGGCTTCCTATTGAGGCGCGGGTCAATTTTAAAATTCTCACCATCGCTCACAGTGCCCTCTATGGCCGTGGGCCTATTTATTTACAGAAGAGGTTTTCCTTCTATGTCCCGGATCGTCAATTGCGGTCTTCCTCACAACTTTTGGCCCGGACCCCACGGTTCACCCGCCAGAGGCTGGGAGGGAGTTCCCTTGCTCTGAAGGCTGAGCCGGCTTGGAATGCCCTTCCGCTAGCTTTACGCTGTATTCACGATTCTGCGGACTTTAAGAGAAAGTTGAAAACCTTTCTCTTTTAGCTTCAGTTTTTAGAGACTCACGACTCTTTCTTGATCGCGCCGGGACACTCTTCGGAGTAGCTGTGCGCGCTACAAAAGCAAATAACATAACATAAACTGCTCTCAGGGTACCTTCATTGTTTCTGAGACACGAGCCATCCACAAAATTACATAATCAGACTCAATCAAAGGTTCATCTTTTAGGTCAGGCCTTGGCTTGGTATATAAATCAGTAACATCTAGACAAGAAAATCTGTTCAACTTCATTATTGCTAGAAATCTCATTTACAGATAACAAGGTTGACAGATTCAGAATTTGATATCGCCTTAGAATGATGTTCTCAGCCGCAAGTATCTGTTGATCGTACTTCGTAAGTCTACTGTTTGTCATGTACTGTGTTTTCATTTGAGTGAGCAAAGTCTCTACAGAGTGAGGTACCATACCATTTAAAGGAAGTCCTATTGCCATATTTTCACACCTTTCAGTACTGACACCCGCTGGGGTTGACCGCTTTAGGGCAGCCGGGCAGTCCTGCGGCTACAGGGTCATGGGTAATTGAAAGATAAGCCACAGGTCTCTGAGAATCTCCATGCATCTGAGTAAGCACTGAGAGAGTGCATTCCTCCCTCTCACTGCAAAAATATGTGAACATCTTACTGTACTCCCGCATTCCTGGTGCTGGGGCATGACAGACACTTTATCTCAGCTCTAGGAAAGCATGCAAGCTGTTGTTGTCCCATGGAAGCGGACCAGGCACATCTTTGTGTGTCAGCTTTGGTAAAGGCTTAGCCACTAGGGAAAAGTTTGGTATCCACTGTCTGCAGTAGCCAACCATTCCAAGGAAACATTCTGACTTCTCTGTGTGTTCTTGGTGGATTCATTTGGAGGCTAATTCCACTCTTTCTTGTGACATCTTTCTCATTCCCTTCTCAAGTGATATCTCCCAAATATTGTACTTCTTTTTGCTAGTATTGTAGTTTCATCAGAGACATTTCATGTCCATTTTATGTCAGGTGGTTTAATAAAGCAATTGTATCCTCTCTGCAAGCTTCTCGTGTGCTTGATGCTCCAAGTAGGTCATCAACATTCTGCAAAAGAACTGAATCGCAAGGTATCTATAGATACTCAAGATCTTTCTTTAGGATCTGATTAAATATTGAAGGACTCTCAGTGTACCCCTGTGTAATTCGGCACCATGCCAAAACTCCCTCACTGAATACCAAGAGAACAGGGATTTGCTGTTCCCATGCAATGGGATAGGAAAGAAGGCCTGTGCAAATCCACAACAGTAAACCATTCTGCAGTGTACAAAATTTGGAAAAGGATGGTGGCTGGATTCAGTACCATGGGCCAACATGGAACAACAATTTTGTGAACAATCCGATTCTACAAGCCCATGATCGGAGAGTTGCAAGGGCTCCTAATAATTTCTCTTAGAATTCCTTTCCCTAACATGCCTTCGATGGTGTGATTCCTGCCACTGTTTCTGGGGTTAAATTCTATGGTGGTGTTCTTGGAAAGATTGCATTGGGCTTCACTGTGATTCGGACTGGCTCTATACTTTTAAGTAGTCCTATATCATTCCCCATAAGAATCTACACTTCTGGGTTCACAGTTTCTTTCAAATCAGGAGGGAAATCCTCTACTGTCCTAACTGGATAAATCCTACAGCTGCTTCTTGTCGGGCCATTTTAATTTCAACATCTTCATCATGAGTTTGAAACTCGACACCATGCAGTGCACAGTAAATTGTGCAATTTAGCTTACCCAACCAATCACTTCCTAACAGATTTACAGGACTCAAATCGCACACTACATATTGTTGTTTTTCTTCAAATGAACCTATTTTTACAGGAACTTCTTCTGTCACTGGATGTGTTATCTGTTTATTTGTAACTCTCACAACTTGGATCTTCTTTGCTGAGAGGGATAGGTTTTGGACTTCCACTGTTCTAACAATGGAACGGGTAGCTCCAGCATCAATCATAAATGACAATTGGTGGCCATTTACCTCACCTTCTACAAATGGTCCACTCTGGTCTACCTCCAAAACGGCATCAAGTACGCATTCTTCCTCCCCCCTCAGCACTGCCATTGCGAGTTGTAGGGGTCAAAACTCTCACCCTTCAACATGGGAAACTGTTGAAATGGGTTCTTATTCTGAGTCTGGAATGGATTTGAGTTTGCTCTTGGCATCTGATTCACCTTAAATCTAGGGTTTTCCATATTTTGTGAGACCATCAGGTCTTGCGGGATCTGCATCATTGGAACGGGTGTTTGCATTTGTACTTGCATTCGCTGAACGGGTACATTCTGCATCTGCACCTGATTTTCTCCTTGCATTTGACCATCACCACTCATTCTATTAGGATTCAGCCTACACTCCCTCTTGCAATGCCCATTTTTTTTACAAAACTTACAAGCAATTGTTTTCTTCAACATTGCAACATCTACACCAGAATTCAGATCGACCGGAACTCCTCGACCTCTACCATGTGAAACAATCAGACCTCCTTCAACACCTTGAATTCCAGCTTGAATCCTAACACCCTGTATTCCACCAAAATTCCCTGAAAATTACTGATTCTGAATTCTTCTTGGTGCCAATTTCATATGCACAAGCATGAATTTCTCCTTAAGTTTCTTATGCTTCATTTCCTATTCTTCACTAAAATATTTTGCATATCTCAGTATCTCATCTAATGGTTTTGTCTGCCAACAAATCACACTTTGTTGTATGTGCACACTGATCTCTGGCCCCAAACCAAGCACAAACTGTGACAAAAAGAGCCCCATATCATTCTTGTCAGAATGCTCCTGTCCATTGTGCTGTTTAAACACCTGCAACAATCGTTCATAGCTCATGTACAGATTCTTTTGGCTTTTGGGTTGTTCTTTTTATTTTTACCCAATCAATATCCTTCGCAGGAACTTTGCCTTTCAGTAAGGTAATCACTTCATCGTATTTATTCAGTACCACAGGAGATGGTGCATTCTTTTTTGCATCTCTTGTTGGTTCTGTACAAGGCCATTGTACAGCAATTTTGCACTCAGCCCACAAATCTCTTGGCACTAAAATGTCAAAGAACATATTCAAATCAGTCCGCAGCAGCTTCAAAACTTTTACAAATCTGTCAACTTGTGTGCACCACTGGACAGAATTCTTTCTCAATTTTAGAAAATGATTCATAAATGCTGCAAGATCACCTCTACTCCAAGGTACATGGACATACCCTCCATCTGATGTTTCTCTCAGTGAAAAAGCTGAGGTTTCTCTTTCAACTTGGGGACCTGACGTCAGGGTGGCTTACTATTTGCTTCAGTCACATCTGATTGTTTCTTTTTCTTTTCATGTTTCTTTACCCCTTTGCTCTCTAATTTCTCAAACTCACTCGATTTACAAATGCATTTTACAAATTCAGTAATGTGCACTAGCATTCCTGAAGAATGCATTGCCTCAATGCCTTCATCATCCAATTGTGCTCTGAAACCTTTTTGCAATGGGACACATATTTTCTGGTCAATTCATTTAATTTACCATGTGTAACCACTGCATGCCTAGTAATCTCTTTGCTCAAATAAATCAGCTCTTTTTTTTGGGATTGATTCACATGTTCAAGATCTAAACATCCTCTGATTATTTCTGCTAACTCTACTTTTAACCTTGAGACGTTTAATTGTCTTTTCTTCTCAGCCTCTTAGCAATTGAAAACCTGATTGCATTTCCTGTCTCTTTTTTCTGAGATTTCTATGAACCATGGAGGAAATATCCCCTCTTTAACCCTTTCTATGCGGCGGGCGTGTGCGGAGGACGGCCGGGGGCCGTCCGAACCCCGCCCACTCATTAATTCACCTGCACCGCGGGAGAATGTGCGCAGCGCGCAAGGGGTTAAACAAAGTAGTCTTGCCTTGTGCTATTGGTTCTCCCTTCCCTCAATGACTACACAGTTTGTGGTGGTGTCCAAACAACAATTTGTAAATTCTGTGACATTGGGATGAACCCTGTCGCAGGTGCTCCTCCAACAGCTTCGGGACAATATTAATTGGAGCAGTTACTGTGCAAATCTCCAATGGCTGTGCTGTTATAACCCTAGCACCAGGTGCAGTCACAGTAGAAGCAGTAATACCTGGAGGCATCACTTTAGGTACAGTCTCAATTCGAGCAGGCAGAATAATAGATATAACAGATTGTGTAACAGGCTGTGTCATTTGTAATGTTCTTTCAATGTGAATCACATTTGAGTCAACAGGGGCTGTAGCTACTGTGGCATTAGACGTCAAAGCACCCTCAGTATTTGTAGTAGGAGCCACATATTGTGGTGGACACACAGACATTAGTGCATTCAGAATTTCATCCCCTGAATCACTATTGGTGTCTGATTTCTTTTAATCTTTTTCATCTTCATTCCCCTGTGCTTTATTCTTTTTTAATTTTCTGGAGTTTTCAGTAGTAATTGCTGGGTATAATCTAGTTCCTTTGACTATGGCTTTCCTCCATCTGTGCTGTTCCTCATCCCTTCTAGCTTCTGAATAATTATGCACTGCACTCTTAGCCTTGTTCTGATATTTTTCGCTTTCTTTCGCATGTTCTACTTTCTCCCAAGCATTTAATGCTTCGTACTGTGTAGGTCTAGGTGGTGGCTTCATTTCATATAGCTTTTCTCTCAATATTTCAATGATTCTAAATTCAAATGTACCATATCTTGAGAAATTTTTAAGGGCCCTCATTTTCAGTGATCTTACACCATTAACAGAGCAACAAACATGTATGCAACCACATATTCATTGTCATATTTGTCATATAATGTGCTGGTGTACCCTTGGACGACGCCTCTTCACCTTCCCGTACTGGAATTGCAACATCACGTGTGACAAAACTTTTAAAAAGCTTGTATTCATTTCATCATTTCGGATTATTTAACAAAGAATATACAACATAATTTAATCATCAATGTTTTGATTCAATTCAGGATATGTCACATTTCTTTCTCCAATCTTGTCACACTTTTAATACTTGCAGGATCGCTAACCAATCTCAATGTGGCAGTTACCGAACAATTGACCTACACCAGTGCAGCACTCTGTTTCATCATTAACCAATAACAGCGCGACAGTACACCAACCAAAACATCTCAGCGCAGCACACTATGACCTATTTTCTCGCTTCTTGCAGCAGTTCACCCTCCTTTACAATTTTCTTATGCACACAATTCTACAACTCTAAGCAAACACAAAATAAACAATCTTTTTCTGCTCCTCTAAAGAAAACCACAATTAATTCAACAACCAAAATGTTTAGGTTTTTACACCCTCCAACTCTTTCATACAGAAAGATTTTTCACATGCAAATGAATTCTCGACTAGCAGGAAATTATCCTAATTAATGCAGTTTCACCTTTGTGCAAATAGGTTCCACTAACATTAATCAATATTAGTATGTTAGACATGACATCCTTGGTGTGGTTTCCCCAGACATTTTGCCTTCAGACCTTCTGTTTTTACTGTTTTTACTGATTTAGTTTTTGCTGGCTTTGGCATCTGGTCACTTTACGACTGCTAATCAGTGCTAAAGTGCATGTGCTCTATACTTAAAACATGGTAACATTAGTTTTTCCCCCAATTGGCATGTTTAATTTACTTCTAAGTCCCAAGTAAAGTGTACTACATGTGCCCAGGGCCAGTAAAATAAATGCTACTGTTGGGCCTGCAGCACTGACTGTGCCAGCCACTTAAGTAGTCCTTTGAACATGTCTCTGGCCTGCCACTACAGAGCCAGTGTATTCAGTTTTAAACTGCAATGTCGACCTGGCAAGTTAACCTGCTTGCTGGGCCCAACCCTTCCTTTTTATTACACATAGGTCGCCTCTAAGGTAGACCATGGACAGCCCATAGGCAGGGTGCAGTGTATTTAAAAAGTAGAGCATGTACTTTTAAGTTGTACATGTCAAGGTAGTGAAAAAAGCTCTTAAATTCGTTGTTCACTACTGCAAGGAGTATCTCTCCTATAGGATAACAATCGGATTGCCTTATTACATTTTATAAGTGAAATTTACAATTGGGAAGAGATGAGACATCCAAATGTGGTGTCTCTAGTGTTGTACCACTTCTACCTCCGGGTAGGAACTACGTATTTGTTGGACAACATAAATGCTGGGATGGTGCCACACTGATTCTATGCACCCCATCAGGATATGTTGGCCTGTAGTCCTGCTAGCTCACAGTGCCACCATAAGTACTGCTAATCCTAGGAAGATAACAAATGGATTGGGCAACCTCAGAACATGACAACCCTGACTCCTCAAGGAATCGTGGTAACAGATCTAGAACCTTTTTGCCCCATTCACTCATGCATGCCCTGCAAGATACATAAGAAATACACAAATTTCAATATTTACTGAACAATTGTAATTCTTGTGCAATATATGTGCTGCAATGATTAACAAACAAAAGCAGATGAGAGTGATCAGTAATATGAGAACAGTGAAAAGTATAAACTAATCCACCATTGTGCTAAAGCAGTGTATATATGCTGGCATCTAAATACTGTGTATAGTGTACTCCTACTATGTGCTCCCTAACCTAGATGCCTAGGGCCGGTGATCGCTCAAAGTCCCCTACTGGGTGAACTTACTTCCCATTACCTAAAGGTAAGTGTATGCAGGTCCCCTTCTTGGTCACAAGTTGGACATCCCTCCTCGCAGTAGAAAAACAGGAATCAGCTGGGCTGAGACTCTGACAACAGAAACCTCGCAGTGACAGCTAAGTTCTCCTCTAATTTGAACATGGAAATGCATGTGTAATTATAATAACAATACCCATGCCTCGGTGCTGAGGCCTCAGCGAGGCTGTCATTGTTTATCCTCTTGTGATAGGTATGTCATCTTATGGCCGAATAACAAATAACAACATTTGCACAATGTATGTTTAGACCTTGTACTAAATGTTCAAGGAGTCGTGATAGTGTACTTACGAAGTGAAGATATAAGCAATATGGTTTCAGATAAACGAATCTTGCACTGTCATGCCGGCAAATGTGTGTAAAAAGTCATTGCGTAGAAAAGAAGATAACTTAAGAAACATGTGCATGTAAAATAACAGTGTTTCTTCCCAGACCTAATAGAGCCATGTGACACTAAAATCACAATTCAAAAACACAACTTATGGTAAAGCTGGATTTTACATTGCAATTCTAAAAATGGCACTTTTAGAAAGTTAGCATTTTCTTACTGTAACCATGTGGTGCCTTCTACCTGTCTGTGAATACACTTCTGGGCTGGGCACAGCTGACATTATGCATTCCCTCTAAATAGCCACACACAAAGGGAGCATAGGTGTGACTGATGGGCCATTCACAGCCTAATAGGCCATCCTGGGCATGATGGAAGGGAGGGGCTGACACTAAGGGGCATATGTATCAAGAAAGCGTTTTGCGAGTCCTTAATAGCGATTTTTAGCGATTCGCTATTAAGGACTCGCAAAAGGCAATGTATGTAGGATTCGCAATATTAATTGCCATTCCTACGTATTCCTTAATTGCGAATCGCAAACTGCGATTCGCAATTAAGGAATACCGTCCCATTCATTCCTATGGGCCTAGAGGCCCATAGGAATGAATGGGAAGACATTCGCAATTTGCGAGTACCCATTAGGTACTCGTAAATTGCGAATGCAATTTCAAGGGTACATGGGTGTCAAAAGGACACCCTGTTTCACCCCTGAAATAAGCATGTGTGCACATGTGGGTGGCGCACATACATGCCCTAAGGGCATGTATGTGCACCACATGGCACTTTGAAAAATGCAAAAAAGTGCATTTTTCAAAGAAATCGCAAATTACCACCAAGTTGAAGTTGGTGGTAGTTTCCGATTTCTAAAGGCAAAATCGCACAACTTGGCTGCTTCCAGAATTGCATTCTGGATTAGGGAATCGCAAATTTTGCGAATCCCTATTGTGTGAGGGCCTTATGGGATGATACATCCCAAACGGCTTCTTCCTGTTCGCAAACGGGCCGATTCTGAGAATCAGCCCATTTGCGAATGGGAAAAAGGCTTCATACATATGCCACTTACACCTGAAAGGGCTGTGTCTTGTCGCCACTGACAGGGTTGCACCCCCTCTGTAGTGATTCTTGTTCCAATGCAGGAAAGAAATGGTCTTGTGCACTTCAAAGGCATCTCTTTGAAGTCTCCCCCACTTCAAAGGCCTACCTGGGTATAAATACTGGACCTCTGACACCACCAACTCAGAACACTTCTAGAGCTGAGGACATTTCAATAGGAAGAAGGACTGCTGTGCTGCAGGAGGGACTGCCATTCTGCTGAACTGCTTTGTTGTGTTGCCCTGCTGCCTACAGCCCTCTTGGTTGAGAGTGAGAAAGATTGGACATGTATCTCTACAACCCAGAATCTAAGTACCTCCACTGGCTTGTTGGATTGCCTCCTGCTTTTTGAAGTCTCTGGGATATCGAAGACTTCTCTCTTTAACCTGCAAACACCACCTGAACTCTGTCTGCTGTGAGTTCTGCTCTGCCAAGTGGTGCCAATCCAGTCCTGTGCCCTTGGAAGTGAGTTAAAAGTGCTGCAATTGTGAAAATCCACACACCTATGATGTTGCACAGAATGGAACCTTCCTTCAACCCCGACGCATCTCCGCTGCTGCATGGACCATGGACATTGCATTGCTGACTAGCGGGAAACATCGTCTCCAGTTTACGATGCATCTCTGGCTTTGTGTGGCTCGGTGCCGATGCATCGCTTCTTGCTGCTCGCATCGCCTTCAGCCCAGAGGTTCAATGATGACACATCACCCCGGTGTTCTTAGCATCTTGACTCTCAACGCATCCTACTGGGTACGGTACGCAGCTTGGAACCGATGCTTCACTTACATCTGTGAGATAGAAGATGAAACATCACCTCCCTTGCTCCCCGTATTGACGTCGATGCATCCAAGGTACTGTTCAGCGAGCCAAGGCTGGTCTCTGTATCTGACCCGTGCTCCATTGTGGTCAGTCTGAACTTTTGGATTTGACATGGTCAAGCATGACCATATAGCCCCGGTTGGAGCTATTTGTTTCTGAGCACCACAAAACAGTTTATTCTTATTAAATTCATATCTTGACTTCTACTTATTGGATTTTTGCAGTTATGGTCTTGTTGTACTCATAAAAACAGGCTGTGTTTCTAAACTGGTGTAGAGTCTTTTTATGGTGTTTTCACTGTGTTACTGTTTGAAGTGTTGCATGAATACTTTACACATTGCCTGTTAAGTTAAGCCTGACTGCTCTGTGCCAAGAGGGTGAGCACAGGTCAATTTAAAGAGTTTTTCTGACTTACCCTGACTAGTATTGTGGTTCCTGCTTGGACATGGTGCATACATCTGCCAACCAAAAACCCAATGTCTTAGTTAGTATGATCACAAAAAATCATTATAGTTCCTACCTCAATTTTGCAGTCCACCGTACCTCAAGACCTGCACCACAAACATTTTAGCAGACAGGAAAACCATAAATCAACTCTTATCTATCAATCCAAGGATTTCAAGCTATGCCAAGCCCGATAACCTCTTCAACTTCTTTTTAAGAAGCATAAAAACTTCACCAATTTATTCAACATGCATAGTACAAAAATTCTCAAACAAAAATCTCAATAACCAAAACAATTACAACACATAACCCTATTAATACTTACAGCTCCAATTCTGCAACCACCTTCGAAACAGCACTCTGTCAATCTTCAAAATTCTGACTTTGGGCTACGGGACATGGGCATCTCTCTAAATAAGGGCAATTATTCACAGCTCCTCTTTCTCATAATGTAAACCATGTTCCTGCTATCAACTTTGGTGGAGCGGGGATCTCTGTTAAGTTATCGATTTACCATAGGAAGAATAAACCACTCATCGTGGAGAAGTCCCTGCTGTTTACTCAACGGCCGATGGATCTTTGTCGATGGCTGAGATTAAACAGGAGCTGTACATCACATTGAATTATCATTTCAATCTCTAAACTACTTTTAGTCCAAAATTAGAGTTTAGCATGATTTAAAGAGTTTTATTAATCAGAATCTTAATAATCCATCTTTATTAGAGTAATCATATGAAGACATCAATATCAGTCATTAGTTTTGTCATTAATCAAATTAAGAAATTAAATCACAAATGCATTAAGTGCGTTCCATAAAGGAAATAATTCCTATTCTAAGAATGGGAATGAAAAGGTGTCAGTTAGGAACCTATAAAGAGTTCTAAATTCAAGAGAAGTCAGAAAGCATAAAGCTTCAGCATTAATGTCAGCTAAATAAGTCAATAATCAATAAAGGGAGAACTTCTCATAAAGATAGGTTCAAGAAACTCAGTAGTGTCTCATAAACAAGTGTGAAAGTTTGTGGCAGAATGGAGAAAAGCATCTGGGGCTACTCTAGGAACACACACTTATATAAACAGCACATAATTTCAATGTTAGTCTTCTCCTTTTCTTCAGCCAGCTAATCATCATGGGAACAGGATCACTCCTGGTCTTTTTGCCAAGAAATTCAATGTGCTTAGGCAGCAGTGTTAAGTGAAACAGTTCTTATCAAATACAATGTTATTTACTCTACATTTTACACCATTCGTATTCTGTAGAAATGCTGCATCTTCACATATGAACTTCTTCATTACCCCACTAAATATTAAATCCATTTACTATTTAATAGTGATCTTTGTGTAAGTAAAAACATTTGCAGTGTTACCTGAAAGCATTTATGCAACTATTATTTATGATGAAAAACATGTCCATGGGAAGGTCAGAAAATGAAACATTTTATTCATGTCAGTTTTTGGTCAGGCAATGCTACTTTAGCTATTCAAGCCTAATACAAGTAAGTATGGTTGCCTACTACAATTTTTGCATTTAAACACATTTATTTTATGATAGCCTACATGTTAATTCTACACGTTGTTGCATTCGTATTCTAAATGCCTTAGCACATGTTTTGAGCATTATTTTCCATCAGAAATAAGCTGCATAGTACAAAACAGCTGAAACGTTCAATTTTCAATGTAGTTGGAGGAAGAATGGCAACTGGACACTCCTCAACCTGATGCAGGTATGTTTACTGCATTCAGTTAAGCAGTTATGTGGAAAAAGGAACAGCAGCTAAAAAAAAACATCTGCTGGCTTTTCCAACAGACCAACAACTATTTGATTCACCACACATTCCAAACGGCTCTAACAATAAATATTCTAATGACATACATACATGCCATTTTCAATAAGAATAGTAAAAGGACAAAACTACACGTATCTATTTTCATAAAAAACAGCAATAGAATAATAATGCACAATAAACGATGTATAATATACATAGAAATAAATATACAATTTGGACTAATAATGATAACACTCAAAATAAACTAAATGATAATATTGTAAGGTAAACTTTTAGGTAATTCAATGACAAAGAGGAAAGGATCTATGTGCAAACATAATCCTTCAGTTTTCAAGGTGCTCGTCAAATTCCCGAACATCTGCATGGCTCACTGTTGGCATAATGGCCACAGAGAGTGGCAGAAAAATGCTCTACATTTCCATCCTTCTAGACTGTTACGTCACCATTAGGAAATGACATAGAGAAAGATGCCTCTAAGGATGCACAGTAGTGCAAGGGTGCCTACAGTGCGGCTGGACAAGGAGAGAGTAGAAGTGCTCCATATCTTTGTAAATATGTAGCATTTCTGCTCTCTTCCTTTCATGTAATGCAGCACACCAACTTTGCTTTCTGCTCTGCCTTAAAACATTAGTGCATATGCCCCTTGATCTCTCAGTACTTCTTCGTAATTGATTGCTTCGATTTTACAATTTGCATTAAGGGTTCTTATGACAGCCACATAATCTTCAAAACTTTCTCCCAGACCTGGTTTCCTTGAATACAATTTAAAACATTCGATCACCATGTAATGTTATGCTTCCATATCATTCTTTTATTTGCACTACTGCATACTAAAACACTTTTAGACTCATAGATTCAAGCGATGCAGGTAATCATTTAAATTGCCTCAAGCCTTCTCCCCCTAAGAAGTTGTTTAATAAAGAGTGTTTTCCTGGTACAAGCAGTCCTCACCCTCTAGAACTCTGACATATGCTAGAAACATCCCAAAGCAAACATTCCATTCCATAGTCGGTTCACCAGGAACAAGAAGAACAATAGTAGAATCATAACGCTGGGCATAGTGTTAACAAGGTGAAGATATGTGCATAACAAACTAAACAAAATAGTCACTAAAGTAGTCTCCATAGTACTTGAAGATGTTTGAAACGATGAAATCAATCTGCAGAAGGCTGACACTCAATAGAAACGTGTGGCCTGATTTTTATATTTCAGGGAAATTAGTGCTTGTCTTTGGCTTAGCGAAGATAAGTCTTACAGTACCGTGAGTGATCATGTAGCAGTTAGACCCATGAAGATTTAGAAACCTCTGAAGCAAGCTCAAGCAAGTGCTTCTATGAAATCCCTGTTTAGTGCATGCCCCTGTCAATGTGAGCCCAATCTTATGAGGTTGCCTCCAAGTAGTGTGTGAAAGGTCAGCATTCAACCTTTGCTCAGAAACAAAATAGAGCTGATCTGTTGAACGTAACGTTTGATACGACTTCAGTGGTGCATTGGGCTTGCCATCCACTGCTGCAATAACATGTCAAAGAAAACATTTTAAGTAGAAGAGACTGCAACGAAATGCAGAGATAAAAGGAAGCTGAAACGAGGCAGCATCAGTCAAGTCAAGTCAAAATTAGCTTTATTCGATTGCTATTACGTACAATCATAAAAGCACATAAAAAATACAAACAATTATACAATTCATAGTGGAATTCAAGATAAAAATTTAAGAAGAATAATAACGATCCAGTGCAACTTTTAAAATTCACTACTTAGATCACCATAGATTTCCTTTGCCAGAGGACCTTCTTTAAGTACATTGATATCCTCCTTACAATGTGAACATTATCCAGGAACTGCAGATTGATAAACGCCGGTCGGCACTGCCGAATCCCCATAGTTTTTAAAATTGGAATTATCCAAATTTTCCTAAGTTCCATGTAAAATTTACAAAATAAAACTACATGTATTGTAGATTGTTCAGAGAGATTATCGCAGGAGCATACTTGTAATTCCCTGGCCCAATAATTCATTTTAGGAACACTAACAAGTCTATGAAAAATCCCCAGCCTGAATCTAGTCAATAAGAACCTCTCGTATCCCCCCGGTACAAATTTTAGATACGGTTGGACACTGTAGGTAGATAAGATTAGCTGGTTATGCTGGGCAGACGGCTTAACAATCTCTGCCGACATTCTCAATGTGTCCAGCAACCCAAGAGCCTCTTTTTTTAACTGTTTTCTCGAAATCGTTTGGAGGGGGCTCGGGTCAGTAAAATACTCTAAATGACCCAAATCACGCATAAAATCTCTGACATATTTAATCCATGGAATCTTTAGGGCCCCCTCCAACTTCATGCTATCCATTAAAATGTCCCTGTTTAACTTTGTCTCTTCTTTGGACCAGATTCTATGCCACAGGACAATAGGCTCTGTTTTAATGAGATCGGTAATGAACGGTAACTCCAACTCCGCATGATAAACATATGAGGAGATACTAATCGGTACACTTAAAATATATCTTAAGAAGGAATTTTCCACCACCTGCAATGGAAGAGTGTTCGTAAAACCCCACAACCCTGCCCCATACATGGCAGTGGTGATACATTTTGCTTTGTAGATCTGGGTGAACTCTATCGGTGGTCTCCTACCCAACTTTTGGCAAAGCTAGCAAGGGCAGTAGTTGTTCTTAAAAAAGCTAATTTTTTAGTTAAAACAGTTTGGGCCCATAGGCCATTGTGATTAAAAAGTATACCCAAATAAGAAAAACTCTTGGCAACCCCCACCTTCTGGCCTTCCACAAACATGTCCCTACACCTCTGGTTACCACGGCCACACCTCATAATATAGGTCTTTGAGATATTAACTCTAAGGCCTAGATTGCTCATGAACGTGGAAAAACTGTCTAGCACTCTCTGTAATCCTAATTGAGTTTGTGACATCAGTACTGCATCATCTTTGTACAAGAGTGCTGGTATAGGGCGACCTGCTACCTGGGGGAAATCTTGGTTGCCTTTAAGCAACGCCTCACCCAGGCCATTAATATAAAGGTTAAAAAGAAAGGGGGCTAGAACACAGCCTTGCCTGACCCCCTTCCTTATTGGGAGTGGGGCCGAGCAATCACCGGCCAAGCCAAAATGTACACGCGCCCTTGCATTACTATTCAGGCGCCTGAGAAAATAAATGATTTTTAAATCAACCCCAATGAGCTCGAGTATCTCCCACAGCTTATCGTGCCTCACCGAGTCAAAGGCAGCGGTGAGATCCACAAACGCTAAAAACAGTTGCCCCTTCTTAGCCCGGGTATATTTCCCGACCAGGATAGCTAGATTTAAACTCTGGTCGGTCCTCCCTAAGCCCTCGCGAAAGCCGTATTGAAGGTCGGATAGAACCATATTATCCTCGGCCCACTCGTGTAAACATTCTAAAAGGATTCGACCAACTACTTTGGTCAGAGAATCCAATAAAGAGATGGGCCTGTAGCATCCGGGGTCCTGACGGTCTCCCTTTTTAAAAATTGGGACAATAATGGATTCCACCCATGTTGGTAAAAAAGGGGCCGCACAGCTGGCATTAATTACCTGCGCAATTATTGGCCCCCATAGATCCAAGTTTGACTTAAATAAATCTACAGGGACACCATCCGGCCCAGGGGCCTTGCCAGCCCTACTAGCCGAAATTGACCGGGTCACTTCCTCCAATGTAAATTGGAGATCGGAGTGAAGAGCTGAAGGGTCCAAACTAATGTCCCCCTCATTGATATTTATTTGTGCATCCAGGGTACCCTCCCCATTATATACCTTGGAAAAGTGCTCGATCCACTGGACCTCAGTTATCGCAATTTCAATTGTAGGACCATCTCCAGCTGTCAAAAATGGGGCTTTTACTGCTTTCCAGAAAAGCGAGCTATTTTTCATTAAGGAGGCTTCTTGTAGGGATTCCCAAGCTTTGTTTCTAAGAGTATTTCTTCTCTCCTTAAGCGCACATCTATACTCTATTCTTGCTTGCCTCACACCATTTACATTTCTAGGTTCCTTATGGAGTTCATACTTTAGATTTGCATAGGCTTGGGTGCACTTAGAGTCAAACCATCTCTGGGACTTGCTTTTGGGCCGATTCTCAATGAACAGGGCCTCCCTAACAGCAGCTGATATTATTTGAAATGAAAGTAAGATACTATGTGGAGAAACATCTTCACTCAAGCACATCTCAAGAGCCATTCTACACTTGTCTACCACGTGATGCGTAATATCTAATGGATTCACCATCGACCAGCGTAGGGAGTACCCATTCGTCCTATCAATTGCTATCTTCGCTAGTGCCCTGTCGACTTCATCATGGCTGCCAGATTTACTTGTCGACAGTTGAACAGATATACACAGAGGTAAATGGTCACTGAGTGAATTATCATCGACAGAGAAAGAGTGAATTCTATTCGCGTGACTGTTTGACAGTAAGATATAATCTATAGTGGTAGATAAACCTCTGCCATTAAAAGTATGACTCACAGGAGCAGGTTCCGGACATAGAGTATTTGCAAATCCCAGGTCCAAACTAAAAATTAGTTCATTATACAAGTCTCCCAGTATAGAGTGCCTAAAATGTGTGTTACACAGCCCTTCTTCATTTGTGAGACCACATAAATTACCTTCATCATTTGGGCACAATGAACAGTTAAAATCCCCTACCAAGATTATCATTATATCTTTAGAATCATCAGTGCACAGACAGTTCAGATCGTAACCCAGCTTTCTAACTACAGCCCCAACACTATCCTGGGGTATATTATTATAAAAGTTCGCCAATACAATACAGTGCCTGCTATCCACATAAATTTTAATTAATTGATAGAATGTCTCCTCCGCATACATCTCGACCTTTTTAAAATTCAGCATACTGGAGATGTAGGTACAAAGCCCACCCTTCGCCCTTCCACTTAACCCTTCCACAGCTTGTGTATGAAATGTTTTAAACCCATTGATGTGAATTGATTCTTTAGCCCACGTTTCCTGAAGACACATTATGTCACAATTAAGTACAAACTCACACCATATGGGGTTGGTCAGCTTGGAGCGCAGTCCGGAAATATTCCAGGAGACAAGTTTGCATCTGGTTTGGTCACTTTTAAGAGGCGCACTGATTAATGCTAGCTGGCCAGGTGGTAGTCCACCACCGTTGAGGGGTGTGAGGTCTGGGCTAACATAATCATGTGACTCCGATGGGATGATATTCCCCCCAACACCCTCCCTGTTCCCAATATTGCCTGGAGGTGTCAGATGGCTATCTAGAATAATGTAGGCCTGGTCAGCGGTGACTTTCAATACGTGGGCCTTAACACCTCCACCTTCACTTTCTGTACGAATGGGTATCTTATCTAAAAAGGGGAGACCCCAATAGGTCAGTCAGTCTACGTCTTCCAATGGATTCAGAGTATCATAGCGGTTGCTAACTGGAACCGCGTATGTAGGGTACCTAGATCTTACAAAACTCTCCTCTGGGTCGGCAAACCCTAGGCTCCTGGGGGGTTGGTAAAAGTACCCAGTGGTAAGATGTTGATACCCTGGCCAGTGCTTAATTTGTAAAATATTAAGTCCAGGTGCTCAAATTTTTGTAGGAGGCCACACCAACTTTCCCTAGCTCCACCCACTTCCTTTACTGGCTTCACCCACTTATTCAATTGGCTCCACCCACATCCTCAACTGGCACTAAAAGCCAGATGTAATACCCTACTGAATTCCTACCTTGGTAATATGATGGTTGACTTGAAACACGTGTTGGTTTTCCAGCTCCTTGGGAAAGATATCTTAATAAAATCAAGGCAACGCCGCAAAAGAGACTGGATGTCATGACTTTTGGAACCAAACATAATGAACCTTTCTTACCATGAAAGCCCCGACTCCAAGGTTATGCTGAAATGACCATCTACTTCTGTTGTATTTTGTGTCTCCCCAGGCTTGATCTTCAAATAACACTCTAAACTGCCCCAGACCAGTCTAGTAGTAAAAGACCGTACCACACCTTACACACTTCTCAATTATTTTGCTCTGATAATTTGGCGAATTCACCACTAATATGTGTACATTTTGTTGTCAAAGGATATATGACATGATAGAGTTCAGAGGATCAAGCCCAATATGAAGGCATCTATCACATGAAGAATATATTGGACCCTGCAAGATGCACATTATGCACCTCTCTGGCATATGCACGACCTGTAACTGATTTACGCACATCATTCAATCCTGTCATATGCCCAATATAGACATCTAAAACCTCTGATTATATGCATATATCAGGTCTCCAAAATGTGCATATAACATAGGCTCATGTAAAAGGCAATGTCAAAAATATGTCTAGAGTATACAATGCAGACCCTTAATATGCACAGTATGTAATGCTGTGGTATCTGAAAATGGCACTTTTCAGAGGTGCAAATTACTCAGGCATTACAGCGCAAATAAAGGAGGTCTGTAAACTGCACATAACCGAGTCAGAAATGTCCATCTTTGCAGGCTTCTGTTTGGACCACTCACCCTGTAATCACACAGGCCCTGTGCTCACCCTGCACTCATAAAGGCACAGTGCTCACCCTGCAGTCTTGAAGGCGCACCGCTCAGCCTGCAGTCATACAGGCACATCGCTCACCCTGCACTCATACAAGCACAGGGCTCATCCTTCACTCATAAAGCCATAGTCCTCACCCTGCACTCAGAAAGGCACAGTCCTCACCCTTCACTCATAAAGGCACAGTCCTCACCCCGCACTCAGAAAGGCACAGTCCTCACCCCGCACTCAGAAAGGCACAGTCCTCACCCTGGACTCATACAGGTGCATCACTCCCCCTGCACTCTTACAGGCACAGTGCTTCCCCTGCACTTATACAGGCACACCGCTCACCCTGCACTTATACAGGCACACCGTTTACCCTGCACTTATACAGGCACAGGGCTCCCCGTGCACTCATACAGGCACACCCCTCACCCTGCACACATACAGGCAAACCGCTCACCCTGCACTCATACAGGCACATAGCTCGCCCTGCACTTATACAGGCACACTGCTCGCCCTGCACTCATACGGGCACAGGACACACCATGCACCCATACAGGCACACCGCTCACCCTGCACTCATACAGGCACACCCCTCACCCTGCACACATACATGCACACCACTCACCCTGCACACATACAGGCAAACTGCTCACCCTACACTCATACAGGCACACCCCTCACCCTGCACTCATACAGGTACACCCCTCACCCTGCACACATACAGGCACACCACTCACCCTGCACACATACAGGAAAACCGCTCACCCTGCACTCATACAGGCACACTGCTCGCCCTGCACTTATACAGGCACACAGCTCACCCTGCATTCATACAGGCACAGTGCTCACCCTGCACTCTTACAGGTACAGTGCTCACCCTGCACTCATACAGGCACAGTGCTCACCCTGCACTCATACAGGTACACCCCTCACCCTGCACACATACACGCACACCACTCATCCTGCACTCATTCAGGCACACCACTCACCCTGCACACATACAGGCAAACCGCTCACCCTGCACACATACAGGCAAACCGCTCACCCTGCACTCATACAGGTACACTGTTCACCCTGCACTCATACAGACACAGTCCTCACCCTGCACTCATACAGGCACAGTCCTCACCCTGCACTCATACAGGCACAGTCCTCACCTTGCACTCATACAGGCGCACCACTCAGCCTGCAGTCATACAGGTGCATCACTCCCCCTGCACTCATACAGGCACAGTGCTACCCCTGCACTCATACAGGCACAGTCCTCACCCTGCACTCATACAGGCACAGTCCTCACCCTGCACTCATACAGGCACACCCCTCACCCTGCACACATACACACACACCACTCACCCTGCACACATACAGGCAAACTGCTCACCCTGCAGTCATACAGGCACAGTGCTCACCCTGCACTCATACAGCTCACCATGCATTCATACAGTCACTGCTCACCCTGCACACATACAGGCACACTGCTCACCCTTCACACATACAGGCACACTGCTCACCCTGCACTCATACAGGCACACCGCTCACCCTGCACTCATACAGGCACAGTGCTCACATGGCATTCAAAGAGGCACACCGCTCACCCTACACTCATGCAGGCACACCACTCAGCCTGCATACAGGCACACCACTCAGCCTGCAGTCATACAGGCACATTACACACCCTGCACTCACACAGGCACACGAGTCAACCTGCACTCATACAGGCACACCACTCATCCTGCACTGATACAAGCACACCACTCACCCTGCAGTCATACAGGCACATTATTCACCCTGCACTCATACAGGCACACAAGTCAACCTGCACTCATACAGGCACACTGCTCACATTCTACTATAGAATGGCAGGCCATACCATACAACACTATAGAATGACAGGCCATTGCATACCACACCACAATGCAACACACCACTAAAAAAACATTGACAAAGCCAATAGATCCCACATACGCGAGACCTATGGGCATCAGTTCCTCTCAGTTTGCGTGCTTTGACTCATAGAAGCTGAAAGACCTGTGACCATCTATGCAGGGGGGCTGCTGTGATAGAATTAATGGTGCTCACATTCACTGTCACATTTCATTTTCTTGCCAATTCCTTTGTGGAAAAAGATTAAAAATAAAATAAATGTATGAATTAACTGGTCAGGATGCTTTTTGAGGCTACCCCGTTTTCGTTGCCACACCTTGACCACCCCAATTTATGGCTTCAAGGAGTAACGTTTTTTCAATTTCAACACTGGTTAAACTGTTGTTACATTGTCCAGAGCAAGCAGTTTTTCGGGCTCTGCCTTTATTTATGTTTGACAATTTTGACAAACAATGTGACTGCTGCCGGAAATCTGACAACTTTGGCACTTTGCAAAATTGTTCTCTTTGGCAGACGACAACGGTTTTGACAGGAATAGTTTACGTCTAAAATGTTGTTTGCGACAACTATTTCTGAAACAAAACAACCTTTTGTTACAGATATTTTCTCCTACAGTTTTTTTTAATGTAAGCAGTGTATTTCTCCACAACTGGGTTCCGTTCTCTGGCACTTTTGTGGCTCTGGCGGGAGCTCACATTAGCAGCTAGAGCTAAGTGACCCCCACTGCCCCCCGCCCCTAAATGACAACCCTGACCACCCCCACTTAACTAATGCTTGTGAACAAAGGTTCCCCTCGCTCACCCCAGACCCCCAGTCAGTGCAGTGATTCACCCCCTCAACTCACCATCAGTATCCACGGCCTCCAGGTCCTTCCACCTCTGTAGCGCCTCACTCAGCACTAGGGTCATGTAGTGCCCCCTGCGGGCCTCGGGCATCGGCCACAGCACCTGTGCCTTCAGCTCCGGTTGAGTTTCAGCCTCTTTGGAGAGAGGGCTGGCTGGTCCCAGGGGTCGGGTCCAGGGCTCCTTCAGCATGGCCTTGCAGCTCGCAGTACTCCGTGCCTCAAAGTGGAGGCCACGCCCGTAACTGAAAGTGAAAGCAGCCCCGGAGTGTCAGGTGGGAGCCGCCGCCCCATCCCAGCTGCCATGGCGGCCCCAGAGAAAGGAGCAGTGCTCGGGCAGCCAAGGCCTGAGGAGGGCCTAAGAGTCCTGGAGAACGTACCACAGCAGGGGCCTCGGAAGGGCCCAGAACCGGGGGTCCACAAGGGATCCAGTTTTGTCACCATCCTGATGACACAACATTGCCTTGTGCCTCCAGTGCGAGTACTCTCTCGCCCAGGCTCACATATGCGCATCTGCATCCACTTTTACAGTGCTAAAAAACAAGTTTCAGGTTACATGCTGCCTGAAACTCAGCACCACCACAGAGCCTTTCATGAAAGCAACTCCTTGGGTTTTTCTTTTATTTACTAATAGTGAGGCAGCCACCCCCTGTAGTAGGCCCGGCCCTGAGAAATAAGTGCCGGTGCTTAGCACCGGAAAGCACCGGCACAAATTAAGCACTGACTCTGGCCCATAGCTAGACCGTTACCAGCCCTATCGAAGATGGATTGTACCAGACCTGGAGACCCAAATGATAAGACTACGCAGTCACCCACTAGAGACTTAATTGACTTACCCACCCAAACTATTCTGCGCGCCATTTTGAACTCTGAGAAGAGCGCTTGGGAGATGCCAGTCCTTATGCTCAACATATGCAATGACTTGTTTTTTAATGTGAACCAGTGTTCAAAGACATTGGGTGGTAAAGGTGGAACATTTGCCAGCACAACCGTGTAATGAGTTGCCTCTGGCGGGAGATGTAAGGTCGAGTTGGAGTTAGCAGAGTCTCCCTGGTTAGGTCTCCGTTGGATCAGTGTGCTTTTCGATCTCCCCTCTTCGCCTACTAGAGAGATCCCCCTATTGGCGGAAGTCCCGTATAAAGATTTTGCGTGTTGCATGCGTGCAGTATTAGGACCCTCGGAGCCACCCAAAAGTCCTTCTTGGGGATGTGGGGAGGGTGAAGCCCTTGAGTGCGAATGCCCAGACTGGACTGAATTTATTAAAGTGGTGCTGTGGATGCCAGAATGAGAGGTTCGTCCCCCAGCAAGAAAATTGGTCAGCCACAGGTTCCTTCCCCTTGTGGGCAATGCCTCAGCACCTCTGCATCGACATGTGTCTTGTTGAGCCGAGACAAGGCTGCTGACTGGTCCCTCCAAAATTAGTAATCTGCTTTCCAGGGTGGACAGTTTTTGGAACAAGGGGTCCAGCAAGGCTGTTACCACTGTTTTTAGCCTTTCCCAAAAATGCTCCTCGAGGGGGCAAGGGGGTACTCCGTCTGAAGCCGTGGGCGCCTTGGGCGATGGAATTATGGTAGGCCCCTCTCTACAGAGTCTCTCCCCGGCTTTATTTTTACTACTTGATGGATTTTGGTTCTGCTTCTGCGTGGCCCGACCCTTCCTCTTTTTTAGTGGGGGTTCATACTATTATCATGACATTTTTTAGCCTTCTGTCCCCTGGTGATTACATTTGGCCTGTTTGATGTACCCACTGGTTCAGAGGAAGAGGAGGGTTGGAGATCTTGCTCTGTAGGTGTGAACTGGTGACTTTGGAGAGATACGCCCTCCGAGTCAGTTTGCAAGAGGGGATCTAGAGGTAAAACCCGACTTTGAGAAACCTGGGGTTCCAATGACAGTCTCCGCTCTGTGAGTGCAATCTCGTGGATAAGTGCTGACTCTGCCCGTAAGAGAAAGGCATCGAGTGTCCCCACCACTCCCTGTCCAGTGATAGTCTTTCGCTTACTCATGTTGTTTCCCTTGTGCTAATGTTAGTATAAAATTGATAGCACAATACCTTTCACGTTCGAAGACAGAGGCAGAAACACCCGAGGCGCAGAATGTCAATGATATGACCCAGCCCGGCCTCCTCTGGCCTCTGACGGGCGGGGCCCGGGCACGCCCACGCGCCTCCCGCGCTGCGGGAGCCCTGGCCGCTATTTGAGGGCCTCCTGGCGCGCTCTGTGGTGGCAAGTGCCCTGCTAAGGCTGCTGGGATCTGTAGTCTGCCCCCTCTTGCGAAACGATGCCTCGAGAAAACCGGAGCAGCAGGCGGCCGTAACTGTGGCTGTGGCAGATTTGCAGGCACAGGAATGAAAAGAAAAGAACTCCTGCACTGCGGGAGCCCTGGCCGCTATTTGAGGGCCTCCTGGCGCTCTCTGTGGCGGTGGCGGCAAGCGTGCCGCTAAGGCTGCTGGGATCTGTAGTCTGCCCCCTCTCGCGGGACCGATGCCTCGAGGAAACTGGAGCAGCAGGCGGCCGTAACTGTGGCAGGTTTGCAGGCACAGGAATGAAAAAAAAAGAACGGCATCAGTCTATATAGAGCATTGATCCAATCAATGAGTCGAACCATCCCGAAGTGCAGTGCTTGTATGAAAGCAGCTACTGCTCTATGCATCTGGTTATCAACTGGTTGCAAGTGTAATAACGGCTGCTGGATATTCCACCACCGGATCACTGATGAAATATCAATAACAAAATATAGCGTGGACAAAATTTAGTGTCAAAATTATCGAGGACCAAAATATCAAGAAGGTAAGTGCAAATAGGTAAGTATAGATTTACTATTCCTAACTCCACATCTATGTACCTTGAAGATATATATATCATCAAGGTACATATATGTGGAGTTATATACTGTAAAACTTTACTACCCTATAGAAACTTACCTTCATGATATTTTTGTCCTCGAAATTCTTGACATGATATTTTGTCCACACAATATTTCTTTTCAAATATTTTGTCTAAGGATCTCCACCACCTGATGCAGGTAAGCCTATTGAATAAACGTATGCAGTTTTGTGGAAAAAGAAGCAACAACTCAACAACAGTCATCTGCTGGCATCTCCAAACAGACCTACAACTATTTGAATCACCACACATTCCAAATGCTTCTAACAATAAACATCCCAATTACATGCACACATTCCATCTTCAATGAGAGCAATACTACAGATACCATCTCCTCATTTTTATGTCATAATTACTTGACAAACAGTGATCATGCCCCTGATGTAAACAGAGGAAAACTCAAACTTTAAGGGGTAAAAGAAAAGCCCAAGCTGAAACTCTAACATGAGAGTCATTGATGGCTGCTCTGTATTGCACTCTTTTAATTAATGGGCAAATGCTGTTTGTAATGAGGAGAGAGGTAAATCTATTACCGCTCACTGATCATTAAAGGAAAATGTAGCAGTCGTCGTTACCTTGAGGCAGTGGTTTACAAACATTTTCGACCCGTTGCTCCCTTGACCTATTGGCCGTTAACTGTGGCTCCCCATTACTTTACTTCTTTGGGCGAGTATGGGAATGTAAGTACTTCCATTTTTCTCAGGAGTACTTCCATTTTTCTCCCTGAAAATTATTGGGAGGAAGCCAATAAAGGTATTATAATCATAGATCTAACAAAATAGAAATATAACAGTTGTTTATTTAAAAAACTGTAAGTGATTAAGTCAGAAACAATACTTTGCAGCACTGGGGTCTGCATATAGAATTTTTTTACATTATTTTTTTTTTTAAAAATTTCCTCTAGGCTAGGGGCTCACTTCCGAGAACCAAGTGGTGGGGTAGATGGGCAGGGGAACGAAACAAATAATTCTGATTGGCACCTTTCACAAGATCGCATAGGAAGCTCTTCTACAGATCATTTTAGTTGCTAAGGAGCCTCTTTTGACGTCTAAGATGCTGCTCCACTCATTTTATTAGCCATTAGTCCACTTTTGTTAGGTTTTGGAGTTCTATAAATATTTACCATTTCTCTCATATCCCTTCTTGTGTTGACGTCAAGTATGTTAATTAGTTCTCACTTTTAATGCGTCTTACAATTTAAGAGCTCTGCATCTGTTGAGTTGGTATTGCAAAACGTGACTGGATCTGCAAACACACCCGAGGTTTAAACTTAACAGAAGGTGACAAGGAGCTACATGCTTGGTGAAAGAACTAAGGATGTAGTCACGCATGTTACATAAGCAGCAGCTCGTTAACATACACAGGAAATGCACAAGACTGCTATCAACAAAATAAAACTTAAAAGACAGATTTTAGAGGGCGGGGAGAAATACGATCGATTACATAGTTTTTTGGAGAGCAATGAAAATGCATACACTTTGACCCAGTTCCAGGTCTCAAAAATGACAGTGGAGATTGCTAGAGAATGACAAGTGGAATTACAGGGGCATCGGTACAATGCGAAAATCACAATCTTTGTACAAGTTGGTGATGATTAAGCAAATCATACAAACAACATATAAAAATATAACGAAGCAAGATGGCGATCCCTAGCTGGTGCTACCGGCTACTTATAGTTGCACTAGTTTTACACTCACCTGTAAGCATACGGTGGCTGCGAGCTTGAAGACAGTCTTGTTGACTTGGGGCCAGATGTACGACCATGACAATTTGCGACTCGCAAATTGCGCTCAATTGCGAGCCGCAATTTGCGACTCACAAAATGCCATGTACAACAGTGACTGAGACACTGTTTGCGATTCCCAATGGGGTCGCAAATTGCATGCCTCATGAATATTCATGAGGCACTCGCAGTTTGCAACCCCATTGGGAAAGGCTGGCCCTCCCAGGGATGGTGGCCTGCTGGGCTCAGCAGACCTCCATGTCTGGGACTGCTTTTAAATAAAGCAGTTTTTTTTTTTTTTTTTAAATGTAGCCCGTTTTCCTTAAAGGAAAACGGGATGCATTTAAAAAAAGAAAATGAAACGTTATTGTTTAATTTTTTAAGGGCAGGTAGTGGTCCCTGGGACCACTGCCTGCCCCTAAAAATATTTTTCCTTGCATTTGCAAAGGGAAAGGGGTCCCCTGTGGACCCCTTCCCATTTGCGAGTGCATTACCACACTTTTGAAGAGGGCGGTAAATTGTGAGTGTTTTGCAACCTTAATTACGGTTGCAAAACATTCAGACATGCGGTAGAGAGTGGCTATTAGGAAGGGACGCCCTTGAAACGCCCCTTCCTAATAGCGAGTCGCAATTCCTATTTATTGCGACTCGCTAATTAGGAATTGTACATGGCCCTATTCGTTTTTGCATGCGCAAACGGGTCGCTAACCCATTTGCGCATGCAATTTAGGGTCGTGCATCTGGCCCTTAGTCTGCAGCAGGCAGCTGCTGATCAGGACATTTGTCAGTACCCAAGCAAGACTGCTTAAAAGCTAAGACTAGACCTCAACAGGGTCTACACCCCGTTTTGACTTCCACCGAAGTACAGCTTGAGAGGCAGGTAGCACTGCAACACCCTCCATGACTCTCCACTGGAGTTCCTTGTTCTATGTCTATTTAATTTTATGTACGAGCCAGGCAGTTGGGAATTGTTTTATTGCGGAATCTCCATAGGGAAGCAAAAGTGGGACTAGTAGGAAGGCTCCAATACATCTGACTTGGGCAGCTCATTGCATGTCACACTTTCTTAAAAAATAAATACTTTAGAAGACTATGGGTTACTGCAGTAGTTCCCAAACTATGTCCTTGGTATGCATATACTCACGGCGCCCCTGGCTAGTTTTGACACTGCACTGATAAGTCATCACTGCAAATATGGGATTTCAAGAATAAACAGTAAACTAACGAATAGTATAATGCCTAATTTTGATTTACATTCACATTTAGGTTGGTGTATTGATTAGTATACCCCCATCCTATTGGGATCAATAGATTCTTGCCCCAGGGATGGCTATGTGTTGGTGTGCATAATAGTTGTGGCTAAGAGTCTGAGTTGTAGTTGGGATCACTCCAAAAAGCATGCAATAAGTCATCCCAGTCACTGGCTAAGGAACGTTGGCAGAGGCCTGTAGCTCCTCTCTATGCAATGCTGCGGATTCCGCCGGGGACGATTGCAGCAATGCTGCCTGCCATGGTGTTGGCCCAGGGAATGGCACAGCCTTTCACCTCATTGTGATGGTACTTTTGACCAGTACGAGTGGCAAGTCAATAAAGCACATCACTGCTCGCTGCTCCCTTGAAGTCCAAGGAGGCATAGTTCCAACCTACATATATCTGAACGACCCAGGGTCAAATAAGCACGATGCAAGATTTTAAATTGAATGTATTGGAAACGAGCGATCCCTGAGACTTTACGTGGGTATTGGAGTATCCATTGCCATTCCTTAAGAGTCAGTGGGCGGCATAGGTCATGTTCCCAATGACCCTTCAGACCGGTCAATAGGTCAGCCCTCAGGTCTGGAAGGGCTCTCATGATCAAGGAGACCAGCCGTCGTCCAGTTCCTAGAGTAAACAAAGCCTGGGTCAAGGCCACTGCGCCCCAGATGCATTCTATCTTAGCAGCTAGTCGCAGGTGCAAAAAGAACTGACTAGCCGGAAGTGTAGTTTGCTATGACAGCATGACAAATGGGCTGAAATCATAGTCTTGGTACAGATTCCCTAATGTGCACACTCTCAGGGACTCCCGGGTCACCAGCCCCTCCCTGCCTACAGCTGTGTGAAAGCCAGTCAGAGCGCTCAGCGGGATGTCAGGTGTATACAGCATGGTGCCCAGCGAACATCTAAAGGCTCCGGCTGGTAGTCATAGTCTAGGCGGCGAAGGCTATTTGAATATGCTGCCAATGATGACTGTGAAAGAAACAGTACCTGCGCCCTGTATCATACCTCCCTGTCCAATGTGGTTGATATCTCTGCCAGGTTGAGAACTGGCCATTGGAGTTGTGCCACAAGGTAGTAGTCCTCAAAGTTCGGGGGCCTGCAGCTGTAGGCATTTGAAGCTTGGCCATAGCAACTCTGGGGCATATCTACAAGGAAATGGTGCAGCAGCAAATTTTGTAGCGCCACAATGCGTTATTTAAAAAATGCAGGGATGCGCCATGTTTACCCTTGCACTGGTGTTAAAAATAGCTGCCTATTGCCAACCCAGACACCCTTGTGCCACAGTGCAAGGGTGCCTGCGTTGCAGGGAATGATTGTTGATGTGCAGGAAGGTATCCCTTCCTGTACATAAACAATCAATAATACTTTTATTGGTAGCAAATAGCCATTATTTAATCATTGTTTTATTTGCAGGAAGGAGCACCTTCCTGCACATAAACAATCATTAAATGCGTTTTGCTCTTTCTATGTGTGCTGCATTGTGCAGCACACATAAAAAAAGTAGAAACAAGAAGAAATAAAAGTATTTCTCCTTGTTGCGCAAATCTAACAGCTGCTTTTGCATGGCGCTAGTTTTTGGTGCTGCCTCAGATTTACAGATCTTTGTAACTCTGGGGCAGCATCAACAAGCAATGGGTATTGTGGTGGAGTGCCCACAGCAACACCCATTGTGCGCCTCTTTCACACAGAAAACTGTGTCAAAGGGTATCATATTTACAAAGTGGCATTAAACCACGCAAAGTGGCTTAACATCACTTTGTAAATATGGTGCAGAGCATTGCACCACCAGAGCATCATATAAAGTGACCCTCGGGTAGCACACTCCCCTTGCAAATATGCCCCTCAGTGCCTACCTTTATTCCAGATCAAGTCCCCCAGCATTCTATCCAACATGCAGAACGTTCCACAAGCGATAATAATAGGTAGGTTTGTGAAAAAAAGGAGTCTAGGCAGCGTCACCATTTTGGACAATGCTACCCTACCCTGCGCCATGGGAGGGAGTGAACACCAAAAAGAAATGTGGAAAAGAAGGGAGGCCACCGCTCGTATGAGGTTGCCCTCCAATAGATCCTTGTGGAAATTATATATATTGATGCCCAAATACCGAAATTTGTGAGCTCCGCACTTTATGTGGGGGAGTTCACAACCACTGTTTCCTTGGGGCTGTCTGGGTACACAGGAAATAAGCACATCTTCAGTCAATTCACTCCCAGACCGGCACCACCTTAAATACAGTCAGAAATCCCAGTATTGAATCTACACCATTTTATAAATCTTTCTCATAGACTAGGACATCACCTGCGTACAGTAAAACTGCATGCGTCTGAACATGGAGTGTCAATCCCCATTCCCACACTGAGTGGTGCAATCTCTGCGCAAGGGGCTCCATCGCCAGCGCAAAATGCCTCGGTGACAGTGAGCATCCCTGTCACGTTCCACATTGCACCAGGATCGGAGCAGAAATCAGCTATCCAATTTTGACTCTGGCTGTTGGCTCTGTGTAAAGTAACTTGACCCACCGAAACAGTCCCTCCCCTTCCCCATCTTCCTCAGTACAGCGAACATTTATTCCCATTCCAAAATATCAGGCATCTTTTCTAGATCCAAAAGCAGACAAGTAGAAAGGGAATGTAGCACTGGGGCCCCCTCAAGTAGCTGATGGAGCCATACTAAATTAAGTGATATAGATATCTCCGGTATGAATCCATTTTGATCCTTGTGGATCAAGCGCGGGATACAGACCAATAAGCAAGTGGCCAAAACTTTACTGAGGATCTTATAGTCGAAACCCAACAAGCCCAGGGGCCAATAGTAGCTCACATCCAGTTTGTCCCTGCCCGTCTTAGGCAATGAAACCAGCAGTGCCTCCCTCATGGAACCGGGGAGGATGCCAGTGCCAAGGACTGTGAAATACATTTCCACTAGCTTGGCCATTAACAGGTCGAAATATATTTTATAGAACTTGATGGGAAGTCCATCCAGTCCTGGGGTTTTACACGTGGGAGAGTCCCATATAGCACATCATCTCTCTTGTTCTGTGACAGCGGCGCATAGGATTTGGTTGTGTTCCTCCGTTAAATGTGGGAGTGCAACTGTGGAGAGAAATTCGTCTATCTCAGTAGGGTGCAAGGTCTAGCCAGAAAGATATAATGTTTGATATTGTGTACAGAACACCTGGTGCATATCTTCCTGGGAGTAGGCAACCAAAGCAGAGCCATTACGTATTGCAGTCACTGCCATGGCAGCGACCTCAGATTTCAGGAGCCACGCTAGAAGGCTACACAGCTTTTCCCCCTCTACATGGGTTCTAAGCTAGGGGTAGGCAGTAAACTCCACTCTGCCAGCAGAGTTTGAGGAGTTTTGCCACTCTGCTTGGAGCATAGAGTTTGGCAAAACCTCCACCCACTGCTGTGTGGTGGAGTTTACTGGCGTGCAGTGCCCACCCCCTAGCTGTGACGTTAAATCCAGTGGCTTAGACAATTAGGAAGCTGAGTTTGTGTGCGTAGCTTCAACTGGAATGGGCCTCGGAGCTACCAGACATGAATCTGCATGAATGCATCTGGGAAACTGTCAGTGGAGAGGGCCCCATGAGCAAAGTATTAGCAGTAGGAGAAGGCCCCTCAGAGAGCGAGGAACAGTAGATGAAAGGAGGCAGAGATGGGTGCAGAGACGATCGAAGGGAATCCAAGCGGATCCCCTCCAGCGATCCAAGGGAACATAAGCGAGCCAAAGGAACCCAAGCAGCCCCCCCCCCCCAATGGGGCACCACCAAATATTCACAGCTGAAGCAAAGGGAGTGAAGGGAGGAAAAGAGGAGTTCCCTCCACAGTCCACAGAAGACCCATGATGGTATGATGATAACAGTGAAAAACAGCACGAAAAAACAGTGAAATGATTACCTTAGCTGAGAATATTTATCTGAGGAGGCACCGTCAAAACCCCCAGGCAAACAGGTACTGGCAGAGTTCTGCATATGAGCTGCCACTGCAGGGGCTGAAATTCACCCTTGTTGTGCCTGAGTAGGCGATAGAGCACCAGAAACGCTGGAGGCCCTCTTATGTGATGCCAGGTGCTTTTAGTCACAGTGCTGAGCCAAAAGTTAGAAGGTGGGGGCTCTTCCCTGTGCAGCACAGCGTCCCCATCCTCCGAAGAGTCGTGCCTCCACAGTTTGACACAGTCCCAAACGTCCTCGGGCTCAGTGAAAAAAGAGTTTTATCCATTCACCATGACCTTCTGTTTTGCCGGGAATAGTAAGGAGTACTTAATGCCTGCAGTTTGTAGCTTACACTGCACTTCCACAAAGTACATCGGCCTACGCTGCACCGCAATGGTGTAATCTGGAACATGGTAGATTCACGCATTTCCGTAGGTGATCTGACCCAAGCTTCTGGCTGCGTTCAGTACTCTGTCTCTGTCCTGGAAATTGAGTAGCTTGCCTACCACTAGTCGCAGAGGAGTTCGGGGTGGAGTTCAGGCACCCTGTGCATGCATTCCACACTGAAATGAGCAGACAGTCCCGCAGGAGAGCCAGTTTTCAAAAATGGTAGTGGGGTCGCCTACCTTCTGGTAAGCCAAGAATGTGAATATTATTTCGTCAGAACCTGCCCTTGAGATCATTGAGCTTCTCCTCTAGAGCTTTAACCTTGTGGGTGAAATTCTCCACCTGCTTATTGAGGGATTGGGTTTGCGGCTGGAGGTCCTAACGCTGTCTGAGAGTTTACGCTGACCATCTTGTAAATGTCCCAGCTCCAACCCCACTGCATCCAACCATCCTCCAAGATTAGTCCTGGTCTCAGTTATGGCATGCAAAATGGAGCCAATTTCACCTTTGCCTAGTCAGCCCTGGTTGAGGATACCGGTGAGGGCCAGCCATCACTAATTTCTCAGACAACAAGGCCAGCACTGAGAGTATCCCAGTCTTAGGTCACATCATACTTTCTTTGCAACACTGACCAAGGCAAACACAGTGTTCCAGACTTCCTGGCTTCGCGGCAGAGACCGGCCATCTCCCAAGGTCACACCTCAAGCCCACCAACTCTGCAGACGAACATTCAGCTCTGGATCAGCGGACAGCAGGGGTTCTGCGGTGGGTGGTGCAATCCAAGGGGGATAGTAGTCAGGTGCACTACACGTATTCCTCATAGACTGAAGGGGGAATCCTGTGTTGCATTACTCTGCCCTGGGAAGGCATTTCATGGGTGTTGCATGGGTGTTCCCAAGCAAATCCCATGGTTTTTGACACATTCCCAGATTTGACAAAAGTGGTAGACCTGGGAATGTGCCAAAAAGATACTCCAGCACACATAGAAAGAGGAATATGCCTCTTAGAATTATTTTTATGCAGGAAAGTGCACTATGGTGCAAGGGTGCCTGTGTTGGCACTAGGCAGCCAGAATGGCATCAGTGCAGGTGCAAAGGCTGGAAAGTGCTGTATTCTTTTAAATATGGTACATTCTTACCCTTTCCCTGTAACGCAGCACAGTGCAGCAAGGTGACTTGCTGCACTGCATTGCATTATTTTCATAAATATGGGCCAGTGTTTGTAGTTCTGGGCAGAGACTCGGTACCCACAGTGGTTGGTGGATAGTGAATTCAGGTGGACAGTGGATCAGTGCACTGTCCCACTGCTATTGCACGCCTTTCTACCCTGCCTGACTTCCAGGCAGAGACTTTTTGCTGTTGACTGTTGATGGCCAGTGAATTCTAGTGGACAATAGATCAGTGTGTTGTCCCACTGCTATTATATGCCTGTCTTTTCTGCCTAAGTATGTCACCATAGTATCACCTCCTGCCTTCATGACCAATGCCATCAAGTCATGCACCACAGGACCACTCAGATGGTACGAAGCAAGAATGTGATGACAGAAACACTCATAATGATCTTCAGGAGTAGGGTACGGGCCATCAGTTAGACCCTACGGATAACAATGGGGAACCACTGAAGACAAATGATCCCACACAGCCATTCCCCACTGCGTCCACTTTAACTGCCTTAACAGACCTCAGTGCTCATAAGACTGAGGCGACAGGCCAGACCACACAGTACTCTTTGGGTGACTTGCATAGCCTGTCTTGATTCTGGCAGGTTTGTGAGTCCATGCGGCCACTGTCCACAGTGTGCCTGCCTACCAGCTCCTCTACCCCACCTAATACGAAAGAGACTGAAGGGTCAAGCAAGGCTTGAGGTCATGTCAGACAGGGCCATATGTTTCAGACAAAGGGCCTGACTTAGATTTCGAGTAACAGGTTATATTGTAACAACGGGGACGGATATCCCGTTCCCCGAAATCGTAATTCGATAGGATATTATGGGATTTATATTTCAGCGGACGGGATATCCATCCCCGTTGTGACAGAGAAACCCGTTCGCCGATATCTAAATCGGGCCCCAAGTCTTAGAAAGTTAATGCAGGCCCCACAGGAAGGCCATACACCTTCATTCAGGTGTGGAGTTTGCAGAGGGCTTGTTGGTATACTATGTCAGAGATTAGATAGTGTTTTATGAATGTTTCATTTGTTTAGCATTATGACATTTTGTAAGAACCTGATGAGTCAGCGGTACTATGTAAGCAGAGTATGAGCAGATAGCAGATGCCATTATTATGATCCAACTTAGTGGTACTGATTGAATTCCCTTCGGGGGATTGTAAACCTAAGCCTAATAGCCCTTCAGGGCTTTGACCTATAGGTTGTACACACTCACTGTAGGCACAGTAACAGTTCTGAGCTTTCCTTCTGCAATGATGCTACCATGCTGCTGCATCCAGGTCAAGAGTGGAAAGATGCACAAGAAACACATATATACAAACAGGCCCCACAGAGTTAGGAGATAGAGCCAACAATGTAGGCATCCAAAATCTGCAAGACTTTATACATTGAAAGTTGGATTTGGTTCCTGCAACTCACCTGCCAAATGACAGACCACTCAATTCCGTGTGAGGATATTTGACTTAGCTTTCTCTATCGGCCCTTTCCTTTTATCACCATTGTTAGACCTGCCATCCTTTGCCAACTTTCTGCCTGCAGACCTCTTGTTTTTGCTGACATTGTTTTTGCTGACCTTACAATTCTGCACACTTTACCACTGCTAACCAGTGCTAAAGTGCTTGTGCTCTTTCCCAAAAATATGGTAACATTGGCTCACACCCAATTGGCATATTTAATTTTCTTATAAGACCCTAGTAAAGTGCACTCTATGTGCCCAGGGCCTGTAAATTAAATGCTATTAATGGGACTGCAGCACTGATTGGGCCACCCCCTTAAGTCGCTCTTGGTACTGAGCTGTTGGAGAAATGATGGAGAAGGAAAATATTTCACCAAATGCGCTGTTTACACCTAGTGGTGCTGTTTGCCATGACTTCCTGGTTGTGGTCAGTAGCATTAAGAGGATTTTCTGCTGTTTGACCCATCTGCCGCTTATCATTCAACAGAGGAGTGTTAGTAACATTGTATTTGCTTTACTTAACATTTTTCAATGATTAATTATTCTTAGCTTGTACACTTTTGTAAGTGTTGTATGTTCTGGAATGGAATGGTGGGCCATGGTTCTGACAGTGACAGTAGTCAGTTGCTGTTGGGACTTGGAGCTGACTAGACAATTACAGTCATGGGCAACTTTATCTTGGAAAAATTTTACCTTGGAAAATACTCCTTCCTTGTTGGTGTGCTTTCTATCCTCTACATTTTGGCAACAAGCTTCCCACGCCACGCCGTTGCCCATTGACTGAGAGTTTTCATCTTGATTTCACCAACGAGATACGCTTTGTGTTGCACTCTCCAGCTTTCAGCACAAGGATAGTGCACACAAGAAGGTCTGGAAAATTATATTTAATTTGGCGGATGTGATCTCTGTTGTGGGTGTATGCGCAGTGAGCAAGTGAATAATGGCATTGTCTTCATGTGCGCAAACCCTGTTCACAGACCCTGTTGTGGTGAGTATGCACACCTAATTTTCGTTGTCATGCAAGGCTGGCAAACACGGACGCTTCGCTATTCAGTACAAGCGGCACACCCTCAGCTAAGTCATAACATCTGCAGCCATTTTGGGCCACAACAATTTTGATTGCAGTGTGCGAATATTCATTAAATAGACGTGCATCTTTCGGACATCACTACGCTGGCAGCCATTTTTCATGCCCCATTTGGGAGATACAGTTGCTGGATGCTGCTACTGGTTGAAAACATGCTAATTTAAATAAATATATATATATATATTATCTACTGGCGGTCGCCAGTAGATAGTTATAGTTAGGACCTATTATCCATAGGAAATCCGCAACATTCTATTTGAAATAACTCTTGCGCCAGTTGACGAATCTTCGCGAAAGCTTCCAACTTGTTGGGGCGCTCTGCTCCGCTCCTACCCTGAAAGTCTCGGGTTGATTCGTCAAGCGGGGCCGAGAAAAAGGGGGTCCCAAAACGCGTTTTCCCCATTCATTTTTCCATAGGAACCTTTAGTCGCAGCTACAGCCCGAACTGCTGAACGGAATTACACCAAATTTGGCAAAGAGGTAGCCCTTGGTTCAGTGTCGTGCCTTTTGCTTAAATGGTGTAAATCCGTTCAGTAGTTCCTGAGAAAATCAAAAGTAAAGTCACATATATATCTATGGGCGAGTAGGGTCCGCGTATCCTGAGCGCACCCTGCGCGCACCGTCCCGATCACGAGCTGCATGCTAATTGGCTGTCAAGTGGCTGTCAACACTCCAAATCAGGAAGTGTTGGCAGCCATTTTGTCCCTCGGTAGAACCGAGGGACAGAAACAAGTGCGCAAAGCGCAAAAGGGGGCAGGGTAGAAACACCCTGACCCCCTAGGTCTGCTCAGGGGGTCCCACAAGGACCCCCTGGGCAGAAAAGCATTTTTTTTTAAACGGCGGGATGCGCCTAGGGTGCGCGGATCCCGCCGATTAAAAAAAAAGCACAAGAAACAAGTGCGCAAAATGCACAAAGGGGGCAGGGTAGAAACACCCTGACCCCCTAGGTCTGCTCAGGGGACCCCTGGACAGAAAAAAGCATTTTTTTTTTCAAAATCGGCGGGATGCGCTTAGGGTGCGCGGATCCCACTGATTTAAAAAAACAAAACACAAGAAACAAGTGCGCAAAACGCACAAAGGGGGCAGGGTAGAAACACCCTGACCCGCTAGGTCTGCTCAGGGGTCCCACAAGGACCCCTGGGCAGAAAAAGCAAAAAAAAAAAAGACCGGCATCGTGCCGAGGCCCCGCCCCCTCCCTGCAGCAGTCTGCAAACGCGCCCCCTGGCGCGTTTTAAGAAGGGGAAGTAATTCCCCTTGAATACTGGGGGTCCCTGGGGGCCAACTAGCCCACCAGGAACCTCCGGTATGCGCCAGGGGCCTGCGTTGCAGAGAGGTGTACAGAGGCCACGCCCCTTTTACACCTCTCTGCAACGCAGCTCTGTGGCGCTTTTTGGAGGTACATGGTGGGCTAGTTGGACTCCAGGGACCCTCAGTATTCAAGGGGACTTAATCCCCCAACTTAAAACGCGCCACGGGGCACGTTTGCACAGTGGTGAAGGGAGGGGCGGGGCTTCAGGTGACATGTGTGCAAACAGGCCCAGTGGCGCATTTTAAGATGGGGAATGAAATCCCCTTCAATCCTGAGGGTCCCTGGGGGCGAACTAGCCCACTAGGTACGTCCAGAAAGCGCCACAGAGCTGCGTTGCAGAGGGTGCAAAAAGGGCGTGGCCTCTGAACACCTCTCTGCAACGCAGCTCCCTGGCGCATACTGGAGGTACAGGGTGGGCTAGTTGGACCCCAGGGACCCTCATGATTCAAGGGGACTTAATCCCCCAACTTAAAATGCGCCACGGGGCGCGTTTGCACAGATGTCACCTCAGGCCCCGCCCCTCCCTTCACCATTGTGCAAATATTCCTCTAAAATCAGCCGAACTACGAATTCTGATTTACTCACCTGTTATCAGGAGAGACCTCAGTCCTGCATCTTTCAGCCCAGTACTGATCCTGAAAAGTAATTTTAACCGTACTTACCAGTAACTTGAATTTCCTTCCATAGGATATCATTGACTGGTTTCACTTGGAAATTCTTCTAAGTGTGGAGTTTTGGAACTTTATAATATTCCTCTAAAATCAGCCGAAATATGAATTCCGATTTACTCACCTGTTATCAGGAGAGACCTCAGTGCTGCATCTTTCAGCCCAGTACTGATCCTGAAAAGTAATTTTAACCGTACTTACCAGTAACTTGAATTTCCTTCCATAGGATATCATTGTCTGCTTTTTGCTGAAAAAGTTTCTAAGTGTCGATTTTTGAAACATACAAATATTCCTCTAAAATCAGCCGAACTACGAATTCCGATTTACTCACCTGTTATCAGGAGAGACCTCAGTGCTGCATCTTTCAGCCCAGTACTGATCCTGAAAAGTAATTTTAACCGTACTTACCAGTAACTTGAATTTCCTTCCATAGGATATCATTGACTGGTTTCACTTGGAAATTCTTCTAAGTGTGGAGTTTTGGAACTTTATAATATTCCTCTAAAATCAGCCGAAATACGAATTCCGATTTACTCACCTGTTATCAGGAGAGACCTCAGTGCTGCATCTTTCAGCCCAGTACTGATCCTGAAAAGTAATTTTAACCGTACTTACCAGTAACTTGAATTTCCTTCAATAGGATATCATTGCCTGCTTTTTGCTGAAAAAGTTTCTAAGTGTCGATTTTTGAAACATACAAATATTCCTCTAAAATCAGCCAAAATACGAATTCCGATTTACTCACCTGTTATCAGGAGAGACCTCAGAGCTGCATCTTTCAGCCCAGTACTGATCCTGAAAAGTAATTTTAACCGTACTTACCAGTAACTTATATTTCCTTCCGTAGGAATCCATTGTCTGGTTTTCAGCAGAAAAGTTTCAGTGTTGATTTTCACAAACTACAAATATTCCTTAAAAATCGCCTGTATGACTTAAATGCATTCTTTCAACTGTTTACAGGAGATGCACCAGTTCTGGATCCAGGATCCACCACTGAGTAAGTAAAAGTAACGATAACACTACTTACCTGCTAAGTGAATTTCCTCCCATAGGATAACATTGGTGATTCTATGTGAAAAAGTTTCTAAGTGTCAACTTTTAAAATACAATAATATTCCTTAAAAATCACTACTGTAACCAAAACGCTTTTACTCAACTGTTTACAGGAGATGTCCCAGAACTGAATCTAGGATCTAGTCCTGTGGTTAGAAAAGTAATCCATAAAGTAACTAATTGCATTTAGCTAGAAATTCACATTGAGCTCAATGTTGCATTGTGTTTGAAATTGTGTTGCCCATTGCAACAACTGTAACTACTGTACTTAAAAGTCTATTGCCTATTTGCAAAGTATTTAAACTAAAGTAATTCATTCTGAGAAAGTATTTTTGTAATGTAATGTATAATGTAATTACAGTGTAATTTAAAAAATAAAATATCTAAAAATAAATAGTTTAAAAAAATGTAGTAAATCAGTATCAAAAAAAATAAATATAACAATTAATACATTTAAAAATTGTCATTTACAAAACCTTTGAAATTCACTGAAAAAAACCATAGGTTTCAGACATGTTATAGTTAGGAATTAGCATTTAAAAAACCTTTGAAATTCACTGAAAAAACCATAGGTTTCAGGCTTGTTATAGTTAGGAATTAGCATTTTAAAAACCTTTGAAATTCACTGAAAAAACCATAGGTTTCAGGCCTGTTATAGTTAGGGTTTAGCATTTAAAAAACCTTTGAAATTCACTGAAAAAACCATAGGTTTTAGGGAAAGTTATAGTTAGTTGGACATTGCACTCGTACAAAACCCGTGAAATTCCCCCGTTATAGTTAGTTCAGCTAACTATAACTCGCGCCCCCGCAATGCACTGCTGATGACGTCACATATTACATCACTAGAGGAAAAAAGGAGAGAGCAGCTGGGTCATAAGTGACTGCACCACCACAACTAGTCACTATGTTATTAACAATATTGCCCACCTCAAATGGTCTGCTACCTATAGACCACAAATATAACAATGTTAGATTAATCGGATGAGAGGCAATATATTGAAATAAAGAATTCAAGCAAAATCAGTAACCTAACCACATCAAAGACAGACATGCATATAACAACATTTTTTGATCTTTTTATTCTCTGATGTGCTTGGTAAAACTGAACCAGCCAACGCGTTTTGCTCAACCTTGGGCTTCTTCAGGGCAAAAAACAAGGAGGAATAAGATGTATCCTCAAACATTGGGTCACTAAAGGTTAGATCAAGTCCTATTACACATGGATGAGGATCGTAGTAGACAAATATCCAAAGGTATAAGAAAGATTAAAGTACATCAAACAGTATTAGCCGTGCGTGTACGCGAAGCCGTGTCCGGAAGCGTTCAATAACCAGCAAAGTATTCCGAATACTTTGCTGGTTATTGAACGTTTCCGGACACGGCTTGCGTACACGCACGGCTAATACTGTTTGATGTACTTTAATCTTTCTTATACCTTTGGATATTTGTCTACTACGATCCTCATCCATGTGTAATAGGACTTGATCTAACCTTTAGTGACCCAACGTTTGAGGATACATCTTATTCCTCCTTGTTTTTTGCCCTGAAGAAGCCCAAGGTTGGGCGAAACGCGTTGGCTGGTTCAGTTTTACCAAGCACATCAGAGAATAAAAAGATCAAAAAATGTTGTTATACGCATGTCTGTCTTTGATGTGGTTTGGTTACTGATTTTGCTTGAATTCTTTATTTCAATATATTGCCTCTCATCCGATTAATCTAACATATTACATCACTCATGACATGGTCAGTGACATCACTGATGACATCACTGATGACATCTCAAATGACATCACTGATGACATCATCCATGTGAGAATTTAATGCATCTTCTCACACCCTAATATAACTTTTGATACACCCACTCTAAATTACAGACTGCCATTCATACACACTCCAATACCAATAAGTACATACCCACTCACTGATTCTTAGGTTTACACACACACATCTACTCACTCACCTGTACAGTCACTCATACTTACAGTCTCTCAGTACAGGACTATCATATGCACTCATACACCTATATAAACACTCACACAACGCAACTCATCCATAGAGGTACTCACACACCTAGTCAGTCATGCAAATAATTAATCACACTCCAATTTACTCACCTATACAGTTATACACACCAGCTCACTTATTCATAAAAATACTAGCACATTCTTACGCTCCTATGCAATCACTGATGCAAGCACACACTCATCCATATAGCCACTCTCACAATCACACACTCTCACTTATAGCCATTTATATACTCCAACACACATATATACTGCCTTTCACATATGTAGTTACTCACACATGTACCACTGGGATATACATTCAATCACTAACACACCCATACACACACTCACCCACCCATACAGCCCATCACAGACGCACTGTTGAAACCATGCACCCAGTGAATCACCCACTCACACATCTATGCACAGAGTCACACACACCCCACCCACACAAACACTGAGGCACCCATATAGATACTCAGAGAACCAATCCATAACCCATATAGACACTCATTTAGCTAGTCAGAAACCCATGCAGCTGCTTACACAACAACAGACAGACGGATACAGACATTCACACAGTTTAGTCACTCACCCATGCATCCAGTAAGATACATTTAATCACTCACTTATAGACTCAGTCACGCACCTACTAAATCATCCATTCAGACGCTTATACACCCACTCATTCTTCAATACGCCTTTCCCTATATATATTAAACATATTTCAACTTTACAGAAACACACAGTCACTGGATGATGTCAGTGATGTCATCAGTGATGTCACTGACCATGTCATGAGTGATGTAATATGTGACGTCATCAGCAGTGCATTGCGGGGCGCGAGTTATAGTTAGCTGAACTAACTATAACGGGGGAATTTCACGGGTTTTGTACGAGTGCAATGTCCAACTAACTATAACTTTCCCTAAAACCTATGGTTTTTTCAGTGAATATATATATATATTATCTACTGGCGGTCGCCAGTAGATAGTTATAGTTAGGACCTATTTTCCATAGGAAATCCGCGACATTCTATTTGAAATAACTCTCTTGCGAAATTTTAAAACTTTGTGGGGCGCTCCGGTCCGCTCCTACCCTGAAAGTCTCGGGGTGATTCATTAAGCGGTGGCCGAGAAAAAAGGGGGGTACCAAAACGCGTTTTCCCCATTCATTTTTCCATAGGAAACTTTAGACACGGCTACAGCCCGAACTGCTGAACGGAATTACACCAAATTTGGCAAAGAGGTAGTTCTTGGTTCAGAAAGAACCCTTTTTGTTAAATGGTGTAAACCCGTTCAGTAGTTGCTGAGAAAATCAAAAGTAAAAGTACATATATATCTATGGGCACGGAGGATCCGCGCACCCTCCCGATCACGAGCTGTCTGCTAATTGGCTGTCAACACTCCAAACCAGGAAGTGTTGGCAGCCATCTTATTCCTCGGTAGAACCGAGGAACAAGAAAGCAGTAAAAAAGTGCGCAAAACGCACAAAGGGGGCAGGGTAGAAACACCCTGACCCCTAGGTCTGCTCAGGGGGTCCCACAAGGACCCCCTGGGCAGAAAAAAGCATTTTTTTTATTTTTTTAAATTGGCAGGATGCGCTCAGGGAGCGCGAATCCTGCCGAAAAAAAAAATCGAAGCGCGGTCTCCGCGCTTCGATGTAAATTTGCCCCCGGGTGGGCCAAGTCCCGGGGGCATGCTGAGGGGTTTATTTTATGTATGGGGGCCTCTAAGGGCCCCCAAGCCCGGGGACCGCCACCTCCCGGGGCTTTTTAAAAAAAATTTTTAAACCTGTGTGGGGGCTCCAGCCCCCACACGCCCGGGACCACCACCTCCCGGGGCACTAAGAAAATTGAAAATGGGGGTCCGTTTTGGACCCCCAAGCCCCGGGGACCACCACCTCCCCGGGGCTTTCAAAATGTAGGGAGGGGGGCCGCGCGGCCCCCGTCCTGGAGCCCTTGATGGCCCTGGGGACCGCCACCCCCCAGGGCCGGCTCCTGCAGTGTCCCGGGGTGCCTCGCGGCTCCCGTCCTGTCATAGCAAACTTGGTTTGCATTTTGAAAGAGAGAGCAGGAAACCTGCTCTCTCTTTCAAAATGCAAACCAATTGCTTTCCACACGGGGAGCAGCATGTTAGCTGTTCCCCATGTGGAAAAGCAATGCCGGCTCGCACAGGAGGCGGGGAGCCGGCTGGGACTGTGGGGGATTGGGGACCCCCACAGTCCCCAACCAGAGGCCAGGCCCCGGGGGATGGGGTCCCCGGGGCCATAAGTGGCCCAAGAGGGGGGCCACGCAGCCCCCCTCCCCAAATAAAAAAATAAAATAAAAAATAAAAAATAAGGGCAAGGCTGGCCCCGGGGATGGGGTCCCCGGGGCCTTAAATGGCCTGAGGAGGGGGCCACGCAGCCCCTCCATATTTTTATTTAAAAGAGGGCATGCCCCGGGGATGGGGTCCCCGGGGCCAATAGAGGCACAGGGAAGGGGGCCACGCGGCCCCTTCCCGTTTTTTAATTTTTTTTAAATAAAACAAAAAAATGCTCAGGCCCCGGGGGATGGGGTCCCCGGGGCCAAAAGTGGGCAAGGGAAGGGGGGCCACACGGCCCCCTTCCTGTTTTTTAATTTTTTTTTTAAATAAAACAAAAAAAAATGCTCAGGCCCCGGGGGATGGGGTCCCCGGGGCCAAAAGTGGGCGAGGGAAGGGGGGCCACGCAGCCCCCCTCCCATAAAAAAAAAAAAAAAAAAAATGGCATTGTGCCGGAGGCCCCGCCCCCTCCCTGCAGTACTCTGCAAACGCGCCCCCTGGCGCGTTTAAGAAGGGAAGTAATTCCCCTTGAATACTGGGGGTCCCTGGGGGCCAACTAGCCTACCAGGAACCTCCAGTATGCGCCAGGGGCTGCCTTGCAGAGAGGTGTACAGAGCCCACGCCCCTTTTTACAACTCTCTGCAACGCAGCTCTGTGGCGCTTAATGGAGGTAGCTGGTGGGCTAGTTGCACCTCAGGGACCCTCAGTATTCAAGGGGAGTTAATCCTCCGACTTAAAACGCGCCACGGGGCGCGTTTGCACAGTGGTGAAGGGAGGGGGCGGGGCCTGAGGTGACATGTGTGCAAACAGGCGCCGTGGCGCGTTTTAAGATGGGGAATTAAATCCCCTTCAATCCTGAGGGTCCCTGGGGGCCAACGAGCCCAAGAGGTACATCCAGAAAGTGCCACAGAGCTGTGTTGCAGAGAGGTGTAAAAAGGGGTGTGGCCTCTCTACACGTCTCTGCAACGCAGCCCCCTGGTGCATAATGGAGGTTCCTGGTGGGCTAGTTGGCCCCTAGGGACCCTCATGATTCAAGGGGACTTAATCCCCCAACTTAAAACGCGCCACGGGCACGTTTGCACAGATGTCACCTCAGGCCCCGCCCCCTCCCTTCACCATTGTACAAATATTCCTCTAAAATCTGCCGAACTACGAATTCTGATTTACTCACCTGTTATCAGGAGAGACCTCAGTGCTGCATCTTTCAGCCCAGTACTAATCCTGAAAAGTAATTTTAACCGTACTTACCAGTAACTTGAATTTCCTTCCATAGGATATCATTGCCTGCTTTTTGCTGCAAAAGTTTCTAAGTGTTGATTTTTGAAACATACAAATATTCCTCTAAAATCAGCCAAAATACGAATTCCGATTTACTCACCTGTTATCAGGAGAGACCTCAGTGCTGTATCTTTCAGCCCAGTACTGGTCCTGAAAAGTAATTTTAACCGTACTTACCAGTAACTTGAATTTCCTTCCATAGGCTAACATTGACTGGTTTCACTTGGAAATTCTTCTAAGTGTGGAGTTTTGGAACTTTAAAATATTCCTCTAAAATCAGCCGAAATACGAATTCCGATTTACTCACCTGTTATCAGGAGAGACCTCAGTGCTGCATCTTTCAGCCCAGTACTGATCCTCAAAAGTAATTTTAACCGTACTTACCAGTAACTTGAATTTCCTTCCATAGGATATCATTGCCTGCTTTTTGCTGCAAAAGTTTCTAAGTGTTGATTTTTGAAACATACAAATATTCCTCTAAAATCAGCCGAAATACGAATTCCGATTTACTCACCTGTTATCAGGAGAGACCTCAGTGCTGTATCTTTCAGCCCAGTACTGGTCCTGAAAAGTAATTTTAACCGTACTTACCAGTAACTTGAATTTCCTTCCATAGGATATCATTGCCTGCTTTTTGCTGCAAAAGTTTCTAAGTGTGGAGTTTTGGAACTTTAAAATATTCCTCTAAAATCAGCCGAAATACGAATTCCGATTTACTCACCTGTTATCAGGAGAGACCTCAGTGCTGCATCTTTCAGCCCAGTACTGATCCTCAAAAGTAATTTTAACCGTACTTACCAGTAACTTGAATTTCCTTCCATAGGATATCATTGCCTGCTTTTTGCTGCAAAAGTTTCTAAGTGTTGATTTTTGAAACATACAAATATTCCTCTAAAATCAGCCGAAATCCGAATTCTGATTTACTCACCTGTTATCAGGAAAGACCTCAGTGCTGCATCTTTCAGCCCAGTACTGGTCCTGAAAAGTAATTTTAACCGTACTTACCGGTAACTTGAATTTCCTTCATAGGCTAACATTGACTGGTTTCACTTGGAAATTCTTCTAAGTGTGGAGTTTTGGAACTTTATAATATTCCTCTAAAATCAACCAAAAATACGAATTCCAATTTACTCACCTGTTATCAGGAGAGAACCCAGTGCTGCATCTTTTAGCCCAGCACTGACCCTAAAAAGTAATTTTAACCGTACTTACCAGTAACTTATATTTTCTTCCATAGGAATCCATTGTCTGGTTTTCAGCAGAAAAGTTTCAAAGTGTCGATTTTCACAAACTACAAATATTCCTTAAAAATTGCCTGTATGACTTAAACGCATTCTTTCAACTGTTTACAGGAGATGCACCAGTGCTGGATCCAGGATCCAACACTGAGTAAGAAAAAGTAACGATAACAGTTTTTACCTGCTAAGTGAATTTCCTTCCATAGGATAACATTGGGGATTCTATGAGAAAAAGTTTCTAAGTGTCAACTTTTAAAATACAATAATATTCCTTAAAAATCACTACTGTAACCAAAACGCTTTTACTCAACTGTTTACAGGAGATGTCCCAGGACTGAATCTAGGATCCAGTCCTGTGGTTAGAAAAAGTAATCCATAAAGTAACTAATTGCATTTAACTAGAAATTCACATTGAGCTGAATGTTGCATTGTGTTTGAAAATGTGTTGCCCATTGCAACAACTGTAACTACTGTACTTAAAAGTCTATTGCCTATGTGCAAAGTATTTAAACTAAAGTAATTCATTCTGAGAAAGTATTTTTGTAATGTAATGTATAATGTAATTACAATGTAATTTAAAAAATAAAATATGTAAAAAAATGGTTTCTAAAAATGTAGTAAATCAGTATGAAAAAAATAAATATAACAATTAATACATTTAAAAATTGTCATTTACAAAACCTTTGAAATTCACTTAAAAACCGTAGGTTTCAGACATGTTATAGTTAGGAATTAGCATTTAAAAACCTTTGAAATTCACTGAAAAAACCATAGGTTTCAGACATGTTATAGTTAGAAATTAGCATTTAAAAAACCTTTGAAATTCACTGAAAAAACCATAGGTTTCAGGCACGTTATAGTTAGAAATTAGCATTTAAAAAACCTTACAAATTCACTGAAAAAAACATAGGTTTTAGGGACAGTTATAGTTACTTGGACATTGCACTCGTACAAAACCCATGAAATTCCCCTGTTATAGTTAGTTCAGCTAACTATAACTCGCGCCCCCGCAATGCACTGCTGATGACGTCACATATTACATCACTCATGACATGGTCAGTGACATCACTGATGACATCACTGATGTATGTATATATATATGTATGTATATATCAGCAAAACTCCTGAAGAACGCCCTGCATATATAGCAATGCATTCAATCCAAGGCGAAACAGAAGGGCGGCACGCAGAGAATCCTTGGGAAGCAGTTTATTAAAGTTCAACTGCTTTCATAGCTTTATTCTGCAGTTCAAAAAGCAAAGTGCAAAAGTGCATTTAAAATCCCAAGACAGACCTACGCGTTTCGGCCGTAGACTTCTACTGGGTCATAAAGTATTTAGTGCATAGAGTGTCATTTTAAAGGGACAGCTACTCCCTTTCCCATCACCTATTAAAACAACTTAGTATTGATCTTAAAGGGGAAGACACATGTATAATATACTCACTTACATTTACAATATGTCCTCATTGCCAAAACCTTAATCAAATCTATCACTGTAAAGTACACAGGTATGGCTCATAGTCTGACATATTTAGATCACCTAACAAACCTACTTTCCAAAAGACAATGTTAATTACAAAATCCCAATTAACCATTTTATAGTTTTTTTACAATTTTTCAAAGTTTACGCAAAAGACAAACAGGTGGAGGATAATAATTCCCCAAGAGGCCTTGTCGTAGCATAGATGGTCACCAAAGAGTCATCATAAAGTGCACTGCAGAGAGAATTGGGGGAGATAAAGTGCCAAGTGTATTTACTTTGTAATATATATATAATTGTTCAATAGAGAATTCATATATTGCCTCTGTGTTGTATATGTGCAAATTTAAGTGTAAAATATATATAATATAGTGCACAGTGCCTTGTTCTATATTTTTGCATTCACATGTATGAATTCGCATAATCTAAAATTCATAGCCCTTCTACTACCTGAATATATACATATACTACATATAATAAACATGATATAAAATTGTACTAAAACACATATCATACAAAAATTCAGAGATAGGGCAGATATGGAATATAAAGTGCAAAGGTTATAGCAGGATTTTTTAACGAGTTATTTTTAAGGTAGTTAGCACAGATAGAGAAATTCTGAAATCTATCAAACTTGCATATATGGATCTGTATATATCTGTAAAGTACACAAAGTAGTAAATGCTCCATGGCACGCCTATTCCAGCCTCCTAGAGTGTCCACATACCTCTATTCTACTCGATCCTTAAAAATGCACAATATTATTTATATTAAAATAAGTGGGGGCTGAAGTTCTCCATGTCTCTATTCTAGGCCCCTCAACACCGAGTTGATTTAACATAATAAAACACTGCAATGTTTAATTATAGTATTACTCTCAGTGTTTTAAAGTGCATAGTGCTGTTTCTGTAAATTACCAGAGTAGTCGGCCGGGGGCTACTAGGCTCTCCACTGTTGGTTCACAAACATAGAGTGCAACAGATGACTATATAACAACAAACTATATAACAACCATGAAAGGTGACCCGTGCTAGTTCCAGTAGAGTTTTTACTTTCTGATCTCACTTCGATATTTCCCAGGTGGAGCCCGATTGGCTTGATCTTGATATATACAGACCACATATTTCTCTCATAGGGGAATCCCTATTTATGAGATGTACACCCTCTATGCTAACACCTAATAATGTATTATTTCAGGATCAAGTCAAGATATGCCACAATGCTTCAAATAAAATACCAAGAGAATCAGAGGAAAAGAGGACATATTGAAGAGAATATTGTAAAGACAAAAGTGAGAACAGAGAAAGAAAAAAACTAAGAAAAAACAAAAAGCAATGTGATAAGATCAAGACAGTATTACAAAGTTTCAAAGAGAAATGCATTTTGCCACTTTGATTTGTGAGTTTGTTTTTAAGTGCGGGTTTCCATTCCGGTTCGCATGAAGCCGCGCTGCAAGGGTCCAGGGCCACTGTAATGGGAAGATTGTGTATTTCTGGTTGAACAGAGTCGGCCTTGGGTCAACAAAAGGATTTTCCTGGAATTGCGACAACTGGGCAAGTAAGGAAGGAAGAGAAACTCTGTAATGTGCTTTTCTGTCTCCAGATTTCTCTGTTGTTTAAAGACTATTTTTCAGCTGGCAAATGCTTCAAATCAAATATCACAGTAATTTTAGATGCACGTAGTCACTTTACTTCTTTCCAGCATGTTTGCACTTCGACATTTTAACATTTACTGCGATGCACAACAGCATTTATCCTTGATTTCATTCATCGCTTATGATGTTGATGCAACTGAGTATTTTACCCAGATGCATGCTGGTAGTTGTATTTTGTATCTACTGACCATGTCATGAGCGATGTAATATGTGACATCATCAGCAGTGCATTTCGGGGAGCTAGTTATAGTTGGTTCAGCTAACTATAACGGCTGAATTTCTCTGGTTTTGTATGAGTGAAATGTCAGCCTAACTATAGCGTCCCTGAAACCTGTGGTTTTTCAGTAAATATCTAAGGTTTTTTAAAGGATAATTCTTAACTATAACATCCCTGAAACCTCTGTTTTTTTCAGTGAATTTCTAAGTTTTTTTAAATGCTAATTCCTAACTATAACGTCCCTGAAACCTCTTGTAGCAATCAAAGAGGTCTAGTAAACAGCTCTTGTAATTGGTAGTTTATTCTTCAAGTTACAGCTTAATAAGTTCTAAAGTAAACCCCACTAGGAGCAGCCTCCTGGCTACTCAGCCCATCTTCTCCAACTGCCATCCCTCCAGTACCAACATTCCTAACATTCTAAATGACATCATATTGTCTGTGCATCAAGGCAGGGAGAGTGCATTACTTAACAAGCAGATTACTACACATCTCCCCCTTTATATTGATTAAAGAAAATTGAAGCACTATATATACCACATATATATAAGGAGAGAAGATATTGACATTCCGAAATAAGTATACATGAACACAGTAGTAAAATGGGAAAAAATCCTCCCAATATAATAATAATAATAAAAATGCAATCATGTAATAAAACTAGAGTAAGTAACAAATAGTAATGTAGATAATAAGTTGCCTTCCTTATGTAATAATAATAATGCAATAATGTAACAATATTAATAAACGTAGTAAAATAGTAAGATAGGAATCATAAATGCAAATGACAGGAAATACCCTGTCCCCTTACTCTCTATTGCATACTCATGCTTAACGCTTCACAGCCATCTCATGCACAACATTAAAGTAATGAGTGGCTTAACTAAAGTAACGTAAAGGCTTAACCTCCACCACCGCCATCTCATGCACTACATTAAAGTAATGAGTGGCTTAACCTCCCACATAAAATTAATGAATGACTACACAGTCATCTCCACCGCCATCTCATGCACAACATTAAAATAATGAGTGTCTCAACCTCCCACATCAAATTAATGAATTACTACACAGTCATCACCACCGCCATCTCATGCACTACATTAAAGTAAAGAGTGGCTTAATACTTGACCGCCAATTCATACACAACAAACTTCCGATCTGGTTCCAGTTATGAAACCATAACCCCCACCTTCCTTTAGATTACCAATATGTGACTTTAATGTTCCCAAAGAAAACATTGAAGCCAGTTCTTTCTCTGTCCTTGTTTCTTTCTTCTTGGACTCGCAGTCCCGGTTCTACTTCTCTTACTCCGGTTCTGGACCTTGGCCTCTTTTTTTTTTCCGTTGGTTGTGAACTCTGTGGGCTCTTTGTCTTAATTGTGTAGATTCTCTGACCCAGTTCTAGTTGCGGGACCTTTGTCTCCATTCTGGACTCTCTGTCCAGGCTTTGGTTTTCTTTCTCCGAGTTTGAACTCTCTGACCCATCAGGGTTCTGAGACATTTGCCCCCCCTCTTGGTGCTGGTTCCGAGACGTCCGAGACCTTCGTCCCCCTTGATCCTGGTTCTGGGACCTTTGTCCCCTCTAGGTTCTGGGACCTTTGTCCCTTCCTGGTTCTGGGACCTTTGTCCCAGTTCTCAACTCTCTGTCGTGATTTTTGATTCTTGGTCACGTCTCGGGGCTGGAACTATTGTCCCTGTTGTGAGGTGTCAGTTGCACTCATGACATGTGTTAAACATGACATGTGTTAAACACATCTACAAATTACCGAAATACATACTCCTCCGTAATAGTAGTAATTGTTTGAATGACAAGGGATGAAACGAAAATAAACACAGTACCTTTATTATTTCAAAGATGTTCCCCACCTGTAGAAACAGCCATCCATCCTTTATGCAGGCATAATCTCATTGTTGACGAACTCCGGGGCGCAGCAAGGCCTAATGTCTTAGCATATGTTGTTGCTGGGCAACGTTTTGATCAAAAACTCTTTGTAAGGTATGGCATCAAAAAAATAGATTCAGCTTCATGTGCTTCAGCCAACCACAAGATGGCGGCACGTTCCTGACGCTAAACCGGGTGGTTCACGGCACGTACATGCTGCGCAACATCATGTTCCAGGACGCCTCACAATGCCACAAGCTGGTGAAGATCAGGCTCGCGCTAAACTGCCAAGAAGAGATGGTGCACGAGCGACGACCGTTACGTGAGAGAGAGTCTTCAAATTCCTTTTTTAAATAAATACATTTACCCAAAACGTGCACAATTTCAGCACTACAGAGTTGGCAAAAATGTGTCTTCTCTAGCAATCCTCAACAGTGCTTGGTTCACAACGTAGGACCGTTCCACAAAAATGTCAAAAACACACCGCAGGTAAAAGTTCCCATGAGCACAAGCACGGATGAACTAAAATGCAAGAGACAGTTTAACAAATTAACAGAACCATGTCCCGATCTTTACCATTACTTTTCCCCGCAGAAATCAGTCCGAACATTACACTGAGGCCCGATCCTTGCCTCCGATCATAACATTAAAAAAAAAAAATTGTGAATTTTCACTCTGTTAGAATATGACCTTCACACCAGAGCTCGATCAATGCTCCCGCATATTTAAACAATTAACACCGAGACCCGACCTTTTGCCTCCGAACATATTTCAACAAATCTCTCTGGAGCTCGATCACTGCTCCCAAACACACTTCTTAAGGTGTGAATATTTTCAGCTGGATCTGGCACACTTGGATTTTAGGGCGACCGATGGCAAGGTCACTGGTGGGGTTTGGGTGCCAGACAGCCTTACATACATACTTTTGACTTCTATTTACCTTGTGACTTCAAAGGGGTGCATTTTTCTGTTTCCATAAAGTTACACACATGGATTCTTCTTCAAAATCGTCGCCAATGTAGCAATTAAAGAGGTCTAGTAAACAGCTCTTGTAATTGGTAGTTTATTCTTCAAGTTACAGCTTAATAAGTGCTAAAGTAAACCCCACCAGGAGCAGCCTCCTGGCTACTCAGCCCATCTTCTCCAACTGCCATCCCTCCAGTACCAACATTCCTAACATTCTAAATGACATCATATTGTCTGTGCATCAAGGCAGGGAGAGTGCATTACTTAACAAGCAGATTACTACACCTCTGTTTCTTTTTAGTGAATATCTAAGGCTTTTTAAATGCTAATACTAACTATAACGTCCCTGAAACCTGTGGCTTTTTCAGTGAATTTCTAAGGTTTTTTAAATGCTAATTTCTAACTATAACGTCCCAGCAGAAAGAGGGAAGAGAGGTGCAAAAAGAGGAAGAAAGGTGCAGAAAGAAGCAAGAAAAATGAAGAAAGAGGGAAGAAAGGTGCAGAAAGAAGCAAGAGAAGTGCAGAAAGAAGCAACAGAGGTGCAGAAAGATGCCTACTTTGACTGTACCTTACCACAGACTCATACAAAACAGCCTAATCACTAATCCTTCTCCCAAGATGTCTTAAACCTCACTTTTCTCTTGAAGGTTCACTATTCATCGACTGCTCAGAATGTTAGGCCTACCAAATGTAAAACAGCAATCCTAACCATATCACTGTCATAAATCTGACCGCATTTGTGAAGGTATGCATGCGTGTGTCTCTGCTTTTACCTAGTGACATGTTACATAAAAATAAACATACAAATACTTGAATACCTGTGCTTCAAACAGCATACGCTGTAAATTTGTGTACAAAAAGGTACATGTATTTCTTTCTGCTCATAATACAGGAAACATAGGTATTCAATAGCATATTTGAGGGGCTCTATAACACCTATGTACATAAGACATATCTGCCAGTGCAACCGAATGACTGAGCAGAACTGAGAACATTCAACCACCTATAGGAGAAGCTACCCGCTTTTTAAGCTACCATCTTCAGATGCATAACACATGTGAGAATACATATAGAAGTAGACATATACCTCAGTCACGAAAGCACGCAGACCTTTAAACTTGACAGCTTGCACTTCCCATTTGAGTACAGAAAGAGGCGAGAGAAATACAACAAGAAGCAAGAGAAGTGCAGGAAAAAACAAGAAATATGCAGAAAGAGGCACGAGAAGTGCAGAAAGAGGCAAGAGGGGTGCAGAAGGAAGCAAGAGAGGTACAGAAAGAAGCAAAAAAGATGTACAAAGAGGCAAGAGAACTGCAGAAAGAGGCAAGAGATGTGCAGAAAAGAGGCAAGAGAGCTGCAGAAAAAAGGAAGAAGGGTACAGAAAGAGGCAAGAGCAGTGCAGAAAGACGAGAGTGAGGTGCAGAAAGAGGCAAGAGGTGCAGAAACAGGGAAGAGGGGTGCAGAAAGAGGCAAGAGGGATACAGAAAAAAGCAAGAGAAGTGCAGAAAGAGGCAAGTGAGGTACAGAAAGAGGCTGGAGAAGTACAGAAAGAGTGATGATAGGTGCAGAAAGAGGCAAGTGAGGTACAGAAACAGGCAATAGGGGTGCAGAAAGAAGCAAGAGAAGTGCAGAAAGAAGCAACAGAGGTGCATAAGGAGGCAAGAGAACTGCAGAAAGAGGCAAGAGTGTTGCAGAAACAGGCAAAAGAGGTGCAGAAAGAGGAAAGAGGGGTGCAGAAAGAAGCAGGGGGGATGCAGAAAGCAGCAACAGAGGTGGAGAAAGAGGCAAGAGAACTGCAGAAAGAGGCAAGAGAGGTGCATAAAGAGGCAAGAGAGGTACAGAATGAGGGAAGAGGGGTGCAGAAAGAGGGAAGAGGGGTGCAGAAAGAAGCAAGAGAGGTGCAGAAAGAAGCAACAGAGGTGCAGAAAGAAGCAACAGGGGTGCAGAAAGAAGCAACAGGGGTGCAGAAAGAAGCAAAACGGGTGCAGAAAGAAGCAAGAGAGGTGCAAAAAGTAGCAAGAGAAGTGCAGAAAGAAGCAAGTGAGGTGCAGAAAGAGGCAAGAGAGGTGCTGAAAGAGGGAAGAGGGTGCAGAAAGAGGTAAGAGAAGTATAGAAAGAAGCAACAGAGGTACAGAAAGAGGCAAGAGAGGCACAGAAGAAAGACGCAAGAGAGGTGCAGAAAGAAGCAAGAGAGGTACAGAAAGAAGGGAGGTGCAGAAAGCGGAAGAGAGGTGCAAAAAGAGGCAAGAGAAGTGCTGAAAAAGGAAGAAAGGTACACAAAGAAACCAGAGAAATGCAGAAAGAGGCAAGAGAGGCACAGAAAGAAGCAAGAGTGGTTTGCGCACCAAACAAACGTGCTGATGAGAGGCAATAGAGACAAAAGCAACAGTGGATTAACACAAAAAAGAGTTCTTACGCAGGTACTGTTGGTTGTGCGTTGTAAATCTTTTATTTCAAATCTACTTTAACATTCCTAACATTCTAAATGACATCATATTGTCTGTGCATCAAGGCAGGGAGAGTGCATTACTTAACAAGCAGATTACTACACCTCTGTTTCTTTTTAGTGAATATCCAAGGCTTTTTAAATGCTAATACTAACTATAACGTCCCTGAAACCTGTGGCTTTTTCAGTGAATTTCTAAGGTTTTTTAAATGCTAATTTCTAACTATAACGTCCCAGCAGAAAGAGGATACAGCCAACGCGTTTTACCCTTCAAGAGGGCTTCTTCATGGCAAAGTATTTAATATTCATGAGTCGGTGCACGTGTTCAGATCAATAGAATGCCAATGGAGACAGGCATCATAAGACCGCACTAGTAAAGTCCGATATCTCCAATGTCCCTAGGCCCTAAAGAATTCGGTATGTCACAAGGCCTCAGTGTTCATATAGTCCCAGATGTCTCCAAAGAGTCAGTATCATTTCTATAGAGTCAGTAGTTCGTCCCGTGTTCAGATTCAAAGCAGTTTGCGCACCATTAGTACCAATTTAACACCCACATTTAGCAATAAGTAACAGGTGACCATTCCAGGTTTGCAAAGGGTCTTCCCACGCTGTAACACTTGTTGCTGCCTTTTTGGTAACGTTTGAGCCGTTTGAGCTAGAAACAAGGCTTTTTTTTGTTCAAATCTGCAGATTATGCAGCAAATGATGGATTATGTGGCAAATGCGGAAAATGTCTAATTAAGCGAAAATCGGTGCAGCCGACCAGTCACATAATTACAGTGGCCCTGCAAATAACTCCGACTAGGTCCAGAAGTGCTCCTCAGTGGTTCCTTCTTTTTTTTGTCTCATTGACTTTATAGTTTAGCTTCTATGGAAACGAGGAAGACTAAACCTGAGGTTACCACTCCACAACACAGACTACCATACCACATAATTACTCTCCATAACACATAATCCCACTCTACATAATTCCTATACACTAAATACCACATACTTTCTATCCACATAATTTCACTGCACAACATACCACATAATTCCACTACACACAACGTACATCCACTCCACTCCCAAAAACATCAGTAAAAAACTTTTACATTTACAATGCCAATAGCCCTAACTTTCGCAAATGCAAGACCCATTACATTGCAAATGCTTCTTTAACTAGTAGACGCGTTTGCAGAGTAGTGGAGAAAGGGGGCTGGGCCCCTGACCAGCACTCAGGAATTCTGATGCATAGCACTTACAGGAGGTACCAGGAGGGCTTCTTGGCCCCCAAAGTCCCTCAGGAGTAAAGTGGACTTCATCCCCCAACCAGTAGTGTGCCAGGAGGCGCATTTGCAGAGTGGTGGAGAAAGGGGGCATGGCCTCCGAAGACCTCTTAGCAAACCCACTGTGTGGGACTTACTGGAGATTACAGGAGGGGTAGTTGGCCCCCAAGGACATCCTTGGGGGTCAACTACCCCTCCTATTACTTCCAGTAAGTCCCACAGAGCAGGATTGCTAAGTTCTCATAGCAGGCCACGACCCCTTTGCCCACCATTCTGCAAACACGCTCCCTGGCACGCTCTTGGATGGGGATTGAAGTCCCCTTCGTTGCTGGGGGTCCTTAGGGGCCAAGTAGCCTACCTGTTACCTCCAGTAAGCCCCACACAGTGGGATTGCAAAGAGGTGGACACAGGGCACGCCCCTTATCTCCACCACTCTGCAAACGTACCTCCTGGTGCGCTCTTGGTTGGGGGATGAAGTCCCCTTCCTTCCTGAGGGTCCCTGGGGGCCAACTAGCCCTCTTGTTACCTCTAGTAAGACCCAAACAGCTGGATTGTTGAGAGTGGTCAGAGGCCACGCCCCACTTTACACCACTCTGTAAACACGCCTCCTGGCGCACTGCTGCTTGGGGGATGAAGTCCACTTTAGTCCTGAGGTCCTCAGGACACAAGGGGACCTCATCACCCCACCAGCAGTGCGCCAAGAGGCGCGTTTACAGAGTGGTGTAAAAAGGGGCGTAACCTCCTACCACCTCTCAGCAATCCCACTGTCTGGGGCTTACTGGAGGTACCTGGTGGTGTAGATGGCCCCTAAGGACCCTTAGGATCGAAGGGGACTTAATCCCCAAACCCAGAGCACCCCAGGAGGCATGCTTGCAGAGTGGTGCAGGGAGGGGGTGGGGCCTCCGGCGAGTTGCCGGTTTCTTTTTTATTTTTTTATTTTAGGAAGGGGGGCTGTGTGGCCCCCTTTCCCTTGAACATCTTGGGCCCCGGGGGGTCCCCGGAGCCTGAGCCATGTAAAAAAAATGTATATTTATATTGAAAAGGGAGGGGGCGCGTGGCCCCCCTCCCAAGGCCGATTACGGCCCCAGAGATCCCTTCCCCGGGGCCTGGCAAAAACCTTTATTATGGAAGGGGGCAGTGTGGCCCCCCTTCTATGGCCCACTTTTTGCCCCGGACACCTCATCCCCTGGGGCCTGCCCAGCCCTTTTTTTAAAAAAACTTTGGAGGGGGCCACTTGGCCCCCCTCCTGAGGCCAATTTTGGCCTCAGGGACCCCATCCCCCGGGGCCTGGCCTTAATATTATTATTTTTTAATTAAAAAGGGGATGGGGCCGAGTGGCTCCCCAGGCCATTTTGGGCCCTGGAGACTCCGTCCCCTGGGGCATGGCCTCGAACTGTGGGGGGAGCCCCAAGGCCCCCACGGTCCCTGCCGGCTCACCACCTCCTGCGGTAGCCGGCATTGCTTTTGGGCAAAGAGAGCTGCTGACATGCATCTCCCTTTGCCCAAAAGCAATTCCGCTTCACTTCATGGAAGCGAGAGCCGTTTTCCGGCTCTCTCTTCCATGAAGCGAAGCAGAGGTTTGCTATGACAGGGCAGGAGCCGTGCTACCGCCCTGCCATAGCAAACTGCAATGTCCCGGGGGTGGGGACCCCGGGACATTGCTGGAGCCGGCTCTGGGTGGTGGAGGTCCCCAGGGCCAAGGAGGGCTTCTGGAGGGGGGCTGCGTGGCCCCCCTCCCAGCATTTGCACAACCCCGGTGAGGTGGTGGTGCCCGGGGCAGTGTGTGGGGGGGCAGGTGCACATACATTTAAAAATTGAAGCCCCAGGGAGGTGGCAGTCCCCGGGCTGCGGGGGGACGCGAGGCCCCCCAACCATAAGTATTCAAAGCCACGGGGAGGTGGTGGTCCCCAGGGCAGTGTGGGGGGCAGGAGCCACCCACGCTTTTTCTTATCAAAAAGCCCCAGGGAGGTGGTGGTCCCCGGGGCTGCGGGGGCCGCGAAGGCCCCCCGCATTACATTTTTGGAATGCCCCCGGGACCTGGCCCACCCGGAGCCTTAATTAAACAAAGCACTGGAGACCTTGCTTTGTTTTTTTTTCCGGCAGGATTCACGTACCCTACACGAATCCCGCCGAAAATGTAAAAAAAAAATGCTTTTTTTGGCCTTCAGGGTCCCAGTGGGACCCCCTGAGCAGGCCTAGGGGGTCCAGGTGATTCTACCCTGCCCCCTTTTCTTGATTTTAACACTGTTTTTGACCTTTTTTCTTGTGACTTGGTTCAACCGAGTACAAGATGGCTGCCAACACTTCCTGGTTTGAAGTGTTGGCAGCCAATCAGAGTCAAGCTCATGATCGGGAGGGTTCTCGGATCTACCGCGGTCACCAGGAACTAATATTTTTTTATATATGAATTCCTCAGGAACTACTGAACGGATTTACACCATTTAAAAAAAAGGTTGCTTTCTGAACCAAGAGCTACCTTTTTGCCAAATTTGATGTAATTCCGTTCAGCAGTTCGGGCTGTAGTCTTGTCTAAAGTTTCCTATAGAAATTAACATGGAGAAAACGCGTTTTAAGACCCCCTTTTTTGTCTGCCCCCGCTTGACAAATCACCCCAAAACTTTCAAGACAGGAGCGAACCGCAGAGCCACATTAGTTTTGAGAATTTCGCGAAGATTCGTCAACAGGCGTTAAAGATATTGGCAAAAGAAAACAAGTTTTTTTAATAGAAACAAGGTCCTAACTATAACTACCTACTGGCGACTGCCAGTAGGTTATATATATATATATATATGTTCTGCTCGTGGGGAAGTCCAACTATAGAATCGCACTCGGACACAGGTGAGCTGTTATCCCCAAAGCAGCTTTATTAAAGGTACAGGCAGTCGTGCTCTCCAGTTTCTTAAAAGCATATGGCCACAGTCCCAACGCGTTTCGAGTTTGCCTCTTCTTCCCGGGGCACTGCAGTCATCACGCGCATGTTCCACTTCAGCTCCTATTGAGCTTAATTTATGCCATGGATTGGCGAATCTGCTGCTTTCTGGGAGATGGAGTTTCAAAATTAATCCTGGATGGATGCGCGCTGAAATGAAATGCCGGATAAAGCCCTTCATGGGCCCCAGAGAGCATGGCTGCCTTCATCCAACACCTGGGCCCCACATAATGAGCTCCTCGATCCAGGAACCCAGTGGCCCCCATCTTTTGGGGTGGTGCAGATTCAGCGGCAGGACGGCCGCTATAACATGTTCTGCTCGTGGGGAAGTCCAACTATAGAATCGCACTCGGACACAGGTGAGCTGTTATCCCCAAAGCAGCTTTATTAAAGGTACAGCCAGTCGTGCTCTCCAGTTTCTTAAAAGCATATGGCCACAGTCCCAACGCGTTTCGAGTTTGCCTCTTCTTCCCGGGGCACTGCAGTCATCACGCGCATGTTCCACTTCATCTCCTAATTGAGCTTAATTTATGCCATGGATTGGCGAATAATAGCTCACCTGTGTCCGAGTGCGATTCTATAGTTGGACTTCCCCACGAGCAGAACATGTTATAGCGGCCGTCCTGCCGCTGAATCTGCACCACCCCAAAAGATGGGGGCCACTGGGTTCCTGGGTATATTTATATATTCAGCTCCAAAGTTCTACACCAGATGAGCAGCACTCAGACAACAGCAGCAAGACAACAGCCTTTGATAGGTATGAACGGTATTCCGCCTGCGGATACTTTAAACAGCCGTTCCGTATAGGACTGCCTGACGCGTTTTGAAGTTCCTCAACTTCTCCTCAGAGGCTTTAACGGAAGGGATGCGTGCATGTACCAGTCCCAGTTCACATTTAAATATTGCACGCCCCCAAATGGGCCGCTCCTATGAGACTGTGCATGATGGGAGCTGTAGTCTCTGCACTTAGTAATCCACAGATGGATGCACACATAATGTTCTGTTGAATTCAAAGTCCTCAATGGACCCCGCAGACAGGTCCGTCCTAGATCCTCTGCTGCTGCCCCACATAAGCGATTCAGTCAATACCAAGTCCTGTGGCCCCCTTGACTCGCAGGATGGTGCTCGCTCCACGGCAGGACGGCCGCGTATAGATTCAGCTCCAAAGTTGTCCACCAGATGAGCAGCACTCAGACAACAGCAGCAAGACAACAGCCTTTGATAGGTATGAACGGTATTCCGCCTGCGGATACTTTAAACAGCCGTTCCGTATAGGACTGCCTGACGCATTTTGAAGTTCCTCAACTTCTCCTCAGAGGCTTTAACGGAAGAGATGCGTGCATGTACTGGTCCCAGTTCACATTTAAATATTGCACGCCCACAAATGGGCCGCTCCGATGAGACTGTGCATGATGGGAGCTGTAGTCTCGACACTTAGTAATCCACAGATGGATGCACACATAATGTTCTGTTGAATTCAAAGTCCTCAATGGACCCCGCAGACGGGTCCATCCTAGATCCTCTGCTGCTGCCCCACATATGCATTCAGTCAATACCAAGTCGCGTGGCCCCTTTGATTCGCGGGGTGGTGCTCGCTCCGCGGCAGGACGGCCGCGTATAGATTTAGCTCCAAAGTTGTCCACCAGATGAGCAGCACTCAGACAACAGCAGCAAGACAACAGCCTTTGATAGGTATGAACGGTATTCCGCCTGCGGATACTTTAAACAGCCGTTCCGTATAGGACTGCCTGATGCGTCTCGAAGTTCCTCAACTTCTCCTCAGAGGCTTTAATGGAAGGGATGTGTGCATGTACCGGTCCCCCACACAGCATTTTTCTAGTCATTCCACCAGCAAGTGGAAAACATCCCTCTCGCTTCCCTTGCCTGCTCACCTTGTGATTTTCATATAGAATGTCTCTGTGTTTTCTCTTTCAGTGTTCCTTCCTTCAGCAAAAGGGAGGTGGTGTTTTGATGTTTGTGCGGGGGCTCCGGTCCCGCAAAACTGACCCACCCTGCAAGGTCTGTGGCTCATTCATTGGAGCAGTTCTGTTGGTGTTTGGCATTCAATGAGCCCGGCCCGCCCAACCACCTTAAAGAGAAAACACAGAGACATTCTATATGAAAATCACAAGGTGAGCAGCCAAGGGAAGCGAGAGGGATGTTTCTCACTTGCTGGTGGAATGTGTAGAAAAATGCTGTGTGGGGGAGAACAATGCAAGATGGAACAGGTTTAAAAACAAACTGCATTTACAAAGAATTTTCATTTAAAGACCGAAGTGCAGCAATTGTGCAAGAGTGAACTAATAAAGTTTCTGTCATGCTGCTATCTACGTGAAGAAAAAAACGGACACACCTGTTTGTATTTGCACTCTGAAGGATGACTTTAACCGCAGTGTTAATTCACATGGCCAGTCGATGGCAGAGACTTCTACCCATGATCAAGCCTCGTAGGAGGAGAAACGCGTTGGGTGTTCTTTACCTGTGCAGCTTCCCACATGGATTAAAAGCCTTTTTCTCAATTTCCATCAGGCGTCGGTGTTCCTTCCTTCAGGAAAAGGGAGGTGGTGTTTTGATGTGGTGTATTGATGTCATCAGTGATGTCATTTGAGATGTCATCAGTGATGTCATCAGTGATGTCACTGACCATGTCATGAGTGATGTAATATGTGATGTCATCAGCAGTGCATTGCGGGGGCGCGAGTTATAGTTAGCTCTACTAACTATAGCGGCCGAATTTCTCTGGTTTTGTACGAGTGAAATGTCCAACTAACTATAACGTCCCTGAAACCTGTGGTTTTTTCAGAGAATTTCTAAGGTTTTTTAAATGCTAATTTCTAACTATAACATCCCTGAAACCTGTGGTTTTTTCAGAGAATTTCTAAGGTTTTTTAAATGCTAATTTCTAACTATAATGTCCCTGTAACCTGTGGTTTTTCAGTGAATTTCTAAGGTTTTTTAAATGCTAATTTCTAACTATAACGTCCCTGAAACCTATGACTTTTTCAGTGGATTTCTAAGGTTTTTTAAATGCTAATTTCAAACTATAACGTCCCTAAAACCTATGGTTTTTTCTGTGAATTTCTAAGGTTTTTTAAATGCTAATTTCTAACTATAACGTCCCTATTAAGTCCCCTTGAATCCTGAGGGTCCCTGGGGGCCAACTAGCCCACCAGGTACCTCCAATAAGCGCCACAGAGCTGCGTTGCAGAGAGGTGTTCCGAGGCCACACCTCTTTTTACACCACGCAGCAAACGCGGCTTACTTTATGGGAGGGGGTCTGCATGGCCCCCCTTCCCTGGGCCACTTTTGGCCCCAGGGACCCCATCCCCCGTGGCCTGAGCATTTTCTTTAAAAATAACAACAAAAAACAAACGGGAAGGGGGCCGTGTGGCCCCCCTTCCCTGAGCCACTATTGGCCCCAGGGACCCCATCCCCCGGGGCCTGGCCTGTTTTTTTTTTTATATATCTGCGGGGAGGGGGGCCGCGTGGCCCTCCTCCCATGGGCCATTTCTGGCCCTGGGGACCCCATCCCCCGGGGCCCGGTCATTTAAAAAAAAAAATTAACATGGAGGGGGGCCGGGTGGCCCCCCTCCCAGGCCAGTACTGGCCCCGGGGACCCCATCCCCCAGGGCCGGCCCTTTGCATTGGGGACCATGGGGGGAGCCCCCGTGCCCCCACTGTCCCGCCGGCTCCCCGCCTCCTGCGGGAGCCGGCATTGCTTTTGAGCAAGGGGAGCTGCTAACATGCAGCTCCCCTTGCCCAAAAGCAATCCTGCTCTCGCTTCAATGAAGCAAAGCAGGGTTTGCTATGACAGGGCAGGAGCCATGCTCCCGCCCTGCCATAGCAAACAGCAATGTCCCGGGGGTGGGCACCCCAGGACATTGCAGGATCCGGCCCTGGGGGGGTGGCGGTCCCAAGGGCCATCAAGGGCTCCTGGAGGTGGGCCACACGGCTCCCCTCCCTCAATTTGCATAGAGGAGGTGGTCCCCGGGGCTTGGGGGGACCCGCGAGGCCCCCCTAATTTACTTTGAAGGCCCGGGGAGGTGGTGGTCCCTGGGGCTTGGGGGGCCTATGAGGCCCCCCTTATAATTCCTATAAGCCCTGGGGAGGTGGCGGTCCGCGGGGCTTGGGGGGCCATCGAGGCCCCCCACATTTTAAATTTGAAAGCCCCGGGGAGGTGGCGGTTCCCGGGGCAGCGTGGGGGGGTTGGGACCCCCCCGTGCATTTGTTCACAAAGCCCTGGGGAGGTGGTGGTTACCAGGGCTGCGAGGGGGCCGTGTGCCACCCGCATATAATTTGCATAGCCCTGGGGAGGTGGTGGTCCCCGGGGCTGCAGGGGTGGGTGCGTGCCGCCCGCATATAATTTGCATAGCCCCAAGGAGGTGGCGGTTCCCAGGGCTGCAGGGGCCCCCGCGGGCCCCCGCTATTTAATTTTGGCATTGCCCCCGGGACCTGGCCCACCCGGGGGCTCATTAAAATGAAGCGTGGGAGTCCGCGCTTCATTTTTTTTAATTTTCTCGGCAGGAATCGCGACCCCAGCGTGAATTCTGCCAATTGTTTTTAAAAAAATGCTTTTTTTGGCCTGGGGGTCCTTGTGGGACCCTCCTGATTAGGCCTAGGGGGTCAGGTTGTTTCTAATTTGCCCCCTTTTCTTGTTTTTCATCTTGTTTTTTCTCTTTTCTTGTGACTCGGTTCTACCGAGTCACAAGATGGCTGCCAACACTTCCTGGTTTGGAGTGTTGGCAGCCAATCAGAGTGAAGCTCATGCCCGGGAGGGTTCGCGAACCCTCCTCGGTGCTCAGATATCGATATTTGTCATTTTCTAATTTCTCAGGAACTACTGAACGGATTTACACCATTTAACAAAAAGGGCTCTTTCTGAACCAAGACCTACCTTTTTGCCAAATTTGGTGTAATTCCGTTCAGCAGTTCGGGCTGTAGCTTTGTCTAAAGTTCCTATGGAAATTAACGTGGGGAAAACGTGTTTTGATTCCCCCCTTTTTTCTTGCCCCCGCTTGACAAATCACCCTGAAACTTTCAAGACAGGAGCTGACCGGAGCGCCCCACTAGTTTTGAAAATTTCGCGAACATTCGTCAAACGGCGCCAAAGATATTGGCAAAAGAAAAGATGCCATTTGAATAGAAACGAGGTCCTAACTATAACTACCTACTGGCGACCGCCAGTAGGTAATTTTTTATTATATATATGTATATATATATATATATGTATATATATATGTGTGTGTGTTGTATATATATATATATATATATAATGTGCAGTTGCGAAATAGAAACCAAGGTACCTTCTCCATTAGTTTTGAAAATTTCGTGAAGATTCGTCAACCAGCACCGAAGATATTGGCAAAAGAAAAAACTCTTTTTGAATAGAAACAAGGTCCTAACTATAACTACCTACTATAACTACCTACTGGCGAATGCTAGTAGGTAATATATATATATATTTCCTGAAAGGAAAAGGAGAAGTCATCGCCCCCTGCCAAAACCAAGCTATCGTATCAGCTACTGAGGCGGAGGTGCAGCGCGAGACGGAGGACCCATGTAACAAGTCGCAGCCCGGCGGTAAGACTACTTAAGCGGTGTGAGAGGCAGATCGGAAGAAGTGTGTTTCATTGCGCTGGTTTAGAGCACACTTGACTATACCTTGCATCGCAATATCTGACATTAAGTGATTTACGAGTAATCATGTCCATTGATGCGCTACGTGAGCGCAAGGCAGCTGCGGATGCGCTGTTTGAGAATCTGCCGGATGTTCCAAGCCACACAAGACCGGGAGGTTCAAGTCAAACCACATTGAATAATGACTATAAAGCATTACTTAAAACCTTTGAAAAACATATGAAAACCGAACTCACTAAATGGTGGGAGGGTAAATCATTACAGAAATACCGTGAAGCAGGTTGTGTTCCTCGTGGATTGAGAATCATGTTGTCTCCCAGCTTTGAAAACCCCAACCCTCTGATGCTCAAAGAATGGGCAGAGAGCAACCTGGAAGCCTCAATGAAACTAATTGTCATTCTTATTAAGTACGCTGAAATCGATCGTACCACCATAATGAAGGAAATTGAACGTATCAATTCTGAGCTAGATAAATTTGACCAAAAGGAATTAATCACAAAAGGACATGAGGAAATCACAGTGAGACTAAAGAAACAAGAAGAGATAATAAAAACAAGGAAAGCCTTTAAATTTGCACGTGACAAGGTTGACTATGAAACCGAGCAAATCTTCACTTTCTCCAGAAAATATGACTCTGTAAAAAAAGGCATAAATTCCCAAAGAATGATACGACTAACCAGGAGGACAGAGCTAACATTCAGAATGTCAACACAGCTTCAACATCCAACATCAATTCAGCTCTGGAGAGTGAGACTGATTCGGAAGATGGGAGGGGCCAATCAGGACACAATGAGGCAGCCATGTGTAATTTCACCCTCGCTGAAGAACTTGATTTTTTACGATTGGATCGGCGACAGACATTGCGTCCACGATGGCCCAAGAAATAAGGCATCGACGCAACAAAAAAAGATGGCAAAGGAGAAAATGCAGGCAATCCAAACAGAAGCAACGAAAAAGTGAACAACTGGTGGAGGAAGCAAACATAAATGCAAATACTGTTGTGAATCTCACTGACATTACCCTTAACAAGGCTGAGACTCAACTTCTTTCTCTGGGTTTAACCTTTTGCCCTGAGAGTAGCTTTAATTACAGTTGTACCCATGTTGACATCTTCAAGTTCATAAGAAAGTTGAAACTGATTAAATGTTTCAAACTCAAGAATATCAACAACAGCGCTACCCTTCCTGCCTCTGAGCCAGCGCCGGCAGATTCCAATCTTGCAGTATCGGACACTCCCACCATTCGTACCTTGCATGAGTTACAGTCTGCCACACAGTCTCTTTCTACTCAACAAATCTTGCGTGAAGAGGGTATTAATATAGCCAAGACTATCAAAAGCCCTTTCAAACCTCAGTCCACCTTCACTAAAATTGAACACATTCAAACTAGAAGGATTATTGACGAAAGAAGAATTTCAATTCCTCAACAATGAAACACCGGTCATGCCAGTGTTATATTTCTTACCCAAGATACATAAGGGCACGTCACCAATCCCAGGACGCCTGATCATTTCAGCTCGCAACAGCCTGTGTGAGAACATTTCCAAATATGTGGATTACTTCTTGCAAGACTTTGTGACTCAGTTACCATCCTATCTGAGAGACACATGTGACTTTCTGCATAAAATAAAGGAGATACCTTGGTCCAGTGACTACATTTTGATGTCTATGGACATAACATCCCTGTATACTAGTATCAAACATAGGGATGGGTTGAGAGCCTGTAAACATTTCTTAAAGGGCAGACCTATACAGTTCTTCAAACATAATGAGTTGATTCTATTTATGAATGAAAGGTGTCTTAACAACAATTTTTTCATGTTTGACAAAGAAATCTTCCAACAATTGAGGGGTGTGGCGATGGGAGCTTGCTTCTTCCCCAGCTACACGTGTCTACATTTGGGTTGGTGGGAGGAGCGGGTTCTCAGGTTAGTTCACCACATTGAGTGGAGTGCTAATGTCGTCACATGGCTTCGCTATATAGATGATGTTTTCGTTGTTTGGAATGGTACAAAAGAGAGAGCATTGACTTTTGTTGCTGATCTCAACAAGAATGACCTCAATCTAGAATTCAATGCTACTATGAGTACAACTGCCATAAAATTTCTTGATGTCACTGTGTATATAGATAACAATTCCCTCCAGTCCAGACTACACCGTAAAGTAACAGCGGGTAACTCGAAATTGCACGCATCTAGTTTCCACCCTAAGTCAATATGAAACAATGGGGTGACCCAGTTAAGTGCAGAACCTGGGGATTAGTACATTAAGTGAACAGTGGTTCTGCCACCAAAAATGTTTTAGAAAGCAAAAAACGTTTTTATTTAGAATCCCTCTATTAAGATGAGATTTTCATTTAATGATAAACAAAGGAGCAAGTCCAAACTAAAGAAACTCTACCAGAAACTACTCATACAATTCTGAATATGTTTAGGATTTTTATGACAAAATCATAAAAAATAATCAAAGAAACAGGACATTTGCATACACACAGATATATAGTGTACAACTACACTTATTAACGAATAGGAGATGTGAAGTGAAAACAAAAATGTGTTTACATATATATCACAACGCAATTTAGACATAACCAATAAACATATATCAAAAAAATACATTTAGACACAGCATGAAATACATGAAAAGTGTGATTCAACACGACCAGGAATTAATTCTCTTATTCTCTATTGGTCTAGTTGATCAATGACACTTGTAAGTATGCGTCGACGTTTCGACCCTTGGGGATTAGTGTGATTGTGAAATCATCTGCTTGGGGTCTTCCTCAGGACTAAATATAATGTCTGTGTGTTGCCTGTGTAAGAAAAAATAGACTAATTAGATAGGGTATTGGGTTTGGACAGTATAATTATATGTGGAGAGACCATGTGTCTCTGCTCACCTTTAGATAGGGTTCCACCTGGATACCAAAGTAATGAATAATATATACAGCAAGGCAGCTTGTATATAGGAGGAGGTTGACCTGTCAAAAATAAATTATGGTGACCATAAACGCCAGTGTTCAATAAGCAAAATCATAAGAAATTATATAGTCTATGGCATGCCCTTGCAGGGTCTGTACCTTGATTCGAAAAGGTTTCCTCTTGTCTGGTAGTTGATTTAGAAGTGAATGGCACAGCGTGCTTTCATAATCTATTGTGTACAAGTGAATGATGTCTTATTAGGACCTGGCCTAGCAGTTCGGGCTGGACTGTTCCCATTGGGCGCAGGGTCAAGACTGATTTGCATATGGCTGGGTCCAAACTGGAATGGCATGGTGAGCAAAAAAACGATGGATTTAGGCCCAGATCTCTGTACTGGGGTGAATGTATGACATTATTCTGCATTCTGTCCATCAATTGTTCTTTTTGCATTTGTCACCCCGAGTGGGACGCATAGCTCTCCGCCCAGGCCCTTAATTCACTTCACTTGCGTAAGTTATTTCTTCACTGACCACGTAGAACACGTAGGACACCTTGTTGTTACCCACCGAGGCACCTCAATAACCCCCAACGAGGCACAAAGTCACTTGTTTGCGGCCAAACTGCCAAAAACCGCACAAAAACCACACAAGGGGTAGCTTAAGAGGAGTTATGCAGCAACTGACAATCTGCCAGGGAAAGTTACAGCCAGCACGTACTATAAATAAACCAAGCGCTGGTGCTCTTGAGAGTTTGTGAAGAATTTATAAAAGAAAGCAGCAGCTCACAGGATTACTAAAAATAAGTCCTACCGTGCCTCTATCGACTTGATAGCAGTAATGCAGTGCCTGGTAATCCGCTGCTGCCCCTACTTCACACTTGCAATCCTGGCTCCCAATCCTCTTAGCTCCTCAAGCTCTATAATAACTGGTCCCTCAGCAGCGCGCTTCACAGTCCACCAGCTCCGTCGGTCCCCGCCTCGAGAGACCTCCAACGTCTTCAGCCGGCTCCCGCAACCACTGCCACCGATACCTCCCGTCTGTAGACAGGGCAGCCCCAGCATTGTAGGGGGGCAGCAGATGACCCATGCTCTCTCTGCTGCCTCAAAGCCGCTCCACACGCCGACAACGCCGAAATCGCCGAAAACGCCAATATCGTACTGTGCACCTCACTGCAGCCTCGCTGCAAGCTGCTACGGTCGTATCATCCCGGAAGCCGAGGAAAGAGGAAGGGGGAGGGGCGACGTGCTCAGCGCCAGCAGGACATCGGGCTCACCTGCCGATCCTCAATCCAGATTTAAGAACTTACGACAAGAAAGTTACCTATCCTTACACCACAGACGAATATTACCAACAAGATACCCAGGGCCACTACGTGAATAGAGGTAGGCAAGTGGGCCGGAAATACAAAACTTTTTCAGAATCTTCCTATTCTAGTGGTCCTGACAGTGATTATGATAACAGAGATCCCTCCGATAGTAGACAACAATCACACCCAGGCCCAAGGATCCAACCACCAGGGACCCACATATCCTGAGCCGACATCGGGTCCTTTTTTAGGAGACGCCAGATGGACAACACACAGGGGTGGGGGGCCACCCCAAGGCTGGTCAGAGGACAGAGGACAGTACAGAGGATGGAACAGAGGCAGAGGGAGGGGCTGGAGAGCAGTGAAATTCTACTCACAAAAGCACAGAGAAATACAAACCAGACGACAAACTTATCGGTGGTAGATGACTCTGACAATACTCATGTCATTGTCGATCCTCCTACAGGCCCCATCTCTAACAATGAGGATCACACAAACCCTGTCATTAATCTATCCAACCATACCCTAACCTCAACCGAAGTAGCTGTTCTATCCAAAGGTTTAAGTCATGTACCCACTGCTCCCAGTAGTAGTTTCAGTACCAAGATAGACCTGTACCGTTTCTTCAGGAAGATACGCTTACGGCACTTCTTCTACAAACATCCAAGTCCTGTTTGTGAAAAAAGATGTCCAGCCATTCCTTTGCGGACACCTTCCACATTCTCACCACCGACTCATTTGATGTCAAACAAAATCCTGGCTTTTGAGCAGGTGGTTCTACAAGATGTACTCAAACTGTTTGATAGAAAAAAATATATCAGGCACAATATTAGCAAAGATGAGAGAATGAGTTTGGAATCATTAAAAAACAATGTTGAGTTAGTTGTGAAACCAGCTGACAAGGGGGGCTCCATTGTAGTTCAGGACAGAGAGGATTATATAGCTGAGATCCAGACACAACTACAAGTAGCTGAAAACTACCAGAAAATCATGGGAGACCCCACCAAAGAAATATCCAAACTCATACATAGACTTACTACGCAAGGGTTGGAAGAAGGATATCTTAGCCAGCTAGAATATGGGTACCTCAACCAAAAGGAGCCCCGTATCCCCACCATTTACACACTCCCTAAAGTGCATAAAAACAGGGACAAGCCATCAGGGAGACCTATTGTGTCCGGATGTGGCTCAGTCTTGGAGCCCTTGTGTCGGTATGTAGATATCTTTCTGCAACCTTGGGTTTCCAAGATTAGATCATACATCTGTGACACGATGGAAGTAATCAATTGGGTGGAAGGCTTCCCCTTCGATAAAGACAAACAAATATTGGTAACGTTGGACGTAGCCTCATTGTACAAGAGTATCCCACAGAGAGAAGCACTAGATATAGCTCATGAAGTCTTAGAGCACAGAGATAGACCACATTGGGTCCCTACCGAATTTATTATTGGCTTACTAGAAGTGGCCATGACCAAGAACTTCTTCATATTTCAGAAAGATTACTTCTACCAGAAAAAGGGGGTAGCCATGGGCGCTGGCTTCGCCCCAGATATAGCCAATCTATACATGGACAACTATGAGGAGAAAAACATCTACAATTCCGATAACCCTTTCATAAAGAATATCAGTCTATGGAAGAGGTATATCGATGATGTCCTCATGATATGGACTGGAAACTCAGACACCCTTGAGGGTTTCTGTGTCTGGCTTAATGGTAGGTCCAGAGACATACAGCTGAAAATGATCTACAGCCAAGAAAAGATAAACTTTTTGGATCTAACCATCCAAAGTGAACACAATGAGCTTTACACCTCACTGTACAGAAAACCATTAGAAAGGAACACATTGCTGGGTTACAAAAGCTACCACCCTAGGAATTTGAGGGATAATCTGCCCTAAGGACAGTTCCTCAGACTTCGGAGGAACAGTACACGCAGGGCAGATTTCTTCAAAGAATCCGATTCTTTCTTACTACGATTGATGGACCGTGGTTACCCGCGCAGTCTCCTAAAGAAATCAAGGAAGCGGGCATGGTACTGTCATAGAGATATACTACTACAAAACAATCAAAACAGAAACAGTGAGAATGACAGGATTGTCTGTCTCTCTACTTTCAGTAACAGAAGTAATGAAATCAAGAGAATCATAAATCAGAATTGGCATCTAGTATCAGACGAGATAGGCATCACTGATCGTCCCCTATTTGCTTTCAAACAAGGAAGAAATATCAGGGACTATGTTGCCAGCTCATACCTCAAAGAAAAGTCACCATCAGACACATGCTCTCTTTTAATGCTGCCACCATTACAAGGACCCTTTAAATGTGGGCGCTGTAAAGCCTGCAAGCTCACTGTTGAGCAAAAAGAATTCACACACAATGGTAAGCAGTACAATCTACACCATCACACCAATTGTAACACCAAGGATGTGATTTACCTAATTAACTGTCCCTGTCAAAAAGTGTATGTTGGCCAGACAAAGCAAAAAATCAAGACACGAATTCTACAGGACTGTTCACACATCCACTCTAAAGTGCAGGGTGCACCATTAGTGGAACATTTCAGTGAGAAACAACACTCTTGTAACAACTTAGAGTGGTGGGTATTAGAAAAGATCTTACCCAATCCAAGAGGTGGTGCACTGTCAGCAATCATGAATCTTTGCAAATGTAAATGGATTCATTTGCTGGACTCAGTCAATGGGGGCCTGAACGAGCTGGAGGAAATCTCCAGACAAATTTCTCTCCTCAGTATGACCTAGGTAATACATATATAACATGGCTCCTTCAACACATAGTGCTGTAACAGAATGCACATTCTATTCCCATATGATGTAAATTGAACTTGTATACTTTGTGTAGAACATATAATATATCTATGAGTTTTTACTAAAACCAATATTACATGATGTAACTGTAATTTGAATATGCAAATTTTGTATACAAAATATATCGTATTGATGGGTTCTCAATACCCACCTAGTCTAAATAGCATACTTTGTGTATTTGTCTAATCAGTGATTGTGCCAATGATGTTCTAATACAAATATTCATCACACCCTACATTTAGTTGTAACTGGACCACTCAAAGGCCTTGTTATTGCATGCAAGGTTTTGCCAAATAAAGAATACAATTTAATCTTATTTCTTTCTCCTTAACAATTGTGGAGATCAACAAGGAGCATTTTGTATATATTTTCCTGTATATACTTGCTCGTGACCCTTCGGTTAATAACGGAGTTTTCTATCGCTCCCCAGAGTTTTACTTGGGGATGTGAATTTACAGCCATACCCCACTAGAGGGCTGTCTTGGCCTGCACGTATCTCAAACTGGACGTGCCTCCGGTTCCACGAGGACGCCAGCTACACGCTGACGCTTCGTTAGGAAATCTATTTCTGGAGGAGAGCTCTCATACTCCGGGAGGCAGCTTCCCCGAGTGCAATTTACAGCATTGAATGCTACAGGTGAGACGTATGCAAATACGTGCTGCACAGTTTTCCAAATCGACGGTATTGTACCTTTAAGACCTTACAATGGTACTTTTGTTTTTCTGAAGGTCCGAAGGCATCATTTAGTATCCTGACCTTCGTGGAAGTACTGTATGGAGGCGGACTGCCCCGACAGACATTGCTTCCAAGTGATCCTTTGCAAATAGCTGATGACCCCGAGCGCATGACGCCGGAGGTTAGTGTATTTAACTTGCCCGACAGAACCTGTTTTATTTTAATATTTTGATTATTTCTGGAAATTAATAAGACATCATTCACTTGTACACAATAGATTATGAAAGCACGCTGTGCCATTCACTTCTAAATCAACTACCAGACAAGAGGAAACCTTTTCGAATCAAGGTACAGTCCCTGCAAGGGCATGCCATAGACCGTATAATTTCTTATGATTTTGCTTATTGAACACTGGCGTTTACGTTCACCATAATTTATTTTTGACAGGTCAACCTCCTCCTATATACAAGATGCCATGCTGTATATATTATTCATTACTTTGGTATCCAGGTGGAACCCTATCTAAAGGTGAGCAGAGACACATGGTCTCTCCACATATAATTATACTGTCCAAACCCAATACCCTATCTAATTAGTCTATTTTTTCTTACACAGGCAACACACAGACATTATATTTAGTCCTGAGGAAGACCCCGAGCAGATGATTTCACAATCACACTAATCCCCAGGGGTCAAAACGTCGACGCATACTTACAAGTGTCATTGATCAACTAGACCAATAGAGAATAAGAGGATTAATTCCTGGTCGTGTTGAATCACACTTTTCATGTATTTCACGCTGTGTCTAAATGTATTTATTTGATATATGTTTATTGGTTATGTCTAAATTGTGTTGTGATATATATGTAAACACATTTTTGTTTTCACTTCACATCTCCTATTCGTTAATAAGTGTAGTTGTACACTATATATCTGTGTGTATACAAATGTCCTGTTTCTTTGATTATTTTTTATGATTTTGTCATAAAAATCCCAAACATATTCAGAATTGTATGAGTAGTTTCTGGTAGAGTTTCTTTAGTTTGGACTTGCTCCTATATTTATCATTAAATGAAAATCTCATCTTAAAAGAGGGATACTAAATAAAAACGTTTTTCGCTTTCTAAAGCATTTTTGGTGGCAGAACCACTGTTCACTTAATGTAGTTTCCACCCTAGGCACCTCATAGCTAGTATCCCATACAGAGAAATGTTACGGCTCCGTAGGATTTGTAGTCTAGAATTTGACCTCATACAGTGTCAACCCGAAGCCCATAGGAGATTCATGGCATGTGGTTATGCTAAACAGACCATCACCAAAGCTATCAAAAGAGCCAACTCTACACCGAGAGAGCAGCTTTTGACTGGCCACACGGCTCATGAACAGGGGGATGTTACTGCTACCCCTGACACTATGGAGAGCGGTGTAGTAGACACACACCTGGTCATCACATACAGCAAGGAAGAAAGATCCATTAGATCTATAATCAACAGACAATGGCGCATCATTTTGACTGATCCCATTTTAGGTCCTATAGTTCCCAAACCATCCCCTACCGCCGAGCATACTCTGTTAGGGATGCGTTAATCAAAAGTAGACCTGAGGTGATTGTTAAAACTAACTGGCTTACTGACAAAAAGTTTTTTTTAAATGCAGCACATACAGAGCATGTCGGTTCAGCATTAACACCACCCAAGTCACTGCTACTTTCCGTTCTGAACCTATTGTCATCAATGGGAAATACACGTGCAGAACCAAATTTGCTGTCTATGTACTACAATGCAAACACAAGGAGATGATGGACGGAGTGCTGAAACTTTTCAGACACTCACCCCCAGTCACAGATCTGTGTTGAATCCATCATCATTCTTTAGCTCACTTCGCCACCTCAGTTCAGACCCAGCTATATGCAAATCAGTCTTGACCCTGTGCCTCATCGGAGCAGTCCAGCCTGAACTGCCAAGCCAGGTCTTCCCTGAACCGGAAACAAGCTTCCTGGGACCGGTTTCTGGGTAACACCCTTCATCAGCCAGGCTAGCTTGAACCCAGTGGCAAAGTGAGCAAGGGACCCACGTCTGGGCATACCCTGCCAACTTAGGGCAAACAAAGCAAACACAAGGAGATGATGGACAGAGTGCTTAAACTTTTCAGACACTCACCCCCAGTCACAGATCTGGGTTGAATCCATCATCATTCTTTAGCTCACTTCGCCACCTCAGTTCAGACCCAGCTATATGCAAATCAGTCTTGGCCCTGTGCCTCATGGGAAAAGTCCAGCCCGAACTTCCAAGCCAGGTCTTCCCTGAACCGTAAACAAGCATCCTGGGACCGGTTTCTGGGTAACACCCTTCATCAGCCAGGCTAGCTTGAATCCAGTGGCAAAGTGAGCAAGGGACCCATGTCTGGGCATACCCTGCCAACTTAGGGCGAACAAAGCAAACACAAGGAGATGATGGACGGAGTGCTGAAACGTTTCAGACACTCACCCCCAGTCACAGATCTGGGTTGAATCCATCATCATTCTTTCGCTCACTTCGCCACCTCAGTTCAGACCCAGCTATATGCAAATCAGTCTTGACCCTGTGCCTCATGGGAACAGTCCAGCCCGAACTGCCAAGCCAGGTCTTCCCTGAACCGGAAACAAGCATCCTGGGACCGGTTTCTGGGTAACACCCTTCATCAGCCAGGCTAGCTTGAATCCAGTGGCAAAGTGAGCAAGAGACCCACGTCTGGGCAACCCAGATCTGTGGCTGGGGGTGAGTGTCTTAAAAGTTTCAGCGCTCCGTCCATCATCTCCTTGTGTTTGCTATGTACTACAAAGCACCTGTGGCTTAAAATATGTGGAGATCACGAAACTTCAAGTCCACATTAGAATCCTGCAACACCTGAGGGCTATTGTCAATAATGACCACACATATCCAGTGGCATGGCACTTCAAAGAGGTTCATAATAACAACCTTGAACATCTTAAATATTTTGTCATTGATAATGTGCCTATATTGAGACGAGGGGGTAACCGTGAAAGATTGCTTAGACAGTTGGAGACACATTATATATTAGATCTTAATACCAAAACACCATCCGGTCTTAACATGAGTGAGGATCTGTACAACTATTTAGCATGATCTGTGCATGTACTTGTTTGATAGTGCATTTCAAGTTTCTGACATCACTGCCGTGCCTTATTGCTTTACCCTGGTTCCACTAGGAGTCATGTGTTTTCTAACATGAGATTTCGCTGAAACCAATTCCCATGTTTATGCATTTGAGTATTTCTATTCCATGTTGGTCAACCGTGATTTTGGCCCCCTATGTTGATGTTAAGATTTCCTGTTCAATATTCGATATATTGATTTGTACATCCTCTACGTCACCAACGCTTTTGTGGGGATTATTAGTTCCGGCTGGAACTCATGACATCCGTTGGCTGATGATATTCGCATTTTTAGCTTCTGCACTCAGCACTTTTTGTTTGTATAATATTTTTACAGGTACATACACTTATGCACTTTTTCTACATTTCAGGTGCCATTGTAGTTTCTCTATTTCCACTTGCAGGGTATATCCCATCACTATAACCACTTTGCACCTTTTAACCCCAGGCAGATTTGATATCTGAATTTTGTGCGTTGACACATTAGCATCATGGACCATATACCTGCATATCATGCGACCACAGCGTTTAGAGTATTTGCAACCATATAACTGTTGTGCAGGCTTCAATTCATTCCTGTTCCCAGCTTGATTTATAATACTATGTCGATTGAATTTGTGCACGAATGTATTATGTGCCATGTTACAGGTATCTCAGATGTACTTCCGATATTTGTTCATCAATTTATCTTTGATTTAGTATGTGACGTTACCTGTTTTATTTAAGTAGGCTTTCCTAATATTCACTATGCAGTTATATATTGTTTAGGAATCCAGTTTATACAATTTAAATGTATACTAGTAGCATCATGCTGGTACATCGCTATTGGAGCACCATAGCCCCTTCTTTAATTGCAGAACAAACATGACTGTAACAAGTAGCTTATTTGTCTTTAAACATATTTTTTTAAGTCTGTTTATGATGTCTTTTGTCAGTGTGTCAGCAGCATGTGATTCAGTGCCCAGGGTTGTAATTAAATGCGCTCACCTTCGTAATAATGCAAATATTTTTTTAAAAATTGTCAGATAAAAGGACGTAGCGCGCATGTGATCAAGGCCGCAGGTCGGCGGCCGAAACGCGTCATATGGACTGTGTAACAGAATAAAGCAACACGTTCTTTGGAGTCTGTGCCCGAGTTGTTTGTCTTCATCCTCTAAACACGGGAGTTATTCAGATATATATATATATATATATCTATGCCACCAGAAATTGCAGATATTGAGTGGTTTTAAATGCTGCACAGACGAATAAAGTCCACTTGGATAGAAGTTGGTGTTGTGGCTCTGCAATTTCTGGTGGCAAAACCAATTTCAACAGGATCTCCATTCCTGCTACAGAGCCCGCCCTGCAGGGTTGGGGGCCCCGGCAAAATGGAGTCTTTGTTTGGTATATATATATCTATATATCTATATATAGATATATATATATAAACATTACCTGTACCACTGACTTTGTAGTATATGTCATCACATGTCCGTGTAATCTGTGGTATATAGGCTCTACCACATTTCCAGTAAAAAAACGAATTCTAGAACACTGGAGAGCCATCACGAACCGAGATGTAAGTTATAGTACAGGAAAACACTTTGCGGACAAACACAATGCAGACTGGACCAAAGCTAAATTTTTTGGTCTGGATACTATCTTACCACACCAGAGAGGGGGTAATAGAATAGCAGCTTTACGTAGATTAGAATCCAGGTTCATCTTACAGGCAGGGACCAAATTTCCCAATGGGCTCAACCTCGACGAGGAGATGCACTCTCATCTCTAGAACCCCATCGTAATGAACTCTAAACCAATTGATACTCTGCAAGCCTCCATGCTTTTATTTATTTTTTGTTTTTCTGTAAATAAGAATATTGTATGCACTGTCATTGTTTTTTCTTTCTGTATCACCGTTATTGTTGGGCTTTTTATTATGCTGTAATATAGAGCATGTTGCAATAGTCCATTGACATTGAAGAGTCATAATTCATTGTATTGATCATACCTCTTTGTTTACATTACAGGCAACATTAGCAATAAAGGACCCTGGGTTCCAGCTTATACACAGGTTATAATTTTAAGAGCACGGATGCGTCTTGATGTTCTTATGAACACATCTCGCCCTTACCTAGTTGGTCCACATGACATGATTGGGTACTATACCCTCTATGTTGTCTAGATTTGTTGATTTTTGACATTAGTAAATGGTTGGCATTTAGTTACATCTATGCTTTATTAAGAGATATGTTAACGATGAGTTTTTCATATGTATGGGTACTATACCCTCAAGAGTATGACTTAATTCTATATGTTGAACTGCAACTGTGAGACTGTACATATATTGGATACAAATCTTATGCCTATTCAATTTAATTTAAGAAATTTACTGTTAATATCTTTTGTATCACGACTATAATGTATTGAAAGAAATTTTAGTGCACGTTTTTCACTTAGTATTTCTTTTGTGTTTATGTTTTATAACACGTCACAATTAAGTATGTTCCCTTTAAAACTCCATGACCCCGGCTGGGAGTCATGTGAACAAGACCGCTTGTGCGGTTGAAACGCGTCTTTTCTGTCTGAAAAATAAAATACTATGCAACCTACCGTAGTGGCTCGTGTATCCTCGTTCCAAGTGTGGGGATCCTTCGTGCGAAATATATATATATATATATCCAACAAGTTGCCCTGAGGCGAGAAGACGCACACAGCAGGATGATGTAAAATCATTTATTATTGGAACCAACGTGTCCAGTCCAAAAGTTCATATCTTCTCCTTTCCTTACGCGTTTCAGAGCGGTGATGCTCCTTCATCAGAGGAAAATTGCAAATCAACGGAGGTGCTTCTCTCAGGTACTTTATACCGCATGCGCTGAATTTTGAGCGTCTTCTCGCCTCAGGGCAACTTGTTGGATATATATATATATATATATATATATATATATATATGTGTGTGTGTTGTATATATATATATATGTATCTCTCTCCTCCATACTCAGGTTACAGCCGCCGCTGCTCCATACCAGAGGGTGCGTCGTCGTAAATGGACCACCCAAGCACGGTCCAATAATAATTGCCACTACCTCGAACACCAAGGAATGACGACGCTGTGTACTGGCCAAAATTCATTTATTCAGTCAGCTGATAGGACGCGTTTCGCCTGACCAGCAGGTGTTCGAGGTAGTGGCAATATATATATGTATATGCATATATGTATATATATATATATATATATATATATATATATATATATATATCCAACCATACCGCATGGACGCGCACTCAGGAATGATGGCCAGGCAAGTATTCATACAAGAAAGATTTATTGCTCCATAAATCAAACGTGACGCGTTTCAGCAGTCCTGCTGCCTTGTTCACACAAATTCCATGAGCAAACTGAGCGATATTTAGCACAATGAATAAAGTGAAAAGAGGACTACACACGTAGATCCTCAGTACAACTGACTTTGGCAGCCATATTGAAGTGTGCAATTGCCGTACTTGGTGGCATATTACCGAAAAACAAATCCAAAGCCTCCCAACATGTTACAGGAGGAAATTAGAACCCAAATGGTAAATAGTCAATGGCATAATTATAGACATAGTGTCAGAGTTGGTTGGATAACATAGTGAAAATGCCGTAAGTTACGATTATCATCCAAGGTGTAACATAGACAATTGTCCTCGTCATAATCTCGGTAACATGAAATCCAGTGTCCACATGGACAGTATATATGAATTATTAACAGGCAAGTGCCGTTATAAGCCAAGTTCAAATGTGCACAAAATACAAACAATCCCACCCTGGTTGCTACCACATACATTCCCCCAGTGGGAGAAATCGCTTAGTTTGCATGTACCACAAAAAGAAAATTCAAAAAGGAGAGAATAAAAATGAAAAGAGAAAGAAAGTTCTTATCTGGGGTCTACGTGGCCAGATGGAAAAACAAACCCATGTGAAGAAAAGGTTAGGGAACCCCAAGGGGGTGGACACTCCTGTTCCACAAGTCCCTTCCTTTCCTCCTGGAGAGAAAAAAGGGAAACAGAGAACAAATGCAGGGAAATATTAGAGCAATGAGGACATCATGACATCTTGTGATATTAGTATAAATATACAGAATACATTTTTCCGCAGTACTTTCGAACAAATAGTATATATGCGATATCATGCGCGTTACATGTCATATGTCAGTATCAATAAACGATATTCCAGAGCATGGGCACAATTAGTTGGTATGCAGATGTACAGTCATCTCCTCATCAATATTATGCCCCCCCTGTTCTATTGCAAAATATTTTAACTTCGAGCTGTTGCAATAAAATATTTTGCAAAATATTTAATAAAATAAATAAAATAAAATAATAAAGTTGAAATATTTTGTAATAGAACAGGTGAATGTGTTAGGAGGGCAAGATGGTGTCAGCATGAATCTGCGCCGCTCAGCCACGCACGCCGTGCACATCGACCATCGGCTATGCGGACTGACCGGCGATGTTGAACCTGGGAGGGAGCAGGACGCAAGTGATTCGGCTCCACTTTCATGTTAGTGGAAACTCTTCAGATAATGACAACAGCCGCGGGTTTGCCGCTCTAGGAAGAGCGTTATATTTCTTTTTAAGACACTGGCTGCTGCTGTGCTACATTGTTGCTTTCGCGCTTCCCCCGATATCCTGCACACTTGAGCTACTGGCAAGAAGACGGCAACGGAGCCCAAGTATGTCTTCAAAAGGAGCCAAAACTGGGAAAGGCAACAAGATGAAGGCAGTTCAACCCGCACAAGCCAACACTGCTCTTGGGGAGGCAGCAGCATCGGATAACCCGCCTAAAGGTAAACGGGAGGTTAACAGCCTTAAAAGAGCTACGGGGAGACTCGGGGCGGTGGCGGTGGGGGCGCAAAAGAGGGCTTTCAGCCAACCATCGCTAAAATGTTTTCCGGTCCTAAGATGCCATTACTAGCACCAGACGCTGTTCTTGATCTCGCACCCCCCAGAGCTCGAACTAGACAACACACTCGCCGAAATACAAAGGAGCCTGAATTTTGATCCAAAGCCTACAGTGCTAAAAGAAAGCTGCCCCCCAGAGCAAACGGAGTAAACTTATCCCCCCAGTGAGCAGCCGGAAGCTCAAAGTGGTTCAGAAGGGCTGGCGGCCTCAGTGAATCTATCTGCCAATTTACTTTCTACTATTGCTCCCTCTGAAGCTGCTATTCAAGCCATATCAAACTCAGGCTCAATGTTACTCCCGGACTCCGCCTCCTTAGCCTCCTTAGCCTCCTTAGCCTCCTTAACTTCGGGCTCCACCACACAGTTAGTAGAAACCGAGACCGGAACTAAACACCTAGCAACAGGCATCACGGATTATATTCTTGGTGTAGAACCTAATCCCGGCCTGCGAGCCCCTTGGGCCCCAGAGATCAGCGGCAAAAACTTTTATTCTGTCTCGGATGGCTCTCTGACGACCTCTGATGGAGATCTAACTAGCTCAAGCGAAGACATCAGTATGGATCCCTCTAAGGGTACCGGAACGGTGCAGCACCAGAAGAAAATCAGAAACCAATCTAAGAGGCGCAGTCAACTCAAATGGGACTATTCAGACTCACAAATGTCTTACCCCCCTTGCGAAGAGGTAGATCAGACCTCGGTCTGGGAAAATATTAAACCAGCAACAGAAAACTTGGCTGAACCCTCTTTAGCTTCAATCCTAGCCTCTATCAAAGAATTTCAAGCAGAGGTCTGCTCCGACAACCGAGCAGCCAAGGGGGCCTCTAAAAAGCTGCAAGGAGGCTTGCGAAATTTAAATAAAATATGTACCAACGTCAGTGACCGTGTCAGCATGGTTGAAGGCCATACAGAGTGTTTAGAAACACTTGTTACTGCCCTAAGAGACCAAGGTTCAGCTCATGATTCATGCCTGACGGACATAAGGTTGAAAATGGAGGAGCAGGAGAATCGACAGCGCAGGAACAATCTCCGCCTGCTAGGCATCCTGGAAGGAGTCGAAGGAGACGACCCAAGGCGATACATTGTGAAACTTTTACGTGAAACCTTCCCGGATCAATCAAACTGGAACTGGGACTATGAAGTCCAACGGGCGCATCGCTTCCCCTTCAACCTGAAACAACCTGAAACGACGACGAGATGGCAGCAGCTCACTCGGAGAAAAACCCAGGGCATTCCAAGTGTTCTTTGGGAACTTCCTTCTTAGACAATTTGTCTATGATCAAGCCCGTCCGAACTCACTGAAGGGAGCTAATGGTGTGATGTTTTTTGCCAAACCTGACTTCTGTCACACAACGGTAGAGCGCAGATGGCACCTGTGCCAATTAATTACCCCCTTTCAGCAACTAAGTGTTTTTAATGAATCCTGCCAGGTTGAAAGTCATCTTGAATGGGTCCACTCGGATCTTTCTGTCTGAGATCAAGGCAGGGGAATTCTTGGGGAGGTCAAGGCTAAAAAGGGAGCAAGTAAAGGCTAGACAGAATTAAATAGTATGAGGGAAGCATGATAATTAGTGAATAGGTATTAGCCTAATGGAATGTTTTTTCCTTGTCACCCTTGATTGATGGAGAGGTTACTAGTCAGATATGCATTCTGGGGCTTTCCGGTAGATCATTAGGGGCTGGGGGTACTCTTTCTTTAATTGACCATGACCTTGTGGTTATAGGTTGTGTTCTTTATTTTCTTATTAGTTTGGGCTTCTTCTCCTTCCTCCTTTTGTGTTCAACATACAAGGTATAAATAGACCTAGGCCGACTCTTTCCTTTGTTAAACTATAAGTTGCGGCCTAGTGGCAAGGAGCTCTCACTGACAACCATCATTCAGGGCTATCCTGATTGCTCTATTTATGGGGGAGGGAGGCCAGGGCCGGACTGGCTACCGGGCGTTTTGGTGTGCTGCCAAGCTGGGGGCTGATTTCACTGTGGTGGGGGCTGATTTCGTTGATGGGGACCTGCGTGCGCTTCGAAATAAACAAAGCAAAACGAATGTTTTTAAGCACACGCAGGTCCCCATCAATGAAATCAGGCCCCAGCTTGGCAGCACACCAAAACGCCCGGTAGCCAGTCCGGCCCTGAGGGAGGGATGGGGTGGGGGGTTACTGCACTGTGGTGGTGGGGATCACGCTATTTGAAGCTATGATATTGTTAGGAGTTATTAAAATTCAGGAAAATGTGGGAAAAAACAAAGAAAACAGAGAAAAGAGAAGGAGAAAAGGAAAAGGAAAAATGTATAAACTGAGTAGATACGCAGCATTAGTAGGGAGGAGTTTTTGGAACCTCTCGAGGCATCAGTACATACAAGACAAAAATAATGTTAATGTGGGGTACATAAAATGTATGGGGATAAATCTGTGCACTCGGGGAGGAAACAAAAGCATCTAGTATGACGAACCAATATTCCTTAAAAATTGTGTCAGCAAATATCTGTGGGCTGAACGACGCCCTGAAAAGACAGAAGGTAGCTCAGGGTCTACGCTTACTGGGAGCCAAAGTAGTTACCCTACAGGAAACACACGTAGAGGGATCCCAGAAGCATCTACTGAATTCTTTGGGGTATAGGGTTATTGGAGGAACCACACAGGGGGCAAAGACAAGAGGGGTAGGGATTTTGGTACAAAATAGACACCTATTGAATTCAAATAGGGTGAAATCTGACCCTCTTGGTAGATGGGTTATTGCTGAATGCCATTTCCCTCCCAATTTGGTTTTTACACTTTGTTCTATCTATGGGAGCAATACTGATGATCCCGGGGATATTAATTTGATCACAGGCGAACTCACTCATTGGCCACTCCCAATTGTCATCTGTGGGGATTTAAACATCAATCTACCTAGCAATTGGAAAGCAAACGATCACTGGCCCTATACAGGTAGAAAGCCCAAAGTATATCAAGCTTTGCTTAACTTAATACAAACCCATGGGCTTAATGATGTGTGGGCCACCCTAAAACCTACTCAGCCAAGCTATACATACTTCTCAGCCCCGCACCTCTCCCTTGCAAGATTAGATTACTTCTTCGTTTCCTCCTCTTTACTCCAAGCTTGCTCGATAGAGATCGCCCCCGATTTATGTCAGACCATAATCCCCTCATCTTAAACATCAGGGGATGGGTATTAGGGGGGAGACTTCGAATTGGAGTTTTGAAAAAGCCTTACTCCATGATGAGGGATATCAAAGACATATGCAGGGGTGGATCAAATAATTTTTGGAGCTTAATATAGGGTCCGCAACAGTGAGAATTGTATGGGATACATTGAAGGCAAGCATCCGAGGGGAGACCTTGCGGTTCTCTATAAGGAAAAACAAAAAAGAGAAAGAACAGCTCTTGAAACTGCGAGATAAAATGAAAAAGGCAGAGGAGAAATTAACTTTGGCTGTTCAATTGGGTGTTGAAATCGAAGCTGCTCAACTTGAAGTAATAGTTAGCAAGGCTGAAATTGGGTCTATATTTGCTGAGAAAGCTGCCGCTAAATGGACTGCTGCCAGGGAGAAAATCTATGAATGTGGAGACCGCATTGGTCATCAATTGGCCCTCAGAATCAGACAACAGGTATCTGCCAGTGAGATTCTATCAATCCAACTTAACTCAGGAGAGATCACGAATGACTCAATTAAGATTCAAAAAGCATTCTGTGAATTCTACCAGAATCTCTATTCCGAGGAAAATGTGGGCTCACTAAATTTGAGAGAGGAAGAAAGTCTTGAATATCTTGACAAAATCACTCTAGCAGAGCTCAGTGTAGAAGACCACGATCAATTAGAAGAACCTCCCGTATGGGATGAGATAGCTAAAGCCTTGGCCAGCCTACCTGATGGGAAAGCGGCTGGTGCCGACTGTATCCCGGCTGAGTTCTACAAAATATTTGCCCCTCAATTAAACACTCTCCTTACATCATTGATAGTTTCTATTTTTAATGGGGCACCTCCACCTGCCTCCTGGTCTAACGCCAAGATTGTAATATTCCCTAAGAAAGATAAGTCACCACTCGAAATGGGATCCTATAGACCAATAACTCTAATAAATTGCGACTCGAAAATCTACGCCAAAATATTCGCAATGCGACTTTCCCTAAGAATAGAACCCCTGGTGTCGCAGTGGCAACATGGGTTTATACCCAAAAAAAGTACGACGGAACACATCCGCAGGGCTATCACCTTATTGGACGCAGCTCAGGTATCAGGAGACCCTGTGTCATTAAATTTGCTTGACGCTGAAAAAGCATTTGACTGGGTCTCCTGGTCATTTCTCTGGGTTGTCATGAGAAAGATGCTCTTTGGGCCTAAGGCAATCCGGGCCATACAAGCCCTCTATCTTAATCCCACAGCTAACATGTCTATTAATGGGACACTAACTGAGCAGATTAAAATCTCACGGGGGACTCGCCAAGGCTGCCCATGCTCACCTCTGCTCTTCGCACTGTATATAGATCCCTTCATTAAAGCAACAGAAAACAACCAATCTATACGTGCGGTGAGCAGATTTGGGCTGGACACTAAAATCATGGCCTACGCCGACGACCTGGCGGTAGTGACCCCTGACCCTTCAAGTGCAATTAATGCATTAGAACAAGAGGCAATAAAGTTTGGAAAAATCTCGGGGTATGCTCTTAACAAAGGTAAAACCCAGATTATTGCAAACAACGAAAATAGCTGGGTAGATAGTCGAGTAGTACAGAAAGCGAAATATCTGGGGGTCACCTTAGTTGCTAATACCGACCTGATAGTAGAGGAAAATCTGATCCCATTGACGATAGAAACCAAACAGGCGCTTAAATTAATAATCTACACCTAACTATCGTGGGGCGATGTAATGTCATTAAGATGCCCTACTTTCCTAAACTACTGTACTTTTTCAGGGCTATCCCATTAGAGATTGGCAAAGTAATGTTTCAGAGATTTGACCAGATTTTTTCCCAATATGTTTGGTCATACTCTCAACCCAGACGAGCTTTCAAGCAGCTTTCCCTTCCCAGGGAAAGAGGCGGCTGGGCACTCCCAAATTTAAGATTTTACTACTGGGCCTCGGTCCTACAGTATAGCGCGGAGCTGCTTCAAGAACAATCATGCACTCCAATTGCAGGTCTCCCGTCTCCTTTCCAACTGCTACTGGGGAAAGAGACCCGCGGATGTCTCTGGCAACAACTCACATTTGGATATTATAAACGGGTCAGATTTAAGACCCTGATGGGTACTTATAAAGTTTTCTGTAACATCCGTAAAATGTTAGGGCTTGGTAGATTGAACTATTACTCTCCCCTTTATAACAACTTTAATTTACCAGCAATTTTTGGGACTCTTTATCTTCAAGAATGGTACAGAGCGGGAATCCTAAAAATGGGAGACTTGATAACTGCAGACGGCATTAAAACATTCCTAGATCTTAAAATCGAATATCATTTGAGGGAACAAGAGGCTTTTAAATACATTGCCATAAGAGACTTTTTGACCCGCAAGGCTGGGGGACCCGCTGGATTCTCAAAGGTGGATCTTATTGACAAATTAAAAAACCCCACACTACCTAGGATTGGATATATTTATGCCACTTTAATCAGTCTAACGCCCGATGATATACTTACCATTGCTAATAAATGGCAGGTGAAATTGAATACTCCTTATATCACCATTAATCAGGCCGTGCAATCCGCAAAGAGCGATCTACTATCTGCTAAATTGCAGGCACAATTTTATAAGACTGCATTTTTTCTATATATCACTTCTAGCAGAGTTGCCAAATGGGGAACAGGGACAGGAACGTTCTGCCCTAGATGCTCAGAGTTTAGCGCAGATTCAATACATATGTTTGCAACATGTCCCCAACTTGCACCTTTACTGGGAAAGATACAAGATTTTTTTTACCAGAGTCCTCTCTCAAAATATCCAGTTAACCCCCACGATTGTTCTACTAGGAACACAAGATGAGATTAGCAGAAAAAGCGGAGGTGCACTCACCTTTGTGGCAATGACTATATTGCGCACCTGTATAGCCTCATCTTGGATAGATCCAAATCCCCCATTATTCTCTCACTGGCTGGCCCGACTGATATCAACATGCCATACTGAGAAGGCTATATTCTCCAGGAAGGGTAGTCGGGGAAAAAAGAAGGGCCTCGCTATCTGGGAACCTTTAATTGCTTGGCTTAGATAGATACAATTATCGGGGTCTCTGAAAAAGTAAGAAGCAATTCCCTTTTTGACTCTTGGGGAGTCGCCGCTAGGGTCATTATTCTGTCATTATTGTTTATCTCATGTGTCATTTAAAAGCATAGCTACTAAATGGAGAGCCTTTTTTTTTCATGAGACTATGCTCTGAATTATGCAACATCTATATCCTTCTCTTTCTATCCTTGATGACTAAAGATATAATCTGAAGTTGTTTTTATGAATTAGGGCTTTCTTCACCACGAACCAATTTTGCTGTCTCTTGCACAGGGGGTGGGGGGCCGGGGGGAGGGCAGGGGCAAGTACTTTTTGTGATATTGTTCTCTATTTTTGTAATGGCTTTTGTATTTAAAAAAAAAAAAAAGAACAGTTAAATGTGGGAATCAGAGGAGTCAATAGGCTACTGCAATTGCGCAAATGTGAATCAAGGCATATCATTGATCTTGGTACTCGTCACCCAGGGGGGGCATAATATTGATGAGGGGTTGCTTTTACTCATTTCAGGTTGGCATGGATGGTATTTTACCAATTCAAAGCTCTAATACTGTGCCTGGTGTGGTAATTGGCTTTTGTCATTTTTACAGCTCGGCATGGACAGCACTGTGCTAGTCCTATGCTTAAAGACTTTGCTGTAGAAATGGCAAAATACTTTGTCCCTTTCTATCTCGGCGTGGATGGCACTGTGCTAATCCTATGCTTAAAGACTTTGATAGAAAAGCAGACATTTGAGGTGAGCAGATCTAGAGTGTCGCTGGTGTTGAGAGTGCTCTATACAGGAGCTGCTTTCCACCTAAACTTGAGAGCTACCCAGAGTTCTCTGCTTCTCTGCATATATATATATATATATATATATATATATATATATATATATATATATATATATATATATATATATATATATATACAATCTGCAGTTGCTAAATATAAACCAAGGTACCTTCCATATTCTTTTTTAAGAAATGTTCTCTATTTGTTATTTTAATTCTTTACAAACTCTGTGCTCTTATTCTACGATTGATATAACGAGAACTTATGGCATATTCTCAACATTTTACACAACCACTTCCTTTTCTTGAGCACCCAGGGAAACCTCAGATGAAATGGAGTCAATGGTTAAAATTATTTACAAATTACCTAGTTGCCATAGATGCAATTGATTATAGTCCTGTGCGCAAAATAGCATTGTTATTTGGTAGCCTGGGTAGCTCAGGAGGTTTTTGATAATTTACCAGTTATACCTGCACCACAGGAAGAAACAGGTGATGCAGCATGGAATGCATACAGAGAAGCCATTGAACACTAAATAAACAATATTCAGATAAACCAAGTATTATGTTTGAAAGACACAATTTCTTTAAGCGTAACCAGCACGCGAAGGAAAGCATCGAAGAATATGTATCAGAGCTAAGAGTTGTGGATGTACCATGTGAGTTTGGTATGATTGTTGACACTTGCATCCATGATCAGGTTGTCTTCAATTGCTACTCAAAGAAGATTCAAGAGAGATTGCTTAGTTGTAGATATCCAACATTATTGGAAGACACTGATCTAGTCAAAAGCTTTGAGTGAGCCTCCTCTAAACCTTTAAATCCTGGAGACTTCATCAGTATAGAATCCACATCCCAGTGTGAACAAGTGGGTGAGACATTGTGTTATGTTAAGGCATGAGGAAAAGGAAAAGAAATTGCTGCTAAGAGGCCCACTTATGCTTGTTTTAGATGTGGATTTAAGTATCACCATAGTAACACCACGATGTGTCCAGCTATAGGAAAACATTGCCTATTATGCAACAAAACTAGGTATTTCCAAAACATATGTAAAAGTGACAAGAACTCAGTTAAGATTAACAGTGATGACGTTCAAGAAGATACTTACACTGAAAGACTCAGTAATGTTGTTAGCCATTGAATGTAATGTCGTATCAAGTCCTGGTTTAGTCTAAGGAACTTTATGTGAAACTAAAATTGATGATGTTCCTTTACAGGTCATGCAGATTCGGGGTCTCCTGTTATTATTCTTAGAGGCACCTTGTTTTATGATAAGTGGGGTAATACAGTAACACTATTGCCCTCTGGGCTTTTGGTGAAAAGGACATTGACATGTTAGAATAGTTTCTGTCAAGTTTGGAGTGTCTTGGAAGAGTAACAACAACTAAGGTTTATTTTGCACTTAAATGCAAAGCCCATCATTGGGTGGCAGTATTTAGAAAAGATGGGTTTATATCTCAGACCAGGTGCTGAAAATCCTGTAGTTGCTGGGAAAATGACATTAGCATATGTTTCTAGTGGTGCTGATGACACTAACATTGAGAATATATTGCATGAATTCCAGAATATCTTCCGTGACCAGATAGGTACTGTTGAAGTGCACGAGCATCACATCAAACTAAAACAACGAGCTCAACCAGTAGTCCACAAAGTTCGCCCAGTGCCACATAGCATTAGAGATGAACTTCCGGAAATTTAACAAAGTTTATGTTAGGAAGGTATCATTGAAACTTGTGATTCCTCACAGTGGGAAGTACCACAGTAGTCGCGAGGTAAAACTCAGGAGAAATCAGACTATGTGCTGATCTTCGCACTTTTAACAGCAATATACTTGTTGATTGTCACCCACTTTCCAAGATACATGAGCTTTTAGCTAATCTAGCGGGTGTTAAATATTTTTTTATTATCGATCTGTGTTCAGTATACCATCAGATTGCACTCACACTCGAATCACAAGAGTTTACAACCTTCATTACACCATTTAGAGAGTACAGATAACTTAGACTATCATTTTCGCTTGCTTCAGCATCCAGTGTCTTTCAAAAGTTGATGGACAATTTGTTAGGAGAATTAAAAGGAGCACAGGAGTATCATTATGGCATCCATATCTATGCAGAAAGTGTAAAAAACTCCTAATCCTATTTTGAAAAAGATACTCTCTATTTTTTTGTTAGCTGGTATGACTATCATACGCAACAACTGCACATTTGCCATGAAAGAATTGGATTATTTAGGCCACATGATTTCTTCCTCAGTTGTCAGATCTAAATTTTGACTAATTAAAGCCATCAAAGAGGCAGCTCCACCTAAGGACAGAGATTCTCTCCACTCTCTTTTGGGGTTAGCGGACTATTATGCCCGTTTTGTTCAGGGTTGCTTACAAATGGTGGAGCCATTGAGAGTGTTGTTGAGGAAAGTCGTGAAGTTTGTGAGGTCTAATGATGTGGATACAGCTTTTGGTAAGGTCAAATGGCTGAATGAAGAAGTACATGTGTTAAAAGCTTTTCGGGAATGGAGCAAATGCGTGATTACTGTTGATGTGAGTTTGATGAGTCTTGGGGCTGTTCTTAGCCAATGGGTGGCATGCAGGGAGCAAACTGTGGCTTTTGCTCCAAGAACGTTGAGAAACATTAAAGCACTATTGAGCTGGAGGCACTAGCTCGTACATGGATGGTGCACAAATTCAGAATGTTACATTTGGGGACATTTGTTTACTACCCACAAACTTTTAGCTCATAGCTTGAATGGAAATGGAATGAGTAATGTTCCTGCAAGGCTGGTGAGATTATTGTGTGACTTCAGGACTATAATTTTATAGTGAAACATTGGGCTGGGTGAAGAAACTTTCAGGGTGATTGTCTCGTATGCCACTAAATGCCAGTAATGAGGATGAATTTGTGGATGATGTGAAATGTGTTGTTGCAGCTGTGGATGTTGCGAGTGAATAGGAAAGCAAAGTGTCAGAGAAGTGGATGGCAGCTTATATGCATGACGAGAATTTGCAAAAAGTTATGCAATACATTATGAATGGGTGGCCTGAAGGTAGATGTTTGTCAGGTGATTAAAAAACATTTTTTCAGGTATCAGACGAATTGCCAGTGGTGAGTAATATCATATGAATATGATGGGTGATTTATTTGTACCTCTGGAGAGTTTGTGAAATTCCATAATTTCTGTAGCTCATGGGTACTTGCAAACATTTTCCAAAAGACCACATAAAAAGGTCTGTGGTGGGCCCAAGGGCAAGATTGATGCCAGCGGGTGGAGGGTAACACTGGGCAAGCAAAATATGTACATGGTGTGGTCAGTGAGTCATAGAGTTATTTTGAGTGTTTCATTCCATATTGCCCTCTAAATCAATCCCCTAGTTGCTAGGAGAGTCATAGATTTGACAATACTGTGTTATGCAGTATCTGGATCGCTATCCCTCTACCAGCCTTCTCTACTTGCTATCACTACTTCAGGAGAGTCAAGTATAAAAAAAGAAGTAGCTTCATTATTGAATTGGAATGAAATAGAACTGCACAATGTGAAATCAAAAACAAACGATCGATCCTGGATACCCTATTTGACTAAATTGTGCGATCCTAGGCAACCGTTTTATTTCACTTTGCCTCCCTTTTCTTCATTTCACATGTAAGAGCACCTTGAAATATATGTAATCAGGATATGCACTGTACAAAACTTTCTATTATGTTTGTTTTAATAAACGATAATGTTGCCCATATATAATAACGAGCCAGGCCACATTGTTCAACGTGACAACTGACTTGCCTCTTAGTTCACTATTGGCATTGTTGTCAGGGTGGGAGGAGGCATGAATGTTTCTATGTTAATATTTGAAAATGATCACTTTTAAAATATACTTCTCAACATACTGATATAACATGATGTATTAAAGGTGAAACGCTTCTGCTTGTTAATGAATATACTTTTGAATTTAGAAGAGACTAAGGGGCCAATTCCGATCTGGGTCGGAAAGCACTCCGACCGATCCGGATTGTTTTCCGACCGAGCCGGACCCCTGCAGTCCGACCGAGCGAGTACGATGCGGCCGTATGCTGCCGGACTCGGTTCAGTCGGACTCCCATTGAAGTCAATGGGAGCCGGTCGTACGACGTGTACATGAGCTCCCATTGACTCAATGGGTACGTTGCGCAAAAGGGGGCCCCCTGTAGTGGGTAGGCGTTGGTGCCATCCGCACCATACACGCATGCATAGGGGGGACCCATGGGTCCCCCCTGTGTCCGACTCGTACGGCTACGGGTGAAGGGGGGTCCGGCACGGACCCCCGAAGTCCGCTTCTGAGAGCTTTTTCGTGTCGGAGGCTCCGACTCGATCCGGCTGTCCGGATCGTGCATCGTACTGGCTCGGTCGTAAAACGTCTCCATTGCGCGGTACGAATCGAGTGCGAACGAGTCGGACGGAGCGGTTCGGACCCGGAAACGAGTCGGTCGGCGATTTCGCGTTCAATCGCATCGTACTTGCTCGCTCGGACGACTGTACGAATCGGTCGGGGAAACCGCTTTCGGCTCGTATTTTTTCCGGACAAATCGTATTCGGTGCGCTTCCGGACGAGATCGGAATCGGCCCCTTAGTCATTTTTATACACGTTTGTTGCAAGATGTCTTAAAAATGAATGTGTTCCTAAAGTTAAGTGGTGCAGGATACCTTTTTCTGCTACTTTTCTTTTACTTCAGCTATCATGTAAATTAACACTTGCCCATTTATTTAACATCTTTCTGAAAGTTAGTTCTCTCTAAAGTAAACAGCAGCCAGTGCGGTCGTTCAGCAGGGGGTCAGGTCAGGTCCACAAGCAGCCTTCGGGTCATGCTTTGACTATCACTGCTTTAGCTCATCAAGGGCAATTAGGTATTAATAAAACATGTAAAAGATTAAAACAAGACTATTGAGGGCCATCACAAGACAATCAAGTTAAACAATTTATTGACAAATGTGATGAATGTCTTATTTCCGATAAATTGGGAGACTTGTGGCATGCCTTTGCATCCTGTGGCATTTCCTGGTGCTGTGTGGGAAAAGGTAGAGTTGGACTTCTTAGGCCCATTTCTGATTTTACCAAGTAGCCTGCGTTCCCTCATATTATTGATCGATTACTATTCGAATTAAATCTATTCTTCCTTTGTTAACTCCCAGCACTGACACTGCCACTACATTTTAAGAGAATGACTTTGCATTGGAAGGGTCACCAACGGACATATTGACAGACAATGGCATGCACTTTGTTTCAGATTTCGTGTGCAAATTCTTGCAGAGTCAAGATATCAAACACTTAAGAGTCACCTTGGATTCGCCATCATCTAACGGTTGGGTGGAAAGGGTGAATAAAATTGTGAAAGAAGGGCTGTAAACTGCAGTGACGTCGGACGTGATGTTTGTAAGTTTCTAAAAACAAAAATTTGAAATTACAATGTGACGCCTCATTGCATCACAGGCGTGTCACCTTTTACATTGTTAAGAGGTAGACAATCATGTACCACTTTGTTTCCTAGTTTGCTTGAATATAAGAATATCAAGAGTGATTTGCAGAAGACTACGATTTGTGGTGAAATTGCTTCCAGTGTGATTGAGAAGCAAATAGCGATGAATAATTATTTTGATGGAAGACTCAACTCACATAACATGAATTTTAATATAGGCGATTGGGTGCTAACTAAGAGGGCTGTTAAGGAAAAGAAAAGGAGAATCAAAATTTTCTTTACCTGTTTGGATAGTAAATAACTGGTGTCAGACATTTTAAATCCTGAACAGGGGGCATTACAAAGTTTCTGTAAGTGATGCCAAAGGTTCCTTAACTGGTGGCAACGAAAGAAGAGAAAGTTGCACTGTAAAAATGCTAACAAGTTTGATGAGTTCCTCTTATACTAGTTATTCAGAACTTTAATTTTTCCTTTTTTTATGTACGTTGGAAGGTGTTGTAGTATTAGTAACGTTGTATTTATTTTCCTTAACATTTTCCAACGATTAATCTTTCTTCCTTGTATACTTTTGTAAGTGCTGCATGTTCTGGAATGGAATGGTGGCTCAGGGCTTTAACAGTGACAGTAGTAAGTTGTTTTTGGAACTTGGAGCTGACGAGATGATTCTGGTCATGGGCAACTTAACCTTGGTATAAGGTTCACTTGGAAAATACTCTTTCCTTGTTGGTGTACCTTCTATCCTCTACAGGGCTTCTTAGAAGCTGGGCTAGGACAAGGGTCAGTCCATGATCCACTGTGGCACGAGGAGCGACCACTCTCATTAATTCAATTGTTCATGGAAGGTGATTTAGAGAACCACCAATGCAACTAATGACTCAACTTCTGACCACTTCGTGGATTTTCTGGTTTTCTTTCCTTATGGTTTGGGATAGTGGTGGTTAAGAGCCAGGTGGGTAAAATAATTGGGGGCATATTACCAAGCCCCTATCACCACCACAATGTCAATTTTTGTGATGTTGTGGTGGCAATAGGGTCAGCGCCCTATTACCAAGGCAGCGTTAAACCACATAACGTGGCTAAAAGCCACGTTTAGTGGCTTAACGCTGCCTTGGTAATAGTGCCCCTTTCACGCTAAACTTAGCGTGAAAGGGGTATGCAGTGGGTGTTGCGGTGGGCGTTCCACCGCAACACCCATTCACTTTGACGCTGCCACCTACGATAATAGGTGGCAGCGCCGAACTTAAGACCAGGAAAATCCTGGTCTTAAGGTGGCGATATGAAGAGAAATGCTTCATTTCTCCTCGTTTTTGCTTTTTCCATGTGTGCTGCCTTGTGCAGCACACATGGAAAAAGCAAAATGCCAAGGTCTGTTTATGTACAAGAAGGTGTCCCTTCCTGTACATAAACAAACCTTTTTTTAAAATGCCATTTTGTAACTTACATGTGTGCTGTATGAAGCAGCACACATGTAAGTTACAAAATGGCATTTTAGGTTTGTTTATGTACAGGAAGGGACACCTTCCTGTACATAAACAAACCTCCCTGCTCGCAGACACCCTTGCACTCTGGTGCAAGGGTGCCTGCGTTGGCGTTAAGTCGTGAGACTTAGCGCCATCGCAGGGGGAAACACCAGGCTGCACCATATCCTTGGTAATATGGGGTAGCCTTGCATTCCCGAAGTGGCGATGAGAGGCGTTAAGCCAAGGAGGCTGACGCCTCTCACCGCCACTTCCTAGATAATATGCCCCTTGGTGTATACACTGACCCTGCTTGTCTTGACCTTAAGCAGCTGATCCAATAAAGAGGTATTGAGTTGTATTGTTTTTTGTATAGCACTTTCAATACCTCTTGTGTAACCTAAAGCATAACCAGCGTGTTACAGGTAGAAAGTTGATTAACATTCATAAGGTAGGTGGATTGAGACTATTGCAAAAAAAGGATCTTTGCACTGTCAGGACTCTGAGCACCCCTCACAGCACAAAGAGAGAATCTGATCTCAGCGCAATATGTAATGTTGGTCCTGAGACCTGCCTCTTACGGCCTAATGGCAATGTTGTGGTTGCAGATTCAATTTATTTTAACCCCTTCGGTGCTCACGACGGCCCCCGGCCGTCACGCGTCACGGTGGGCGTGTGCGCACGACGGCCGGGGGCCGTCCGAATCCCGCCCACTAATAGAAACGCCTGCACAGCGCGAAAATTCGCCGCGCACGCAAGGGGTTCAAATCTGTTTTGCAATTTTCAGCTTATTTTTGTTTAATTAGAATACATTTTTGGACTTTAATACTCCAAATTAATCGCTCCATGCCCATCCAACCTATTGCTGAAATTGGCTGAGCTGGCATTGTGCTGTTGTGCAGTTATATTCTGTGTACCTTGTTTCCTAAAATAAATAACTTTTGCATTTCAGTCGTTTCTGAGTTGCATTATGAAAAACATCTAAGTTTATTTTGATAACTTGTGAAACCCCTTTGTTTTATGATTAATTTTCTTTTGTTAGCTTTGATGTTTTACAGCATGCACACATTTCCAAATGTTATGGTTTACAAAAAAAAGGTAATTCAGTAACACTTCATTCAAACTATGCTGTTGGCTCCATAGAAAAATACACAACATGGGTAATTAGCGCTTGCATCAAGAACTGCCCTATTTACCTCTGACAATTGCAAATACTGCTGACATAAAATGGTTTACTGTTTCTTGTTGGAATTGTTTTCAAACATAGTGCAAATCCTGAGGTCTTGAGCACAGCCCTTGGTTGAATTAGTGCTACTTTGTTCTGTCATGATTTCAAAGTGTGAATAGCACAGATATAAAGCAGAACTGCAACATCCCATTGCAAAAAGATAAGACTTAAGGCAACTTAAAGTACTTAGGCTGTTTTACTACTTAGTTCTGTCTTTATGAGCTGTAGACCTCTTTGCATTCTCGAGCCTTTTTGAGAGGCAAAACTTGCAGACAAAATTGATTGCTATCAATTGAAAAAAAATATAGCAGACGGGAGGGTCAGATTATCCTCACTATGGAGATGCTATGCGTTCGAACGTCCTCGTCGGGTTACCTTGCCAGGAGATGCCGGACCAGCCTTCTGTTCAAACACTCCACTTGAAGAAGAACAAGCATTGGCATAGCCAATAGGTCTCGCCTTTGGGGCCTTATAAGTGTTTAGCCAGAGCTATTGACTTTGCCAATGTCTTCAAGCTGTGCTGTAGAGAAGTGTGGCTACTGTGCAGCATGCTGAAAAGTTATAATAAAAAAGTGTCAGAAGCATTTTTGTTACTTTATATATGACCAAGAAGGCATTATGTAAAACTGAACGACCATATTAAAAAAGTATTTACAATAAAAAATTTCCTCAGTTTTCTTTTGTTCTTGCAATGCTGGCAACTTGTTTCTGCCTATTGCAATGGTTGTTTGTTAAAGCTTTTTTTTTGAGGGGGCAGAAACAATCGGAGGGTGAAGGTTGGGAACTAGTACCTGTATTATAACACTAGCAGCGGCCAGACGCTAGGGGAGAATCAACAGATGCCAGATTCCGAGAGCAGGCTGAGGTGGTGCTGAGTGATGCTGAGGTGGTAGTGGTGGTGGTGGTGACTGTTGCGGAGACGATGCTGAGGTGATGCTGAATGATACTCAGGTCTTGCTGAGTGATACTGCTGTGGTGCTGAGTGATGCTGTGGTGGTGCTGAGTGATATTGTCTTGGTGCTGAGTGATGCTGTGGTGGTGCTGAGTGATATTGTCTTGGCGCTGAGTGATGCTGTGGTGGTGCTGAGTGATGCTGTGGTGGCCCTGAGTGATGCTGTGGTGGCCCTGAGTGATGCTGTGGTGGTGCTGAATGATGCTGTGATGGCGTTGAGAGATGTTGTGTTCGTGCTGAGTGATGCTGTGGTGGTGCTGAGCGATGCTGTTGTGGCCCTGAATGATGCTGTGGCGGCGCTGAGTGATGCTGTGGTGATGCTGAGTGATGCTGTGGTGTTGCCGAGTGAGAGATAGAGTGAAGATATAATGCCCAATTAGAGAGGGTGGTGAGAGAGAAAGAGAGAGAAAGGGTGTACATAGAATAAAGAGTGGAGCGGGATAGAGAGAGAGAAAGAAGGGGAGAGAGAGTGAATGAAGGAGTTTGAAAGAGAAACAGATAAAGGGGTGAGAGAGAATGAAAGGCTAAAAAAGATAGAGAGGGGAGAGTTAATTAAGTAGAGAGAGAATTAGAGAGGGGAGAGAGAGAGAAGGAGAGAGACAATAAGAGTGGGGGTGTGGAGTTTAAATAGAGTGAAGAAGTGACGCGGAAAAAGTAACCTTAAATATAGCTTTGTGCTTTGCGCGAATAAATATTTAAAAAAATCAGAGTGAGACAAAAATACTGGTAATTAGGCTGTGACTCCCAATATAAAACAAATAGCGATATAAGGTGAAATCAACCCACCGAAGCAATATTTCTAACTAGACAAAAAAAGCTTGCATTTCAATGCTAATCGCTGTTGTTTTTCATGTGACTGTAGTCCAGGGCCGTCAGTTGGTAATGTGAGCTGCTGCTGTGATTGAAACATCAGAGTCCAGAGAGTTAATGAGCCATGACGAGGAAATGAGGAAGAGATAGGAAACCCAGATGGCAGCTGCGCGCGTGCACGCTATCGTGATCGCAAGCTGGTCGCCAGCCGAAAGCCAGTGGGTTTGCACTTCCAAAACCCGCTTACTAAAACTCTCGGCCAGACCAGCGCAAGCGCTGGTGCAGGCCGAGACCTAAAAAACCCTTCACCATGGAATCTGTACATGACAGCTCTGAAGAAAACAAATAAGCGCCATGGGGTGCAAATGGGTCTCCAGCATAGCAAAAGGTAGGCGTATACGGGCATTCCAAAAGGAATTCTGTCTTCTGGTTTGTAAGGAGACCTTGTGTTACAATGTGTGTCAATCTACCCAAATGGTCTGTTTCCCATTAAGAATTAAGCATCCTATTTCTTTAGGGGGTACATACATACTGATCCTCCACTTTAGTAGGATTTTAATACCTACTTCATCCTTCTTCCTTGCCACAGTCCTTACGTCGTGAGCACCTTGTGGCTCGTGCACAGCATTCACATGTAAAAATACAAAAAACAATTACTATAATGCCCACACCAATATGGCCCCCACATGAAGTACCGTAAATCTGGGCACTTATAGGTGGAGCCATGGCTAAATACTTCCTTTTTAGGTCTCGGCCTGGCGTGGAGCGCATGCGCTCCTCGCCTGCGAGAGCTATAGTAAACACTAGAAAGAAGGGGACTGAAATCCACGCCCCTGTGTCCGAATCGTTTATGATTCGCTCGCGTTCTGATTTATGTTTAATCCTGGCTTTCAATTTGCTGGACGTCATTTTTGTTACCGCCCTTGCAGTTTTGGAATGCCCCATCACGACAAGCACATCTGTTTTAACTGAGCCCAGACGGCTTTTCTTATCCACTTGTTTATTTAACAAGCAGATAAGAAAAGTCTTCAGAGGGCTGTGAAGCAGACGAGAGGAATGCGCATTCTGCCTTGCACCAACTTTCCTCTGAAAACACAGTTGATGAGGCCAGAGCTTCCCTTGAAGTGGGAAAAGGAAGTGATTTTCCTAATGTGCAACAAGTTATTTCTTATGTGCTGGAACTTTGCAGATGGTCATGACCAATTCAAAACAAAGAAGTGCTTTGAAATGTATTTGATGCTATTACTAATGTGTCAGTCTACTTACTACCTGAGAGATTGATTTTGTGCTGCATAATCGGGTCAAATGTATTAAAATATCATCCTCGCATGAGTATAATCCAATACGTTTCTGTACCCTGACATTTACAGACTCGTAGGTCTACACAAGATTGTAGTACTGGAAAGTATTTTTTTGTCAAAGAAATTGAGTTGACTATTGTGTTGGTTACAGCTTAATTTTTTTTAATATAGAATGCAGTTGCTGGAGCAAAGTATATTTTAGTGCAGAGTGACATCTCGTCAGTTCCAAATCCTGCCCATACCTTCCACACTGTCTTACCCTTGAATAAATGCATGAATGAGGCATCTGTATTAATTAACACTAATAATAGTTTTGGAAAAAAATATAAAGAAAGATAGCAAAACGAGCACTCCTAGCATACATCTGCTATATGTAGATCCGCAATAGCATTGTGTGCTCTGCATTAGGTGTTAAAATAGTGTTAAGCCCCCAGTTTGCTACAGAGAGGTGTATCACCAAAGAGATCCCCAATATCAAGCAAAACAAATACACTATTGGTGAATACTCGGGACACCACAGCAATCTTTTTCCGGAAATACATCAAAGATCTGGAAGGTTTTACCCACCATTATTTAAGCATGCCCCTACTTTTTTCATCTACTAGAAGAGCATTAAAATATCTGATCCTGTGCCACAGAATCGAAGTATGTTCTACTCCTCTCTGAACACATCTCACTTATCGTCTCGTCCGTGTATTTCAGATGCTGCACTGCATGAAGCTACTAACTTGCAACTAACCGCTACAACGCTCTTGTACTTTGGCAGAAACTGCTGTATCATGTATCGACTCAAAATATGCGGCACCAGCCATCGTAGATCTTAAATTACTTCTGCAAGTAAAGCCATCTAGTAACCAAATATGCAGAACATTTGGCTCTCAAACGGTGGTCCTGTGTGTACTATACTCTGTAACTCAATTATGGGAGCTCTACTTGCACTGCATCCATCACCCTGTATTAATATGCACTCATCTGCATAGCACACCACGGTGTCTTGAAAGAGCCTCATCATTATAGGACGCTATTGGGAGCAGTAAATAAGTCTACAAGTCTGTTATTAGTGAATAATGCCCGGAGGCCGACACAGGCAGGCGCGCGCGCGTCACTGTTCTATTTTCCCTTTATTGTGGGCAGTTCCCACTAGCGAGAGCCATTGGCACCCCGCTCTTATTGGCGCTAGTGCTAAACATGCACAAGTACAATTTGTACTCATTTCATCTCTGCCTCCTACTAGGGACGACTCAGCCTTTCATCATTCTGAGATCGATAAAACGAGTGCCACTAGCTTAGATGACAATAACAATGTCAGAACGGTATATTTGTTAGAATAGAGAATGTACGATAAATCCAGATGATATTGTCTAAAACACGACTTTGAAGTGAGTTGGGTGATGTATTTGTCTTCCAAGAAGGTAAGGAGACCTGTGGGGGTGGTATCTGGCTTTTGAAATTTATTTATTTATGCGTTTTTATATAGCGCGGACTTTACCCGACGGTGTCAGAGCGCTTCACAATAGGAACAGTAACATTACATGAGGAGAAGGTTACAAGTGAGCATAATACAAAAGCAAGCGTTACATTACATGAGGAAAAAGTGACAATTGTGCAAATAACAAAAACAAAAAAAATACAAAAAGAGGTATACGTTACAAGAGGAAAAAGTGACAGGTGTGCATGATACATAAGATACAAAATACAAATAGAGGTATAATACTGCAATAAGTGGCAGTCACTCAAAACACACTGGGAAGGCACTTCTATAGGCATGGAGTACAGAATTTCCTAAAGTGGAAGAACTTCCTTGAGGGAGTAGAGAGGGCGTGAATTAAACAGGAGACTTAAAATGAAGGGTACACAAACATAAAATCCAACACAGCACGCAAGGGTGAGGAATGTACAGGAAAAAGTGCAAATTTACAATGAAGAGCGAACTTCCTAGAGGGGCCTGAGAATGAAAGTATTAGTTCTGAAAGTGTCTTTGGAAGAGAAGAGATTTGAGGTCAGCTTTGAAGATCCGGGTAGAGGAGGTGGCACGGAGCAATGGGGAAGCGAGTTCCAGATTCTCACCGCATTGCCTGAGAAGGATTGCGCCATCGATCTTTCCCTTTTGAAGCTGGGGGGCTCAAGCAGAAGCTTTTCCGCATTGCGAGAAGGGCGAGAGCCACCGGACAGTTTCAATTTATTCGCCAGGTAACGAGGGGAGGACGTGTGTAAGGCTTTGTGTGTGATGCAGGCAGTTTTGTAAATAGATCTTGCCTCGATCGGAAGCCATCGAAGAGAGGACAGGATAGGAGTGACGTGGTCGCTTCGTTTAGACCCTGAAATGAAGCGAGCTGCTGAATGGAGGATGGATTTGAGAGGGGAGAGGTGGGATTTGGGTAGGCCCGTCAGAAGAGAATTGCAATAATCCAGTCTTGAGAGAACCAGAGATTGTACCAAGGTTTTTAAGTCTTTCTCCGGGAAGAACCGACGGATCCCCCATAGAAGGCGCAACTGGTAACGTGCGTTCTTAGCAATAGAGTTGATGTGGGAGATTAGGTTGAGTCTTTTGTCAAGAATGACACCTAGGGATTTAGCGCTGTCGACAATGATGGGTTTGCTGTTGAGTAGGTTCAGCTGAAATGGAGAAATGGAGACCGGGCAAGAGAAGGCAGAGGTAGGTAGGTCTGCTGAACTCATTAAAGACCTCAGCTGTGAAAAGAAGGACTTGTCCTGCGGCAGAACATAAGGCTTGGGCGGATGCAGGAATGCTCTCAAAGCCAGAGAATGGAACAGAGCCTGGAAAACTTCAAACTGCCTCCTTCCCATCCGAGCGGGGTGGGGTGGGTCGCTGGCAGTCACGCAGAATGACCCCTCCCTTCAAAGGGCCGACAGCTGCAAGTCAACTAGCCCCCGGAGCGGCAGGCGGGTAGGGAAAGGCAGCATCCATTTGGAAGTGCTAATGGATTCAAGTGTTAAAATGGCCGACCACTAAACTGCTGAAATACGCAGTAAAACCCATGGGCAGTGTCTTAAGTAAACTCGACGCTCAGGGGGAGGTTGCAGCGCAGCTTTAAGGCATAAGCTTTAAGGCAAGAAGTTTTATGCTCAGTGTTGATACCTTTAATTGTAACTTTAGTTCTACCTTTTAAAAATAACCGACGTCTTAGGGGAAAGGACCCCCTTCTTCTGTGCCGAGATTGGAGGCCTTGCACTATCCAGCTGAGGTCGACCCACTTTGATGTGAACTAATTAACCCAGCAGTGTTTTCACAGCTGGTTTGGCTTGGCTTCACCATGCAGGAGGAAAGCGCCCCTCTTCCCCCTCCCTTGCCTGCCTCATGACTTCTTCCCTAATCCATATCAAGGGCCCCTTTGGTGTGATCCAGTAGGGTTTACGTTCACCAGCCCCAGATGCCAACGTTGAACAGACAAGGGGTTGCATTGAATAAACATGGCTCAGCAATTTAACTGGGCATGGGAGGGTCCCTATTCAAAATGTACCAAAATACTGAAAACCCCAAGGTGGTTGTTTATTCTAAGAGGTATCTGGTGCAACCATGCATCTTAGCACAGTCATGAGCCAAGCCATACTCCCTGGTGGCAAGGGACCTCTGGTGCCGATCCCCATTGGCTACACTGGGTCAAGTGAGGCCACAGGAAATCACTGACCCTGCCCAGGGTTGTTGCACCACTGCGCTAGGGGCAACCTTGTTTCTGAATTCCTTTAAGCACCCCGGCCAGTCAAAGTAAGTTGTGGGCATGTGATCCAGCTTAAGCTAGTGATTTGATTACTTCCAGTCATTTTTCTAAGCTCTTGTCCTACATTTTCCTCATCACAGACCTCGCGTTGCGCCAGCATTCTCTGATGGACTTCAGTGCATCTGACCTCGAGGCTTTATCAATATTAGGATGTTGGGAAAACCAAACAGAATAATCTTCTGACCAGTGCTTAATTTGAGCCAGTGGTTGCAGGGGGGCCTGCTGGCACTCATTTTTGTGGGCACTCGTTCTTGGGGACTACACTTATTTTAACTCAACAGACTTCGATCCAGAGGAAGATAGAGAAAGACATGAATGGGAGAAAGAAGGAGAAAGAGACGTAAAAACAGTGACATAGGGAGAATGCAGGGAGGAAAAAGAATCTGCAAGATTGAAATCAATAGGCAGGGAGTGTCTGGTGGTGGATTAAAGATGCATGAGGTGGAATCAAGACTACGAAGTCTTGGAATTCACCACCCCTAACCTCAATTGCGCCGGCCGCAGGCTTCTAAGTAAAACTTGGATCTGGCACTTATTTATTTTTTACAAATTAAGCACTGCTAGTTAATGTACAACGTTTCCTCATTTCGCGAACGTCTCACTGTCTCAACTAGGTCAGGGAGGGCGGCAGGCCTCGTGCTTCTGACTGAAAAGAAGGTCGAGCATGCCGTACCCACGCACTGCTGCTTCCCCACCTCGGTTGGCATCGGGTTACAGAGGAAGCCTGGAACAATGTGTTTTCACCACAAAGTATCGGCTTACCTTTTGGTTTCGAGCATTTGCACTTTCTTGTTGTGATAGAATCCCCCTGTAAGTTTGTTAAGGTGAAGTAAGTTGATAACAGTGCTCAGTGGGTTAACTCACCTGCTGTGGAGATGTGTGCGTGTCAGTGTTTGTCCTGCAGATCTTAGGTTTGATTGCCAGCGGGGTTTCGATGTTTTGTCTGCTAGAGGCTGAGGGGTTGGTCAAATTGGATACACATTTGAAGGGCTGCCAAGGTTCCCAGGTCCATGCGTGATGTACTGCGCCAATTCAGTTTTTCTTTGAATAGTGGTACTTGTAGTCCAAATCTGCCCGCTTTTGGCTCGCTATGTTACTGTGAGTACATGGTATAAATGTAATTTACAACTACAATTACATAAGGAATTGGTACTCTGCGTTAATGTAAGCATTGAGGTTGATCCGGGCACAAGTCTTCAACAAGCATTTGCAATGCAACAGGTCTCGCATTTACGTGAAGTTTAAGCTATTGGCATTGTAAATGACAATGCCTTTTATTTATGTTTTATAAACGAAAACAAAAATAAAAGGCATTTTCATTTACAATGTCAATAGCTCAAACTCGCGTGAATGCGAGACCTATTGCATTGTAAATGCTTGTTTATCCTGTAGACTCGAACGTCTTGTTCACCTGTATGTCCAGATAAAATGTATTTTATATATTTAGGTTGTCTTTTCTTGTGGCCTATTATAGAGGCCACATTAGGTGATTGGAAGGGAGGGGTGCAATACAGACGCTGACCAATTTCGTTTGTGGAAAAGGCCACTTTATTGAAACAGGTGCATATCACAACAGTTCCTGGCAAACCGCCTTACAAAACTAAAACCTCGCTATACATCCAGTGAACTAGCCCACCCTCATCGCTATGGTCCCCCCAAACATACCCACTCTGCAGCTAACTTATTAACTGTATTGCATTTCAACATTTCCAACTTTCTATTCCCCCTACATCCTATCTGTATCTGTATGAATCTGTAAGTAACCAAATGTCCTAAACTGAACCTTTAACTACCTGCCTACCCTCTTCTTGCACATGGTTCCCCAAATGGCAATGCCAAGCAACTTCTGCCAACTCCTGTCAAACTTTTCATGCCCCCCCACCCAGACAAGGGGGGTTGAGAAACTACTCTCATTTTCTGCCCCCGCTATTGCTTCTGGTGTGAGGTTTAACCCCCTACCGTTTAGCGTTCAGCACCTTTGTTTCCAACAAATACAAGTCCACACCTATTCGAGACAAATGTTCTCCATCACCTCTGAAAAAAATCTGGGGCCTAAAATGTAATGTCCGAATGCCAATTCCTGCCAAAACCGATCTTCCTACAACAGCACACCATCTCCCTATTGATTTTCCTCAGCGCCCTATCTATTGCCACCGACTTGCTCCCCCCCCTCCAAGACCGCTGTGGCACAAACTCAGTCCACAGTACGAATACCCCAGCCCACCGCGCCTTTTTTTCCAACAAGTCCTTTTTCATAGTCCTCAACAGCACCACCCCTTTTTCTCTAACCAAGTCATTCTCCCCAGTGTGAATAACCAGCACACCCAGGCACTGTGACCCAACCATCATTCCGTTTAACATGTGCAGAAGATCCCTCCAAAGTATTCCCCTTTTCCTCTCCAGGTAATCCGAAACAGGCATTCATTAAAACACAAATTAGACCCCACACCCCTCTGGACTGCTTGTATCTCTGCCCATTTGATGAACAGATGGCCCACTACCCAAATCTCCAATTCCTCAGATGCTGGGCCCTCTACTGCACCTGGAAGGAAGCAAAAAAGCAGTAAGCAATTCACCAAGAAGCATCTGCCAAGCTACCCTCATCCCTCAGCCCCCGCACATAACGCTTATAGCATTCCGATGACCAGGGGCCCAAATGCATGATGTCCTCCTGTGCCCAACCTCTATTTGCAGCTTCTGACGCCGCCCCAATGGGAAAGGAATGCGTGCCATAGTCGGATGCCTGTATCCCGAGCCGGGCTAATGCCACCCGGAGCACTGCTAATATCTGGTACGCTTTCACCTTGTCTCCTTGAATGTGTAGGAAAAATATCCCACTGTCCTTCCCACAACCATACCATAACATACCAAAACATTTATAAAGCGCACGGCTACCACCAACGGCGGTGTCCCGGCGCTAAGGAGAGACAGAGAGAGAAGGGAAAAAAGACCAACTAAGGGAGATCAAAAAGCCATGTTTTCAAGGCACTCCTAAAAATGGATTCAGATTCAGCTTTGCGCAGGAAGAGAGGCATAGCATTCCAAAGGGTGGCTGTTCTTACAGCAAAGGCACGCCCTCCAATCCTGGCTTTACGGAAAGAAGGAGAGCAGAGAAGTAGCTGTGAGTTCGAGCGCAAGGTCCTGTTCTGATGGTATTTCTGAAGTCTTAGCCTCAGATAACCTGGTCCACTGTCTCTGGTAGCTCTAAAGGCAAGAGACAGGGCCTTGAATTCAATTCTCCTTTTCACCGGAAGCCAGTGAAGACTGCGCAAATGAGGGGAAATGTGATGTCGAAGAGGCACATTTCTGAGAAACCTAGCAGCAGCATTCTGGACTGTCTGAAGCCTCTGAATAAGATAGGCAGGAAGACCTAGATACAAACTATTAGCGTAGTCCAACTGAGATGTAATCAAGGCGTGGACTATTGTGGCCCGACAGTCCATCGGTAGTAGGTGGAGAAATCTGCGCAAGGTTTTGAGCTTCCAAAAACAGGCTCTGGAAACTTGGCCAATCTGGGCCTTCACTGAGTCAAATTTAAAACCTAAATTTCTGACAGAGGTGACCGGGGTAGGGGGGGGATTCAACTGCATCGGCCACCATAAATCAGCCGATGGAGGTGAAGGTTGATTAAAAAACATCACCTCAGTTTTATCGGTGTTCAGCTTGAGGCGATTATCTGTCATCCAAGAAACGATCTTAATTAGGCAATGCCTAAAGCTGTCAAATGCATCCTTCTCGGTGTCTTTAAATGAGAACACCAACTGCGTGTCATCAGCGTATGATATTATTCGCACGCCACAATGATCCACTAATGATGCCAGAGGCGCAAGATAGACATTGAACAGGGTCGGGCTCAGCGCCGAACCCTGAGGAACTCCACAACCCATGGAACAAAAGGGGGAGACATGTGGGCGAAGGAGGACCTGCTGAGACCGCTCATCCAGAAAGGATTGGAACCAATTTAAGATGGTCCCCGAGATACCCAGCTGTGTCAATCGGTCTAAGAGAATCGAATGGGAGACCGTATCAAAGGCTGCAGATAAATCTAACAGCACGAGCATGGCACAACTGCCATGGTCTAGGGATTCTCGGATGGTTTCCGCCACCTCCAACAGAGCAGTCTCAGTACTATAGCCCTTCCTGAAGCCCGATTGTGGAGTCATGAAGGAGATTGTTGGACTCCAGGTAGTTAGAAAGCTGTCTCTGAACTTCCTTCTCCAAAATTTTAGCAGGGGCAGGAAGGAGCGAAATAGGCCTAAAGTTCTTAAGTAAGCTAGGATCTATATCTTCCTTTTTAAGAATAGGCAAAACCAAGGCCTTTTTCCACACTGAGGGGAAACTACCTAGCCTTAGAGAAGCATTCCAAATGACATTTAAGTGGAGATTAAGGAGAGGAGCCAATAAGTTAAAAAATCTAGCTGGACACGGATCCAGTGGCGAGCCTGACTTAATTCTGACAAGGTCTCGCATGGACGAAGAAGGACAGAAAGGCTGGAATTCAGTCCAGAGACAGGGAGAAGCAGGAGCCACAGATGTGGTTGGCCTATCCCCGGACACCAAGAAAGAGAAATATATAGATTGAACCTTTTCCTTGAAAAAAGTCGACAAGTCCCTACATAGGTCGACTGATGGCGTAATCGTGCTCAAGGTAGCTTCAGGTTTCATAAAATCTTGAACGATCTTAAATATTTCTTTGGGAGAGTTATCCGATTCTTTAATTTGATTGGCTAGGTGATTCTTAATAGCCAGGCATTTAAGGGCATGACATTTTTTTTGTGCGGCTTTATAAGTACTCTTCGCATCTGGATTATAGGTTTTCCGCCAACTTTTTGCATGCGCTTTTTTCTGACTGAAGCTCTGACGAAAACCAAGGAGCGGAAGGCTTTTTCCTAGCAGGTTTCATCATTTTCATGGGAGCGATAGCATCAAGGGAAGCAGTAACCCATTCATTAAACGTGATTGCATCTAAGCTAGGATTGCCTGTAAGAAGGAGAGGGATGTCACGCAGGACGGGGCCCATGGCCTCAATAGATACTTTCCTCCAATTTCTCTCCTTCTCAAACTCTGGTCTCACACTGTGTGTCCCGCAATGTCTTGACAAACTAAATGGGACCAACCAGTGGTCTGACCATGTCAAAGGCAGAGGAGCCTCCACCTTAATAGTCGGGTCATTAGAAAAAATAAGGTCCAACATATGACCAGCACAATGTGTGGCGGACAATACCTGCTGAGTCAAATTTAATCCTCCCAACATCTCAGTCACTTGGAGCGCCAAGGCACAATCCATCATGTCCATATGGACGTTAAAATCACCCAAAACCGTAAGGTTAGCATATCTTAGTGAGAGGTCAGCTATAATGTCCCCTAATTTTGAAAGGTGAGCAGCTGCTGAGCTCGGGGGTCGATAAACCAACATGCCCGCAAGGGTATGCCCTGGGGAGGTTTGAATAGAAAAAGACATGGCCTCAATAGAGCCAACGTTCTCAATTGTTTTACAAGAGATATCTCACTTATCATTCAAAATAATCGCAAGACCCCCTCCTCGCCTATTGTCTGCCCGATTTACCTTGGAGATCTTAAAACCAGCGGGTAATGCCAGAGCAATATCAGGGTAAGAAGTATCTGTTAGCCAAGTTTCTGTCAGAAACATAAGGTCCCAACGATTAAACTCGAGGGAGAGCCAAATGTCCTCCGAGTGTTTGGGGAGAGATCTACAGTTAACCAGGCAGGCTCTGATAGTAGGCTTATTAACGTCAGTGTCAGGAATAGAGGACTTGACACCGCCTACCTCTGCCCCCTGTAGCCCCTCCGATCCCCCAAACACAAAGGAGCAGGTATTACATTGAAAACCCTGATCCCAATTTGCCAAGCAGAGGTCAGGGTAAGTGGGATGGGTACATTGCCCCACATTATAATCCCAAAGCTGCTTTCTAGACCAGTTAATTTGTACTCCAGGTCCATTTTGAGCAGTATGACTGACGCTAGCCGCGTTCCGGACGCGGACGGGCGCAGACGGGCTTGCCTTAGGCGCGCCTTCGGCGCGCCAGCGGCACGCTCGCACAGCGTCGCGTTTTGTAATCACCATTGGAGAACAACTAGACCGCGTCCATCCCAAAGGTGGCGGCATCGGTGGAAGTAGTTTTAAAAAAACAAGGTTCGATTCCCCCTCCCGCTCAAATACCACATTCAATAAAAGTGTCCCCCTCAAATTCAACACAGTAAACAGCTTTAAAAACAAACAAAGTGTCTTCTTAAAAAATAACTAAAAGCATTTAAAAGATGCCGAAGAGCAGAGAAAATAGCAGCAAGTATGTCACTGAGAGACAGAGTATCAACTCTGTTGCGAGTATGGGCGCGCTCGCGCAGCGTCGCGTTTTGTAATCACCATTGGAGAACAACTAGACCGCGTTCGTCCCAAAGGTGGCGGCGTCGATGGAAGTAGTTTTAAAAAAACAAGGTTCGATTCCCCCTCCCGCTCAAATACCACATTCAATAAAAGTGTCCCCCTCAAATTCAACACAGTAAACAGTAAACAGCTTTAAAAACAAACAAAGTGTCTTCTTAAAAAATAACTAAAAGCATTTAAAAGATGCCGAAGAGCAGAGAAAATAGCAGCAAGTATGTCACTGAGAGACAGATTATCAACATGCCGCACAAATCCATTACACCCATTTCCCAGATGCCTTGGCTACTCTTTTACACTATTACTGTGTAAAATAATCAAGTCTCCCTCGCATTTCAGCAAGCCTCAGGCAACTGTTGCAGCACTTGAAGCATTACATTAAAAGACAAAGGTTCCCTGACCCGCCCCTTCTGTCCCTGCTCTCTCGCCCAGCTCTCCATTATCCTGTGGCCCAGTTCTCCTGCTGATGTGGGGTATCTCCACAACAACTTACCTATAAAAGCTGAACCCGCTAACCTCCACGAAATGGTCACCCTGGCGTAAAACTCCGCTCCATTCGGGGAGTTTGCATAATTCGGCAACTCCGAGTTCCGCGGAGAATGCAGAGTTACTGTTAAACTCCGCACTCCGCAATGGAGCAGAGTTTTTTGGGTCTGCACTCTTGAAATGTAATTTCGCGCGCACGGGATTGACTTGCTGGGTGTTCGCAATCACCCACGAGATTTTCAGGGCTGTTCACAGGCACCACAAGATTTGCTAGCTGGTCGCATGCTCCCGCAAGATTTTGCGGTCACCAACAGGTCATTCGGGCATGCCAGCGACTTCCGGCGGATGTTTTCAAAGCATCAAAATCTTACCAAACTGACGATTTGGAGTTAAAAACCTCCTCAAATTGACATTTGGCGCTGGTTGTTGTGTGCAAGGAGTCATTTTTTTTAAAAACTTTTTTTTCAAACTGGAAGGAAGTGCCCCAGAGTCTCCAACTTCCTGTTGAGCCGGCTCCTCCCAGTGCTTTGTCCATCTCCTGGCCACTTTTCATTTGGATTTGGAGCTGGAAGGATCACTCTTTGGGTCCGATTACTATCTCGCTAGGAAGGGCTCTGAATAGGATTCGGCAAGCCTGAATCCGATTTGGAGCCCTTGTTTCTGACCGATACGTACCCTGTTCCGAACGAGCGGGTATGATGCCCGGAAACCGTATGGGCTGTCCGAAAAGCATTCGAACCGGTCGAGCCTTTCGGAGCCGAATCGTACAGCTCAATAAACTCGCTTTCCGAGCAAGCGAGTACGATGACAGATCGAGCAGCCGTTCCGAATCGGTCTGACCGAGACAAAACGGCTGTAGGAATCGGTCTTTGGGGGCCCGCAGCAGGCCCCCATTCACCCGTGGGCCTCCGGATCGGGAATGTGGGGGTACCCAAGGGATACCCTTCCCAAACATGCACCGTGTGGCAGGCACCATGAGGTGCCTGCCACAGGGTGCAAGGTTTTCCCTAACCACACCTTGTTTCAATGGGAGCCTGTGTTCTTGTTTGGCACACAGGCTACCATTGAAGTCAATTGAAGTCCGGCAGAACCGAGTCTGTAAGCATCCGGACACGTCGTAATTGGTCGGTAGGACTCCGAGACTACGAATCGTTTGGAAAGCATTACGGAACCGATTCAGTTTGAATACTTTCCAAGCAAGATCGTAATCGGCCCCTTTGTGTCTGCGTGTCTGCTGCATATCCCATTGGATTTAAGGACTTTTAGTGTTTGAGATTTAATTTCACAAGTAAGTTGAAAAGCTGGTATTGTTTGTTTGATTTGGGCCATGCACCTGGATTTATTTGTACTTTTAATGCATTTTAAAATTGTATTTTGGTGGGTGTCCTGTTGTTTCAATAGGGACCTAGTATTTTCTTTGCATTTCATTTTTCTATTTTTGTATAGGAAAAATGTTTCACAGTTTACTACATTTTCTTCGTGTTTTTTTAATACATGCAATATTGATTTAATTCACTATGTGGCCTAGTCTGCCAATTAGCCTTCCAGCTAGTAGGCCCAGTGCTAGTCATGGGTGCATGAAACAACTGTTTCTGTGGTGTCTGTTGAATTTGAAACAACATTTGTGCCATGGATGGATTTGGAATGTATACAAAATGTATTTTTGGGTGGTATTTCACGTATTTCTTTTCCTGCAAACAGTGTATAGGACTAGGTGGGGTAATGCCTTTGAAGGATGTGAGTTGCTGTAAACATATTTTTTTAGCCCTGTTAATTTTAGTTTTTGGCATTGCTGAATTAATACTGTGTTCTCAGTTTTACCATGCCTCCTTTGTCTGGCCAGTGTGTGTGTGTTTGCCATAGGCCACCATTTACCTTTGTTCCAGGTGCTATGTGGCCACTGGCCAGGGGCCATTTTGTATAGTCAGTGGACTGTCCATAGGACTGCATGTGCTCTTTGTTGTTATTGACCATGTGGCTGGTGGCCATTTTGTGTATCCAGCCAGTGTGCTTTTGCGATAAGCCTGCATGCTTTCTTTGCTCTAGGCCTCCTGCTTCTTGTTGTGACCATGTGGCTGGCGGCCATTTTGTGTAGGCAGCCAGTGTGCTTTTGCCATAGGCCTACATGTCTTCTTTTTGGTGGCCATGCCTTCCTGCTGGTTGTTGTTGCTGTGACCATGTGGCTGGTGGCCATTTTGTGTAGGCAGCCAGTGTTCTTTTGCCATAGGCCTGCATGCGTTCTTTGTTCTAGGCCTCCTGCTTCTTGTTGTGACCATGTGGCTGGTGGCCATTTTGTGTAGGCAGCCAGTGTGCTTTTGCCATAGGCCTGCATGCGTTCTCTTGTTGTGATCATGTGGTCGGTGCCTGGCCATTTTTTGTGTAAGCTAGGAAGCCAGTGTGCTTTCCCAATAGGCCTGTATGTCTTCTCTTAGTTTCCAAAGCCTTCCTGCTCAGTGTTGTTGTTGATGACAATGTGGCACTGGCTGGCAGCCATTTTGTGCATTCAACCAAATTCGGACCTTTGCCATAGGCTGCATGGATGGTTGAGCATTTGAGGATAACTTCACTTAGTTTAATTTTTTTCATTTCAATTTTTTCAATTTTTTTTATTAATTGGTAAATTATATATTTTATTTTTTCAATTTGTTTTTAGTTTTTTGTATAATCTTTTAAATTTTTATTTTTTCGGTTCATAGATACCACTTTTCCACTACGTCTGGCATCAATCAAGTCAACTCCATGTCGGCTATAGGTGCAAACAGCATTCATTGTCTAGGGATTAATCCTTCCATTTTCATTTGTCAGCTCCACCTCCCTGAGTGGCACATCGCACGCTGAGTGATTGTTGTTTATTGTGAAGTTGTTGAGATGTGTCATCATGTGTGTTGAGAAGAGATGATTCATGTGGTGGCAGGCAAACACTGGGTGTTTGTTTATCTCTAACTATTACGCCTAAAATGTGTTGATTTACAATGTTGGTGGCCTACCGACGGCTGATCAATAATTTTCCCCTGAAGATTATTTTTTTTCCTTCCCTCTTGAGAGATAGCAAGATTGCTTCACTGGGTCCACTCAATAGTCCACATTATTGTTTTTCTGCTTTATACTCCTCAAAGAGTCAGACCCGACCAGTCCCTTAGATAACGCAAACACAAATCTAGTCTACACAAAAAATGACTCAATCTTTCCCTTCTTGTTGTGCAACAACAAAATTGTACTACAGGCCGATCTATTGCATTTAAGTCGGGAATCGGAACACAGTTGGTACGGAGTTGGACACCATACTCGGAGTCAGACTCAGGAGGATCAGAGATGATGCAATGACTCAGGACATGGGTGTGACTACTTTGAGAACTGCCACCAGAAGAAGATGGAAGTTTTCAAATTCACTGAACTCAACCGATTTCTTTTGGGATGACTTGGAAGTGGCCTAAAGGTAAACAACAGACCTACACAACTCTGTGTAGTGGTGGTGGTGAGTGGTGAGTGACAGTGGTGCGTTGATTTTTGCTTGATTTGGAAACTGCTATGTTGCTGTGTGTGTGTGTGTTCAGTGCTGTCTAGCTCAAAATTTAAGCTAAGTGGGTGGGGGCCTGTTGTTGAAGGTAATAGGAAACAGACATTTAGCCATGATGCCTCTGAGTCTTCTCGTTGCACTCCTTATGCAGTTTAACTTTTCTCCTGATTCTTCAACATCATTTTTGTTTTTCAATCTATAGGCCCTTTACCCTGCACCATACTGGAAAAACAATATAACATACTCACACTTACCTTACCGAACCACATCCACCAGGCACCCAAGATTGCCAGACAGTCCAAAAGGAATGCAGATGCAACTCCCAATTTGGCAATACAGTAACAGTATCATGTTTTCTCTTTAATCATTAGAACTGTGTGTGTTGTTTCTGTTTGTTTACTTGACTCCTACAGATATTTTAATTTTATTTGCTATTTTTCAAAGCTTGGTACAACAGAACATAATGTAACTTGGGTCTCTCTGGGGGCAGACAGACAAAATGATTTATTTTACCTGTTCTACTCATCATCATTTCTCCATTTCCTTTTCCTCCCATAACAGATTTATGATGGTCGGCTGCCAAGATGAATGTTGTCCTTATGTAGTGTTTGTCATTGTCAAACCTTTCCCTCAAATCCCCCTTCCCATCCATTCATCGAACCCCTAATCCTCTTCCCCCGGGCTGTGTGATTTATTGAGATGTGACTTAATTAAATTAACACCATTAAGTGATCACACACTTGGGGGCATATTCACAAGGACTTATCGCCTTAACGCATCAAAAGTGGAGATATATTTAACGCCCCATTCACAAGCGGGTGCAAACTGCAGACCGCCAGTATTCCCGCGATAACTGCCGCAAAATTTATCTCCACGGGTGACACCACCAACTAACCCTAATGAGATGCAGAGTAGGCGTTCCCGTGCAAAAACTCACGAAAACACCACAACACCACTTTCACAACAAACTGCTAGATCTGCGATGCGAACCAAAAACAGGCGATAAGCCGCGGTAGCAGCAGGGAATTAACACCTGCCTTCTGCTGGTGTTAAGCAGGACGACTACCTGCAGTACGAAAGGGAGCCCAGCCCAGAGCCACATCGGAAGACCCACAGATGCCATGGAGCCAATGATCATGCAGCTCTGAGACCCAAGAGGGCCACAACACCCACCGCCACCACTCCCAGGCCCCCCCCCTTACTCCCCCCTGGACAAACACATACCGTGCATGACACAAGAGCCCCAAAAAGCGCATGATGTTGCACAATGACAAAAAGAAACACACATGTGTGGTCAGAAGAACGAGAAACAGTCACTCATCATTGAAGTAACAACCAAAAACTTTATTGAAATACAACACAAAACACCAATGCGGAAGACTCCTGTCGGGTCCGTCAGGGACAATCTTGATGTCACAGCCTGGAATATAAAGCACAAAATCAGAACGTGTGTCATGCGCACATCAAAGCAGCGACACACAGAGAAACAGAGAAAGAAAGAAAGGGAGAGAGAGAGAGAGAGAGAAGGAAAGGAAGGGAGAGAGAGAGAGAAAGAAGGAAAGGAAGAGAGAGAGAGAGAAGGAAAGGAAGGGAGAGAGAGAGACAGAGAAGGAAAGGAAGGGAGAGAGAGAGAGAAGGAAAGGAAGGGGGAGAGAGAGAGAGAGAGAGAGGGAGGGACACTGCCGCCCCTGCGCACCCAGGCACCACTGCTCACCTGCTGCCACCGGTGTGTCTCCAACCACGAGCCGGTATACACTGCAAGCCACCAGGTCTGCAATCTGTAATCGAGGCCAGAGTCAATCATGGCAGAGTCCATCTCACTGCACACGGCAACAACGCCTGTCCATCCCTGCGCCCACATGCAGCCGCACCCTACCCCCTCCCACCGGCCAGCGCTGGCTGTCCGCCCTTGCGCACCCAGGCCCCACTGCTCACCTGCCGCCAACGGTGTGTCCACCAGTGGGCACACCACGTGCCTGTGCAAGCTCCAGGCCCTGGTCCCGCCACCATGGTATGCTACACATCATGCGGACCCACACCGTGGCCCAGCAGGTTCCACACATGACGCTGAGTCCTGAGGCATCAATGGCAGAGACCACATCAGTGCACACGTCATCATCGCAGGCTGCACACCCGCTCAGCAATTTCGGTGCCACTAACCCTGCGCAACCCCAGTCAGCGCCACGTGGTGGTAGGCCCGTGACGGCCGCAAGGCTTCGGGTGCCACTAACCCTGTGTAATCCCAGTCAGCTCCATGTGGTGGTAGGCCCGTGACGGCCGCAAGGCTTCGGGTGCCACTAACCCTGTGCAACCCCAGTCAGCGCCACGTGGTGGTAGGCCCGTGACGGCTGCAAGGCTTTGGATGCGACTAACCCTGTGCCCAACAACTCATGGGCCCTTTATGATTGAGAATCGTGGAACGTCCGTCATCCAGTCACCTCCGGCAGTGGGGAATGTGACATTGTCGGCCCCTTATATTGGCGGGGTCACATGGCCTGTGACGCCTGTGCCGGATTGGTGTGGTGTGTGTGCAAACATGCCCTCAGGGAGTGGCCGTGACATGCTGACAACTAGACCAGTGACCTGCAGACCACTAGCATGTAAACCTGCAACATGTAGCCATGTGGCCGTCCCCTCGGAGCATAAGCGGAGTGGTCTGGCCTGGCGTACGCCGGACCATTGCAGGGCTTGCAACAATGACTCAGGGGCTCTGGGCGTGGTTCAGTCCATGTCCGGACAAGGAAGTGACTAATGCATGTGTCCCTGTTGTAGTGTCTACAGCACCCGGAACTAAATCGGCAATGTAGCACACTGTGACTGGAATCCCACTAGATGAGCATCATTGACGTTAGGGAGAATGACTGACCCTACATTCATCCACACATTCATACTTGAATGATGAAAGACATGACACAGCAGTGCGTTTCTGAATGTTTAATGCACATCCAGTGGAGTTTTGCAGCTGGAGCAGTACAGGGCCATGCCAACCCCACTTCACAATATGGGCCCGTGGAGGGCCAGCCAAGGTCCATCTGGGAATGACAAGTACAGCGGAAGAGGAAGAGTACAGTCCGCAGTCTGGTCGCCGTGTCATTGGTCACCAAACAGGATATGGCAGTCCATGTTGCGGTCCAAGGTGAGTGCAGCAGAGTGTATCGGGAGTCAGTGGAAGGTCATGGGGCCATGTGCGGCACCAAGCAGCAACAGGCCAGGTGGCGGAAATGAATGCTAGTGCCTCCTTCTGATCTCAATCCCATCCACGTCCTTGTCTCGGATGTGTGCTCTGCCTCACCTGTGGGTGGTGCAGTTCCGGTTGCGGCACTGTGTGCCACTGACACATCAGGGGCCGGAGGTGGATTGTCAGCCGCACTGTGTGGCAGTGACACATCAGGTGCTGGAGTAGAAATGTCTGCCGCACTGTGAGGCACTGACACACCAGGGGGCGGAGATGTGGATGGTGTAGGAGCAGCAGCATTTATCTGCGCCATGCCTTGTGGCAGCAATGCCATGATGAGGATCTGCAGGGCATGGTAGATCCCAGCTACATTTTGCGGATGTGCAGCGGTGGCTGCCCTCCTTTCCGCCTCCATCCGCACCATGTCCTCCATGAGCCTCCGCATGTGTGCCAGCTCACGGCTGAGATCGCTGGAGCCACTCTGAGTGGACAGGTGTTCTTGTCTCCGAGTCATGACTCCAGCGATGTCATCCAGGGCTCATTGGAGACCATGGAGCAGCCTGTGGGTGTCCATTAGGGACTGGAGGTGGTCCCTGATGGGACTTAGACACCCAGGGATGGCGTCAAGTTTGGTAGCCATGAGGTCGAACCCCACCCGCACCTGCTCAGCCATCTCCCTCTGGCCCTCCAACATACGGCGTTGGAAGGCCATGTGTTGTTCGTGGGGGTCCTAGGAGACAGCCAGGGTTGTGGGTGCCTCCTGCTGGGTGGTTTGTGGAGTGGGTGGGGTCTCCTCGATGCAGCTGGGCTGCCCTGATCCTGGAGGTGATTGGCGGATGAGTTCAATGATGTCTTGGAGGGCTGCGGTGTCGATGCTGGGGGTGTCCTCCTCATCATCAGTGAAGAGTGGCTGGGACTGCTCTGCAGGAGGTGTTGATGGTGCCTCTGCAATGTGAAGGGGAGATGCTGTATTACAATGTGTCCACATGGATGTAGCCGCATGGTACATGTTCACATTCAGACAGCATGGCAATGTACATTGTGACAGTCTGTAGATCAGGGCCATGATCCAGAGTCATTGTGGGTGTGCACTGTGCTCTGCTTGATTGTGCATGTGTGCCATTGTGGCCATCTCCCCCGTCCCCCCAGTACCTGGTGGTTACTCACCCTGTTGCTGTTGTGTTGTGTCATGTCGAGCAGTGTCTGCTCCCCCGACTCCTGCCACGGTCTCCACACTGATGACTGTCGACACCAGCTCCTCCATGTCATCCAGCTCCAGCTGTGGCGCTGGGCTCCCACCTCCAGTCTGCATTGCTGCCTTCTGGTTGCCTGCAAGTTTCTCCTTGGTTTTGCGCTTGATGTCAATCCGTCGCCTCTTGACCTCGTCTATTGACCTCTTGTGCTCTCCGACGGCATTCACCTTGTCCACGATGAACCGCCATATTCCATTTTTGGTGCCCAATGACACGTTGGAGGTGACAAACAGTTCTTGATGGTGTTCCATCACCTCCGTGACCAGGATCCTATTCTCCTCCGGACTGAACCGCCTCTTCCTCTTCTTCTTGTCCTTGCTCTTCCCTGTCCCCAAGGTCCCAGGCTGGTCGTCCGGGGTGCTTATGGGGTTCCACGCGTCCTCTGCGCCTGCTCCGGCTGCCTCCATGGTGCTTCGGTGTCGGTTATTTTGTGTTTGTGTTTTTTCTACTTTTGTAGTGATTTTCCCGCCTGCCTTGTGTGTATTGCAGGCCTGGCGCTGCTTATCACTGATTTCCTCATCGCGGTTTGGCCCATCGCACGTTTTGTTGCGTTGGGGTTTGTGTTTTTATCTCCGTCGTGGTGGTTGTATCGCGGACATTGGCCTCGTTTTTGGCAAACTATCGCATGGTACCGCCGTGTTGTGAATTCCACGTTAACGCGGGGTTATTCTCCCGCGATAGACTGCGATGTGTAAAGTTGCGTTAACATTTTTTGGAGATGTTTAGCGCACGTTCTTGTGAATATACCCCTTGGTGGGGCGGATGTGGTGAAAGCAAAACCAACTCAAGGCAGGGCGAGGGTCTTCTTCAGCTCTAAGTATAATCCGCACTGGCAATATTATATTGTATATATTTAGATTACCCACCCATGCACAGCTTTCGATAGTTATTTTTTTTTCAGAGGAACATAATTCATAATTGCCGGTATCTGGCACTGGGGTCAACTTCATTTTGCAACTTTTACTAGCTCACCATTCTGATTATTTTAAATTAGCATTGCTTATCATATTGTCTCTTTTGGCTCTCTTCTTCTTGTGTACTGGTAGTCTAGTCTCCCTCCGGTCACTGTCTCAACATTTTGGTAAAGCTAGCATATAAAACAGCATTAAGTCAGTTTTTATTTCAATTTAATTAGTTCCCTGCGATGAATATTCCTCATCCTACAGTTTGACTTTGGCTAGGAGGGAGTGGGACCTCACTTCTGGATCTGGTGCTTTCACTATTCAACTAGTGCACTAGCATACTGGTACTGTCTACTACCACCACCATGGCACCTTGGGAAACCATGCAGACATCGCTTCATCTAATCACAGGTAAGAGAAGAACTGTGGGGATATATTGTTGAGCTGCAATAATCTATATACAATGGAAATTCACACACCCACACCCCCTCCGAGTCCTTAGGGGTTAATATAGTTGCAGACTGCAGAGACTAAGAGGAGAGAATAGTAGGACAAGTAAGGGTACCTTATAACTATATGTTGGTGTTACGCTATCAGCAGATTTTAAAAACTGGCTGCGGGCCTGCGGCAACAGAAGCAGTGCGAAGTAAAACAGTAATCCCCCAAAAAAGATTTAAATCACATCTACAACTATAAAAATGTATTTCCCTAACACATATAAACTAGAAGACCCACAACACCCGGCCCACCCTTCTCCCTAACCCCAACCAATGTCCAAAATAAGCTTAGAAAGAAAGTCCAAAAACCTAATTGTCTTAAATGTCCATAAATAAATAAGAGAAAAACCCCCAAAATGCCCAAACTCCCACATTCCAATCCTCTCCCCAACAAGTCCCACCCACCAAACAAAAGATTAAAAAAGGAGCAAGAGAGGCCTAGGATTAGTAGCTTCCTCTCCAATCGGTCAAAACGCTCCTCCATTCTGACTTCCAGGCACGCCATCCTCTGGAGCATGCAGCGCTGAAAGGCTCAATAGAGTAAATAGGGGGGAGTAGCAGTGGGTGAATGGTGGCGGGCAGCTGCCTTGGGACCACAAAGGCAGACTACCAGAGGCACTGGGGCCTAGCTGGGGCCCACGGCATTTGCAGCTGCTGCTTCTGCCGCCTCATCCTCCTCGGCCGCCAGCCGCTGATATTCAGCCCTGATGGCCTCCAGCTTCCTCTGCTGTGTCCTGGCTGCAATCTCCTGCATGGTAGGTTGTGTCAGATTGGCAGGAGTAGCTATATCAAGAAAGAGTAAAGGCAAATTGTAAACAATACTCCTAGCAAAACACATAAAAGGATATAGTGGCACAGTCGCAGTACATTTGCTGGTATCCTTGGTGCCATTCGATTTTGATGTGATTAGAGTTTCAGGCATTATGCACTATGGAGTAAACAAGTATTCTTCTCTCTCTTATTGAGCTAAATTAATGTAGGCACGCTAGCAGCTGGCTCTCTAGACAGACATACTCTTGTCGCGTTACTTTGCTACTGTCTGCAGGTGTCTGCAGGTGGTGCAGCTGTACTAGACAATTATCTATCTTGTCACTGGCGAAATGCCATGGGTAGGGACTCGGAGGGAGGTGATTGATGATGATGGGTGGGTACATAATATATGTTGTGCTCGAAAACTACTCTGAGTCGAGGGAGCAGTCTGAAATACAACCTCAAACCTTTGAATCAAGAACCTTGATAAAAAAACATTCCTTGTTTACTCTTCTTCCCAGGGAATTTTACATTCATCATTGCATTGTTCTTCTAGTGTTTTTTATTCTTCACCCTTGGCTTTGCTCCTAAGTCACCGTTTAAGTTTTACATTTGCTTCATCCAGTCTTCAAATATGAATACCATCCATCTAACCATCTAAACATGGCTCCCATTCTCAACAAACCTTTCACCAACATACATTTGTCATTTAACCACCCAGGCGTCTTTGCTTTGACCCATCAAACCCCCTGGAGGATTCCTTTCACCCATACACTTTCACCCACCCAGGCAGGCATCCTTTCACCTTTCATCCATCCTTCACCCACCCATGCATCCTATCAGCCACCTATAGTATATGCATCCATTCCTTTCACCCATGCATCCTTCTCTGCCAGTCATATTACATTTCACCCATCCTTCCTCCTTCCATCCTTCTTTCCCTTTTCCATCAACCCATCAAGGTCTGACTCTTCATGAAACTTTCTCTGCTGAGATGAAGATAGAAGAAGACATTAGTTACTCAATTCCCGCTGTATATGACAAGTAAAGAAGGGTATCTTCAACTGTTCACAAGTCTCAACAGTACAGTGTACACACTTGCAGTGAGTATCTAAATTGTCAATAAGCAAGTAATATGACGTACCACCTCCCGCCACTGCCGCTGGCTCACCCCCTGCAGCTGCTGGATCTGCTTCCTGAATGGCACCGCCATCCCCACTGGCTCCGGCACAGGTGGTCAGTGCTATTACAAAAAAAATTACACGTTTTAGATGCCTTATATGCCTCTCCCTATTTGTTTTTTTTAGCAAAATTGAAAATACATACACCACACACATCCCTTCAATTCGGATACAGACAGTATGTTCTATCAAAAATATCTGGTTGGGCATTTTGTTGGTGGCAATTTTTGAAAAGCCTCTCAAGAAGACTGTAAAGGACTGGACTGAGTGGCTAGATCTATTGATGAATCTGAGTTTTTGAAAAGAAATAAGAGTGGCCAACTGGACGGAAATAAGGTCTTCTTGCTTGGCAAATGAAATGGGGCCATCCTCCTCCTCCTCATACTTCCTTACTGCCATGGTGCACAGTAATCAGTTCACAATCTGCTGCTAATAATACCAGGCATAGATAAGAAGAAGACACAACTTTAGCTTGTCCAATGTGATGACCATGGCCACTCTCTCTTCTTACTGATTGAGCAATGATGACATGAGAAAGTAAAAGAAAGCCTTCACATCTCAAGAAAGATGTGTAAAATACCTTACTTGGGCATGCAATCTGCACGGCAGAGTAGTAGTACTAGTACTAGTAGTAGTAAGTGACCATGACCAATGGGTTCTCTGAGTCTTGCAGTACCACCACTAGGCAGTCCACAAAATATATGAGAAGAGAAGAAAAGCTGACTGAAAAACCAGCAGAAAGGAAGCTACAGACAGAGGCAGTTTGAGGTAAAATACAGACACTAGAAATATAAAATAAACACATTAGTAACTAGGAGAATGGAGGGATAACAAGAATTTAGAAATGGATAGATTAAAGAGGATTTGGGAAAAAAATAAAATTAGGAAATGGGTAGAAATAAATAGTTCAAAATAAGGAGCAGTAAAATGTAGGGAAATATATGTTAATATTAACAACAGGAGGACTTACTGGGGCCAGTAGAGTCATCGGCCAAGGAGCATTCATCTTAGGCGGCAACTCCAGCTCGGACGACCTCTTGCCTCTGGATGCTGATGTAAGACATACTTAAAGAGACAAAAGCATAATTGGTGATAAATAAATAATCTCTCCAAAAAGATTTTTTGACAGGAAACAGCAATTGACATAACACTGAACTTTCCTAAATCAGATCGACTAGTAGTACACTAGTATGGCAGTTGCGGACTGTCCTATATATTTATTCCACATTTCCTAAACCTACCTAGCACCCCTATTCCAAATACATTGGAATTACTAATAAATTGCAATGAGTGATATTTGCTTCTAAGTTCCAATCTCATTCGCAATATTTCTCAACCCTCTTTGACGGGCCAATTCACTAAGTCTGCATTTTGTTTTTGTCTTTAAATGCATGGATGGACGCATGCATACACCAAATTGGTTGGTTGCCTGTCACTGTATGAGCTATAACAAAGGTTCTAGGAAGTGAAGTGTGAGGACGCGTGCCGCTAAATTACTAATAATTACTGTCTACCACTATCTTAGTGACAGATCAAAGGAAAGAAGTCTCTCTCTATTCTGCATTACTTAAGTTCTTACATAATCAGCCCAAGCGAGCTTATAGTCGCAAACAAGTACGATTAAGTAGCGCGGAGCACCTGTCTAGTATAACAATCACATAATATAAGATTTGTAAACGTAACCATGAGCAGTATGCTTGCTATTTGGGGAACAAATGTTAGCAATAGCATAGAACACACAAGTAATAATAATAATAATTTCTACTCACCAAGCCCTGTAACTTCAACCGCTAGCAGGTCCAGCAGGACCTGCTCTCCATCCAGGTTGTCGGAAAACTGGTGCGTCAGCTGGTCGCGGGTGTGCCCCCAGACCAGTGACACATTGCCCAGTGCACCCTGCCCAGTGCGATAAAAAATCCAGCGAGAAGCAGCGCCAGGCCTGCAAGTCCCACAAGTCAGGCTGCAAAAAGCACAATAAAAGCGGCAACACAAAACACAAACAAAACACAAACAACTGCGAAGCACCATGGAGGTAGCTGGAGCAAGCACAGAGGACAACCAGAACCCCACAAGCCCCACGGAGGACCAGCCTGGGACCTCGGGGTCAGGGAAGGGCAAGGAGAAGAAGAAGAGGAAGACGAGATTCAGTCCGCAGGAAAACAGGATCCTGATCACGGAGGCGATAGAACACCATCAACAACTGTACGTCACCTCCACTGTGTCATTGGCAACACAAAATACAATATGGCAGTCCATCCTGGACAAGGTGAATGCAGTCGGAGTGCTGAGGAGTACAATGGAAGAGGTCAAGAGGCGCTGGAATGATGTGAAGCGCAAGACCAAGCAGAAACTCGCAGACAACCAGAAGGCAGCAATGCAGACTGGAGGTGGGAGTCCAGCGTCACAGGAGGAGCTGGATGAGATGGAGGAAATGGTGTCCACAGTCATCAGTGGGGAGACGGTGGCAGGAGTTGGGGGACCGGACACTGCTCAACATGACCCGACACAACAGCAACAGGGTGAGTAACCACCAGAGACTGGGGGGACGGGGGGAGATGAGCACAATGGCACACATGCACAATTAAGTAGAGCACATCTGCGGACAAACCATGGCCAACAGTCACAACTCCAACCAAGAGCCCAATTTACCCAAGTCTGCAACATCACAGCACTGCATAAGCACAGAAGTGAAAGCCACACCTCCTGAAAGGGATAAGGGCCAGCCAAATCAGAGCTGAAGGGGCAACTCACCTACAATGCAGCACACACACATAAGATCCAGAGCACCGCAACATTTACAATAATGTTGACCAAACAGCAACACCAGCACAACAGAACAGAGGACACAACTGCTGCCGCTTGTGTGTGGAAAATGGCCATTCGCATGTGGAACAGCAGGAAACTGTGAGATGATAATGTACTAGTACAACCCCACATCCCTGATGGTGCAGTAATGCATGTATGGTCATGACCCAGATAGGCAGTGAGACACACATTGTCATGCAAATCAACACCCATCACAGTTGAATACAAGTGAAGGTGCGTAGACTTTATTAGCATATGCGTGTCAGTACGGCCAAGATAAGTGCCACAATATGCAGACCAATGCAGCAGTATGTCAGAACGTGGAACGTTGCCAAGCGCCGCTGTCCACTCCGGGGGAGTGCCGCACCATTCACAGGTGTGTGTTTACCTGCGTTGTTGTCCGCTCATGTATTCGGAGTCCAGGCGAATACAGCCATGTCCACTGTCGTTGTGGGAGATGTGACCAGAACCCCAAGTTCCAACAAGGTGTCGGGACATGTGCAATGTGTTCCAAACTGTTGTGTCTGCAGGTACGTAGTTACACGTCCATGAAAGCTAGTGCAGCTTCGTAGGCAATCATTTCCAACATGAGGTCGTCGTCGACTTCATCGAACAGGACGGCAAGGCTAACCATTAGCAGGTCCGGACAGATGTGCTGCATCAACCCCCTTTCACCAATTAGCACTACAGCTCAATAGGGGAGCGGCACAATTTGCTCTCTGCACACAAGGAGTTCTGCAATCTCCCAGGTCCAGCTGCCAGCATGTATGCCAAGTATCCAGGCATCCCATAGACGGGTGTCACGGTGACACTCATGGTCATGGGCCAACAGGGGGCGCACACACATGTCTAAATCCAGTTCGGCTACCGTCCTGTTGGATAGGCAGACATCCCTAGACCACTCGAATATGCACGAGCGACAATGCAACACAGGCTGCACGCAGGTGATGTTGGCAAGGTGGAAGCTCAGCCGGTAACTGATCCGCAGCACTACCAATGACAGTGCCCCCATTAAATGCAGCATACGTGCACGGTAGAGTTCCACATGACAGGGGTTGTGCAAGTGTCCGTGATGGTCTGCCATTGCGTTAGTGGCTCTGGTTGAAGCGGCACTGTTCTGACCTGCGCCAGTTCTGTGGATGAAATGCCACAGCTCGGAGCAATGAGTTGTTTTAGTGTGCAACGGTTGTACGCCTGGGTTAATGTGGGAGTAAGTGTGAAGGCCATTCCATGCAAGATAACTTCGAGCAAGGACTTCTGTGTGTGGGGTGTGTATATGTTGGTCTTTCATTGGGCTGTGCGTAGTGTGGGAGTCGACATCAGCTGCCATAGTATCTGTCAGGGGGTGCCGGGCACATGCAATTCCGAGGTCGGAGGTGCAGATGTGCTTCCGCCTGATAGCTCAGACAAAGGAGCATTCATCCCTAATGTTAGTTTCTCATCTGCTTGCATTCAGGTACTGTGAAGTGGCTTGTTGGGGGTGGGATGTGTGTGACTTTGGGATTCATGTTCGACATGTCTTGCTTGTGGCAAATGAGCGGCATCACTGTGTGTAACGTTGCCTCACAGCTGCTCCTCCCTCCCCCTTAGCCTATTTACTTGTGTGCGCTGCGCGGTTGCATCACTGGCACTCCTACGGCACACCATTGTCATGCCTGTCTGCGCATGTCCACAAGCCTGACAACAACACTGTGATGTTGGCTGTTGGAGGTGGGCGGCCACGTGAGTGTAGGCCTGTGGGAAGGATAGGGCAGACGCAGACGTAGAGTTCATGCCTGGCTGAGCTCGCGCTGTGATTAAGGCTAGGCATTTGGCTCATGCTGCGGCAATACAGATACACACAACACTTGGCATGTATGAGCCAAGACCCCGAGCGGTCTTGCGCTCCTTCATTTCCCTGTTCGTGCGAGCCCGCCCTCCGGGTGCATGCTACATTGCAACATTGTCGATTGCGGACTGGGTGGCGCCGACACTGCAACAGAGACACACGCATTAGTTACTTCCTGGTCCAGGCCAGAACTGAACCACGCCCAGAGCCCCGGGGAAATCCTTCACACCCCTACGCTGGCTTGGCGTACGCCGGCCCAGCCCACTCCGCTTATGCTTACAGGGGGGGGGGACAAAGCTACGTGTCCAAGGTCGTACCCACTGCCTGAGGTGACATGGTTGTGTCCGCTGTCCACAGCACAATGTAATGTGGTAGGGCCCTGGCCCATCATGCATACATAATGACCACACGGACACACTTAGATAGATAGTTGAACTGGCTACGGGCACGTGCGCCCGGCCACTTTTTATTACCAGGGTCACATGTCCAGTGACGCCTGTGCTGGATGGGTGTGGGGTGAGTGTAAGCCAGCCCTCAGGGAGTGGTTGGTGCTGGCAACAACTAGAACAGTGATCATCGGATCACACACACAGATTCAATCATAAAGGGTCCATGACTTGCAGTGCACTGAGGTAGGGGCACCAGAGCTGAGCGTGCTCATGTGAAGGAATTGCTAATGATTTTGTCCCTTCGGGATATTCCTGCTGCAGCTGCAGTGGGGTGTGGTACACCTGCCTCATCTTCATCATCATCGTCCCAGGTCTTCCCCACTGCCTGAGGTGACATTGTTGCGTCCGCTGTCCACAGCACAAAACTCAATCATGAAGGGTCCATGTGTTGTGGTGCACTGAGTTAGTGGCACCTGAAGAGCTGAGCAGGGTATCAAGCTGATGATGGCATCCAAGACAGGTGTGAGCGCCTTAGATAGGCTGGCTGTGAGACTCCTCCGACTCTGGCAGTTGTTGGTTGGAGGTGGTCCTGGCAGTGGTGGCGGGTGTGCAGCCAGAGATGATGGCGTGTCCTTGCATGTCAGGATTGGATTTGGTTTGCAAGCCCTGCTGACCGCAGTGTAGGCTGGAGGCAGCGGTCAGAAAGGGCACACAGCCACGTGACGATGACTTGTGGTGCACTGAGTTAGTGGCACCTGGGGCGCTCGGCGGGTGCGCGGCCTGCGCTGATGCGTCGTCCGTGCGGCCCGCCCTGGAAGCAATGTCCGTTGCCTACTGGACTCTGCCATAAATGAATCAAGACTCAATTTGATTTGCGAGCCCTGCTGACCACAGTGTAGGCCGGAGGCAGCGGTCAGCAAGGGCACACAGCCACGTGGCGTCGACTTGTGTTGCACAGGGTCAGTGGCAACTGGAGCGCTCAGCAGGTGCACAGCCAATGACGATGCGCCGTCCGTGCGGGCCGCACTGGGTGCAATGTTTTTCGCCTAATGAATTCTGCCTCAATATTGCCACGTGGTGTCGACTTGTGTTGCACAGGGTAAGTGGCACCTGGAGCGCTCAGCAGGTGCACAGCCAACGACGATGCGCCGTCCGTGCGGGCCACACTGGGTGCAATGTTTTTTGCCTAATGAATTCTGCCTCAATATTGCCACGTGGCGTCGGCTTGTGTTGCACAGGGTCAGTGGCACCTGGAGCGCTCAGCAGGTGCACAGCCAACGACGATGCACCGTCCGTGCGGGACGCACTGGGTGCAATGTTTTTCGCCTAATGAAATCTGCCTAAATATTGCCACGTGGCGTCGGCTTGTGTTGCACAGGGTCAGTGGCACCTGGAGCACTCAGCGGGTGCACAGCCAACGATGATGCGTTGTTTGTCTAGGGGGACCTGCTGACCGCAGTGTAGGCCGGGGCAGTGGTCAGCGAGGGCCCCCAGCCACGTGGCGTTGACTTGTGGTGCACTGAGTTAGTGGCACCTGGAGCACTCAGCGGGAATGCAGCCAACGATGATGCGTCGTCCGGGCGGGCCGCACTGGGGGCAATGTCTGTTGACTAGGTGTTTCCTCCATTAACAGAAATGTGGCACGATTTGAATTGTGGGACCTGCTGACCGCAGTGTAGGACCAAGGCAGTATCCGGCACACACATGACTCCGTGTTGCTGTGCCGCTGGATGAGCTGGGGGCCTGTGTCGCGGAGTCTGGAGGTCAGGGCGGCTGACTCATGGCAGGGTGAGGTGCGCCGCCCTGGCAGACATGTTGCCCATCACGGAAGACAACCAAGCCCAGGGCCCCGGCCTTTCTATCAGCACTCCTATGCTGGAGTGGCGTATGCTGGCCCGGCCCACTCCGCTTACGCTTACAGGGGGGGACGGCACAGCTACATGTCCAAGGTCTTCCCCACTGCCTGAGGTCACATGGTTGCGTCCACTGTCCACAACACTACACACACCAGCAGTATATGTCCACATGGACATGTCTGTGCTCTGCATTCTGTGGTCTGTCCAGCACATCACCGCCACACTTGGCATTGTGTACATTCTTCTTCATGGGTGAGTTGCCTCCTTCACACATACTTGGTTCCCACCTCTCCCCACATTCTGCACTTGTGTGGCTGAGGAGCCATGCTGTTTTTGGAAGGTCCGCTGTCTTGTCCTACGCTGCCTCAGTGGTAGTCCGAGGGGGGGTCCGGAGGGTGGGTGGTCCTGGGGGTGGTGGCGGTGGGTGTTGTGGCCCTCTTGGGTCTCCGGGCTGCATGTTCATTGTCTCCATGGCATCTGTGGGTCTTCAGATGTGGCTCTGGGCTGGGCTCCCTTTCATACTGCAGGTAGTCATCCTGCTTAGCACCAGCAGAAGGCATGTGTTAAATCCCTGCTGCTAACGCGCCTTATCGCCTGTTTTTGGGTCGCATCGCAGATCTGGCTGGTCGTTGAGTATATCGCGAAGTGGTGTTTTCGTGTGTTTTTGCACGGGAACGCCTACTCTGCATATCATTAGCGTTAGTTGTCTCTCTCATCCGTGGCGATGTTTTTTGCGGCAGCTATCGCTGGTATTCTGGCAATGTGGGGAGTTTGCACCAGCTTGTGAATGGGGCGATAATTCTTTTGCCACTTTTGCTGCGCTAAAGTGCCGTTAACTCGGCGATGAGTCCTTGAGAATATGCCCCTCTGTGTGCTAACTCCGTGCCCCAGAGAGTCACCGCTACCATCAAAAGGAAGAGTTCCAGGAAAGCTATATTCCTGCCTCCGTTGGTCCGTGTGGCCGGCTATAGCTCGGCGCACCATCTGTCCAAGCCAAATCTCTGACCTCCCGCAGCATCTAAAAAAATGTACACATCCCAATCAATATCCTCTTGTCTCCCCAAAGGAATTCTGTTGAAGTCCTGCAAGAAAACGCACCACATTCTCAGATCCTCTTTGTCCCCTGCTGAAAGTTGCACATGGTGATGAGGCAGAGCACAACCCAATAATAACCTCCCCAACCTCCTGCTTAATGACCTCCCCACCCCTACCACCCTGTACGCAAAATTGAGATGCCCCAGCGACACTTGGATCTCCTATACTTTCACTTTTTCCCATCCCAGCATGTACATTGGTAATGTCAGCATTTTCTCCTTTTTGTCCTGCGTAGCCTGACTTCCATCCGCATGGAATCAATCTCAATGCCCAAAAACGATAGCACTGCTTTGGGGCCCACTGTTTTCTCCGGTACCAATGGCACCCCTAATTCACCCATGAGCTCTTGGAACCTTGCCAGTAAAACCTGGCACTCTGCTGAACCGGGTGCCCACACAATGAAGAAATCGTCCAAATAGTGAGTCACCAACTGATGGCCCGTCTGCCATGTGAACACCCACTGCAAGAACAAACTCAAGCAATCACACAAAGCACAGAAATTGAGCAACCCATTGGCACTGCTTTGTCCACATACCATTTCCCTTCAAATTCCAAACCCAGCAGCTGGAAATCCTCTCGGTGTACCAGAAGCAGCTGAAAAGCTGACTTCACGTTGCATTTAGACATCAATGCTCCCGGGCCTGCCGCCACCACTAGTGACATGGCCAAATCTACTGAGGATTAGGACACCCACGCTACCTCCTCTGCAATGAAATCATTCACCAATCTACCCTCGGACTAAGACAAATGTTGTATCAAATGAAATTGACCTTCCCCTTCTTGGGTACCACTCCAATAGGAGACACAATTAAATGCTCCATATGCCAATTATGAAAAGGTCCTGCCATCCTGCCCTCGGAAACCTCTTTCTCCAGCTTGTCCCTAACCGCCTGTCTAAAGTCCGATACGGAACGCAAATTGTCAGCCAACCGTTGCGTCCTGGAACCCTCGTACCCCAACCAAAAACTCCAACTAAACCCATCCAGCAGCAAATCTGCCTCTTCTGTTTGCTTGTAGAAGCCCAACCAGAACGCCAACTTCTTAAAGTTAACCGGAGCATGAGCCTTTTTCACCAGGTACCTGGCCCCCCCTTCTCCCTCTTGGGCCTGAGAATTGCTGCTGGTTCCATCCTTGGCTACCCCCATATTGCTGCCACTGTCCCATGCCCTGGCTGTGGGATGCGCCCCCTGTCCCATAGCAGTTGTCAAGATGGTGTCGTCCTGCATATTTTGAACGCTGATGGCGAAATTTGCAGTACTCCCCCGTGCACATTCCTTTATTAAAATTGCAGCAAGGGCCCCCTGACATTGGCAGTGCCTTTGAAGCCCCTCCCACTCCTCCCCAGGTGGGACATCCCTGAAAGGAGCGAAAAACTATTATCAGACCACTTGCAGATAGCCTTCCCCAATTTTGCATTTTGAGCCCCATAGTGTACTGCCATAAATACGAATCAAGTTCACCCACTTTGCCTCCGGATCCCATGCCAGCCATGCCGAAACTCCTCATCGCACTGCGCCCACGCATAACCCCTCCTTGTGATTTGGGCTTTTCGTATCACATCCATGTACTTTAATATGGCTATGTAGCGCTCCGGATACTTCTAACAGTACACACTGGCATATATCAGAAACACGGCCGTCCAGTTTTCTATCTTGAGGGAACTCTTGCCCACTAGGCCAACTCATATTCCTCGTCTTTGGAGCCCTTTTTTGACCGCACCTCGTTATGTAAGAATTTTAGCACCTCTACATATTCCCCTTTCCAAATTTGCACTTTCGTGGCCAACATTAAATGAGCCCACAATGGTTTAGTCACTCCCATGTAAGGTAATTTCTTAATCTTCAGTTCCTTGCTGTCAGGCCCTTCCTTCTTCTCTGTTTTGCTTGTGCCCCTGCACTGACTGTGAACACCATCTTTTTGTCTGTACCCACTCCCACATCTGTCAATATTTCCCTTTGTACAACCTCTCCTCCCCTCCTTCTGACCAAGCGCTTGCATCCACGGCCATGGATACCATCTTAGGAGCAGATTCCTTCACCTTGCCCTTACCTGGCGCTAAGGTAGGTGGCTGTGCAGTTGCAGTCTAATTCACCAGTGTTTTCTCCTCCTTGCCACTTGTGGTGGCCCATTCTTTGTGCACCTGTAACATATTGGACAACTCATTAGTGAACCTTACCCCCGCTGACATCCAGCTTCTCATCACGGAGCACTCCATCCTCCATGCTATCCTCCTCCTCCAAATGTGTTAGCCCTAGCGGGTCATCCAAAAGGCCCCAACTGGGATCAACCCCTTTTCCCTGTGCATGATCTGATCCAAACTTTACCATAGCATCGCGACACCCGTCGCCCGAGGGGCCACAGTGACCCTTCTCTGCCGGACCACCGACTCTACTTGTCTGCTTGTTGAATCTCTTGTGCCAGAGGCAGTTTGAGACCTAGCAGCTACTGGGGCCAACAGGGTCTTTCTGGCCTTTCATACATTGGCTGCGCTGGGATCCCCCGCGGGTGTCAGGCAAACTGTTATGGGCCCAGCCCTCTCTTCTCCTCTGTGCTGATGAGGGGCCTGAGGTCTACTTAGTCCAGAACATCACGTCGCCCCTGCACCTGAAAGAAAGAAGACAGGACTGGTGTGCTGGTGCCTTACGCCCTGCCCCCAAACTCTTCAACGCCCAATAGTTCAGGCTCCCAGTCCTGATTATCCTCCATGTGACCGGACGGATGGCTCCTGAGTCCATCCCGCCCCCAGGCCCCACCCCAAAATGGGGGGTCATCTAACCACCCCAAAATCCTCATCCACTAATCCATCCTCCTCTAAAGTGTCTTCCTCTCCACTCCTTTCAAGCATTGCCACAACATTGCGGACGCACTACATGCCCTTCTTTTGCCTGCCCCAGGGCATCCCATTGCAGGGACCCTCTCCTGCCTATGTAGGCATCCACTTGAGCCACCCTGTCCAATTCCCTACCCCTGAAGGCTTGCTCACAATGATCAAATATATGCAGCCTAGACCAGTCTGGCCTGTCCTCCTCCAATCTGACAGACAATTACTCTAAGCCCTGCCCTGCCCCCCCCCCCACTGCAACTCATGGAAAGCCTTCCCAGCTTCTCCCTCAGACATACACCTGCTCCTCTGGGGCTGAGCACTGGGGAAAAGCTCCTACGGCTCACCCCCACCTGTCCACACTCGCTCCTCTGTCAGTAGCCAGGCTGGCTTCTAGGTGCCTGAAGTCATGTGACCATCTGTCAGATGAGCCCCCCTTCCCATCATTGTTGAAGTCCCCGAGGGGCTCCACTGAAGCCGGGTGCCAATGGGAGCCCCTGCCGCTACTCTTGCTGGCGGCCCTGTATATGTGCCTACCGCGGGATGGGGCCAATTTGCTTTGTCCAGTCAGTGCGGCCTCGGTCGCGCTACTTAAATCAGTGGGCCCAGCCTCCACCCGCCTACCTCCTGCTACCATCAGCGCTGGCTGCATCACGGCCCTGCTGGCACCTGAAGGCCCTGCCCTCATACACTTGACCCCAGCCCCAGTGGGGCCGCTCCTCTAGTCATGGAGAGGCCCCTATTGCTCACCTCACTGCATGCGGCCCCTGTTCTCAGTGGTGAGCATGCCACAATGGCCGCGGCTACCCTCGCAGAGACCTGGCGTGGCGGTGGGCAGAGCGACAAATGCCTCTCCTCCCACCACAAGGTCCATCCTCCCGACCTCCTTCAGCGGCCTCATCACCTCAGCCACACCAATATCGTTTGCCGCCATACTTGTGAGTATCCTTGGACTAAGCACAGGAATACCTTCTGAAGCCTAAACTATGCCAAATGCGACACAGAAAAAATCATCAGTCTACTCTCACTCTACCAGCCACCAGGTCACCTAAACCTACAATGGTGGCTGGTAGCCCAACCAGACCCACTAAATATACTATGGGGGACTTTTGGGCTATACCATAGCCCAATACAAAATGGCAGTTGCTGGACTGCACCACCCTCCCAATCTGCCATGAGGCCAGACTTCCCTCCGGGCAGCTGCCCCTCAAACCATCCTTCATCTCAAAAGTGCGTAGCATGCTGCAACACCCGCTGATTGGGAGGCAGCCGCTACCACTTGTGCCTGGCGCCCATACGATCGCTGCTGCCCACGGTCATGATATTTGCTTAGCGACGCTCTCCTTTTTTTCTTTTTTTTGGTTAGATCTGTGATTTTTGGGCACAGTTCTTGGCACATTTATTAGTTAACAAAACCACTTGCCTTGTCTATGATGGCGGTGGTTCAGTGGCAATTTGAGCTATCGTGTAGGTTTTGCTAGGCAACGCTGTAACACAGGAAGTAGTTTTCGGCATATAAGACAGCTTTCTCTCCTGACTAACATACTTGCAGCCATGGAGGGAAAGCACCCTTGTAAATGCAAGCCTGTGGCCAAATGCAGCTCTGGTGAAAAGGGTCCTGGACCTTCCATACCCCCTGGTGCCCATCTTGGAGTGACTGATCTGTTCTAATCACTGATTAATAAAGTGGTGGAAGTGGCTTTTGCAGTACCTCAGTGCATTAAATGGGCAGGTACTTGTACTTCTTTAATTTGGAAGGGATAGTACCTGCACTTCTCAGCACTGCTGCAATACATTTAATGAGAGAGTACTGGCACTTCTCATCAGCAAACTGGTACTCTAGTTAGTGAGTACCTGCCACTTCTTCATTTCCATTTAAAGCACTGAACAACCTTTACCTAAAGTTCTCAGAGCATCCATGATCCGGACGATGACATGTCTGAGGAGGAAGAGCAGAGAAGTCACTTTATTCATGGGTCATGGGTCAGATCTGACTAAGACTGTTGTGCATATTAGAGAAAACCTTTCCTTTCCAGATATCTCTGCCCAGAGTGAGGAGGATGTTTTTTTTTAGGCAATATAGGAGGAAGGAGCCAGCATCTCTTCCTATTCATAAAAAGTTCCGTAGCCTGCTTTCCAGAGAATGGACTGATGTGGAGAAGGTGAGACTTCCTTGGTTTCCTGCCAGAAAATACCCTTTTCAAAATTGCTCAGTAGAATTTCCTGCTTCTGTTAAAGTGGACTCCTTGATAGCAGGTTTGGCGTCTAGCGCTATGATTATTTCTGCTGATGCTTAGGGCAGCCGCTTCGGCTACTTACACTATGCAGTCTCGTCTGAATGGCTTCCGGGCTCTGGCTGAAGAGCTACAGCAGGGTTGATAATGAACTTCTCGCCTGCCAATTATGGAATCAGGTTAGATTTCTTTGTAATATTACATTTGACTCTTTTTCGGCGGCTGCTGCACCTTCAGGGTCGTTAGTTTCATCATGTCAACACATATGGATGAGATCCTGGAGAGTGAATGTTGCACAGAAAAACCTTTTAAGCCATTTGCTGGATCTAAGATTTTTGGTCCACATGTAGAGGATTTGGTCAAGAAATCATTGACCCCTTTGAGTTGTTCATCCAGGGTCAGGGGTTAAGGTTTTCGGAAAGCATTCAGTCAGGTTCTAGCATCAAAAGGTTCTTTTCAGCCCTTTCATGGCACTCCCTTCTCAGACAAGTCCCAACAGCAACATTCAGTTGCTCCTCCCCAGCTTTCTACTCCAAAGGCATGACTATCTGCCCAGAGTGGGTGGGAGGATACAGAATTTTATGACAGCATGGGAAGCCAATGTATCAGATGCCTGGGTGCTACGGTTGGTAAAAGAAAGCTACCTCATTGAAGTTTTATCTCCTCCATTCGATTTTTTCAGGCGGACTCAGATTCCAAGAAACCTAGTGAAAAGACGACACCTTCAAGTAGGAGTAAGGTATTTATTCATCTGACAGCACCGAGAGTCAGGGAGCAACTGCCACCCTTGGAATCCTCCCGACACATCCATCTCTCAACCACACTGTTCTAACCGAGAACAACCCAACACACTTCTCCTTACATCTAGCATATTCTTTACCCTGTTCATGTCCGAACACTTCCTACCCATTCACACTTTGTTCAAGTGTGATCCAGCAACCCTACCACTTAATAGGGAAAAATGGGAACTTCCAGTACTAATGTAAGGAATAGTTCTCTTTGCCCACAACACATCTTTTATACTTTCATCCAAGATAACCTTTTCACCAAAGCCAATTGTAATTTATCTTTAATGATTCGGTTCACCATCTCAATAAGATAGTTGCTGCAGGGATGGTATAATGAAATCTTAATGTGCCTCGATACCATTCTTCTTCAAAAATTCATTAATTTCCTTTAAAATTTACAGGGCACCGGTATCAGTTACCAGTTACCAGTTCCTAGAAATACCTTCTCAGATAAACACTTCCTGGAAAAACTCAGGGGCATATTAGCAAGACCGGCGATAAAATTATCGCCGTTTTAGCGGCAGGAAACTGCCGCTAAAATGGCGATAATGGGCTTGCTAATATGCGTTATAGAATTCAATAGAAGCCCAGGTTAGATGTCCTGCACATCTAACCTGGGCTTCTATTGGAATTTTATAACGCATATTAGCAAGCCCATTATCGCCGCTTTTAGCGGCAGTTTCCTGCCGCTAAAACGGCGATAATGTTATCGCCGGTCTTGCTAATATGCCCCCTAATGACAAAATCAGAATTGACCCTGTTAACAAATTTGATCTTAGTCCATTTTGACATAAAGTCCACTAATACTATCACATACTTGGGAGAAGTCCCCAACACTTCGACTGGACCAGACACATCAAATGGTAATTTGCACAATGGTATTCCATTACTGGTAATATGTGTAACAGGGGATGGCATGGTAATCAGTGATTTATCTCTTAACACACAAGCGTTACAGGCTCTTACATGATGCTCCACTGCTTTATCCATTGCAGGCCACTACAAATCTTCTCTGATTCTGAGTTTGATAGCCTGCATTCCATTATGCCCTTCATGGGCTAAATCGAGCACTCTAGATGTAACCATCTGAGGAACAACTAAGCGCTTGCCCCTACACATTAAACCATTTACCAGAATCAACTCGCTAGCTGACCTCCAATATGAAACTAAAGAGTCATCCAAGTCACCCAATTTGGGCCAACCCGTTGGAACACACTCAATAACCTTCTGTAAAACACTGTCTTCATTAACAGCCAACTTCCATTCATCTTCCATTAAAGCACCACATGTAATGACAGTTACAGAACACACAAACTCCTAATCATCGTCACCATACTTCACTTCTGATAACTCAGATTTTACCAGCAAATGTGATAGACAGTCAGCAACAAAATATTGCCTTCAGAATCTTCATTTTAGGCTCCACACCATCACCTAAATGACCTAAATAATCCACATAGTTATGTTGAAACTTACACTTGTCCTTCTTTCAGGTTAAGCCAGATCTTTTGAGAATCTTCAGCACTTTGCTGAGCCTTTCATCGTGCTCACATTCATCCTTACCACAAATTAGAATATCATCCTGAAATCATGCTACCCCTGGAATGTCTTTGAAAAGATTGTTCATTCACCTTTGGAACACTGCAGAGGCAGATGCCAAACCAAAAGACATGCGCTTATACCGATAAGCCCCTTCTGGTGTAACAAACGTAGCCAGATGCCTGGACTCCTCACACAAATCTACTTGATGGTATGCCACTGATATGTCTAAAGAAGTAAACATTACAGCCCCCTTAAGAGTAGCCAGAAGTTCATTTATGTTAGGAAGTGGCTGACGGTCAACTCAAATGTTTGAATTCAAACCACGCAAGTCTATACAAAGCCTCAAAGTTTTGTCAGAGTTGCATGCAAGAACCACTGGGGCCAACCATTCCGAACCCTCAGTTGGCTCAATGATCCCTAAGTCACACAATTTGTCTAATTCAGTTTAGGCTCATTCCTCAATTTGATGGGTACTTGGCATACCTTATGTACCACTGGTTCAGCAAGTTCCTTCAGCACAAAGTGGTGTTGAAACCCTTTCATTTTCACAAGCTCATCAGAAAAAACATCTGGATACTTACATACCCACCGGCACTCATCAACATTGCATACTTCTCTATTACACATTTTAAGAAGTTGTTGTTTTGACAAAACCATTTCAGGATGATTAGGGTCAAGAACTATTTCAAGATCCACTTGTTCATCCCATCACAAGAGATCTGAAGCCTCCTTAGCCACATATATGGAACTTTTGATTGTTTTGTCATCTAAATTCAATGTGGCTTCAAATTGGCCAACAACCTCCACCCTTTTTCCACCATAATCAAAAATCTTAATGCATGACTTTTTAAGGCTTGAATTAAATTTACAAAAGCCAGACTCACCAATCAAAGTGAAAAATGAGCCAGAATAAGTCATAACCCTCACCTTGATATCATTAATGATTACATTACAAAAAGGGGGTTTTCTTCTTAAGACAGTACCCATAGATGCAATTTGAACAATAGCATCCTCATCTGCATCACAGGATGATAATGACAGGATTACATTACTGTCATAATCAAACACAGTGTTATATCCTAAGTTTTACATTCATATGTAATCAGCCTAGGTCTTCCTAGCTGCTCAGCCAGAGTGAGAGATGGCAACGGAATGTTGGTGTGAATGTGAGGAATGGACTGCCTGGGTGCCTGTGTGGATGAGTGGATGACAGTTGGAGATGGGCTGAGCAGCTAGGCAGGCTGCTCCTGGTGGGACTGGTGTAGGAGATGTAGGAGCTGTTACATGGCTGAACCTTGATTGATACCACATGACCTGGAACTAATAAAGAAGACTTAGAAACTTACAACATGGCTACCAGTGTCTTCATGTACAGAATACAACATCTTTTTGGCGACGAGGATGGGATCAGGACCCAAGCGTACCTATGGACAGTACAGAAACTAAAAGTCTACAAAGAAACCACAGTAACAAAGGAAACTTCAAGAAACTTCAAGAAACGTAAGCAACTACATGAAACATAATGGAGCAACAGGCTAGCCAGCCCCACCAGCGTCCAAGTCGACGGACGGCCCTCCCACCAGCCTGAACTTGCTCCATGGACTTGACCACAGGTATGGTCTGTTATGTTCAACCAGTCCAAAAAAAGAATCCTTAAGACATCTAGACACACCCTACTGGGTTACAAGAAGGGCAAGAAAAACCAAAGGAAAGAAGGGGACAAACTAATTTTTGTAACGGGTTACAACACCCATAGTCACGTCATTTACAAGATAATGCAGAAACATTGGCATTTGTTAACGATGGATAGAACATTAGATAAGTACATCCCACGTAAACCAAGGATAGTCTACAAGAGAGGCAAAACTCTTAGGGACATTCTTTGTTCGAGTTATTTACCACCTAAACCATTGGTACGCACATGGCTAACAGACAAACCTAAGGGGTTCTACAGTTGTACCAAATGCAATAGGTGTCCTTTTGCCTGCAACAAAATGAAGGAATTCAAATACAACACTACCACCACGTATCAAATACAACAATTTATAAATTGTAATACGAAATTCGTTGTATATTGTATTCGCTGCCCATGTGGGCTTATTTATATTGGGAGCACTATACGACCCTTAAAAGAGAGGATCCAGGAGCACATCCGTGCGATACGCAATAATGACACCAGCTATCCCCTGGCTGTTCATTATAATACTAACCATCCAAATTTGACCCTAACCAGTCTGAGTTTCCATGGCATTACACAAGCAGTGATCCTAGGGGTGGAGATAGGACTCTGGCATTGAGAAAATCTGACACACAATGGATTCTGCGCCTTCGTGCGGTAGAGCTGGGTCTCAATATTGATAGGGAAATGCATGTGTTCCTCTAAGAAGTGAATACAACTGTTGATCTGGTTGATGTAAATGCTAATTCTGTTTTTTGCCAAACCCCTTTTTCACTGCAATCCTTGCTTATGGGAAGAACAGAAATATGCACATGAATGATAATATTGAACTATACTATAAATATTTATACACACTTGGGCTGTACATGGAAAAGTGATAAATGTAATATAGTATACGTATGTGATGCATATTATTCTCTGGAAACAATCTCGTATCGGTGGACTATCCTTGCACCTTCTATTTTCTTCATGGGGAGAATACCTGACACATTGGTGAACTTAGGAATACATCTCAATGGGGATACTCTCCTTCTTCTCTTTTTTTTTTCATCAGGAAAATTTCCTTTCCAAGTTTTGAAATGTTTCGCTTTTATTCAATGAATTGTTCGACATCTATATAGAGTATCACTCGAAAATGGCTGCCATTTTCGTATGGCTTTTCTTAAACACTTTCTGAGTCCTTTTACTGTCTCTAGGAAAGAAATACGCACGTATGAGAAACTTTCTTGTTCCATCTTGAAAGCAAATCAATCTGTTTTGTTCCTCCCATCTGTCTGTTCCTCCCACCTGTCGGCGATTATGGAAGCATTAGCTGGCACATTTAAATGCTGAGTGGGACCGCATTTCACTTTTACTGAATCCAAGGAGAGACACGGGTATACAGCGGGAGTGCCGGAATCAGGTTAGTGAAAATAGGTCGAACTAGAATAGTTCTCCCCAGTTTTAGGATGTTTGTTAGTTTACTATATGAAAAACTGATAGTCATTATTTACTATCGTTTTAGGACGGTTGTTGGTTTACTTTATGAAAAACTGATAGTCATTGTTTACTATCGTGTTCTTTCATGTTTATGGGTGTTTGTTTCTCTTCTTTTCCTTCTGTGTAGGGGCGCGACATAGCCCACATACATGCACGATTTATTAGAAGTAAGTATTCAAATGCCGGTGTTTGCTAGTTTTGGTACTCGTTGCTTTGGCCATACTTATATCTGTCCTTACACGCTGCATTTTTCCTTACTCTATAGGGGCATACTACAGCCTATTAACTTCTATATACTGAAATAGAAGTAAGTACTCATTATATCTTTTTTCTTTAGTATCCAAATCTAAATGCTTTCTGGCAATATATGTATATCTTTTCGACAAAGTGCTTCTGTTTTAATATACGCTTCTCTAAATCCTCTGCTAGCTAATATTGGACACGTTAAGGGTTCATTACTATATTGTTTGTGTTCCTGCTCAGGTATACTACGTTTTTTCCGTGATACGGATTTTTCCTGAGAATGGTTACTTGTTGGCAGACTTAAAGAGGGACATGCTATACAAGAGGAGGTATTACTGGGTTTTAGATTGATGGGATATGTTTTTATTACCTCTTCTTTGTGACAATTATATATAATTACAACAGACAACACATCCTTTCTATTGTAATAACTTTTTTATCTAATCCTTCTTCATTAGTACGTCCAAGAATATTTGCCCGATATTGAAGGCCTGTCACCTCACTTTTAGGATCCACCTTTATTGGATGTGGATGTTCTATAGGGGATGAATAGAAATCAGCAACCTGGACTAACAGGTGCTTGGATTATTAAATTAGGGTTTACTATTTTTATAATAGTTTTATCAGAATAGCTTTCCAGTTTCTCCATTTATTTATATGGGACCAATTATGGCTTCAACATTTTATTTCTGTCTATGTTTAGGTTTAATATACTCTACACATTTTCTGTGACATGGAATTGTCCGTGAGAACTGTTCCCCATTGGCTGATTTAAAGAAAGGAACGTACCGTACATGAGGTATTATATGTTTCTAGATGGACGAGATAAAAAATATTTAAAAAATCTTTTTTCTTTTTGTCCTTCATCTAATTCTTGGTTACTAATAGACGTGTTTTTAGCAAGCAACTGTTTATAAATAGATTTTTGTTGCTTATTCTCTTCTTTTAAGAATACCCAGGAATACTTGGCCAATACTGGAGGCTGGTTATTTCGCTCTCAGGGTCCACCAGTATATGATGTGGATGCCCTTCAGTGTATGAATAGTTATCTGCAATCCGTATCTACAGGTGCCTAGATGCTAATAAATTGAGATATACTATTCTTGCAACAGTTCTTTTGGTTATGGGGTTTTTGTTAATTCTATAGTTTATTATATTTCTTCTTTTTCTGAGGACTTTTCCTTGAAACAACAAATTTTTGTTTCTTTTCACGTCAAGTTGACGAGTGTCAAGAAATATAAGGTAGATATTTCGAACGTATTCTGAATGGCCTTTCTCACACTTTATATCAAGTTCTTTTGGTACACACAGGTTTTTGGGCCACACATTTTAACTTGATCTACACTTTGGCTTTTTCTGTTCTACGTTTCACTCTTTAAACTCTCTGGATACTTGGATAAACACACCTTGCCAGTCATGATTACTTTGGAGGACATCAATGCTTTTTCTTTGGCTTTCCTTTTATCACATGGATTTTTCCTTTTTCATTTTCTGGTGATGTTTCATGGGCTCACAATGTCACTTCCAATTGTTCACTTGTCTTGGTAATATAAGGTTACTTGGAAATTTTGTTGACCAAGGTCTTGTGTACTATTTATAACATGATGGTTATTATGTTAGGATATTTATGTACATATTAAATCATTTTTGCAGCCTTGAAGAAGTTACTTATGTAACGAAACACGTGTCGGGTGCCATCTTCATATGTCAACCAAGAAGATTTGAGATTAAGATCTTTGTGTGTGGAATTGGTTCATGTTGTATATTGTACTTCTACATACCACTGCTGGAGTGTAACATTGTTGATAGGGAAAAAATAGGAATTTAAAATTGTTTTTCCTGTGAGTTGCTTAAGTTGATTTGTATTTAGAAGAAATGTTTTACTATACATGAATGAAAATATATAAATCAAGAGTGCCAGGGTGCAATCGTATTAATACAGTTGGAGATGGGCTGAGCAGCTAGGCAGGCTGCTCCTGGTGGGACTGGTGTAGGAGATGTAGGAGCTGTTACATGGCTGAACCTTGATTGATACCACATGACCTGGAACTAATAAAGAAGACTTAGAAACTTACAACATGGCTACCAGTGTCTTCATGTAGAGAATACAACATCTTTTTGGCGACGAGGATGGGATCAGGACCCAAGCGTACCTATGGACAGTACAGAAACTAAAAGTCTACAAAGAAACCACAGTAACAAAGGAAACTGCAAGAAACTTCAAGAAACGTAAGCAACTACATGAAGCATAATGGAGCAACAGGCTAGCCAGCCCCACCAGCGTCCAAGTCGACGGACGGCCCTCCCACCAGCCTGAACTTGCTCCATGGACTTGACCACAGGTATGGTCTGTTATGTTAGGGTATGTCTGCCCTACCACATCCTTTTATGTGCTGCGATAAAGAATTGTGGCTGTTCAAGATGTGAGTCATTGACTAACTCAGTGAAAGTAATTCACAAGTGCCACACAAGAGCGGTGTGGTTCTACTAAGATTGGTGTCTTATTGACACATGGTTAGCAGTATTTAGTACTATCTTGTCTGCTGCTGTCTGGAGGTGTACAAGCATTGTGTTTGCCACTGCCCTGGATCGGGATGTCTCTTCAAAATCCTTGGAGTGGATGCACAGAAAGGGAATTATCGTGCCTGTCTTTCATTTGTCGCATTTTGGGAATTAATGCCAACGTGAGTATGTCCTAGAGGCCACTTAGGAGCAGTGGTTGCTGTGAAGTAATTGTGGCTATTCTCATCCTTTGGACATTTGCCAGTCACAGCGTGTACTTACACAGTGAATTCACAGGTCTGGCAAACTTCTACTTGTTTTTAAACTGCCATTACAAGGTCAACATCACTCGGTTTCGGCATGAAGGAACTATCAAGGTCAGAGCAATGTTTCCTTTCGATTTATTTATTTATTTTCATCAAATAATTTGGCTTTCAGACACAAAAGCTTGTGTAACTGCTTGCGGCGTTTTAAATTTAAAAGTGGAGCTCGCGCATCTTACTGTCTTTATGGTGTCACGCGCAGCTGCTCTGGGATCTTCGTGACGTTCCACCATGTTCTCTGTATCTGTTGCCTCATGGAGCTGTATGCACAGACGTGCCTGGAGCCATCCGGCTGGACGTCTGCAACGTTCTGCCATCTTGTGTGTGGAGGCGATCTACTGTGTTTGCCTACGTTTGCCAAATACGTTGTTTTTCTGCCAACAACGCTGTGTTTTTTTTTTCCTCATCTTTAAATAAAGTTCGAACATGACGACATGATCTCCGGGGACAATGCGGTGTTTATACGACCTGAATAAGAGGTGGAGTCGACGATTCTTTTTTATGTGAAATCCTCAGTTTCAAGTATGTCGGAGGTGTTGTACTGTGAGTATTCTTCCTGCTTTTTCAATCTTGTTTCTTTTCGGTGCAGTTTGACTGTTTTCGGCACATTCGGCTTGGAATTATTCAAAGACCACGTTTGTTGCAAGGACATTGTACATTTCAGTGTCATTAACATTCCACTATAAGTTTGCACACAGTCGTGGAACAACGGTGACATTTAGTTCAAAGCATGGGGAGTCACCATTGGCCTATTATCCACAGAGATGCTCCTTGTTCTGACTATTTTTATGGGGGCATAATGTTGCGAAGCCGGAAGGAGAAAAAAAAAATGGAGAAAAAAAACAAGAAAATGTTTGGATTACCTGCTTTGGCACGTATTTATCCTCTTATGTGGGTTATTTGTTCAGATCACATATGTTATAGGCACACTGTTATTCTTTCAACAGCGCCGCATGTGTTAGTCAAATATGTCATACATTACTTTACTTCTTGGTGTACTCTAGACTAGAGTGTGTCCAATGTAGCACAACTCGGGTGAGTAGTCGCTCACCGGCGTGGGGCACAGTTTAGTAATGTTCTACAGTTTTGGAATTGTATTTGAAAGAACTATCCAACAGTTTTGATTGTCGCGATGCAAAAGTTGCCTTTTGTTTACATATGGTTTACAGTAAATTTGAGTTTAGTGATGCCACTGTTTAGGTACCCTTACGTAAGGGATGTTCTAGTTCTAGCGCGTGGTCATCACAGCGACTCCCTTACTTGAGGGCGGTTCTGGTATTGGTGGGTGGTTCCCCATCTCTATGTGGTGGTGTCATTACATATGTGGTTTTGTGTTGTGTTCAATGTGTGTAAGTCGTCTTGCGCTGCACGTTTGGTCTGCTCGTTGCGTCTGATGTGTTGGTAAGTCGCCCTGCGCTGCACGTCTTCTCTGTTTGTATGTGTGTAAGTCGCCCCGCGCATTACATGTTGCAGTTTTGTGTAAGTCGTCCTGCGCATCTTCTGCTGTCCTGTGTAAGTCGCCCCGCGCTTCAGATGTTGTCGTGTGTAAGTCGCCCTGCGCATCACTGGTTGGTGTTGTCCTGTGTAAGTCGCCCCGCGCTTCAGATGTTGTCGTGTGTAAGTCGCCCTGCGCATCACCGGTTAGTGTTGTCCTGTGTAAGTCGCCTCGCGCCTCACTGTGTGTACCCTCTATGAGGTCCATATTGTGGTACACGTGTATCTTTGTGTTGGTTCACCCTTGTTGTCTGTTTTTGGCCTCGGGTGTTAGTCGTGGGGTGTGTCCACCCTTTACTACATTATTTTCTAATGTTTTTTGGGAAGGATGGGGTTATTGCTAGTTTGATATTTATCGTTTCTTGACAATTTTTATTCCTTCCCAAAAGTATGCAGTGTTAGTTTGCTTCTCTGCGTTTTAACATTGTTTGTGGTTTAATAACTAAGGGGCATATTAGCAAGGGCACTATCGCCGCTTTAGCGGCACTTTTTGCCGCTAAAGCGGCGATATTTATATCGCCCTATCAGCAAACTGTCTCTAACAGCAGTTAGCGACAGTTTGCGGGCATTAGCGCCTGTTTTACCGCTTTGCATGTCAGCGATATTTATCGCTAATGACATGCAAAGTGGGCGTTCCCGACAAACAAACCTGGGAAACACTCGCTAACAGGCCTATCGCCTATTAGCAAGGTGGCCATGGCCCCAGTTAGCGACGTGAAAAGTCGAGCTAACCGGGGTCATCGCCATTTATTTAACACCTGCAATTAGCAGGTGCTAGCCATACCTAACATGGGGTGGATTATGCTGATACGACCACAGGGTTGTATCAGCAAGGTGTTCTCCTTCTCCATGCAACATCGCTGGTTTTTCAGCGATGTTGGCCCATTTCCCCCGCTATTGCTGGAATATTCATCGCCATAGCGCTAATCGTTGCTAATACAGCGTTAGCGTGGCAATATATTCCAGCGATAGCCGGCGATAAAAAAAATCACGCTAAGCAGGGTTAGCGATGATTATCGCCTCTTCTTGCTAATATGCCCCTAAATGTCTTAATAATTTTCATGAGGGAGGATGGGGGATATTGATGCACGTTTTATGTCGTATTTTGCCCATCTTTTCTTTTTGCATGTTCATTCTCTTGTGATGTTTTACTTTTAGTTGCATCCCTGAGTTATGTACATTTCTGTTTTTGTGTATAGTTTTCTTTAGTATTGTAATTTTTGGTTTCTATTTAAAGGGAAGGGATAATGTTATATCCTAAGTTTTACATTCATATGTAATCAGCCTAGGTCTTCCTAGCTGCTCAGCCAGAGTGAGAGATGGCAACGGAATGTTGGTGTGAATGTGATGAATGGAATGCCTGGGTGCCTGTGTGGATGAGTGGAGGACAGTTGGAGATGGGCTGAGCAGCTAGGCAGGCTGCTCCTGGTGGGACTGGTGTAGGAGATGTAGGAGCTGTTACATGGCTGAACCTTGATTGATACCACATGACCTGGAACTAATAAAGAAGACTTAGAAACTTACAACATGGCTACCAGTGTCTTCATGTACAGAATACAACACACAGTGTCTTCAATTGATTTCACAATGTAATCACTGCAAGTTTTTTGACCTTAACATGACTTACACACTCTAGAAAAGTGACCTTTTTTCCCACATTTGAAACAAGTCGCATTGACAACAGGACAATTTTTTGCATTGCTCACCTGGAATTTGCTGCCATATCTGAAACACAACACAACCACCTTATCATGGGTGATAGGGTTACCATTAAGATTATCATACGAACAGGGTTTATCAGAATCAGATTGACTAGATTTTGTCACAAAATGTTTGTCTTCCCTGGTAGTTGCCCCCCACCACTCATTTCCTTCATACACTGCTCTCAGTGTTCTATACTCCTGGCAATAGTGAGTGTTACTTCCAAACTGGGATCCCCTGTTAATAGCAAACACTCCTGGATTTTCTTGTTGGTTATCTTCTCTATCCATTGTTCACTTGTAATATGCTCCTTGAGGTCTCTGTAATTGCCACAAAATCATCAATGGGTTCTCCTGGTGCTTAAGATCGTTGTATAAATTTATGTCTCTCCAACACTATATATTTCCTTGGACTAAAACTTTTATTAAAGTTTTTATGACAGAAGCATACTCATCAATAACTTTATTGCCGTCCCCATTTTTCCTAGCCAGCACTCGTACTACTACCATTTCTGGAGGAAGAGTTTTAAGAATGCTTCTGCGCAAATAGCCAAAATGGCCACCAAAATTGTTGAAACGCAGTGTCTCTAAAGTGGATGAATCACTTTTTTCTCAAATCAAAATGGCTGCCACAATTGTAGATATCCAAAGTCAGTTTCCTAAATAACCAAAATGGCTGCCGAAAACGTGTTGTTTTTGTAGAGGGGTAGAGTCAATTTCTTTTCTCAACCGAAAATGGCTGCCATGATGATGATCACGCTAAGATGGTTTTCAAGGGAATTAGAGCTTGTTTTGTGACAGTGTGAACACTGGGAAGAAAGCCCTGAGGTTCCTAAAATGCTTCTTCAACAATACTAGCTGGGCAGTACCAGCAGGTACTGAACACTGGAACCAGGGCTGCTCACCTGGAAGTCACAGAGCAAGGCCACAAGAAAACTTCCTTCACTTTCAGGACACATCAGGAAGACACAGGAACTGCAGTTTGGCCGAAACAAATGCAAGATTGCTCGGTGCTGTCTCCTCATCATCACTGAAAAGATGACAACTTCAAGTAGGAGTAAGATATTTATTCATCTGACAGCACCAAAAGTCAGGCAGGAACTGCCACCCTTGGAATCCTCCTCACACATCCATCTCTTAACATTCTATCCCACCATTTAATACCCAACATTCTAACCATTTACAACCCAACACCCAGCCAAATTTCAAGTCTTAAAAAGCGGTATTCAAGAACTTCTAAGAAAGGGGGCTATTGCCGCAGTGGCAGAGGAACAGTGCGGGCAAGGTTGCTATTCACTTAAGTTTCTGGTTCAAAAGCCCTCTGGCAAATTTTGCCTGATTTTGGATCACAACGGTGTGAATGTTATGTTAATAGATTTCTTAAGCGCACAAATACCCAGGAGGTGTCAAGGCACTAGCTCAATACAGCAAAATGAGGAAGAGGACCAATTAGTTGATTTAAACAACGAGCCATGTTTTAAGAGCCTTTCTGAATGCCAGTAGGCTAGGCATGGCTCTGATAGACAGGGGTAAGTCATTCCAAAGATTGCTGTACCCAATACAAAACTTCTACCTCCCTAGTTGGTCCTATAGATCCTGGGGATGGCCAAATTGTTAGCTCCACATGAGCACAGATATCTGAGTGGCCCATATTTTTTTTAACTGAGTCTCAGAAATGCTGGTCTGCCTCCGTTAAAGGCCCTATATGCAATACAGAGGGCCTTGAATTTGGTCCGCTGTCTGATAGGAAGCCAGTGAAGCTTTCGTACTGCCTATGTGGCTGACTTGAATTTAGGAATTTAGTGGAAGTGCTGCATTTTTCAAAGTTTACAGTTTATACAGATGTTGGTTCTGCATATTTAAGTAAAGATCATTACAATAGTCAACTTTCAATAAGGATAGGGCAGTAGCCACCGTCCTCTTGATCTCTTCAGGTAGATACAGGAGAACTTTCTTGATAGTCCTCAGAGTGTAGAAGGCTGATGAGACCACTGAATTAACCTGTTCTTTAAATGTGAGTTTACTGTCCATCATAACTCCTACGCTTTTGGCTTTCTTGACGGGAGCCTGGTTCCTCTGGCCACCAAAACTGGGACCACAAAAGTGGGCTGGTTCCGGAAACAAGATGACCTCGGTCTTGGCTGAATTACGTTTTGGACAGTTTGTATTCATCCAATTGCAGTTTTGAAATCTTTCTCCTATGGCCATGTCGTTAGCTGCTACTGATACTGTGATCTACGTATCATCCGCATAGGATGTAAGGTCAAAGTCAAAAGATTTGATCAAAGGGGCGAGCGAGGTAACATATATTTTAAACAGAGTCGGGCTGATGGAAAAGCCCTGTGGAACTCCGCATGGAAGACAAAAGGTGTCGGAGACAAAAGGGTCTAAAGCGACTCTCTGAGTATGTTCCGATAGAAATTATTTTAAGAGGGCAAGTGCTGGTCCTTTAACACCTATGGCCCGAAGACAGTCGACCAACAGAATGTGGTCGACCATGTCAAAAGTGGCCGATAGGTCAAGTAATATCAGGGCAGCCTTTCCACCTTTATGGATGGCCATCCTGATTTCTTCTGTGGTTTTTAATAAGGCCGTCTCGGTACTGTGGCCAGTTCTAATTCCAAATTGGGAGTCATCTAACAATTCATTATTATTTATGAATTGTGTTAGCTGTCAATTCATTTCCTTTTCTATTAATTTGTCTGGAAAGAGAAACGAGGAGATGGATCAAAAATTAGAGGGATCTGAAGAGTTTAGGTTTGGTTTTTTCAACAAAGGCAGGCTAGAGGCCTTCTTCCACTGCTTAGGGAAGTACCCTGTCTTAAACATGGTGTTAAAAATGTCGGTAAGCTGGGTTGCAATGGTATCGGTGTCTAGCTTAATTATAATGGGACCACGGCCCAATGGTGACCCTGATTTTGCACTATGAATCAGTAATAATACCTGAGACTTGGTCATTGAAGAGAACTCAGATAGAGTGGCTTGTTCTGCCTCCCTGGTAGGCTGTTTATTGACTTTATGACCAAAGTTGTAGTTGTGCTCGAAATTATTATAAATCTACTCAAAACTTTCTCTGAAAAGTTCAGAAGTGTGTTTAAAAACTTTGATTACTATCAGTATTATTGTTCCCTGGTAGTGCATCAATCAATTCATACCTCATCAAAAATTCAAAATGTTGAGTTTACAACGCACTCTTCCCCTCATCTGTCCTGGCATGTTTCTGGCTTCTCTTGACCTAATGGATGCCTGTCTTCATTTACCTATGAACCCTTCCTCTCAGATGTTTTTGTGATTCTTTGCACTGGGACACCATTTTCAGTTCTCTCTTCTTCCTTTTGCTCTCTCTCCAGCTCCTCGAGTCTTCACAAAGACCTTCAATCCTTTGGTTGGTAACCTACAAGCCTTGGGGTTATTGGTTTTTCCCTATCTTGATGACTGGCTCATTTATGGTTTTTCTTTTTTAAAGCTGTCAAGAGGGTGTGCCAGTGTCTGGAGCCTCATGGGTTTCTCCTCAATGAAAGAAAGTCTTCTCTGATTCCCGCCCACGAATTGCAGTTCATAGGAGTCATAGTCAATACCAAGCTGGGGAGGGTTTTCTTGCCTCCTGCTCACCAGCAAAAACTCAGGCTATGTCTCCAGCAGCTACTCAGTCTCCAGTAGGCCCCAGGTCAGGAGTGGTTCAGGGTAAAGGGTGACATGGCCGTTTCCCTGTGCCTTGCTCTCACCTACACCTGTTCCATCTTGTGTACTATGTTCTGTCAAAACGGAATCCGATGTCACAGGAATATGAGTGCCTGTTTCCAGTTTCTCCAGAAAGTGTTCAGAAGTTACAGTGGTGACTAATCCCTTCCAATCTGGCAGTAGGGAGTGCCTCTGTCTCCCCCACTTACTGTGACTATCACTACAGATGTGAGCAGTCTGGGCTGGGGCACTACCATGGGGAATCTCCCTCACCAGGGACTTTGAACTGCGTTGGAGGCGAAGAATTCGTTGAACTGGCAGGGGCTGGCTGAAGTTCTCAGAGCCCTTTTGTTCTTTGCTCCTTTGATTGTCAAGAAAGCAGATCAGATAAGAACGGACAACCAGGTCACAAGGTCCTACATCAACCACCTTAGTGGTAACTGGGTTCCTTCGTTGGCTGCCTAGCCAGGACAGATCAGGTAATGGGCTGAGGCAAACCTTCTCTCCCTGATAGAGCTTTACCTTTCGGGGAGGGAGAATATACATACCTAAGTTTGAGCCAGACTTTTCCCTGTTCTCTATCCTTGGCCCTATCTCCTCAAATATTTCAGGAGATAGCAGTTGGCTTTGGTTTTCCATGGCTGGGACCTCTTTGCTTCTTTGCAGGATGCACATTTGCCTCTGTTGTGTTCCCTTCTTCCATGTCAGGAGACCTGGGGGGAGACGCTAAGGGAGGGCGGCAAACTCCACTCTACTGGCAGAGTTCTCTGAGTTTTTGCTGCTCCGCACTCCACTTGGAATGCAGAGTTCAGCAAAAAAACTCCACCTAACTCCGGCAGAGCGGAGTTTCCAGGCACGCCGAATTACCAGTGGCCACTCGTGTGTCTGCTCCTTCCGAATGAACCCTCTTTTCCATGTGTGCCGCCTCTGTGTTTCTACAACTCCATTCACCAACATAGGTCATCTCTTAGCTCACCTCAACAAGCCTTTTCACCTTCTCAGTTCTCACCATTTCGTTTGGCAAAACAAAAGCAGAAACGCATTGCTCCTCAAACCATCTAGGTATGGATAAAACCAGAAGCGTAAGAAACACTGCAAAGGCAGAGAGCGGAGCATGTCGTGGGAGCAGGCAGCACCAGCAGCAGATAGCAGGTGGTGAATCCCTAGTGGCCGGGTCCTTAACAATGTGGCAGCAGGAGCAGGTAAGGGAACGCTCTCACTGGCTGACTACGGTGTCATGATACACAACACAGTAAGCAGCAGACAGCAGGCAGTAGTCCACACAGCAGCATTGTGGCAGTAAGAAAGCACACTATGCTGCAGGCTCTCCACGCTGCACAGAAGCGTTGTTAGGCCAGTGCAGCATGCACTCGCCTGAGGAGTCTGCGTGCCCGCTGTGGAACCCAGTCTGTGTGACCCGGTCCACCCATATTGCTGCATTGCTTGCAAAGCCCGCTTAGCCTGCATTGCTAACATACTACACGCAGGCAAGGGACACACGTTAAATAGCCTGGGGTAGCAGAGTGCCCACAAGTAGGGGTGGCCAAGTAATCCTCTGCCCGCCAGTGGAATTTCACAGAGTTTTTTTGTGACTCCGTGGAATTCCGTGGAGTGAAACTCTGCAAACTCCGCCGAGGCCTAGTGGAAGCAATGAGTTTCAGACGGCCCAGGAATCTCCTCTATGCCTTTTCTCCCTTTCTGCTCATCAGCAAAGTTCCATCAAAGACCTGTGAGGAGGGGCGGAGGTCCTTCTGTTGGTTCCATACTGGAAAAGACAACCTTGGTTCCTGTTGCTGCTGCAACTAGCGATTCAGTCTCTTTTTTGCGCTTGTCCCATCTCCTCTGAATTTTCGGAATTTGCCTGAGTACCACCTTTGTCGTCTTTCTCTGAGGGTTTGGAAATGGAAAGGCAGAGATTGGAATCTTTAGGCTGTTCTTCAGATATTGCAGCTTCAGTTCAGAGTTCTCGGAAGGGAAGTACACTCAAGGTCTATGAGAGACATTGGTCTAATTTTACAAAGTTGTTTGCCGTTAATGGGTCTAGCCCTATATCCTGTGAGGGGGGTAAGGTACTCAAATTTCTAAGCGATAGATTTGTATTAGGTTTAGCTGTGTCCCCAGTGAGGAATCAGTGGGCAGCAATGAAGGTTATTTGGGGCCCTTCTTTGGCCCATTAGCTAGTCGACTTTAAAAAGTTTTCATCTGAGAAGGCACTTGTTTCATTCCCCAGTTCCTTCCTGGGATCTCTCATTGGTGCTCTCTGCTTTACAGGAAGCACCTTTTGAGCCTCTACCCTCTGAGGGGCATATTATCAAGAACGGCGTTAAAATTATCGCCGCTTTAGCGGCAGAAAACTGCAGCTAAAGCGGCGATAATGGGCTTGATAATATGCCCTGGAGAATTCCAATAGAAGCCCATGTTGACACCAGAACATAGGCTTCTATTGGCATTCTCAAGGGCATATTATCAAGCCCATTATCGCCGCTTTAGCGGCAGTTTTCTGCCGCTAAAGCGGCGATAATTATAACGCCGTTTCTTGATAATATGCCCCAGGGTCTTTGAGATATTTGACTCTAAAGGCTTTCTTTCATGTCACCATTACTTCAGGTCTTAGATTGGGGGAAATTGGGGCTCTTCTTTACCATGACCCTTATTTTCGTTTCTTTCCGGATAAGGTTGTGCTGAGACCTGACTCTACCTTTTTTCCTAAGGTTTCTTCCTTTTTTCATTTATCTCAGGACTTAGTTCTCCTCTCTTTCTTTCCTTTACCATCTTCAGAGTGAGAGATTGCTTTACATTCCTTGGTTCTGGTTAGAGCTCTTACAATCTAATTGCAAAAAACAGCCTCATTTTGGAAAGTGGATTCTATATTTCTCAGGTTTGGGATGGGGTGTAAGGGTCAAAACTAAGCTTACCATTCCCATGCTTAGCAGGAGGATTAAAACAGTGATTGCTTTGGCTTACCAAAGGGTGGGTCTTTCTCTTCCCTCTTCGGTTCACAGATGTTCCACTAGGGCAATCTCTTCCTCATGAGCAGTTTTTAAGGGGGCTTCGATCATAGATATTTGCACAGCAGCCACTTGTTTTGACCATCAGACTACCATTTCTTATTACAAATTATGATTGGGTGAAGTTTACTCTACTTCCTTTGGTTCAGCTGTGCTTTCTGCAGTGGAATACGTTTTTTTGAGTTTCTGATATTGCTGTTTTGAATAAACACTGGCTGTTGCATTGTTTATGTCTCTCAAGTTTTTTCATTATGGCTTAAGTATCCACTCATGTTAAGTTAATTGGATTTGTAGAGCGCAACGGTTATCCTGAGGTGTCCTGGCGCTATGTACTGCCTGAAGGTTAGCGGAGAGGGCGGTCATTGAGTGAACAGCCAGGTCTTCAGCCCCCTTCTAAAGGAAAGGAGGTCTGCGGAGTTCCTCAGGTGGAACGGCAGGTCGTTCCAGGCCTTGGAAGTGCAGGTAATAAAGCTCCTGCCTCCCCAGCTAGCTTTTTTAAAGGAAGGAACTTGAACATTTTTTCCTCCTGTGGACCGAAGAATCCTGCCAGGAACATACCATTTAAGCCTTTGTTTCAAATGGTCTGGGCCTGTTCCGTTAAGGGGTTTATAGGCTGTGCAGAGGGCCTTAAAACGTACCCTCTGTTTCACTGGAAGCCAGTGTAGCTGAATTAATTCTTTTTTTCACCGAGACAAATTTAGGGGTCCCCGACAACAGCCTTGCAGCAGCGTTCTGGGCAATCTGAAGTCTATTGATATGCTGATTTTGGGCATTCAAATAAAGACCATTGCAGTAATCCAGACGTGCCATAACAAGCATCGTCACCACAGTCCTGAGATCTCCTTCCGATAAATAGGGCTTTATTTTCCTTAAAATTCTTAGTATCAGAAAGCATGCCGACACCACTGAGCTTATATTTTCACTGAACGTCAGTCTGTTGTCTACTAATACCCCCAGGTTTTTTTCTTTCAAGGTAGGGGTGGGGCAAGTACCCAGGTCGGCTGGCCACTAATCCGGTGTCCAGAGGTGTGGGTTATTTCCAAATATGATAACCTCGGTTTTGCTTGAATTTAGTTTTAAGCAGTTATTCGACATCCATCCTGCTATAGCCTTCATACAGACACGGAAACGCACTCCTGTTTCTTTTTCCTCCCCATCTTTAAACGATAACACTATTTGAGTGTCATCGGCATAGGAGGTGAGTTGGAAACCAAATGAATTTATCAGGCCTGCCAGCGATCTCACGTAGATATTAAAAAGTGTTGGACTCAGAGAAGATCCCTGGGGAACCCCCGCAGGGAAGGCAGAACGGCTTGGATTTGTTATTGTCTAGGTCCACTATTTGTGTTCTTTCGGATAAAAAGGATTGCAGGAGGCGCCAGGCTGTACCTTGTACTCCTACTTCCTACAAACGGTCCATCAAAACCTCGCGATGGACCGTGTCAAAGGCTGCTGACAGATCTAACATGACCAGCATAGCCTTACCTCCACAGTCCAGTGCCTCCCTTATCTCCTCTATAGATTTAATCAAGGCCAACTCATGATGTAAGGACTGTAGCGAGGAAGACGGATGAGGTAGGTAATGACTCAGTTACTTACCGGTAATCTTCACTACTCCAAGTGATAGACTTCCTCGCCACAGTCCTGCATTACCTCCCTACCTACCTGAGGGTGGGGAGAAAAACATTGTAGTGTTATTATTGCTTGAGTAATGCAGGAAGTATTCTGCATAGGCTCTGCCTATATGTCCCTAAATTCACAGGTACGACCTGTGGGAGCCGTATTGGTGTGATAGTAATAGTTTTTTTTTTACATGTGAATGCTGTGCACAAGGTGCTCATGACGTAAGGACTGTGGCAAGGAAGACTATGACTCGGAGTACTGAAAATTACTGGTGAGTAACCGAGTCATTGCCATTATTTTAAATATGGCTCCTTGTAAAAAGGAAAATTGCAAGGGAGGTGAGAATAAAAGTCCTCGCAGCAAGAGTGGGCAAAACTGTGGAGAATAGAAAAATCATAAACATGAGGAAGAAATATAAGGATAAGTGCAGGGAGGCAAAAAAGGAACATTTGGAAAAACTCTGGGAGAAATTACTTTGGGCTAGCAAATTGCCAAATAGTAGTGAATTTTGGGGCATAATAAATAAGTTAACAAAGGGAACAGGAATGCACCAAAACGCTGGAATAAGCTAGGCAATATGGGCAACAACATATCCTAAACTTGTACAACAACACAATGAATGATAAAACAACAAGGGTGGCAACTGGTTTGGAAATATCGCAAGAGGAAAAGCACAGAGCAGATGCCATCTTTCCCCCTTGCCAGGAAAAAGTGCAATTGGAAGGAGTTTCACAGGAATGTATCCATTATGGCTCAAATACTTTAATTAACAGCACACAATTAAAAGAAGTAATAAAAAAATTAAAAACGGAAGGCGCAGCAGGGCCAAACGGTCTCCCAAACGCATTTTTTAAACAGGAACCAGACTTCTGGGCCAATTACTTTACGCCGCTCTTCAACCATTTGTATTCCCAAAATAAGATCTTAAATTCCTGGAGAGGGAGTTTATTTCATCCCATATACAAGAACGGAAGTCGCACTGAGCCCGGGAATTACAGGCTAATAGCCCTGATTGATGTTGAGGCTAAACTCTATGCATCCTGCATTTTATTACAATTACAAGCATGGATGGAGGCTAAAGCCATAATTCCTAAATATCAAACAGGCTTTAGGCAAGGAATGGGCACAAGTACGAACCTGGTGGCGTTGGCAATCCAAACAGAAAAAGCTATATCAAAGAAATCAGGATTATTTGCATGTTACATCGACCTAAAATCCGCCTTCGACAGAGTCCCACGAGATCGACTCTGGAAGAAATTGAAAGAATGGGGATTACCACACCAACTAACCAACACCATAGTAGCCCTCCATAGTGAAACCTGGGCTAGGGTGAAGCTTGGAGATGGCAGCATAGTATCATCCAAAATAAATATAACCAACGGCCTGAAACAGGGTTGTGTCCTGGCCCCAAGTTTATTCAATCTGTACCTCGCTGACCTGCATACCAATCTGTTAAAAATAAATGGCCATTCACCAAAATTGGCAGACGACCAAATACAGTTCCTGCAATATGCAGATGACATAGTGGTCTTGAGCCAAACCCCAATTGGGTTGCAAAGAGTCATTAACCCTCTGATAATCTATTTTGACCAGCAAGGGCTGGAGATAAATAAGAAAAAAACAAAGGTGGTGCGACTAGCGGGCCCCAGACCCGGAAAATTTAGGTGGTTTGCAAAGGGTGAACAAATAGAGGAAGTTGGCTCTTATAAATACCTGGGTATCAATTTGGGCCGATGTATTTCCTTCACTGAACAGAAAAGAGCAATAAGAGCAAAATCTCAAACGTTAATTTTTGCATATAAACAGCTGCAGCAGAAATTGAGTTGTCCTTCCTATAGCCATCTTTTGAAAGTAATGGCAGTGCAATTACTCCCCACACTGGCATACGGCTTAAAAATATGGCACGGCCGGGAAATTGAAATTCTAAATGAGCTTCAGACAAAGGTGTACAAAGCCGTTTTCAACCTTCCAAAAGCTGCGTCACCAGCACAGATCCGCTTGGAATTCGGTCTCCAAAATCAGAAATACCAGAGAAAATCTATTTTCGTGAAACTGTGCGGGAAACTTTGGGGCCTATTAGCAAGATCGGCGATAGAATTATCGCCGTTTGAGCGGCAGGAAACTGCCGCTAAAGCGAGCGATAATGGGCTTGCTAATATGCGTTATAGAATTCCAATAGAAGCCCAGGTTAGATGTCCTGCACATCTAACCTGGGCTTCTATTGGAATTCTATAACGCATATTAGCAAGCCCATTATCGCCGCTTTAGCGGCAGTTTCCTGCCGCTAAAACGGCGATAATTTTAACGTGGGTCTTGCTAATATGCCCCTTTGTTCTTCGGAACCCGGATCCCTGAACAGTTTATGTTGGACAGAAATAAAGGCCCAGTTTGATCAGAAACTACCGTATTCATGGGGCGAATATTTAAGATCAGCTGTGGCAGAATTAGAAATCCAGGAGGTATGGGACAGCAAGACGGAAAGAGTGGCATTTAACAGAGTGTGCAATGCCACCGCAAAGAAACTGTCCCTCTTGGAAGATAAAATCACACTGGCAAAATGTCGACACTCATGGACGGTGATAAATTCTTACCTAAAACTCAAACCACAAGCTTATCTAGCAGCACATTTTCGACTTGCACTAAAAAAGAGCTTTATGCTGTACCGGTTAGGAGACCACGAAACTAAGGACTTGCGACTAACATGGAAAGGTAAACATCAAAACGCAAATTGCCGCCTATGTGGATACTATAAAGAATCCATATGTCATATGATGTGTGTCTGCCCCACAGTTAAAGACGCAAGAAGGATGCTTTTAAAACCGATTTTAAACAAACTTAACATCCGCACCTGTAGGTAGACTGTAACATGTTGGATGGGGGGATCATCAAACATCCTAATCTGTTTTTAACTTTGATCGACAACCTTTTACGAAAAGTGGATACTATATAAGCGAATAAGGTTATAAAAGAGATGGAAGTCTGCACTAACATTGTAAACATTTAAAAATGAATTAATTCTTCCGAAATATTGTTTTAACTTCTGTATATGACATATTTTATACATTTTTTAGTAGTGAGCTGCTAGACGGGGGGAATATTAAACGACCTTATTTTGCCATGGGGTGAAGCTCTGAGCCTAGATAGATGACCTTTTACGAAAAGTGGACACTAAAAAATGCGAACAAGTTTATAAATGAGATAGAAATGTGCACTAACATTGTAAAAATGTAAAAGAGAACGAAATTTTCTGAAACACTGTTTTAACTTTTGTAATTGAATATTTTATAAATTTTTAGTAGTGTGCTTTATGGTTGTGAAAGACCAAATAAATAATTTTTGGTATACATAATATTATGTATATATTTGTTTAAATGCAACCCAAGTTTTAATCACAATTGTTTTTCTGTCATGATAGGAACTGCCAACAACTAAAAATCCCAGTCCTCAGGAAGACCTCAGTTAAACGGCAGTCCCCCACACAGAGGTCAAAACGCAACACCATTTCAGCTGAGAAGTATTCTTATAACAATGGACAATAATATCCCATAGGAGTTTTCTAAGAGCAGTTGTTAATATTGGAACAATTCGTAATCATTGACACTCAGCCTGATTTAGTAATTTTCTATGCATATGGTGAACCCACTAAAAAGTCTACATGTTGCCTACAGTGATCCTTAAGACTGAATATTGTCATTTGTCTGCTTTTTCACCTAGTCTATATCTAATTCATTTATTCATAGACATTATTTATTATTACAGTTATGGGAGCACTTGGTGATGAATGAAGAATATGTGAAATATGTTCAAAATAGATTTATGGTTACAATTTCGATGAAGTTGAGAGCCCAGTCATCAATGTGAATCCTGCTGCTTCTCCAAAGCTGGGCTGCCCTGTGAGAAACTGGGTTGTTGGTTGACTGGGGTGGGAGTCCTGGTCAAGCAGCAACCACATTCCTTGTCAGGGTGAGCCATAAGCTAACCCTAATGAACCTGTGCTCAAACCTCTGGTAGCTTGGCACAGAGCAGTCAGCCTTAACTTAGAAGCAATATGTAAAGTATTTGTGCAGCACTTTAAACAGTAAAAAAGTGAAAACAAACACCACACAAAAGGATTACTCACCAAGTTAGACACATATAACTTTCTTTAATAAATAAAACAAGACTGAAACAACAAAAATCATAGCAGTAGAACCACGGATAATCAATTTTAAAGATTTTGGTGAAAATATTGCCAAAAAGCACAAAGCGCCAAGTGTGGATATCTGGTCATGCCGGATCGGGACAAAGTCACAAGTTCAGGCCGACCGCGATGGTGCATGGTCCACAAGGTACCTTAAATTCTGGTTTGGGGACCATTGCTAGAATCTGTGTCAAAGATGTATTGCATAGCCGAAGTGAGGCGTTGGTTCGGAGATGTCACGAGGCTGCAATGCGATGGCCTGCATCGTCATTGAGGATTCCGCCAATGGGGATTGCGATGTGCAAGTCCAGCATTGGGGATACGGTGCGCAGTTGGGGCGATGCGACAGTTCCGAAGAGCAGTGATGTGATTCGGGTCTTTGCGACGGGTCCAATCCAAGCAGCAGTGGCGATATGTCAGTTCTGCTCAGATTTGCGCTCCACAGCAGAGGAGATGCGTTAGTTCATCTGGATCCACAGAGGCTAGTAAGCACCGTAAGCCCACTTCAAGGGTCCAGGACAGGGGTGGCAACACTTTGCAGGGTAGACTCACAGATGGCAGAGTCAAGGTGCAGGTGCAAGGTTGTTGGAAGCCTGTTATGTCCCTGAGGCTTCAGATCATGAGGCCAGCCAACTAACCTTTGGAGTCACTCTGCGTTCTGGGTTCAAGAGATGCAGGTCCAGTCCTTCTCACCCGGCAAGAGAGCAGCAGGTAAGCACAGCAGGGCAGCAGTTCCTCCTTCAGAACAGCAGCCCAGCAAAGTGGCAGTCCTTGTTGCAGCACAGCAGTGCTTTCTGGCAGAGTATTCACAGGTCCACAAGTGTACTGAAGTGGTGGTGTCTGAGGTCCAGTATTTATACACAGTTGTGCCTTTGAAGCGTGGAGAAACTTCTAGAGGCTTGCATTTGAACTGCACAAGTGCCTTGCCTTCCTGGCCCTGGCTCCAGACTAACTACAAAGGCTATGCAACCCTTTGTGTGCTGAAAGGATAGAGTCTATTCAAGTGTAAGTGGGGCTGGGCCCAGCTCCTTCTTCCCATCCTGCCAGTGATGGCCCATCCAGTCACTCCCATTGTGTGTGACTGTCTAGTAGGAATACACAAAGCTCAACTGTCACCCACACCCAGTCATGTGACCCAGAGACAGGCTACGGGCACTAAATGGCTATGGCAGGAAAATGTCAACTTCCTAAAAGTGGCATTTTCGAAATTGTAATCTAAAATCCGGTTTCACCATAAGTTAGGATTTTAAATTCCAATTCCAGAGACACCCAACATGAACTGGTTATCTCTTCCCATTTGAAAATTACACTTTTAAATGTAATAAGGCAACTCCAATGTTATCATATGGGAGAGATAGGTCTTGCAGTAGTGAAAACGGACTTAAGAGGTTTTTCACTACCAGGACATGTAAAATTTAAACATACATGTCCAACTTTTGAAATATATTCTATCCTATCTTAAGAGTGTCTTATATGTATTAAAAAGGAAGGTTTGGGCCGGGCAAAAAGGTTTATTTTGCCTGGTTGAAATGGCAGTTTAAAATTACACACACACAGTCTCTGCAATTGCAAGCCTGAGACATGTTTAAAGGGCTACTTAAGTGGGTTGCACAATCATTGCTGCAGACCCACTAGTAGCTTTTAATTTACAGGGCCTGGGTACATGTAGTTCCACTTTACTAGGGACTTATTAGTAAATTAAATATGCCAATTGGGTACAAGCCAATGTAACACGTTTTAAGGAGAGAGCACAATCACTTTAGCACTGGTCAGCAGTGGTAAAGTCCACAGAGTTCTAAGGCCAGAAAAAGTGAATTCAGAAAAAACAGGAGGAGGAAAGCAACATTTTTCGGGATGACCCTGAACAGAGGACCATGTCCAACATCTCCTGAGGTCAATTGCAAAGGACCAGCCTCTAGGATGTGTAGGGTAGGGGAAATCATGTCCCTTTAAAGTATAGGGAAAATCTGTGCCACTTCCTGCACAGTGGTTCCTTTTAAGTGTTACCACCAACAGGTTAAGATGTAGTTAACTGGGGAAGTCTCACCCTCTTTTGAGCTCCTGTTTTGGGGTTCCACTGACAAAAAGCTTCCACCTCACCTTCCCACTCACACTGCAAGACAGAGGCTATGCATAGACTTCTCTGGGAGGAATACACACAAGACAGAAAGTGCCTCAAACCAGTCTCACAGCTAGACTTGTGGAATACACAAACTTTCTCTGCATGATTGAAATGAGCATGGGATAGAAAAGACCAGTCATTGTGCCAAGATTTCTCATCTAACAAAACCTGGAGTTCAACATCAGTGGAGACTGAGAAACCCTTCTGTGCTACAGGGTTGGCATCTCTGGCTGACATCTCCCCTTTGCAACTCACCACGAGCAGAGCATTGGAACCAAAGGAAATATCTGATCCGCAGGGTCGTATTGTGAGACTTTGAAAACCATGCTATCCCAGCAGCATGCCTAAACACAAGAGAGCCTGTGACAGCATTCTGCTCACAGAAATTGCAACTGCATCCTGTGGTCTCCATGAATGAAAACAAAACAAATGTCTGCAACGGCTAGGTGCTGAGAAAATTTAATGGAGATTGCATTTGTTGGCCTCATGAGAAGAAACCAAAGCGCCTTGGAAGTTTTGTGTTATCGTCATATCACACACTGCAATTAACTGTTGCTTAGACCTCTGGTTTTCTACCACTGCTGTGACCTGGGGAGGGGTTTGTATGTTGTTTGGTGGTGGGTTTGTATTTGGGCCTAAGGAAGATTCGCCTGCAAAAATCCACTTGACTGAAATCAGAATTAGTGGATTGCAGTCTCTCCTTCATCGGTGTTTGGTCACTCCAGCCTTCATCATGCACAACTTTGGGATTTGGAAGGTGTGTACCAGACATGGAGATGGCATTAGCCTTGGCCAAGCAAGAGCAGAGTTAGAACGATCCATCCTGGTGCACCATGTAGGTCGACACACCTCCAGGAGTGGCACAGTCCCTGCCTTCAGCCAACAGTAGAAGGTCCTGCCTGCTGATGACTAAAAAGACAGAAAAGTATTTTGCAAGATAGAGATATTGTGGGGAGAATAGTAACTTTGTACATTTCGCCCTCTACCTAGCTACTCTCATTTGGGAGGGGTAGACCAGGATCTAGAGAGGTGTCACAAGTGAATTACCTCCCTTTTTCCCCAAAAAGACAATGAGTTTTTACTTGTGCCAATGAAAACTACACAATATCTTAACAAGAGAAACAGCCTCAGCCAGCACTGGGTGATTTCCCGATCAAAGTGAATATTACATTGTTAACAATGTACCATTTGATTGTCCTCTGATATTTATGTACATTTTTGCACTGTGAATTGAATGATATTATATATCTCACTGAGTTCTGAGTTCCTAGCCCCCACCACCTCGTTGAGTAAACCTTGCACCTTTCAGCTTTGTTACCCTGATGATCAAGTGGAACAGAAGTGTGCTTGGTGCCCAGTTTGTGGGTTCCAGGGTTGAGCCCCAGGACATTGTAACAATCTGAGCCCAGAAGTATCTGTTTGCCTTGGGTCTCCTGAAAAAGTACCCACACACCCATAGGGAAAAGAATGTAACTAGCCCTGGGAGTGATTTAATTGTGCTTGAGTAATTTTGGTAATTCTGTGTTACTCTTTAACGTGGAATTACCGATAATGACATGATTACGCCTGCTTGCGTAATTAAGAGTAATTTGGGGGAAAAATTATATTTCAAGAGCACATTTAGTGAGTGGCTGCTCATACAACTGTTTATGTTCTGCTGCATTTAGCACTATTTTCTTAGTGAAAAATGGATCCTCACATCTATTTTTGGACTCAAGAGTGCATTTTGCATTGAAAAACTAGTGCAAAATTCCAAGGATAAGTTGGGGAAAGATCCTACCCCAAGTGCACATTTAGTGAGCGTGAGCAACTGCTCACGCTCGCTAATCATGTACTGTTGCACTTAGTGCTATTTCTTAGTGAGAAATGCATCCTCACAACCATTATAGACTTGAGGGGGCATTTTGTGCTAAGAAAGTAAAGCTAAATTCAGAATTGTTTTTCTTGCACAATTCCATGTAATCTTGCATAATTTTTAGATAATTCAGTGGGATTACACTTCACAGAATTCCGCGACTTATGCCCACCCCTAAATATAACCGCAATTAGGTATTTTGAAAAAAAAACATGGCACACATTGTATAGACTCCGCTTATTTCTGAGTTATTGATGACACACTACAAGCATCAGAACGTATTTGAAAGGGCCCTCAGGTGTATACCATCACAACAGGTCTCAAAATCCAAGCAAACATCATCTAGCAAAGGAACATTCTAGATTGCCAATTGTTTTTTCTCCACAGGATGGTGGTCCCTTTTTTATTAACTGTTTAATCTATTTGATTGATAAAATTAGGGAGTGAATATTAAAATATTCTGCTGCACATTCATAAACATGTGTGCGGTACAATCAATCGAATTGTGTTCAGATATAAAGAAAAATAATTTCTATATGAGAACCTTTAAGAAATCGCCTTTAAATTGAAGGCGAGGGGCAGGCAAACCTGAGCGGCCCTTAAGATAGATCCAATTCTCATGGGGACATGGCCTGTACTAGAGGACTACGAATTGAAACAGAGTATTGTTCATGTTAAATTCTCTACTTGTTTCTAATATTGTCAAGAATGCCAATGAAGATAAAATTCGTTTTAAAAACATTTCTCCCCTGCTTTAACCCTTTCCGTGCGTCGGACGGCCGGGAGCCGTCCGACGTCACGGGTGGTGTGTGCGTGGGACGGCTCTTGGCCGCCCTAGCATCCACCTACGGGGGAAGCGCTGGTGCTCCCCCGTGGGTCACCCTAAAAGCTGCCCCCACCAGTGAAGGCAGGGGAAGCCCTTCCCCTGCCCCCCGCCCCCTCCCTTCACGTCATCTAATGACGTCAGCACGCGAGGCGCGCTGGCGTCATTAGGGGATACCGGATGCACTGGAAGCCATCTGCTTCCAGTGCGTTCGGCGAGGAAGAGGTAAGTTTGTCCTCGGGGAGGGTGGGGGGGATTTTTAAAAGGCATCGGAGGAAAAGAAGGGTTTTCCTTTCCTCTGATGTCTTTTAAAAAAGCATTCCTGCTGCACGATCGCGCCTGGGGCGCGATTGTGCAGCAGGAATGCCCGTTTTTTTTTTTTAAATGGACATTTTGTTTCGGGGAGCGGCCCCTTGGGCAAGGGTCGTTCCCCTTGGGGGCCCAATGTTTTCCCTTTGTTCTTCCCCCCCTTGGGGTGGGGGCTGATCGCCCAAAATTATGAATAAGTGCCCACTGGGCCACCAGGGATTTTGTTTTCTTTAAATGGACATTTTGTTTCGGGGAGCGGCCCCTTGGGCAAGGGTCGCTCCCCTTGGGGGCCCAATGTTTTCCCTTTGTTCTTCCCCCCTTGGGGTGGGGGCCGATCGCCCAAAAGTATAAATAGGTGCCCACTGGGCCACCAGGGATTTTTTTTTTTTTAAATGGACATTTTGTTTCGGGGAGCGGCCCCTTGGGCAAGGGTCGCTCTCCTTGGGGGCCCAATGTTTTCCCTTTGTTCTTCCCCCCTTGGGTTGGGGGCCGATCACCCAAAATGAGTTATTTAAATGAATAGGTGCCCACTGGGCTACCAAGGATTTTTTATTTATTTTTAAATGGCCATTTTGTTTCGGGGAGCGGCCCCTTGGGCAAGGGTCGCTCCCCTTGGGGGGAACAATGTTTTTACTTTGTTCTGCCCCCCTTGGGGGGGCAGATTGGGCCAAAAAAAAATTATAATTATGTATAGGTGCCCACTGGGCCACCAGGGATTTTTTGTGTTTTGGGGAGCGGCCCCTTAGGCAAGGGTCGCTCCCCTATGTGGGGGCAATATGTTTTGGCTGTGTCTGCCCCCCTAGGGGGCAGATCATGCCATTATTTGTAAATTCAAGTGGCCCACTAGACCACCAGGGATACATTTATGGGGAGTGGCCCCTTGGGCAAGGGTCGCTCCCCTTGGGGGCATTGTTTTTGGCTGTCTGCCCCCTGGGGGGGCAGATCTCGCCATCTTTATATATTTAGTGGCCCACTAGACCACCAGGGATTATTTTGTGGGGAGTGGCGCCTTGGGCAAGGGTCACTCCCCCTTGGGGGCAATGTTTTTGGCTGTCTGCGTCCCCTTAGGGGGGCAGTTCTCGCCATTTTTTATTTAGTGGCCCACTAGACCACCAGGGATTAATTTGTGGGGAGGGGCCCCTTGGGCAAGGGTCGCTCCCCTTTGGGGAGCATTAATTTGTCCGTTTCTGCCCCCCTGGGGGGCAGATCGGCGGATTTCTTTTTTTTATATGGCCACTAGGCCAACAGGGATTTTTTTTTGTTATGTTGGGGAGCGGTCCCTTGGGCAAGGGTCGCTCCCCTTTATGGGAGAATGATTGGGGCCATTTCTGCCCTCTTTGGGTGGCAGATCAGCAGTATGTTTTTATGCCCATCTGCCCCCAAGGGGGGCAGAAGCCACTAGACACCAGGGTTTTTAAATTTTGGTGTTGGGGATTGGCCTCTTGGGCAAGGGTTGCTCCCCTTTTATGGGGGTGAATATTTTATTTATACTCTTAGGCCCACCTACCCCTTACCTTGGCTGATGGATTGTGTGTGGACTGGTGCATTATTTGCATATGTGATTGTAATGTGTTTTTTTTCCCTTTTTATTCTAGTGTAAAGCTTTTGATTCCTGTTTGCGGTTTCGGCAGTGGTTGTTCTGCAGTTTTGCGTATTTGCATTTTTTTGGTAAGAATAATATTTTTGTTGTATTTACTCCAAATGAATATTATTGTCATGCATGGATGATTTTTTTGTAAGTGGTGTCATAATAGCAGCATATTTAGTTAGTGTTTTGTGTATGAAATTCTTTGCGATGTGTTTTGTGTTGTCGTTTGTGTAGTTTTCTTTTTTTTTCTTTTTTAGTGGGATACTGTTGGTCCTTACTGTGTCTGTGCAGAGTAGGTGGTGGTGAGTCTAGCTGCTTCTGGCAAGTGAGTGGTATAGTGTTGGAGTATATAGGTCTTTGTGATAAAGCTACATTTTGTTTATTTATTTTTTTACAAAGGGTTTGTTGTTGTTGACTTGTTTGACAAGTTACCTTTATTAGTAAGCATTATGGCTAGCCGTAGAATTAGTGCTCAGCAGGTGGTTGGTATGCTTCTTGAATCTTCCTCTGAGCAGGATTATGAGACTGACAGTGTGTGCGTCTGAGGGAGAGGAGGGAGGGGAAGATTCAGGCAGTGAGTTTTCTCTCCACATGGAATCATCGGATGATGAAGCTACTCTCAGTACGGATGAAGCTACTCTCAGTGCGGATGAAGTGCCTGTTTTAGAGGAGGACACTGATGTGCCGATGGTGCAAGAGGTATCTGGATTGCAGCCTGAGGCTGCTAGGCTTCCTACTGGAAGTGCTGGACTCTGGGTTGATCCAAACATGGTGCAGCCGGTGCTGCCTGCCTTTAGTGGTGATGCAGGGTGTAGAGTGGATTGTGAACATTTTTTGCCTATACAGTTTTTTCAGTTGTTCATGGATGATGTATTTTTGGGTGAGATTGTTGAGCAGACTAATTTGTATGCTGAACAGTTTTTGAGGGACAACAGTGCCAGACTTAGGCCCCACTCTAGAGCTACCCAGTGGACTCCCACAAATCTGGAAGAGATGAAGAAGTTTTTGGGTTTGACTTTTTTGATGGGCTTGATAAGGAAGCCGTCCCTGGCTTCATATTGGTCTACATTTCCTTGATGGCAACGGCCATATTTCCTGCAATTATGAGTCGTGATCGGTATTTACTTTTGCTTCGGATGCTGCATTTTGTTGATAATGCTTTGGCGTTGCCACGAGATAACCCTGACTGTGACCGTCTTTTTAAAATTCAGCCTGTTCTTGATCACTTTGTAGATCGATTTTCAGAGATCTATACTCCAGGCAAAGAAATATCTCTTGATGAGTCTTTGGTCCTGTTCAAGGGCCGTTTGGTTTTTAGGCAGTACATTCCTAGCAAGAGGGCACGTTATGGAATTAAGATGTATATGTTGTCTGAGAGTAGGACAGGATATGTCTGTAATTTCCGGGTGTACACTGGTAGGGATTCCACTATTGACCCCCCTGGTTGTCCGTCCACTTTTGGAGTTTCTGAGAAAATTGAGTGGAATCTTGCTAGAGGACTGTTTAACAGAGGCCACCATTTGTACCTTGATAACTTCTACACTGCTGTGCAATTGTTTAAGGAATTGTTCAAAGTGGACACTTTTGCTTGTGGCACAATCCGTTCTAACCGTAAAGGTTACCCAAAAGAGCTTGTTTGCAAAAAGCTTCAGAGGGGACAGTGCAGTGCCTTGCATAGTGAGGAACTGCTAGCTGTGAAATTTGTGGACAGGAGGGATGTGTACATGCTGACTACCATTCATGATGAGAGTACTTCACATGTGACTGTTTGGGGTCAGGCTGCTGAAGTGCGCAAACCTGTGTGCATTGTAGACTACAATAAGCACATGGGTGGTGTCGATAGAGTAGATCAGAGGTTGGAACCTTACACTGCTATTCGTAAGGCTTACATTTGGTATAAGAAGTTGGCCATCCATCTCTTCAATTTAGCAACTTTCAATGCTTTTGTTGTGTACAAGGAGTGTTCTCCAGCGTCAAAGATGACTTTTGTTCAGTTTCAGGAGTCTGTGATAGGCAGCCTTGTTGTTGTGGCACAGGCAAGTGTTCCTAGAGTTGGAGTGGTGGAGGATGTGGCTAGATTGAAAGATCGCCACTTTCCTGATTTAATTCCTCCCACGCCCATAAAAACCAATCCCTGTAAGAGATGTAGAGTCTGCTTGCTAAGAGGTGTGCGGAAGGAGAGTCGTATGCACTGTGCCGATTGTCCTTCTAATCCTGGTCTGTGTGTGCCCACATGTTTCAGATTGTATCACACTCAAAAGAGATTTTGGGAGCAACCGTGAGTCTAATAGTGTACTGCCTGGTCTGTATGGTTTTATATAGTTGTTCAGTTTCACGTTTGGCAATAGAATGATGTCTTTAGTTACTGTTGTTGTTTTTGTAGTTATAGTTTTGTATCTAGTTGCAATTGGTTTGTGTTTTCTTTCTTGTTTAAAAAAACATTTATGATGGTGTGCGTGGACTGGCGCTTGGCTGGCGGTGTGCGTGGACTGGCGCTTGGCTGGCGGTGTGCGTGGACTGGTGCTTGGCTGGCGGTGAGTGGACTGGCGCTTGGCTGGTGGTGTGTGTGGATTGGTGCTTGGCTGGCGGTGTGCATGGATTGGCGCTTGGCTGGCGGAGTGAGTGGATTGGCGCTTGGCTGGCGGTGTGTGTGGACTGGTGCTTGGCTGGCGGTGTGCGTGGACTGGTACTTGGCTGGCGGTGAGTGGACTGGTGCTTGGCTGGTGGTGTGTGTGGATTGGCGCTTGGCTGGCGGTGTGCATGGATTGGCGCTTGGCTGGCGGAGTGAGTGGATTGGCGCTTGGCTGGCGGTGTGCGTGGACTGGTGCTTGGCTGGCGGTGAGTGGACTGGCGCTTGGCTGACGGTGTGCGTGGATTGGCGCTTGGCTGGCGGTGTGCATGTATTGGTGCTTGGCTGGCGGTGTGTGTGGACTGGCGCTTGGCTGGTAGTGTGTGTGGACTGGCGCTTGGCTGGGTGTGGGTGGACTGGCGCTTGGCTGGCGGTGTGCGTGGACTGGCGCTTGGCTGGCAGTGTGCGTGGACTGGTGCTTGGCTGGCGGTGTGTGAGTAGTGACTTGCTGCTGGTCACTACACACACTGCTAGCTAAACGCCACTGCACGCAATCCGTGAGCTGGTGTGGTTGCTGTGTCAGGAATCTGGGCGTGTGAAAGTGATGGGCCCTTGAATGGCGCTGTCTGCTGGTGTGAGTGTTGCAATGTGCTGGGCCCGCGGCTGGCGGTGTGAATGGTTTTGTATGTGTCACACATATGAAAGGTGTATGAATGGCCTGTAAAGCGGTTGGTGCCTTGTCGTGGCTTTACAGCTCATGAGCTGTGAGTCAATGGTTCAGTTTCTCGTCCTTTTAATTATTAACAGTGCATTTCATTTTTGTGAAATCTCTGGTTAATACAACTGTATATACTGAACCATCACTCACTCTCGTGCCAAATCCAACCATTATGTTTGTGTGCTTGAAGAATAGGTGGTTGTGCAGAAATATTTGTCTTTTCTGTCTTTCTCAAGCAGGGTGTACCTTGTCCCTTTTTGTGAATGTTGTAATGTGTTGGTTTCGTGCCTGGTGGTGTGAATGGTCTTGTGTGTATCACGTCTGAAAGGTGTGTGAATGGCCTGTAAAGCGGTTGGGGCCTTGACGTGGCTTTACAGCTCACGAGCTGCGAGTCACTGGTTCAGTTTTTTATCCTTTCAATTATTGACAGTGCATTTCATTTTTGTGAAATCTCTTGTTAATAAAATTTTATATACTGAACCATCACTTGCCCTCGTGCCAAATCCAACCAGTATGTGTGTGTGCTTGAGGAATAGATGGCTGTGCAGTAATCTTTGTCTTTTTAGTCTCTCTGCCAAGGTGTACATTCCATCTAAGAATAACCTACCAACTGCAGATATTGTCGTAAAGTAAACACCCATGGGAGTACATGGTGATGTCTCTCTTGTGGATCCCAACAAGTTATCTTACCCACAATGTCCTGCAAACCTCAAAATGTGTCTGTCACATTTTCCTTGCATTATTGTGCCAAAATGTTCACGCTGCAGAAAGAAACAACAAATTTCCTACCCCCGCCTTTCTCCAAGTATCCCAATAGAAATGGTACCTCACTCGCGTGGGTGGGTCAAGGACCCGTGACAGGCAAGGGCCCAAAACGTAGAAAATTGCATATCACAAAGCAACCTGGTTTTGCAAGGGGGGGTCACCTGGGTTTTTGGCCCAGTGCTCGGCGGCCATCTAGGGAAACCTACCAAACCCACACATTTCTGAAAACTAGACACACGGGGGATTCCAGGGAGGTATGGCTTGCGTGGATCCCCCAAAGTTTTCTTACCCAGAATCCCCTGCAAACCTCAAATTTGGCTGAAGAAATCACTTTTTCCACACATTTTTGTGTGGGAAAGTTGTGGCATCACCGGGCTGACACAAATTTCCTAACACCCAGTGTTCCGCCGGGTCTCCCGATAAAAATGGTGCCTCACTCGTGTGGGAGGCCCAAGTACCCACGACAGGCAAGGGCCCAAAACGTAGTGAGGCGACATCAAAATTGCCTATCACAAAACAAACTGGTTTTACAAGGGGGGTCACCAGGGTTTTTCACCCCGTGCACGGCGGCCAGCTAGGGAAACCTACCAAACCCACACATTTCTGAAAACTAGACACCGGGGGGATTCCAGGGAGGTATGGCTTGCGTGGATCCCCCAACGTTTTCTTACCCAGAATCCCCTGCAAACCTCAAATTTGGCTGAAAAAATCACTTTTTCCACACATTTTTGTGTGCGAAAGTTGTTGCATCACTGGGCTGACACAAATTTCCTAACACCCAGTGTTCCCCCGCGTGTCCCGATAAAAATGATGCCTCACTCGTGTGGGAGGCCCAAGTACCTGTGACAGGCAAGGGCCCAAAACGTAGTGAGGCGACATCAAAATTGCCTATCACAAAACAACCTGGTTTTGCAAGGGGGGTCACCTGGGTTTTTGGCCCCGTGATCGGCGGCCAGCTAGGGAAACCTACCAAACCCACACATTTCTGAAAACTAGACACCCGGGGGATTCCAGGGAGGTATGGCTTCCATGGATCCCCCTACGTTTTCTTACCCAGAATCCTCTGCATACCTCAAATTTGGCTGAAAAAATCACTTTTTCCACACATTTTTGTGTGGGAAAGTTGTGGCATCAGTGGGCTGACACAAATTTCCTACCACCCAGTGTTCCCCAGGGTCTCCCGATAAAAATGGTGCTTCACTCATGTGGGAGGCCTAAGTACCCGCGACAGGCAAGGGCCCAAAACGTAGTGAGGCGACATCAAAATTGCCTATCACAAAACAACCTGGTTTTGAAAGGGGTCACATGGGTTTTGGCCCGTGCTCGGCGGCCAGCTAGGGAAACCTACCAAACCCACACATTTCTGAAAACTAGACACCTGGGGATTCCAGGAGGTATGGCTTGCGTGGATCTCCAGCGTTTTCTTACCCAGAATCCCCTGCAAACCTCAAATTTGGCTGAAAAATCACTTTTGCCACACATTTTTGTGTGGGAAGTTGTAGCATCACGGGCTGACACAAATTTCTTCACCCAGTGTTCCCCCCGGTCTCCTGATAAAATGGCGCTCACTGCGTGTGGAGGCCCAGTACCTGCGACAGGTAAGGGCCCAAAACATAGTGAGCGACATCAAAATTGCCTATCACAAAACAACCTGCTTTTGCAAGGGGGTCACCTGGTTATGGCCCGTGCTCGGCGACCAGCTAGGAAACCTACCAAACCCACACATTTCTGAAAACTAGACACCTGGGGGATTCCAGGGAGGTATGGCTTGCATGGATCCCCCAACGTTTTCTTACCCAGAATCCCCTGCAAAAATGTGTGGAAAAAGTGATTTTTTCAGCCAAATTTGAGGTTTGCAGGGGATTCTGGGTAAGAAAATGTTGGGGGATCCACGCAAGCCATACCTCCCTGGAATACCCCGGGTGTCTAGTTTTCATAAATGTGTGGGTTTGTTAGGTTTCCCTAGCTGGCCGCCGAGCACGGGGCCAAAAACCCAGGTGACCCCCCTGGCAAAACCAGGTTGTTTTGTGATAGGCAATTTTGATGTCGCCTCACTACGTTTTGGGCCCTTGCCTGTCGCGGGTACTTGGGCCTCCCACACGAGTGAGGCACAATTTTATCGGGAGACCCGGGGGAACACTGGGTGGTAGGAAATTTGTGTCAGCCCGATGATGCCGCAACTTTCCCACACAAAAATGTGTGGAAAAAGTGATTTTTTTCAGCAAAATTTGAGGTTTGCAGGGGATTCTGGGTAAGAAAACTTTGGGGGATCCACGCAAGCCATACCTCCCTGGAATCCCCCGGGTGTCTAGTTTTCAGAAATGTGTGGGTTTGGTAGGTTTCCCTAGCTGGCCGCCGAGCACGGGGCCAAAAACCCAGGTGACCCCCCTGGCAAAACCAGGTCGTTTTGTGATAGCCAATTTTGATGTCGCCTCAATACGTTTTGGGCCGTTTCCTGTCGTGGGCACTTGGCCTACCCACACAAGTGAGGTACCATTTTTCTCGGAAGACTTTGGGGAACGCGGGGTGGGTGGAATTATGTGGATCCACGCAGATTCCAGAACTTTGCATCACGGAAATGTGAGGAAAATGTGTTTTTTTTGACAATTTGTACAGTTTGCAAGGGATTCTGGGTAACAGAACCTGGTGAGAGCCAGTCAAGTCACCCCATCCTGGATTCCCCTGGGTGTCTAGTTTTCAAAAATGTATAGGTTTGCTAGGTTTCCATAGGTGCCGGCGGAGCTAGGGTTAAAAAACTACAGCTAGGCACTTTGCAAAAAAAGGGTCATTTTTCACTGTGAAAATGTGGTGTGTCCACCTTGCGTTTTGGGCCGTTTCCTGTTGCGGGCACTAGGCCTACCCACACAAGTGAGGTACCATTTTTCTCGGAAGACTTTGGGGAACGTGGGGTGGGTGTAATTTTGTGGCTCCACGCATATTCCAGAACTTTGCACCACAGAAATGTGAGGAAAATGTGGGTTTTTTGACAATTTTTTAGGTTTGCAAGGGATTCTGGGTAACAGAACCTGGTGAGAGCCAGTTGAGAACTCTATCCTGGATTCCCCTGGGTGTCTAATTTTCAAAAATGTATAGGTTTACTAGGTTTCTCTAGGTGCCGGCAGAGCTAGGGTTCAAAAACTACAGCTAGGCACTTTGCAAAAAAAGGATCCTTTTTCACTGTGAAAATGTGGTGTGTCCACCTTGCGTTTTGGACCGTTTCCTGTCACGGGCACTAGGCCTACCCACACGAGTGAGGTACCATTGTTCTCGGAAGACTTTGAGGAACGCAGGGTGGGTGGAATTTTGTGGATCCATGCAGATTCCAGAACTTTGCACCACAGAAATGTGAGGAAAATGTGTTTTTTTGGACAATTTTTACGGTTTGCAAGGGATTCTGGGTAACAGAACCTGGTGAGAGCCAGTCAAGTCACCCCATCCTGGATTCCCCTGGGTGTCTAGTTTTCAAAAATGTATAGGTTTGCTAGGTTTCCCTAAGTGCCGGTGGAGCTAGGGTTAAAAAACTACAGCTAGGCACTTTGCAAAAAAAGGGTCATTTTTCATTGTGAAAATGTGGTGTGTCCACGTTGCGTTTTGGGCCGTTTCCTGAAGCGGGCACTAGGCCTACCCACACAAGTGAGGTACCATTTTTCTCGGAAGACTTTGGGGAACGCGGGGTGGGTGTAATTTCGTGGATCCACGCATATTCCAGAACTTTGCACCACAGAAATGTGAGGAAAATATGTTTTTTTGGACAATTTTTTAGGTTTGCAAGGGATTCTGGGTAACAGAACCTGGTGAGAGCCAGTCAAGTCACCCTATCCTGGATTCCCTTGAGTATCTAGTTTTCAAAAATGTATAGGTTTGCTAGGTTTCCCTAGGTGCTGGCGGAGCTAGGGTTAAAAAACTACAGCTAGGAATTTCCAAAAAAAGGGTCATTTTTCACTGTGAAAATGTGGTGTGTCCACCTTGCGTTTTGGGCCGTTTCCTGTCGCGGGCACTAGGCCTACCCACACAAGTGAGGTACCATTTTTCTTGGAAGACTTTGGGGAACGCAGGGTGGGTAGAATTTTGTGGATCCACGCAGATTCCAGAACTTTGCACCCCAGAAATGTGAGAAGAATGTGTTTTTTTTGACAATTTTTTAGGTTTACAAGGGAATCTGGGTAACAGAACCTGGTGCGAGCCAGTCAAGTCACCCCATCCTGGATTCCCCTGGGTGTCTAGTTTTCAAAAATGTATAGGTTTGCTAGGTTTACCTAGGTGCCGGCGGAGCTAGGGTTCAAAAACTACAGCTAGGCACTTTGCAAAAAAAGGGTCATTTTTCACTGTGCAAATGTGGTGTGTCCACGTTGCGTTTTGGGCCGTTTCCTGTCGCGGACACTAGGCCTTCCCACACAAGTGAGGTACCATTTTTCTTGGAAGACTTTGGGGAACGCAGGCTGGGTGGAATTTTGTGGATCCACGCCGATTCCAGAACTTTGCACCACAGAAATATGAGGAAAATGTTTTTTTTTGGACAATTTTTACGGTTTGCAAGGGATTCTGGGTAACAGAACCTGGTGAGAGCCAGTCCAGTCACCCCATCCTGGATTCCCCTGGGTGTCTAGTTTTCAAAAATGTATAGGTTTGCTAGGTTTACCTAGGTGCCGGCGGAGCTAGGGTTCAAAAACTACAGCTAGGCACTTTGCAAAAAAGGGTCATTTTTCACTGTGCAAATGTGGTGTGTCCACCTTGCGTTTTGGGCCGTTTCCTGTCGCGGGCACTAGGCCTACCCACACAAGTGAGGTACCATTTTTCTTGGAAGACTTTGGGGAACGCGGGGTGGGTGGAATTTTGTGGATCCACGCATATTCCAGAACTTTGCACCACAGAAATGTGAGGAAAATGTGTCTTTTTTGACAATTTTTTAGGTTTACAAGGGATTCTGGGTAACAGAACCTGGTGAGAGCCAGTCCAGTCACCCCATCCTGGATTCCCCTGGGTGTCTAGTTTTCAAAAATGTATAGGTTTGCTAGATTTCCCTAGGTGCCGGCAGAGCTAGGGTTCAAAAACTACAGCTAGGCACTTTGCAAAAAAGGGGTCATTTTTCATTGTGAAAATATGGTGTGTCCACGTTACATTTTGAGCCGTTTCCTGTCGTGGGCACTAAGCCTACCCACACAAGTGAGGTACCATTTTTATCGGGAGACTTAGGGTAACACAGAATTGTAGAGCAACTGTTATTACCTATTGACTTGAAGTCATTTTGAAAAATGTCCTATAATTCTCATGCTAGTATGGGTATTCCCAATTTCGGAAATGTGCAAATATCTACTGTTTCTAAATTCTATATTTTGTTCCCATTTCAGAAATACATAGGTGTCTTTCATACCTATTTTTCCATGTATACATTTTCACAGATGAATTGCTATATACCCGGTATATAATAAAAAATCATTGCAAGTCGCTGCTCAGTTATTGGCTCTGGGTTCGTCGGGTTCCTAGTGAACCTACAAGTCCTATATATCCCCACAACCAGAAAGGTCCAGCGGATGTAACGGTATATTGCTTTCAAACAGCTGTCATAATTAGAAAAAGTTACAGGTGAAAAGTCTGCTTGTCCCTGAAAGCTGGGAAGATGGTGATTTCAGCACCACAACCCCTTTTTTGATACCATTTGCAAGGAAAAAACCAGACGCTTTCATCTGGAGCCCTTTTTTCCCATTTTTCAAAAAAAATTAGCTGTATTTTGGCTAATTTCTGGTTTCCCTCCAGGGGAATCCACAAACCCTGGGTACCTTTAGAATCCCCATGATGTTGGAAAAAAGGACGCAAATTTGGCGTGGATACCTTATGTGGTCAAAAAGTTACAGGGGCCTAAGCGCGAACTACCCCAAATAGCCAAAAAAAGGCTTAGCACAGGGGGGGGGGAAAGGCCTAGCAGCGAAGGGGTTAAGTGCTTCGATAAGTTTTACACTTTATTGGACATGTGCATTTTTCTTTGCTCTAAGTTTTGGTTTTTTGGTCTTCGGGTCTAATAGCAAAGCTCCAAAGACTTGACTGTCCTGCAATATTTTGAACTGGCCAGGTTTCTAGACTGAATAGGTATCCAAATACTCATAACATCAACACTGTAAGTTATGGTGCACGCTTTGTGGCCTAGTGATGTCACATTCACAGTATGGAGAAGGCAGCTAAGGGTCAGCTCCATGAAAAATGTCTCCTCATTTGCCATGGATAGGGCAATGGTCACAGTGTGATCTGCAGCCAAAATCTTCAAAAAGCTCAATCTGATTATTGCGCATAATTATTCCCTAAGTGTTCAATGAAGCTGTTAGAATTCCCTTGGGATGTAATGATTTCAATATGTGGAGCACAAATATGTAATCAGATGTTTGGTAACTCTTGTCATCAAGAGGTGTTAAAGGCTATGTCTTCTCTTTATAGTTCAGCCATCTGGAATTAACGTTATTTCACATTTCTACATGGTGTTGGCAAAGAGATGATTGTTGGTAAACGTATCAGTTGAGCAATTAGTCTCACCCTGACGTAGTTCATCAAAGTTATCAGTGTTGAATAGAAGCAAGAAAGTACCTGCTTGAATTGTTCATGTGAAAGGTCAAGAAAGACTTTGTGAATCCAACTGCTCTGCGTTTCAAGATCCCAAGATAGTCTCATGAAACCAGTCCAATAAACCAGTGTGCTTGAAGGCTGAACTATGCTCTGATTAAGGCAACCTCTATCACCATCTTACACCATCATAGTTTTCTTAAAGTCACAGGGATACTGGTAATTGGCAACAACAAGGCAAGGCCCCAAGAGAGAGCACTTGTGAAGAAGCATGGGGCAGTGAAAAGGCTAAAGCGAGAACTGGTGCTCAGCATTGTATGCAAAGAAAGCTTCTGCTAGATTCCCAAGACGTAAACAATCTGCAATCCTGCTGGATACTGTTACTGTCTGGTATTCCAATGCCTGTAAGAAGGCATTGGTGCTTTTTGGGTGGACTGGTGGTGAGGTTCAGCTTTTCTTCAGGGGATCATGAACTCCTGACTGATGGTGAATGGGAGAACTGCGGGCCATATGGAGCCTGCTGCAATTGTTTATCAAGAGGTCAAAAATCTGCATGGGTGACCTGAAAAATGTCAACAGCTGAAAGTTTCTTGCAAAATGAGTTGCACAAGTTAAGATTCATGTGACACTGTGAGGAAGCTATATTGGGTTAATATTGCTGGTTGTAGCTCTTCAACCTGGTTTGCCAACTCACAACTGGCCTTCATCCTTAAACCACGACTTTACCTGCAGAACAAGACAGGAGATGACTTGTCCATTTTCCGCATCTGGAAAACCTGAGGACAATGGGTTTTTGAACCACCTCTAGTAGACACTCGTTGCACCTGGGCAGATCCAGATACGGGTTTAACAACTCACACAAATCAACTTCCTGGACTGTAGTGAATTTTAAACAAGCTCAATAGGTTCTGCGATTGATTTCAACCAGACAACTCACACCTTTCCAACAGACTTCCTTCACTGGAGAATTGATTTCTCAGCACCTGTCTTGAATTATATATATATTTTTAACAATTGGTATTGTGCCTTGTCGCTCTTTACATCATTTTACTGTGTTGTAAGGGATGACAAACACTCTTCCCTCTAGAGTATTGCCCTGCTTCTTGGACCTTGGTATCGAGGTTGAGCCATGGATACCTTAAGTGAAAATTGGTTTAGAGACACTGGGGCCGATTCCGATCTCGGCCGGTAGGGCTCCGAATCGGATTCGGCTTTACCGGATTCAATGCGAGCGCACGCGAAATCACCGACCGACTCGTTCCCGGGTCCGAACCGCTCCGACCGACTCGTACGGACACGGCTTGCACCACACAATGGAGACGTTTCCCGACCGAACGAGTACGATGCACGCGTCGGATGGGCGGATCGAGTCGGAGCGTCCGGCTCGCAAAAGCACCCGGAGCCAGACTTGGGGGGTCCGTGTCGGACCCCCCTGCACATGTAGCCGCACGAGTTGAACACAGGGGGGACCCAAGGGTCCCCCCTACACATGCATGTACGGTGCGAGTCGCACCAACGCGTACCCACTGTAGGGGGCCTCCCTGTTCGCGACGTGCCCATTCAGTCAATGGGAGCCCATGTACGCGTTGTACGACCGGCTCCCATTGACTTCAATGGGAGTCCGACCAAATCGAGTCGGGCAGCATACGGCCGCATCGTACTCGCTCGGTCGGACTGGGGGAGTCCGGCTCGGTCGGAAATCTCTCCTGATCCGGCTCGGTCGGAGAGCTTTCCGACCCAGATCGGAATCGGCCCCACAGTGTGTGGGACACAGCATAACACCCTGGCTGCTGGCAAGATGCAGTTGCATCCGACTAAAAAATAAAAATATGTATTGGTGGAACGGCTCATGATTTTCCAACATACAATATGCAAATAATGTAACCTTGTATTTCTATTGGCACCTAGTACAACATTCCTTGCTTGAAAATTTAAGGCAACTTTTGAATGAAGGTCACTTAAATTTCAAAACATCAAGTCATGGTTGTTAATTACGAATGAAACATGATTAACTCAAACAGCACCTCATATCAACTCACTACAGTAAATAACTGATTACACCCTGTATGTGCAAAAGGGAATAGCGAACTTGAACAGGTTCAAGATACCGCTGCTGGTCCTTCTGGTCAGTGCTTTGGTCAGCAGAATGCATACAAACTCAGGACTGAACAGCATGAAGGGACGTAAAATGAAATGAAAACATTTCCAAGCTGATACAATAATATTTAAAGAACAGCCTCTGGACTCCCAATAACTTTCTTAGCTTACAGGGATAAAAACATTCCCATATCAAACCTTTTGAGTAACAAAAAACATACTTTGAAGATTTTTATTACTAAAAAATAAACTGAAAAACAACAAAAGACAATAGACAAAATGCACTGCACATAATTGTGGTTCCATACTTTTCACAAAACTATCCAATGACATTTAAAAAAAGTAGAAATAGGTTAAAATGTATCGAACTGTGGGCCCAGTTCGCAAAGATTTTTTTATAAGAGTAGATGTGACCTAATCCTGGAAATTGTGGAGTAACTTGAAGTAATACAGGTTAACAACTACTCACAGAAAAAAACTTGTGGTTCAATTTTCTGTTTTGCCACACAATGTTATTAGGTATTGTAATTCAGTAATTAGATGTTTTTCTCAAAAACATCTATATGGATAATTTTCAATAAATAAAAATCCATGTTTCATTTATAAATGATATCTGATGACATTTCTCTCTATGTTCAATTCGTCTATGGAATGTGTTCAATAAAAAGAGAAACACAAATAAGCTTCTTTGCCATTACTACTTCACATTACTCTGGGCAGACATTCGGGAAATATTAGAAAATGCAGTAAACATTAAAACTATCCTCGGTGCACACAAATAGCTATGTACATTTTGATGTCAAATTGAACAGTGATGGCTGCTAACATCAAGTGAAGCTCTTTAAATTATCTGACAAACTACAGAGCAAATACAATTTGGCAAATTGACAGAAAACACAGGAAGTTGTCTTTGATCAACTCAGGTCCAACAGTGATCGTCAGGCTTCTTATACAAAGTGCTCGAAGGGTTAAATCAGTTCCAAAACCATTTTTCCAGATTGCTTACAGACTTGTATTCCTGGTGTCTTTTTACATGGTCACATGCAAGGCACGCATGTGATTCCCAAAACTGGGATAAATTCACTGTAAAATACTTTCTCCAGTTGAAGAGACTGAGATACATCTCACTATTACTGTTCAGCAGCAGAAGGTAGTCTGCTAGTTCTCTGGGGGAGAGAAAATCATCCACATGAATAAAAGAGTCTGCAGGGATATAATTTTCATAGTTTTCCCTGGATGGGCCCAGGACAACTGGCACTGATCCAGCCAGCAAAGCATTGTAAAGTTTTTCGGTGATGTAGTCTTTGTGGATTGAGTTTTCAAAGGAAAGGTAAAATTTACAAGTTGAAATAGTTGGTATAAGACTTTTGTCACTTAGGTAATCTCCGAAAGCTTGCCCGTAGGTCTGAATTTCAATGTACTTGCTCAACTCATTATAATACTTGACCCTTGCATGATCTGGATTCCAGTTACTAACAACCCAACACACTAATTTGTCTTTGCTTGGCACTTCATACTCAAAGGGATTGGTACTGACGATCATGAAGCCATAAGGCACTTGAATATCTGAATCCCGTCTGTAAGTCAAGGTCAGGTTGAAAAGATGTTCGATGCCACTCTTCTGTGGTGTGTGTGTTGGGGATTCTAAGTTCATCCATATCCATTTCTGAAAGGGTGGCCTGGCTTGCTGTGGCAAATTTGTCAGGTCCCAATTGATGTCTCTGTGATGGATAAGAACCGCATGTGATTTGTTGTAGAGAGACCGGTCAATGGTTAGGTGGCATCCGTGGATGTTGAACAAAGTGTTGCATGATTTCAGCTCAAATGTCTGCCCGAAAGGCCACACCCAGATCAGAATCGTAGTTTCATTGAAGTAATCACTTTTAGTGGTAAAGAAGCTCTTCATTTTCAGAACCGAGCTGGCGGATTCGATGGGGCTGGAGATCCAGTTGTTTGTTGGCTTGACGTATATTAGCACACATACCATGAAGCAACTCAAGACGATACAAATGATTAAAAATGGTCGGAAAATACCTTTGGATGTTGATGTCATAATTTGCCCTGCAAAAAAAAGAAAGATAGTAAACAAAATAGCTATTGAAAGAATGAAAACTATGCCATATAAAGCATCAATCAGACAAGATTGGCTTTTAAGTACCCCATAACAAGAAACACGCCCCAATAACATATTTAAACATCAATATCGAAAATGTTTTTTTTTTTTTTAATTGGTGTTCTTTTAAATTCCAATGGGCATCTGGAAGGCAGGGTCAAAATACTTGGAAATACCTGGATAGCTAACAGACTACAAAATAACAAATAAACAAAGCAGTCACAATAACATTTAAAACAAAGCTATCTAAACAGACGTCATGGCCAGGCATACGAAGTACTGAGGATCCCTCAGGTGCATCAGGGTATTTGTGGAATGTCCAACAGTTCTCTATGTATCACATTCATTTAGGAAGAATGTGCCAGATGTCAACCCTTCCAAACTAAAGTCTCCGTCATTCAAATTTATACAAATGCGAATTTGATCATTTATACCAATATCTTTCTTTTGTGCGCATAGCACAGGCATTTAAGTCATTTATAATTGTACATGGATGAGTACCAACAACAAAGATATTCTCCACTGAGGGCTGCTGTGTGACATCATAAAGAGTGAGCTGGCTATGTCAACTAAAGCCACAGAACGAAACGATTGCTTTGTTGAAACGTATGCAATGTAGCTGGAATGTGTTCTGGGCTTCATTTCCACCCATCCTCATGGTCCAGCAAAGTAAAACAAGAGGAAATAGGTTAGTCCTGCTATAAATTACATGAACTGCTTTTTGGTGCATCCCCATTCACAAAAATATATACCTGGGCTCCAGAAACTCACCATTAGGGCCCCATTACGATGTCGGGTGGAAAGCCTCCTCCCGACAGTCGGATTCCCCTAGACCGTGTCGGAACCCTTCCGAACGACTCAGTTGGTTTACAATCCGCCCAACGGATTACGGTGTTCGTGATCGGATTCTTAACCACACGGTCTTTCCGAATCTGTTCTGTCCGGCTCTCTGAGAATTCGTGTTGGTCGGAGCCGTATCGAACAGATCTACGGACAGCGTTTCCGACCAAGCGATTACGATGCCGGTTTCCAACAGCCTTTCTGAGCTGGCCTGTCCGACATGAACAGGCTGTCAGAAACTGACTTTGGGGCCCCTGGCAGGGTCCCCTTCATCCTGCGGCCTCTGGTTTGGGGGGCCGAGGGGGTACCTCAGGGACGCCCCTGTAAAACCCTGCAGAATGTGGCAGGCACCGTGGGGTGCCTGCGACAGGGTGCAAGGTTTTCCGCACACACCCCATTTCCCTATAGGAGCCTGTGTTGTCAGACGGAACACGGGCTCCCATAGAAGTCCATGGGAATCCGAACAAACAGTATTAGGTCGCATCCTAATCGGTTGGGCATGACCGCCGACCGCAAGTCGGGCGGTTCTGAGACGGAGTCAGGCAGAAAGTTTCCGCCCAACATCGTAATGAGGCCCTTAGTGTGCCCTTCCCTCAAATATATATTACAAAAAATGTTCTCCTGCTACCATTCTCTATGTCCCTGTGCTCCATTACTCCCAAACTACCATTACCACCACACCATCTGAACTTTGTAATCCTCCATCCTTAACCTCCCTCTGGGTCTTCCCTTACTACACACTGTGGGTCTAATTCACAAACTGCACTTTGAGGTACATTTTGTACTACTATAGTAGTACTACAAAACATACTACAAAGTACTGTTCACAAACTACACTTTTGTAGTAGCTTACACTTTCGAGTAGGTTTGCTACCTTTTGTATTTCGAAACTTCACTTTTGTGTAACTTACACTTTTGTAGTAACTTATTCTTTCATTGTAAGTCCTTGCTCCATTATTTTCTATGGGAGGGTGTTGCAGTACCAGTGGCTGGCCATGTAGTGCTGGACTTACTACAAAAGTGTAAGGTACTACAAAAGTGTAGTTTGCGAATACTGAAACGTTTACTCAAAAGTGTAAACGTAATCAAAAGTGTAACTTACCTTTGTGAATCATGCCCATAGAGTGAAAAATGGGTGGAATTAGAGCCATCTTCAGAACTTTTAGGACCAAAGTATGTTTTTAGGCATTTTTTGTAGTAGTTTGACTTAATATGTAATCGATATTACAGTGGAGAGACACATGCAAGAAGCATGCTTAGGAGTTTATAAACTTTATAATGCACGTAAAAGCAACATTTCTCCTTGATTAACTGTCAGAGCCCAGGTCCAAGCCCAAATTGAGCTTAGAATTCAAATGAGTTTCATTGAGTGTGCTAGGCAGCTATAGTCAATCTTTCTTTACCACAGCAAACAAAGCTTCAGAAGGAAGAGATGGAATTGAAAAAGGAAAAAAGTAGAGGTGTGCAATATTTGCATAATTTTTCTTACAGAATTACGTGAAACTTCAGGAAAATTATGCGTCATTTAGTACTAGATTTTAGCGCATAGTGCATGCTGGTTTCAATTTATGACACAAAAATGTAGTTTGTGCTACAAAAATAGTGCAATAAGCTCAACTGATGCTAACAACATCCGTTTGCAGCGCTCCCAGTTATATAATTATGGGACATGGTGTAATTTCGCATAACAAGTGGAAGGCGAAATTCTCATAATTATACCAATTACGCCGGCCTAATTTAAATGTTGCATGGGCACAGAAAAAGGTAGCCAAACACCGACAGCATTCCCTAATGCTGCACTAGCAGAGTGGTGCAGAGGGGCGATGAGTGGAAGTGTATCTTGACTGTGGGATTCAAAGCAATGAAAGTTTTTTATTGTGACTGGTTCGATGGTAAAATTAAATTTGGCATCTGCCCAAGAAGAGCATCATTCATTAAGTCAATTGACAGCCCTAAAAAGAATACTCAAATCTACGCTATTAACAAAGTAGTGTGAGACTTACACCATAAAAGCGCTTTTCTCATCGTGGTTTGGACCTGACGGTCCAGAAAGTTTTACACAGTGTTTAAATACTCGTTATCTGAATGCGACTGGTATGCAAAATGCAGTGAATGTAAAAAAGCTCTGCTGGGTGCCACAGCTTTCCTGTTACTGGCAGTATGAAAAATACAGCATTTCCCTATTAGAGCTGAGCGGCAACGAAGACTTTGGCTTGTAAGATAACAAAACGTGTCATGCAATTAAGCTTCTAAATTGCAAGTGGCTGGGAATGTTTCATGGGTATAATCTTTCACCGTTTTGTGAGTTCAACAGATGAGTACAAGGGAATGGACAGAAATACCAGATCCCATCCAAACCAGACAGCACAGTATTCATGCTTCACAGTCACTCTCACTGCCTGCATATTCAAAGTCTCTGGGGCATATTTACGTTCCCTGGCGCATCCCTGCAAATCAGCAGGGATGCGCCAGGGAAGATGCGTCACGCAAGTTTGCCCTTGCGCCACCGCCAATGCGCCGCATTTACAATGCGGCGCGCCGTGGCGCACGGATGGGCAGATGCGTGTCGCATCCCCCGACGGAAAGGCGGCGCATTGCTGGAGTCGCGTCGCAAGCGCGACACGGCTCCAGCAAGGCTCGGGGGTGCCCTATGCCTAACATGCTGCGTCAATCCTTACGCCTGCTTCAAGCAGGCGCAGGGTTTTGACGCAGCATGGGCGTACAAGTGACTCAGTGAAATCTTGTAGATTTCACTGCGTCACTTTTACGAGGCGTACCTGCGAGGGAACGCCCACCCTGCGCCGGAACGCCCACATGAAACCTGACGCAGGTTTCATGTGGCGCAGGGTTTACAACGTGACGCATCTCCCTAGATGCGTCACGTTGTAAATATTGCGCAACATGGCCCATGTTTTGCGTCGCCGCTGTGTCACATAAGTGGCGCAAGGGGCTTGTAAATCTGCCCCTCTATTCTTTGTACCTTTAACTTATTCTGATGTTTAAGAGGTAAATGAGTGAAGTGTTCTTAAATAAAAATCCCAGCACTTGGAGGGATGTTGGGCCTCCAAGTGACCAACATCCCACTTCCCTTTTTTTATGCACTCAGCATATCTATGTCACATTTGATGCATGTCCTTTTTAAATTAAAAGCTCACTTCGTTCATATGTTCAATGCTGTGAAGTGACATGTTCGGTCAATTTATGTGATATATTTGTCTTGATCAGACCTTTAAAATATTACAAATTTCTCTAGACAACATACTAGAGTGCAATAGCAATAGGTTTAAAGCATTTAGGGGCACATGCATTAACATAGACAATAGCAATTCTTTAATTGCGATTATTAAGGAATCGCAATTACTGAATCACAATTGCCTATGCATGTAGGAATCGCATAAAATTTTGCGATTCCTACAAATTCCTTAATTGAGACTCGCAAATTGCGAGTCGCAATTAAGGAATTGCTACCCATTCATTCCTATGGGCCCAGAGGCCCATAGGAATCAATGGAAATTGCGCATACTCGCAAATTGCGCATGCAATTTCAAGGGTGCCAAAAGTACACCCTGTTGCACCCCTGAAATTGCCATGTGACCACATGTTGCACACATACATGCCCCAAGGGCATGTGTGTGTGTAACATGTAACTTTGAAAAATGCACTTTAGTGCATTTTTCAAAGTTTTCGCAAATTACCGTCCAGTTTTATTTGACGGTAATTTGCGACCCTTAATAGCGAAATCGCTATTTCAATTTGCTTCATGCATTGCATTTAAGGAATCGCAATTTGCGATTCCTTAAATGCAATCGCAATTTAAGTAATTGCAATTTTTGCGATTCCTTAAATTGCGATTTTTGCATTTGGGATGATGCATCCCAAATGCAAAAATACCGATCGCTAAGGGGCAGATTCTGCGAATCTGCCCGTTTGCGACCGGTTTTTGCCTTGATGCATCTGGCCCTAAATGACTTAAGTGAGATATCAGCGCTAGGATGCACTCCCGGGTGAGTTGTGAGCTATATAAATACACATAACATAACATGACATGGACATTTTATCTTCAGTTAATGTATGCGTTCTCTCTACCCCTCTTTAGATCGGGCTTGACAGCACAGCTGTCGCCAGAAAGTATATCGATCTAAAAAATGGTTTTAAGAGGCGTAGCCAGGAGAGGGGCTTTGTCTCCACCCACATGTTGATAGCCAGGAGCCCTTTTTTTGATTGGACAGAAGTTGTGTGCGTCCATGAAACGGTGCTTGCCGCCGCAGCTGTGAAAATGTTGTTTATTTATCCAGCTGCCTGAGCTCGAATTTGTGGGGGCACACACATGGCAATCTAATGCTATTAAAATGTCTTAGATAACTAGATAATTTACGGTGTTTGCTATCCTCTGACAGCAGCACAGATGGAATTCAGAGTGCAGTTTTATGTTTGAGAGCCCATGGCTACACTAATCTACTTGGATTTTTAGGTCTGGCTTGACAGCGCACCTGTTTCCTGACCTTATGTGATCAACAAAAGAGAGCTTTCAGAGTCTTACTTATAGAGGGTCTTAGGCTCACCCATATGTTGGTTCCCCTAAGTTCAGGATTTGATTGGGATGAATTTGTGTGCTTTCACTAAAAAGATTCATTGTATTGCGCTTTTTGGCTTATGGCAAAGTTTATACTTGATGGAGCAGGACTGAGTTGGTTATGGTGGCAAGCCAATGATCGTGGCTATATGCCTGAACTGTTTATTATGAAATGTTATGTTAAAGGCTCTATGAAGTAAGTACTTATTGTAAAAACTATATGTGAAAGTCGCTTGTGTATTTTTATTGCTCTGTATTAAAGTCTAGAGATAGTTATTATTTTGCATGGAATCTCAGAGAGTACTGTACTAGGCAGTGGTTTTGCTGTTGGTCAGCCAGTGTTACAAACCATGGATATAGAAGGTTTGCTCTGTTAGAATGTTTGTTAGGCTGTTTTAGGAGCAATAGTATTTTGCTTCACCAAGTGTAATTTTGAATACCTTTCTATTTGTATGACTTTGGGTCTGGTGTTTGCCTTATGGAAAAGCTTGCACTCAAAACCGTAGGTTGAGTTGGTTATGGTGACAAGCTACTGGCAGCATTACGTACAATGCCATAGGACTATTCTGCTTATTATGAAACATTATGACAAAGGCAATTGGTCTACTTTATTAATTTTGAAAAGCATATTTTAAAGCCTGTAAGCCTTTAACAGTTACAGGCTATAGGCAGGGTATTTTGTTACTTCTAATTTCACAGATTACCATAGTAGGCAAGGGTTTTGGTGTTAGCCACCCAATCTGACAAACCCTGGGTGTTGTAACTCTGGTGATTTTTGTTAGGACCTTTTGAGCAGGGCTGTATATTGTTTTGCAAGCTATAAAATTCTACATACTTATAATTTTATAAATGTATGCATGTTTTTGCCAGTTTATGTGCAGTTAAACAGGCCACTGTTGGGTTAGGTGTAAAGCCAATGATAAAGGGTAAAGGCTGCATCAGTTCATTGGGAAAAGTCATGCCAGATTACTTAAGTTTGATCTGTTTATCATAAAAGATTATGGCAAAGCCGTAGGCCTGACATACTTATTGTTAAAGACAATAGCCTTTTTTTAACATTTTATTCACAAATAACAATATTCAAGAAATGGAAATGAAATCATCAACAGTATACCTTCAGCATCCCCGGGAATGTATTGTGTCCGGGAAAATGTTGCAATCTTGACAGACACGAAGCAAGATGTATCCATGTGGCCCCTCCCTCCCCGTCCAAGTGTGCAACCGTGCAGTGTTCCGACTGGTTAATTCCATTGCTCCCTCGCTTCCATCCATGGGACCTAATTTTGCCAAACTTCTTCGGCCAGTCCCATGGCTGATACACCGTCCGTTCCTCTAGCATACACAAGTCCATGTTCTGCTCCCAGCATGTCGTTCTGGGAGGCTTCTCTGTACCCCAAGCCTGTATGATGTCCCGCCTGGCCAGCATCAGTGCAGTGTTACAGAACAGGAGGGAATACCGTGGCAGCATATTCTCCCACCAGATGCCCAGACACACCAGATCTCCCACTGCCTCCTCTATGTGTCCCCATATGGTCTGCCAGTATGCCTCCAATATTGGGCACTCCCACAGGTTACGTACCAGAGTCCCCCTCTGACCACAGCCCCGCAGGCACCTGCCATTGGGAATTCTGCCCCTGGCATGGAGCCTCCTCCTTGTGTAGTATGCTCTGTGCAGTATCTTGAGTTGTATGAGGTGAAAGCCAACACTGATCACCATCTCCCTCGGATATCTGTATGCCTCGGCCCAGTCCACATCCCCCCGTATGCCTAAGTCCCGCTCCCAGCTACCCTTCAACTTGTCTAAAGGCTGTACTCAGTTCTGTACTAAGGTTGCATAGGTGATGGACACAGACATGGCATTGAAGTGGGGCCCCAAGAGTCTATATTCCAAAGGGGAGTCTTCCTCTATTTGCTCTACGTTTTCAAGATGACTAGTAAGGGCATGTCTAACCTGCAGATAGCAAAATCTCTTGGACTCTGCCAACTCATATTGTTCTTGGGGGCGTGGCCACACCGGCGTCCAAGGTGGTCATGCTGCAGTGAAGCTCCTGAGCAGTACACCTGAAACAATTTGCTTTTTTCTTACTCTCTGACTCCATCCTCATGCCATAGACGTGTAGGACAGATTGCAGCAGCCTGTGCACCTGTAATGCACAATTATCCTCAAATTGATGCCTTTTTGAAGGGGTTAGATGGGGCGGTGGACTGTTGTGGCCCTGCGCAGTCCTTGGAGGCACTGCAGAAACAGAGGCCATGGATGAGCCTAAGGATGGGGGCTATCGAATCCTGCTGGGGTGCCTGCCTGCCTGCCTTGCCGGGCCCCATCACCCCCGCCCACCACAATAAAATATACCAACGTGAGCCGATCTGCAGAGGGCACCCTTCTACTGTGATGTGCTGGGGCCTTTGCTTAGTGTATGTGTGCCTGGGTCGCTGTGCAGTTTGGTGTGGCTGAGCGGAGTGATGCATCCACATCTGGGACTTCCTTGGACGGTGTCTTGGAGCACACTGTCCCAGCGTCTTTTTTCTTGCTGCTGGAGGGTCACCCAGGGAGCGGGTTGGGTGCAATGTTGCAGCCCCCGCCCTGATGACATCGGGCTCCATTTGAAGTCTGAAGTCTGTAACTTATCTCTAACCACAGCCACCTTCCCTCAGAAATGGAAGATGGCCCAAATAAGACCTATATTAAAAAAAGCCTTGGCCGATCCCCTGGATTTCCAAAATTATAAACCCATATGTCTTCTTCCTTTGTTCTCGAAAGTTATGGAAGCTTTAGTTAATAAACAGTTAACTGAATATCTTGAACTGAATAACTTACTTGACCCTTCCCAGTCAGGCTTCCATGCGTCGCACAGTACTAAATCCGCACTAACTGAAGTAACAGATACGATCAAGCTGGCCTTAGATAAGGGGACATCAATTATGCTGATCCTTCTCGACCTGTCGGCAGCGTTCAACACCATCTCTCATCGAATCCTAGTGCACAGGTTACGAGAGATTGGTGTCAGCGGACTGGCACTTAAATAGTTTGAAATCTTCCTTGCTGACAGAACACAGCGAGTCCAACTTGAGTCGTTTACTTCTCAGACTTCAGCTGTAGACAAAGGGGTCCCACAGGGTTCCATTTTAGGCCCCACTTTATTCAACATCTATGTGTCCTCTCTGGCCTCCATTATTAGAGCTAGTGGATTTGACACCATCTCGTACGCGGATGATACACAATTGATAGTTACTATTGACACTGATCCCACGACGACCAGAGAAAAATTTAAAAAGTGCATGTTAAAGACGGTGGCTTGGATGATGGTGAATTTTTTACAGCTGAGCACTAGCAAAACCGAGATTCTGCTGTTCGGAAAAGCGGAGGAGCTCTGGTCTACTGACTGGTGGCCTTCTGAGCTGGGTGAACCCCCCACCCCAAACAAATGGGTGAAAAACCTAGGTGTTATTGTGGATGACAAACTCTCCATGGAAGAACACTTGAAAAGCATCTCAGGCACCTGTTTCGGCCTGATGCGAATGCTCAGAAAGATTTTTCCTTGGCTTCCTCTTTCAGCAAGAAAGTCTCTCATACAGGCACTACTAGTAAGTAGGCTAGACTACGGTAACTCCCTACTGGTAGGGATTAGGGAAGACCTGCTCTCTAGGCTGCAGGTTGTGCAGAACACAGCTGCACGTCTGGCCCTCAATCGGCACTCTCGATCACCTTCCGAACCTCTCCTGCGACTACTCCACTGGCTGCCCATTAGGAAACAAGCAGTATTTAAGCTTTTGTGTCTGGTATTTAAATCACTACATGGGAATGGACCGGCTTACCTCAGTAAAAAGCTAAAACCTTATGTTCCTTCCCGGCAACTGAGGTCGAGCAATCGGCGGGTGTTGTGCCCTAAGAGGATTAATGAAATCAGAATGGGTGGCCGCTCATTTTCGCATCTTGCTCCCTCCCACTGGAACTAACTGACAGGCGACATTCGCGCCTGCCCCAACCTAGGGCAGTTTAAAAAACGTCTGAAAACCTGGTTGTTTAGTCACTAATCAGTTGTCTCCTCTCTGCTCTTCTGATATTGTGGCGCCGAGAGATCCCCTTGGGGATGATTCGTTTTGCGCCTGACAAATTCTAATAATAATAATATTAATAATAATTTGTGACTCTTCCGCGGATAGAAGATATGCACTACTGTAATCCTTGTTAGGCTCTCTTAGGAGAGATGATGTTTTGCTTCACCAACTGTAATTTTGTATATATTTGTACTTTTAAAGCTGTATGATGGATGGTTGCCTTTTGGAACGCTTATGCTCAGTAAAATGGACTTGAGTTGATTATGGTGACAAGCCAATGATAAAGGCTGTCTGATTGATTGTTTATTATGAAAAGTTATGATAAAAACAGTAGGCCTGACATATTGATTGTGAAAAGAATATATTAAAGTCAGTAGGCATTTAAGAGTGGATTGCTATTGCTCAGAATTAAAGCTTACACATGTTTTTCATTGAATCTAATAGATTACATTAGTGGGCCATGGTTTTGGTGTTGGTTACCACCTCTGATAAACCGTGAGTATAGAAGATTTGCAGTGTAAGAATCCTTGTTAAGCCCTGTTGGAATAGATAGCATTTTATTTATTTATTTGTAAAGCGCGAGCTAATACCTGAAGGCGTCTGGGCGCTGGAAAACCTGCGGTGAAAACCAAAAACGAGCAGCACTCAATCCTAGCATCATGGAAGATGGACTAACGGGAGAAAAGCCAGGTCTTAAGGGCATTCCTAAAAGAAAGCAGGACAGAGGAGTTTTTTTAATTTATGGGAAGACAGTTCCATAATCTGGCAGTGTTAGCAACAAAAAGCTTGCCCCTCCCCCCCCAGCTTGCAAGCCAGAATCTAGGAACCTCCACCAGCTTTAGAGACGATGACCGGAGGTTTCTCTGAGGAACATACCAATGGAACTTGTGCTTTAGGTTTTCTGGTCTGTGATTGTGGAGGGCTTTAAAAGCAATACAAACAGCTTTAAAATCAATCATTTTCTCCACAGGGAGCCAGTGGAGGGATTTAAGAGCTTGTTTAGCAGAATGATGTCTGGGGATCCCTAGTAGTAGTCAAGCCACTGCATTCTGAAGGACCTGTAGTTTGTTAAGAAACCCTTCTGTAGACTAACAAAGGGAGGGTTACAGAAGTCTAACTTAGATAAGATGAGCGCAGAGACTACATTTTTTTGAAGATAAAGAGGTATAAAAGGAAAGAGTTTCCTCAGAATTTTTAATGTAAAGAAAGTAGACGAGGTAATGGCATTCGCCTGATGTTTAGAAGACAAGGCTGTGTCACAGATAACTCCCAGGTTTTTTGCCTTTGTCACTGGAATAGGGAGCAAACCGCGTTTCTGAGGCCACCAGTCAGGGGACCAAAAAGAGGTGTTACTTCCGAAGAGCAATATTTTGGTTTTGCTTGAATTTAACTTCAGGCAATTATACATCATCCACTTACTAATCTGCGTGTCATTTGCGTATGACACCATGGTAAAGCCAAATGATTTAATAAGCCTGGCCAGAGGGGTGACATATAGATTAAAAAGAGAGGGACTAAGCAAAGAGCCCTGTGGAACCCCGCAAGGGAGTTGGAAGGTATGTGATGCATAGCTGTCAATTTCCACAAATTGCTAACGCTCAGTTAAAAAAGTGTGAGAAAGAGCTACACCGCCTATGCCAATTTTTTGGAGGCGACTTATCAGTAAGCCGTGGTCGACAGTATCGAAAGCCACCAGGAGGTCCAACAAAATCAGAGCAGCATTTCCTCTGCTGTCAACCGCACGCCTAACCTCCTCAGAAGCGGTAATCAGGGCGAGCTCCATACTGTGCTCACTCCTGAACCCGTACTGGGTAGAATCCAGAATATGGTTATTGTTAATAAAAGTAGTCAACTCTTGATTTATGAGTTTTTCAAGGATTTTTGCTGACAAGGGCAACCGGAAAATTGGACAGTAATTACTGGGGTTCAGAGAATCCAGGTTGGGTTTTTTTTTTAACAGGGGCACAATGGAAGCCTTTTTCCAGGTTTTAGGAAATATTCCTGTTTTGAGAATAAGATTGAACATTTCAGTGAGTTGCTGTGCAATAAGATCAGGAGCTAAATGAGCTATTCTTGGAGAACAGGGATCCGCCGGGCAGCCAGCTTTTGCTGTGCGAAGAAGTTTAAGGACCTGATCATAGGAGACGAGCAAGAAATTAGTTAGCCGAGCTGAATTAGCTACTGACGAGCCATTTTGGCCTGTTTGATTAACAAAGTCCCTTGTGTTCTTAACAGATGGACTGCAAATTTCCGGAGGGTGACTCAATGAAAATGCGTCGTTGATGCTATGTACTTTTTCACAGAAAAAAGAGGCTAGAGTGCTTTGCCAACTGTAATTGTGTACACATTTGAAATGTTTGACTGTATGCCTGATGGTTGCCTTGTAGAAAGCTTACACTCAGTAAAGTAGGCCTGAGTTGGTAATGGTGACATGTCAATGATAACAGCTATAGGCTTGAGTTGTATGCAGGGAAATGTTATGACCGATGCAATAGGTCTGGTCTGTTTATTATGAAAAGATATTACAAAGGCTGTAGGCTCAACTTATTTATCGTGAAAAGCATATGGCAGCGCCTTGTGGGAAAGCTTACACTCACTACAGTGGGCCTGAGATGTTTATGGTGACAAGCCCATGATAACAGCATTTGGCTTGATTGGTGTGCAGGGAAATATTATGCAGATGCAGTAGGTCTGGTCTATTACTATGAAAAGATATTACAAAGGCAGTAGGCATGACTTATTTATTGTGGAAAACATATGGCAATGGCAATAGGCCTCTAACAGTGTTTTTTATCACATTATGTTAGGGGCCATAGAAAGGTATTTAGTTACATATATTCTCACAGAGTAGAATAGCAGGCAAGGGTTTTGGTGATGGTCAACTACTTTAACAAACCCTGGGAGCAGAATTACACTGTGATGATTCTAGTTAGGCACTATTGAGTGGAGTTGTATATTGTTATTTCAAATATAATTTTGCACATACTTGTAATTTTATAAGTGTATGCCTGATGGTTGCCAGTATATATGCACTTTAATAGGCCAGGGTTGCATAAAGTGTCATGCCATTGGTAAAGGCTAGAGGCCTTATCGGTTCACTGGGAAAGATTCCTTAGGCTTAATCTGTTTAAAATGATAGTTATAACAAAGCAAGTAGGCCTTGCTTATTCACTGTGAAAAGAAAGTGTTAAAGGTAATAGGCTTTTATGGATGAATTGTTATTAGACTGAAGCCTGAAGGCAGGTATTTTGTCACATGGAATCTTAGTTTATTGGATCCTGCAGCACTCCAAGCAGTGCTAACGTGTTGCTTGCTTGCCGCTCATTTCATCTGCAGTGCACCGCATCCCAAATAGCTACTTCTTTTAAAACAGGAGATCATTATCGAATGCTGTTGTCCACAGTGTATTATTGTTTTACCATTCCAAGATGGCCAACATTATGCTTCTGAATTGGCATCCATGCATGAACTTAAAACACTAAAAGACTGTTTGCAATACCTGTGTTAGATAAACACTGCTACATTCAGTTTAGTTATTGCAAGTGCATGCCCACGGTGTTTAGATGGTAGCATGTTTTCTTTTTTCTACTTTTATTCTTTTAATTTATCTTGCATATATTGTTGAGTTTATGTGTGATTTATTCTGGTTGTGTCAGAGGGCGAATGCAAGAATGAGTCAGTGGATTGATAAATGGATGTATAAATGCAAAGATGAGTGACAGAGTGCATGTGACCTATTGAACGTTTAAACCCATTAATGACACAATATTTATTTTATTTATTTATTTATGTCATTTGTAGAGCACATGAATCACCCCGGATGGGGTATCTCCACGCTGAGGACGAGTAGAGTGAAAGACACAGGAGCTAGAAGAGTGATGTTTTGAGTTTCTTTCTAAAGATCAAGTAGTTAGTGCATTGGCGGATGTCCAAAGGTAACTGGTTCCAGATTTGTGGGGCTAAGTAGGAGAACGCTTTGCCTCCCAATCTGGTTTGTTTTATGCGCGGGACGATGAGGAGACCCTTATCTTTTGATCGAAGGGTACGCGAGGGTGTATATCTGACCAATTTGTCCGCTAGATAACTCGGTCCCATTTTGTTAAGGCCTTTGAACACCAAACAGCCGATTTTAAATTCAATTCTTTTGCGTATGGGCAACCAGTGTAGTTTACGGAGCAGGGGGCGTGAGGGAGTTCGGAGGGGTGCACTGGTTACCAGGCGGGCCGCCGTGTTCTGGACCACTTGTAAACTGCACAAGGAGGTTGTCTTGGCAGAGATCAGCAGGGCATTGCTGTAATCTAGTCGACTGAGGACCATAGCATGTACCAAGGTTTTACGTGTGGAAGAAGGGAGAAAGTGAAAAACTTTGCGGAGCAGGCTGAGTGCATGGAAGCATGCCCGTTTAGTTGCAACTATATGCTCAATAGAAACTTTCAATGATAAGTCAGACCTAACAGCATTGCTAATGCTTGTATTTCAGTGCAGTTCCTGTCCTCTCTGTTTCCCTGCTTCGTCTTTCAGCAGGTCCTGGTTTTCCCACATTTTCTTTTCTACCTCAGGCATTCCTGCTTTCCTGTTCTTTGATCTTTGTCACCCGTTTCGGATCATTCTGTGTTTCTCTTTCCTCCTCAGCAATTCCTATGCTCACTGATCCACAAAGAGTAACTGAGTTTCCTGTTGTTCCCTCTCTCCTTTAGCTGTACCTCATATCTCTGCTTTCTGTTTCTTTCTCTTAATCTCACCAGTTACTGCTCTCCCTTGCACTTATCATTCCACCATAGTAATTTATCTTTCTGATTGTCATTTACTCCACACCCTGTTTGTTCTTTCCCCCTCAATAATTTAGCCCAAATAACAAAGTTAAATCTACAAGCAGAAATCTCTGCTCCCATTGATTTATGCCCATGCCTTGATGTAAATCTCTGCCTAAATGCAATTTACTAACTTAGGGCTGAGTTTACGTGCATGAGGATATGGTGACATGTAAACACAAAATTCAACTTAAAGTTACTACTATTAATATGTGGGAGTATTTTATTTATAAATCTGCCATATGTAGTTCCAACTTGTGTAGAACTACAAATGAATGCCCTATTTAGAACTACAAATTGAAAGGAACAGAAAACAGGCATCACCTATAGAAAATAATACACACTTGACAAACAATTCTACTAGGAGTGCATAAACAGAGCTCACAGGGTCCTTTCCCATGTGCTTCAAGAGATGCAGCCAGATGCAGAAGAGCTGCAGCAGTGTTACGTAACAATATATGTTTTTGAGACATGCAATGTGTTATGATGTGTCTTCAATTGTGTGTACAGTAGAGATAAGCCTTTTTTTAACTAAATCATTAAGAAAGTAAGATTTGTAATTGTGTGTGTATGTGCATATTTTATGCTTGCATTTTATAATGTGATTTGTATAAGTGATTGAAATGCATAAAGTGTTATGACCATTTGTACATTCATTTACGTCTTGTATTTTATTTGTTAATAATTTTGGTTTACTTTTGCACAGTGTGATGTGTACTGTTAAAAGCAACATCTAAAGTTTTATGACTATTTGTCACATTAATTTTCCATTTTATATATTTATTTTACACTTGTACAATGCAGTGTAAATGAGTGTATATGATCTTTTTTATTTTATTCATTTTTCTTTTCTTTTAGATCTTTGCCTTTATTCTGTGGGCGTCCTTCAGCCACAGTCTGTCCATAGGGGCTGAGGGGTGACGCCACCTCAACCTTTTGACCCTCAAGAAGATTTTCTGTCAGGCTGAGCAAAGGTCAGCCTGATAGACACTTCATTTTCAGGTCAGGCAGCCAGGAGCTTGACATGCATTAAATGCGCAGGCCCCTGGCTGCCTGTGCTGAACTTTGCTGGGCTGAGGATATAACAACTTCTGCAGATGTGACCTCCTCAGTTCAGTAATGGTCCTCAAGGCCCTCCCCCTCGTGATGTGCGACAGCGTCACTCATTGCCTCGGCCCTGGGTGCCTGAATTGCCCAGGGAAAGTGAAAATCAGTGTCACCTCATCACAGAGTGGGGTAGGGTTAGCAGTCGCATTGACCACATCCACCTCTGTGACGAGATTGGGACTGCTCCTTCCCTCATTGGCTTATGTAAGGTCAGCCAATGATGGAAGGCAGCAGTACTAACCCTCCTGGGACCTCCGAGACTTGGGACTGCTGTCTTCCCTCATTTGCTGACGTAAGGTCAACAACCAATGAGGGAAGGCAGTAGTCCCAACACTCATGGAACCCCCGAGGCTGAGCTGCAGGTAAGTGTGATTTTTAAAAAAAATTATGTTTGGTGCGTGCGTGTATGTTTGAATATTTGGTAATGAGTGTTGTGAATGGATGTGTGACTGCATGGGTGTGAGTGAGTGTGTACGTGTGTGTGTGTGTGTGTGTGGTCTGCCCCCCTCCCTGCTAAAATTAGCCTGCCTCCATTAGTTTCTATGTGATTTCATTATTGTACCTGTGAGGGGCCATGTGCGGTGAGGACCTACTCAAAGACTTAGCTGAAGTACCTTTGAATGTTTTTGTGCTGTATTGTTACTGGAGTGGATATGGGTGTAATTTTGGCGAATTGCAACTGACTTATATTGTTGTAGATGTGTTTTTGTACATATTTAAACTGCATTTATGAGTATGTGAACTAGTACTATAAGGGTAATATTAAACATACCCTTAAACAGCTTTATAAATTGGATCTTAAGTGTTTTCTTGTGTTCCCATCGTTCCTCAGTAGTTTCTGCTCATTGATATTTCTGTGTTTCTCTACGGCCCAGGCTCATCTTTCTCCTCTAATTTGTGTTTCTTCATTTCTTCCACCCTCATAAGCTCCCGTTCTACCTCATTTCACCCTATTGCTGTGCTTTCCTCAGAAATCACTATTTCCTGCTATGTGGACTCTATTACCCTTCTTTCCCATTCATTCTCACATTGCCTCACCCTCCAAGACTTTAAGGTGATGCTTTCTTGTAGGATATGACCCAATTCAAAACAATGTTAGCATAAGTATGTAACAATTTCCAAAGCATCCTTGTAAAATACAACTCAAAATCAATTCATTTAAAAGTTAAAGGTTAGAGTTGAACCAGCATTACAATTGTAGAAACATATTGCTGTTTATAATTGAGGAAAACGTTGTTTTCCCTTTTCTGTCCCTCTATTTTCTCTCAGGAACGTTTGCTCTTCATTTTCTCAGATTTTTTCTTGCCACCAAGCAGTAGTTCATTATCTGTACAGTCAGCTTGATTTGTGACATCAAGAGCAAAAGGAAGAAGGAGAGGGCAGGCAGTTAGAACATGCAATTAAAGACGGTGAGAAACTTCACAGTCTTTTTTGTTAGGCTCCTGAACCTTTTTTGTACATTTTGATATTTGTCACTGCACAGCTTTTATTTGTTACTGCTAGTGGTATTTAAATTGGCAATGGCAATATGTTACTTATATCAAGTCAGAACAGGGACATGCAAAAAATTGAAGACCTCGTCAGGATCCAGTTTGCCATTGCTTAAAAACATCCTTGGAACATTCAGTGAGCGTCCCCTTAGTTTCAGCAAAGCTTAGGGCCAGATGTACGACCATTGGCAATCGCGACTCGCAATTAGCACCAAATTGCGAGTCGCAATTTGTGAGTCGCAATTGCCTATGTACATCAGTGTCTGAGACACTGTTTGCAATTCCCAATGGGGTCGCAAATTGCATGCCTCATGCATATTAATGAGTCTGTTGTAATTTGTGACCCCATTGGGAATGGCTGGCACTCCCAGGGATGGTGGCCTGCTGGGGTCAGCAGACCTCCATGTCTGGGACTGCTTTTAAATAAAGCAGGTTTTTTTTTTTTAAATGCATTTAAAAAAAAAAAAAAAGAAACATTTTTGTTTCATTTTTTAAGGGCAGCTAGTGGTCCCTGGGACCACTGCCTGCTCTGAAAAAATGTTTGCGCACCCATTCACAAAGGGGAAGGGGTCCCTTTGGGACCCCTTCCCATTTGCAAGTGGTTTACCACCCTCTTGAAGAGGGTGGTAAACTGCGAGTGTTTTGTGACCGCAATTGTGGTCGCAAAACATTCTTACATAGGGTTCAGACTCGCTATTAGGAAGGGACGCCCTTGGAACGCCCCTTCCTAATAGCGAGTTGCTAACCCTATTTTGCAAGTCGTTATTTGATTAGCGACTCACAAAATAGGGTTAGTACATGGGCCACAGGTTTTTTGCATGGGCAAACGGGTCGAAAACCCATTTGTGCATGCAAAAATCCATCGTACATCTGGCCCTTAAACTTGGATCTTCACAAAAGTGCAGAATGGTAGTATGAGGCATCACGAGGTTTGGTCTTTGTAGGTAATCTCCATATTTGCCAACCACACCTCTGACAGGCCCTTGGGAACACTGCCAACTGAGTAATCTGTTAATGAATAAGGAGATCATGCATGTATTCAGACTTATTTTACATAGTGAATATATAGTGGATATCAGCAAAAACATTTTTACAGAATTATGCCAGACCTACATATGTGTAAATAATTTGTGAATTGGCTGAGATGTCTTCAGCCTGTTAATATCTATCACAGCGAAGTGCATATCAGCCTCATACAGACAAGCATCATTGCTACAGCTATCACTGAATCTTCTTTGCACAACACCTATGTGTCAAGAGCAAAGACTACCAATAAATAACTAGAGCTTCCCCCAGCAAAAGGTGATAACTATCCCAGTGCTAAATGTGGCGGTAAAACTTCAAAAGGTCCTGGCATTTGTTCACGAAGTGAATTAAGGAAATAAAACCAGAAAACCGTGGGCAAAAATAAATTGTAGCGAAAATTGGTGACTGTGATGCCAGGTATTTATTTCAATACAACAAGAAACTGACTTGACACATTTCAGCTGTATCAGCAGCCTTGTACACTGTGGACACTGGTGACACCGCCATTTCTCTTTACTCTTTTGTATGCCATGTGATTAGTGACAAAACAATTACAGTGAAGAAAGACAAATTCCTCATTCATTAAGTCTTTTTTCAATGTCATAGAAAATTCCATGCACTTGGGCTTCATATATATTCTGCACTACTTAACAAATACGAGGGCCATTTTACTGCATCTTATGTGAAATTGTGATCCCTACAAAAATAATGAAACTTACATGTTCTAAAAAGTGCATAAAAACAACGTCAATGTATAAAAAATGGCAGCTATAATTTAGTGAACTAACTATAAATAGCATCCCCATATACACTGCTTATGACTTCACATATTACATCACTCATGCATGTTAAATGACATAATTGATGACATCACTCATGACATCTCAGTCATAGCTTCTGGCCAGGCATTGCATCCTATCCACAACAGGACTTAGATTCAGTGGCTAGGCCCCCGAAAGGTCCTGCACCCAATCTTTCACAAGCATCAAAACTCCACTGCACACACTCTTCAGCTATATGTAGAACATATTTGAGACAGTGCTTATCCTGTGGCCAGGGTCTGCACAAACGCCTCCACAAGTAACCAACCCCCAATATAGACAGACTTTGGACATACACAGTGGAGGTTGTCTGCATGGCCTGTTGTCAAACCAGACCCTGCATCCAACCTACTATATGAGTTGGGCAGTGGGCTTGCCCAATGGCCACTCCCTGCACCCAATCCTACCCATGTGGTCAACCCCTTTTAGTCATGTGAGAGGGGGTTGTTCCAGGGCCATGCCTGCCCAGGCTCTGTGCCCACTCCTCAATGACCACCTAACACCTTACTTGGACAGCTGTTAGCCCTTCACAGTAACGACTGACCAAAGGCCTATTGTTCAATGATGTTCAACGACTGGCTCTCTGCAAGTGACCAACGCACAGCACCCGTCCTTTGGGTGAATACAAGTAAAAAGACAATGGCATCCATCAAAAGTGATTCCCTTCTGAAACATCCAATTTCATTTACATATTACAAAAGCTTACTGATAAGATTATAAGAGTCTAACCATTGAATTATGTTGTTGTATAATTCCTTATTCACAAAGCCTACAACAAAACAAAACACCAAAAATGTACAAACACAAAACAGAAAGAAGCCAGAAACATACATAAAGGGTCTCAGAAGGAAAGTGGTTCATCGACCTAATAATATCCCAATACAAATGCTGAAATCATAACATATTCCTATGATCTAGTTGTCATATATAAATTGCACGTGTGAATGTTGATGGAACATTTAACCTATTAAATGTAATCTTGTGTTAAGCATTGATTATGTCCACATTGAATTCATTTTACAAATGTTTACACAGCTTTGGATAATAATGGGGCATGCCTTTCTGTATTTCACACATGTATGGATATTAAATGAAAAATGTACTAGTAACTAAAATATGATGTGAAACAGGGGATTGAAAATACTAGTCTAATTTCAAATGAGGTTTATGTGGAGTTTTCACTCTTTAGCAAATAGAACATGTAAGAAAGATAACCTTATCACATCTCACTAATTGAGAGTTTGAAAATATGGACTTCAAGCAAGATGGAGAAATTGGTTCACAGATTTATCTAGGAAACCAATAATGAGCTAAAAATTCAATTTATTATTACAGCAGTTCCAAAACTCCTTCAGCAGTTTTCAGAACTACAAAAAGCGAGTTGCGGTTTTAATCCACCCTTGAGTTTCTGAACAATAAAAACTGCAATCATGTAGACAACAGAGTTGCACTGTGATGCTGATATATAATATTATTTCAGGTTTTTAGAGAGGAGCTGATTAGGCGATAGGTTGCTACTGAACTCCTCCCTCAAGGGAGCTGAAATGCAGGTGTTGGGTAGAAGTCAGACCTTGGCAGGCCTTGTACAAAGAAACCAGATCCGCCACTCAATTTCCATTTTCTTGCTTGACAAAAAATTAACCATGTTGTCCAGGGAAATCTTCAGACCCACTGAGATGGGAAGATTGGGGGTACAATAGCTGATCTGTTCCATCAGGGGAGATGAAATATACTTGATGGGTAGAATGCAGAGTGAGGCACACCTTGTGCCAGTTAGCCCAGGTTCTCACTTTGCCTCCACTTTTTAGTTTTACATCAAATATCCTTGGTTTCAAGTTGGTCTTTCAGTCCCCAGAGTACAACGCACTCGGGGTAAACTCACATTGGAATTTGCAGGAAGGGCAAGTCCACACTCCATTTATCTTTTTCGTGTTTCCAGAAGAGATGAAATGTAGATGGTGCATGCCTTGTGCTATAAAGCCATGCTCCGGAATAATTTCCCATTTTTTTGCTTAATTGGGAGTACATATATATTCTTGGTAGCTTGTTGGCCTTTCATGACACCGTAGGGGCCAATCGAAAAGGCAATACCCTTATCCGCCCTCAGGGAGTGGAAAGCATGTGTTAAATTGTGGTTTAAGGGAGAGATGGTGCTTATTCCAGAGATCAACAGGCCCTCATTTGTAACCACCCTGGTGTTCAGTTGGCTTCTTCTGTCCATTTGAGCTTATCAGTGGGGGCTAAATACATTGATCAGTTCCCCAGGAGCAGAGCGAGCCTTGGGCTAATATTGGTCTCAACAGGAGTCTCAACCTATGACAGAGAGGAGTGGCACTCCCCATTTCAATATTCTCTTGTGCCTTATGAGCTTTTCTGACCCTGAGAAAACTACCAGACGAGGTAGATTCCTTGATTAGTATCTCAGGGACAGGTATAGTCAGGATTATTTTGGGCACCGGGGAGTTTAGGTGTATGGGTGTGAATGCTGCTCTCCTATAATTCTCTTTCACCCTAATATGTACTGGGCATTTCCCTGTCCCTGGTGAGCCAGTCAAGGGGGAAACCGCTCACTGTTCGGCCCTGCAAGTTGGGGAAGGTTTGCAGTGTCTTTTGATATTGCAGGAGAGCCCCCCAATACTAGGGGTGCATCCCCATTTCCAACTCCTGTCCCAATAAGTCAACACTATACCAGTGGTGCATTCCCATTTCAAATTCCTGGTGGACCAGTGGGTGTATTTTTTGCAAAGGGGAGAGCCTCCTCTATTAGCATCATGGACTTGGAATTAGTTATGGTTCCGGGTCCCACCAATGCACAGCTGAGTCAGTACCTTTCTCAGTTTCCTGACTTGTGTCATTAACGTGCCACAGAATGTCAAAAGTCTCTGAAGGGAATCCATGACGATGATATTGGAAGAGGGTCCGTTGCCCTCTGTGCTAAAGTGCGCTTTAAGAAAGTCCTTGGTATGCGGTACCAGGGGTTTCCCTGCCCTCTGGTGCCAGGATGTGGGTTCCTGCTCTGAGCACTAATGATGTTAAAGTATTGGAACTGAGGAAGGTGGAGAAGGGCGAGGAGGGTCATAGTGTTCATAACTCTCTCAAGACACATCACCCTCTACCTGCAGGAACGATGCTCATTGGAAAAGAGACAGGCAGTTGTCAATAAATGGAGATGTTCGAAATCAAGGTACATTTGTACCCAATAGCTTAATGTCTATAATGTCAGTTAGAACCCACTGTAGAAAACAGGGAAACGGCGAGAACAACGCAGCATCAGCAACACATGCCCGAACCCGTCGGGTCGAGGAAGTTTTTAGGGATCAGGGGAGGGGGTTGGTTTTCAGGAGGGAGTGGGTAGTTTTAGGTCTCAGGGCAGGGAGGAAGGGGTATTTTTTTGGCCGGGGGCCGTTTTAGGGCTAAGGGCAGGGGCCAGGGATCGGGTTAGATTTTGGGCATGGAGGGCCGTTTTAGGGTTCAGGGCGGGGGCAGGGGTCAGGGCAGGGGGGTGGAGGGTCTGCAGTATAACTGCCAACCATCAATGGGCCTAAATCCAGGGTGACAACTAATAATTAATTGAGAGTTTCAACCAGGTCTATAACAGGGACACATTAGTTTGAATTTTTGTTTTGACAAGAAACTTTGCAGTGCGTCTAAAAACACTAACACGTCGTTTTTTATCCTTTTAAGAATAACATCATATTTTAGGGCCATTTGACAAGGGAAAATTCTGTGCTAACTTTAAGTTTGCGACTGAAGTTACCTTTATATGACTGACAGCAATACTCAAAGGGATTCCTGGCAGCGCTATGTGTATTTACTGTCACGGATTTCTCCACCACTGCCAGCTTTTACTGCTGGCATATTCAGATATTACCGACAAAATCTTTGCAAGTGCCACGACCAATAGCGTTGACACATTTAAATGCTGTTAAATCCAACAGTAGGTGCGTGATGTGATACTTTTGTGCTTGATGTTCTACACATGGACGTCATTAAGGGGTCACCAGGGGTCGCTGCTGCGACCCCTGGGATGCCCCTTCTGCCCCCTGGCACTGCCTTTGCGACCCAGGCGTCAGCAGTGGCAAAATCAGTGGCAGGAACAGAAGCAGCTCGTCCTTATGGACGTCAGTGGGGCTCCACTCGCCTCATTTTTTGCCAATTTTTTATTACACTAATAGTAAATAATAATACATTATTCGCTATTAGTTTAATAAAAAATGGTACAAATAGCTGGAATATAACTTTCCCTGACAGCTTGGGTAAGTAATAAAAAAATGCTTTTAAATCTATGTATGATGTGTGCGTGCTTGCAGTTTTGAGTGTGCTTTTGTAAGAGAGTGTGTGCATGTGTGAATGTGTGTTCATGTGTAGGCAGTGTGTCTGTGTGAGTGTGTGTATATGTGTGAATGCATGTGTATATATAAGCATATGTATGTGTGAGTGAAAGTGAAGGTCAAGTGGCATGTGAAGTCACTTCCGCTACCCCTGGCATTTTGGTGAATTGACGTCCATGGTTCTACACAGTAGTTATTTACATTTCCTGTGTCCAAACTAAATCTCTGGAATCCTAGTGATGTTTAGAATGTATGTCTAATGTGATAACTTCCATGTGCTATAGGATTTTCGAATAGCTTTAACCTAATCGCAACATTTCACCCCACACATAACAGTAGTCCACGGTGAAAGCAATGGTTAATTTGTGAAAAAATAAGTGCTGGGGCTCTCGTCAGGAGGCAGCTTCCACCAGACCATTGCTCCTATTAGCGCCGCCTATAACAGAACTAACCAAAACCCTACAAGGGGGGAGAGGCCAGAGCTACAGACTTTGGAGCTGGGGAACCAGATTAGAGTATCGACATAGGCTCAACATCCTGTCATTCTGGGCAAATCACTTAGGGGCATATTAACAACGGCCAGCGATAATTATCCCTGGCCGTGCTTAGCGATAATTATATTATCGCCGCCTATCTCTGGTATTTATCGCCCTGGTAGCGCGTTATTAACAACGCGTTACTCCAGGGCGATAAAGATTCCAGAGATAGCGAGGTTATCGCCCTTTGCAGGGAACATCGCTGGTTTTCCAGCGATGTTCCCTTCAAAACGGCGATAACCTTGCTGATACGACCCTGTGGTCGTATCAGCAGAATCCATCTCCTATGTCTAACATAGGTAAGTCAGGATTATAGCAGACGTTAGATTTTGGCGAAAACGGCCGTTTCGCCAAAATTTAACGTCTGCTATAATCCTGTGGGCTGCCTTGTAAATATCGCGATGTGCACATCGGCGATATTTGCAACGTAGCCCATCCGGGGTACGCCCAGTAACGCCCACTTTGCATCTCATTAGAGATGCAAAGATGGGCGTTGGGGGAAAAGGCGATTGTGCAAGGATTCACGTGATAGGGTGACCTTGCTGATTAGGCGATAAGATTATCGCCGCTTTTCGTCCGAAAACGGACGCTAAAGCGGCGATAATTGTTTATCGCCTCGTTGTTAATATGCCCCTTAATCTCCCCGGGACTACGAAAAATGAATGTGTCCTTTACTGTGCTCATAAAAAGTGCACCTTTGGGTCGAGTTCACGAGCGCCGGTGTTGAAGATTCAGCGCCGGTGCTGAGCACCAGATACACGGCTCAAATTAAGTACTGGGTGAAAGACAAAATGAGCTTTTTCAAAGGGAAGGTTATGTTAGGAATCCATATAAACCTCCACAGGTTTCCTCCTTTGTGAACCCCGAGATGGAGGATTGGGGGATAAAGCAGAAACCCCTAGGACGCCTTTCAGAGAACAGACAAAGCGCTTCATTACCAAGATCGCAACACAAAAGAAGAGCGTTTGCTAAAATATAGCAGTGAGAATGCAACATGGTGATAACGAGACGTTAAATATAAAGCTATTTCCCTGCACACCACTCTACTGTTAAAAGGAAAAGCAGCCAAGCATTCAAATTACCCAGGTGCTCACCGGCTCAAAAATTGGAAAAGACCATGAAATAAACTGTTATGAAGAAACACTCTGAAAATGGTATTAGCTGCTATTGACATGGTAGCTGCCATATTTGGGTGGATAACAAATCCATGGAGAGTTGCTACCTGCCTTTGATTTTGGATGCAAGTGCCAGGATTAAATGTGATTGTCCTTTTTCAAAAGTTATTGCGCACATTAAAAATGAAGCTAAACTTGCAGTCAGTTAAGACAAGTCACCAGGACAGAATCAAAAACGAGCACGACACTGGAAGGCAGCTTTCAATAAGTTATTTGTCGACGGGAGTGTGGCTTGGAGGCTAACGGAGAAGGGCACGTTTTAGTCACGCATGCTCGAGCTGGCACCCCTTGTTGATTACAGCATATCTGAATGTTGGAATATTAGCAAAGATGTGGATTATTTTGCTTTTGTTACAACCAGGGCACAAGTCCTAAAAAAAGAAGTGGGGGGACTAACCTAGTTAATCAGTATGCAAGTGGCATCACGGCGCGTGACATCACGGCGCGTGACATCGCGGCGCGTGACATCACAGTGTGTGACATCATGGCGCGTGACATCACAGGAACTGGCATCACAAGAAGTGATATCAGATCTTAAGCCCTCACATATATGCTTAGCAGGTGTATCATGAGTACATTGGAGCACATTTCGAGTATACTTGCAAACCCTCCTGATATAGGCAGAAGATTCACACTTTTGTACGCTACATATAAAACAATGTTACCTTTTGTCAGCGTTAAGCTTTCTATAGCCATAGTGCTTTAAAAGAAATAGTGATATTTAAATCATTACAACGCCTCCTCAAGGGTAATAAGCGTATATAAATGCAATTTATTTAGTGCAAATACTGGGAAAGATCAACACATCTGACCTTCTTACAGTGCATGCATAGCTCCTAAACAGAGCCTGAACAAAGTGAAAAGCTGCCTCTCCTAAGTATGTGTGAAGTGCTAACAAGGTGCGAGCCTTTGTTTCTCCTCTGCTGCATTTGCATCAGGTGTGAGGCTCCTGACTGCTGCCAGCCAGGAGACTCCAACAAAAGGAGGCTTGATGACCCCTGAGACTCGGCCTTTGTTATGGCCAAGTATCCCAGCAGGAGTCTGAAATAAGAGAGCCCCGTCCCCGCCTGCACGTTGTTGTGATCGAAAGCAGACAACAACGTGCAGGCGCTGCTGAATGTGTCCCGGTGTTTGGAAATTACACCAGGACGAATTCAGCATCTTTTTTAGTGGGGCCCAACTTCTTGGCAGGGTGGACGGCATCCACCCTGTGAAAGAAGTGGGGGGACGCCGTCCACCCGCGTGGACCCCCGACTCGTGCCCTGGTTACAACTAGTTCTGAGGATTATAATCTCTGCGGTTTCATCCTTGTCACAGCTGTGGAGTTACATATTAGACATGGCAGTGAGAGTCTTTTCGAGTGAACGAAAAAATATGTTTATTTGTATTTATTTAAATCCTGTTCGGCTAGTTCATATTTTGGATTTTGAGACCCTTCCCCTTTATTCTTTGCAGTTTTTGCTTTGTTTTCTGCACTTTTTACGTGATGACACTCATTTTGTGGTATGAATTCATGATTTCATGCAGCCTACATTTCACCTGGGAACTTCAAACACAAGATTCAGATTAAGATTTTTTACTGCCATCCATGATTCTCTAATAGATGATGACAATATTCGGACCTAGTTAGGTGTCATATCTATCTACTTTACCAGTAAATATGGCTTCTCTTCATCCCTAACACTGAAGAAAATGTTATCAATTTCCTGTGGCTCTCTTTATCTTATGATAGAACATGTGTTGTCACTTAACTGCACAGCATAAGAGTTTCTTATTTCAGAGAAGCTATACTTCTCATTGCCTCGGTTGATACTTCCATGTTGCTGGCATATTGCATTTAAGTCCTGTCTTAGATATCAGATGTGCAGCAATTTTAATCTCTATTTCCTTTGCTTTCATGTGTATAACAGAGAAAGGTAAGAACATATATATAAGTCTCAAAATAAAGCAAAGGAAGATAGTCTTTAAATAGGGCTTCATTCTCCACACAGCACTTTAGTCATGGCTTCATCTAAAATTGCCTGTAAAACCCTCATCTAGTCTCACATTGGAGGTGTTGCTAGAAAAGATCACAGCTTTAATGTCCTCCTTAGAACAAGACATTGTCCTAATGATAATTGTTTTCAATCTTCCACTTTTGCTGATCTCGTTTTTGTTGGCCTTAGGACTCTGTGCACTTTACACATGCTGACCAGTGCTAAAGTTCTTGTGGTCTCTCATTTAAACATGGTAAAATTGGCTTACATCCAATTGGCACATTTAATTTACTTGTAAGTCCCTAGTAAAGTGGTACCCCGTGTACACAGGGCCTATAAATTAAACGCTACTTGTGGGTCTGCAGCACATATTGTGCCACCCACTTCAGTAGCCATTTAAGCATGTCTCAGGCCTGCCATTGCAGTCTGTTTGTGCAGATGTAAACTACCATTTCGACCTGGAAACATAAGTCTTTTGCCAAGCCTAAACCTTCCTTTTTTTTTTTTATATATTGTTTTTTTATTGACAGTATGCATTGTACAAATATGGTAATACGAAGCATTTCAAACCTGTCTGTCTTTTCTTTTTTCATAATAAACCAACCGTAGAACCTGTGGCTATCAGCAGTGCAGCAAAACATACATTTAAATCAAGCAAGATTATCATGTATACATCGTAATGGGATGACAGTGGTGCAGTAACATAAACGGGTTAATTTACAGAGTCAGATGCTGTAGTAGTGTCTTGTGAGAGGAGATATTGGATCAACGGACCCCAAATGTCCTTGGGTCTTGATACAGTGGGCAGTTCCTCAGCATATCGGGCTAGGGTCTCTTGACAATACACTAGATCTTCCAGCCATTGCGTAGTCGTGGGGCAGACACGGCTCTCCCAGCATATAGCCACGCGGCGCTTAGCAAGTAGGAGCGCTATATTAACAAGTCGTCGATTCACTCCCTTCAGGGTTGGGATGAAGCCCAGTAGGCAGGCGTGTGGGGTGCATTCTATTGTAAGGCCCGTGATGTCATTTAGCATGGTTATTACCGCTACCCAATATTCCGCCACTTTGTGACAGTCCCACGCAAGGTGCCAGAAGTCCGCCCCAGGGGTATTGCAGCGTTTGCATCTATCATGGTCTCTGAGACCACATCTGTGTAGCTTAGCTGGTGTGTGGTAGACTTGGTGCAAATATTTGAGGTGGATTAGTCTGAGATTGCTGTTGGGTGTTAGCATGGTAGTCGTTTGGCAGCAGTATTCCCAGGCTTTTGGTGTGAGTGGTGGGTCTAGTTTTGTATTCCATGTCTCCAGATTTTTAACTGAGGCTGATGGAACATCGTCCCTCGACACACGGTAGAGTTTAGTCACCAATTTACGTCTAACGGAGCAAGTGAGTAGTGTATGTAGTGCTTGAAGCGTCGGAGGTTCCTCTGGGAACGTGGGATAGTGTGCCTGTATGGCCTTCCGAAGCCTGTGAATAGTGAAGGTGAACAGAGGGGTCTGATTTTGTATATAGTCAAGGTCCTCTTTCCGTATGAATCTGCCGTCAACAAACAGATCCTGCATCTTGTCTATACCTGCTCGGGCGAGGGTGCGTATCGTGCCCATCTCGTGTGTGACTGAAATCCCAGCATGGTATGCTGGCGGGAGCAGCGGGAAGTATATAGGGAGTTTGCCCACTCTGCGACCCAGTGCCTGCCAGGCAGCGATGGTGGAGTCCACTGAATTGATCTCTGCGCGGGGGGTGCCCCTGTGTGTGTGGGTGAGGATGGATCGCAGTGGGACAGGATGCGCATCTCCGTCCTCCACAACAACATGTGGAACATAGTCATGAGTACGGTACCAATAGTAGGCATACTGGGTCTGGGCGCAGAGATAATATAAATAAATATCCAGCACATTAAAACCACCTCTTTTGTAGTCAAGAGTAAGAGTCGCAAGACTCACTCGGGCATGTTTACCCCCCCAAATCAGCTTAATTACAATTGTACGTATCGTTTTAAACAAAGTCGAGGGTAGCGATATGGGGATGGTGCTGAAGAAATATAGGAGTTTAGGTAGGATGACCATTTTTACCAGCGCCATCCGGTCTGCTAGCGATAGTGGCAGGCGTATCCATCTGTCCACCTGTTGCTCCAGTTTTGTGCAGGCTGTCCCATAGTTTTCGCGAATTACGACATCTGGGTCTCTATGTACCCAGACTCCCAGGTATTTTACTGGCTCTGTCGACCACAGCAGAGGGAACTCTAGCTCGTGAGGAGAGGTGCCAGTGGTGAGTGGGATGACCACCGACTTGGACCAATTAATGGTAAGGCCAGAATACCGACCAAAGCGAATATACTCCCTAAGCACTGGTGATAAAAAGGTCTGTCGTTCTCTAACAAATAACAACATGTCATCTGCGTAGAGAGATATACTCACAGGGCGGTGGACACATTGCAGCGCGGACGCCTTGTGTCGCTGCCGAATAATACAGGTGAGAGGCTCCAGTGCTATCGCGAATATGAGCGGCGACAGGGGGCAGCCCTGTCGCGTCCCTCTGCAGATGCGTACAGGATTCGAGGTAATTCCCGCAATGCGGACTCGCGCCGAGGGGGCAGCATATAGCAATCGAATCCAATTGAGAAACAGCGGTGGAAAGCCCATGCGTTCGAGGATGCGAAATAGATAGCTCCATTCTACAGAGTCGAAGGCTTTGGCGGCGTCAAGCATCACCACCACCGCCTGCAGCCCCGGATCCAGAATGTGATACATCACAAACAAGGTGCGGAGGTTGTGGGATGTAGATCTCTTGGGTATGAAGCCGGACTGATCCGGCAAAACCAGAAGGGGCATCAGCAGCGTGAGTCTGGTGGCCAGTATTTTCGCCAGCAGCTTCGCATCAATATTTATAAGTGAGAGGGGGCGATAGGAATCGCAGCGGTTTGGTGGCTTGTCTTTTTTAAGCAAGACTATGATGAGGGCCTCTCGTAGGGTTGCAGGAAGTGAGCCAGCGTCGTACGCCTCTGCGTACATTTCAAGGAGATAGGGCGTCAGCTCCTCCGCAAACTCCTTGTAAAATTCACCGGTGAAGCCGTCGGGGCCTGGAGCTTTTTTATTTGGTAGGGATTTTATCGCCATTTTAATATCGTCCTCCCTGATGGGTTGACAAAGGTATTCTCTGTGTGAATCCGAGAGCCACGCTAAGGCAATATTCGATAGATAGTCGTCAAGTTCTGCAGCCGGTGCACTAGTGTGTGAGGCATACATGTCCGTATACGCTACAGTGAACTGATCCACTATGTCCCCGGTGGAGTAATGGTCTGCCCCAGTGTCATCCGTAATGTTAACAATGGTATGTGCAGTTTCTCTGGCTTTAATCTTTAAAGCTAATGTATGGCCTGGTCTGCCCCCTCTCCATATGCGCGGGCAACCTGGCGTTTGGATAGATAGCGAACTTCATCTTCCGCTAACGAGTTATATGTGGTGATGTGTTTCTTGATTTGGGTTAAAAGTGTTAGGGTGGGGGAGTGGACGTACTCCCGCTCAAGGTCCTGCAGTGTGCGTTCAGTCCGGGACATCTGTCCACGAATGTCCTTCAGGATGCCTGTAGTCGTGCCAATGCACCCCCCCGAATTGTTGCCTTGAAGGCTTCCCATAGGGTGCATATGCTATTCACCGTGCCCTTATTGTCTACAAAGTATTGTGTGATTGCCTCTCGTATGGTTTGTGTGAAGAGAGGATCAAGTAGTGCCTCGCTGCGAAACCGCCATGTGAATTGTCGGGAGAAGGTTTGCGGGATATGGAGTTCAAGTCTAACAGGGTTATGGTCCGACAATGTCCTAGGGAGCACCTCTACGTCTGTCACCCAGGTGGCACTGGTGTCGCTTAGTAGCCAGTAATCCAGACGGGACCAGCTGGCGTGGGCGGTGGAGACATGTGTGCCCGACAGTAAGTGTGGATTCCTCAGGCGCCACACGTCCGATAATGCAAGCTCCGCCATGCCTGCCCTGATAACTCCTGCAGATTTTGGAGCATGCCCCGCCATCCCACTCGACTTATCTTTCCGTGGATCTAAGTGTGTATTCAGGTCTCCCCCCCACAAGATGGTGGCTTCCGGCCATTCCCGCAATATAGACACTATGTGCTCATAAAATTCCGGGTCCTCTACATTAGGGCCATACACATTCACCAGCGTGATGAGGGACCCCGCAAGCTTGCCATGTGTGATGGCGTACCTGCCAGCATTATCTGTGCAACTTTTGATCATCATGTAGGGTAGGTTCCTCTTTATGAGGGTAAGAACCCCTCTTGCATACGATGAGTATGAAGAGGCCTGTCGATAGCCCGCCCATCTGTTCCCCACTTGCGCATCCGTGTCGCGTGTCAGGTGTGTTTCCTGGAGAAATGCAATGTTGACATTATGCCGGTCCAGGTATGCTAGTGTCTGCCGTATCTTTTTAGGTGTATTGAGGCCGCGCACGTTCCATGTCAGACACACAAGTATTTCATGTGACATCTCGCCCCTGTGTGTGTGGCATATGACAATTACTGCAAAGCATTCCCATCATAGCATGGTATGTCATGCAATTTAAATGTTTAGTACATTTCAGCCACAGCAATCCAACAAGTCCACCCCCCCTCCCACTCCGTCCCCCCACCCACTTCAGCAACCCCAACCTGCCAAAGCCATCCCCAGCCTCCCCAACTTGTAACCCCTTAAAATAAAAACATCCCATAGCTCCAATGGGGAACACCCACGGGGAGGCGCAGAAGCACAAAGTCCCTCCCGGTGTGAAAGGGAGGTGATCGGAGTGAAGTGGTTCATCTACCCATCCTTATCAACATTTAAACATTACACATCAGAGTTCGCTATATGAGCGTCTATAGACAACATAGGAAACAGTGAGAGCTTAGCTGCATCTTGGATCAACAGCCTCGTCCACCGCTGTGCTCCTGGGGTGGGATCGCTCTCAGCGGTAAATGTCAGTGCGCCAATTTTCGTGTGGTTACATCAGTCCGCCGTGCCCGTCGATCCAGTTGCGCAATCATCTTCTTCCAGATTGGGAGAGGTCTTGGTCTTGCGTTTTAATGTTTTAGCATAGGCCATTGCATCTTTAGGTGTGGCGAAGATTCTGGAGCTGCCGTTTACTTCTACGCGCAGCCGGGCAGGGTATAGCATGGCATAGGTCACTTTTTCGGCCAACAATAGTTTCTTCACCGGTTGAAATTCTTTACGCGCTGCTTGCACTGCGGCAATGAAATCTGGATAAAAGGCCAGAGTGTTGCCCTCATGGATAATCGTCCCTTTATCCCTGGCCATGCCGAGAATGGTGTCCCGGTCTCTATAATTGAGGAGCCGCGCAATGATAGGGCGCGGGGGCGATCCTGTTGGCGGCCTAGCGGTGAGGGAACGATGTGCAGGCTCCACAATTAGCACAGTTGATAGATTTTCGGCACCGAAGATCGTCTTCAGCAGAGACTCCAAGAACGGCTCGAGACGGCCCGTGTTCGTAGATTCGGGCAGTCCCGTAATGCGCAGGTTATTGCGCCTCGAACGTGCCTCGAGTCTTCGTTCTTGGCTTGTATCACCTCAAGCACCCTCTCCATGGAAGTTGTCTTAGTGGTTACTTGTTGTAGACCATCCTCGGCTTCGGAGATACGTGTCACCGCCTCGCCCAGTCGTAGTGCATGTTTATCCAGTTTAGTTGACATGTGATCCATTCTCAGGTTGAGGTGATCTATCTTGCCATCAATGCTCTGGAGACTACTTTGCACCGCAGCGAGTGTTTTTTCAATGGCGGCCAAGCTGTCCGTGGGGTTGTCAAGTTCAGAATCCGAGGTGGCGTGCAGTCGCGTCTTGCTGGATTTTCTAGGCTCGAACGTGAGCCGGGGCTGCCCACGATCCGTTTTGCCCATCGTGATGTCTGGCCGCGTATGGTCTGGTCGGACCCCGCGTGTGTGGAGAAAGGAAGGGTGCGGTGTGCAGCAGGGGTCCCAGTAGGCCAGTGGAACAGGTGCGGCTCGTCGGGATAGCGTGGTTTCTTGTTTCGCACCAGGGAAGGCGTATATATCGCTGGAAGGTATTACAGGATGAGGGATAGAGAGTCCACCAACACGGCAGCACCGCCACCAGACACTGCGCCCAGTCAGTTAGCGAAGGCAATTGGGGCTATAGTTTGGCGCACTAGGAGGGTTTTGGCGCGCAGTGGGCTCAGTCTCATCCACAATTATTCTCTGTCACCTGGTAGGGATGTCGCAGTGACTCTGCTGTATAGAGGCTCAATGGGCGATTGCGCCCCGCTGCGCCGGCGGCCCGCTGCTCAGTGTGGGCCCAGGTCCCTCCACCGCGACGGCAGGCAAGCACACGGAGAGGGCGCCACGCCTCGCACTCCCGGAGCGGGGCTCGCAGGGCTTCGTGTTCTGTAGCTACTGGCCTCTCGTCGCGCCTCCAGCTATAGTCTTCTCTGCCAGGAGGGGCCCCAGTCTGTGGCGGAATCACAGCGGCGGTCACGCCGGGTTCGGCGTGCAGGGCCCGGGTGTCAGGGAAACACCGAAGCAGGCCGCACGCCCCGCGGCCCCCAGGAATCCGGCGCCAGGTGAAAGCGCACTCCGCAGATGGGCCGGCCGAGCAGTCCACAGCCGGCACAGCGGCCTGCACTCACCAGCGATCGCAGTCTCCGAGGTCCGCCAGGCGATTAGCCCGCACAGCGAACCCAGTACCACAGCAGTCCCGCAGGTATCGGCGTGGTGATTAGGCCGCCATTTTGTGAGGCCAGGCCGCAGGGAGGTGATGTCGCGTGTAGCCTCTACACCCTATGTAATTCAGTTTTTTTTGCAGCTGAAGGGTGGCGGGGGTGTAATGTTGTCTGGAAATCGCCAGTTGTGTGAAATCTTCGGACAGGAGTTGCAGGATAATGGCAGGATAATTACTCCGATCGGCAGAGCTGTACTAGCGCGCGGCCATCTTGCCAGGCGTCCTCTAGCGCCCCCAAGCCTTCCTTAATAAGACAGTCCTATGGTAGGCCCTAAGCAGCACACAGGACAGGGTGCAGTGTACTTAAAAAGTGTGACATGTCCTTTTTACTTTTACATGTTCTGGTAATACAAAATCTTTACATTAATTTTTCACTCCTGCATGGCCTGCCTCTCTCGCTGGATAACATTGGGGGACCTTATTCGATTTAAAAGTGACAACTTTCAATTGGGAGCAGGAAGTAAAGATGAGTTTTGTCTCTAAAGAAATGTAATTTAAAACCCTCTTTAATAGTAAAGTTGGATTTTAAGTCACAGTTCGGAGAATTCCAATTTTAGAAAGTTACCTTTTTCATGTCGCTACCATTTGTTGCCTGCAGCCTCTATCACGAGTCACATGACTAGGTGTAGCTGGCAGTTGGTCTTTGTGTATTAGAGCCAGACAGTTAAACAAAGGGGAACAGGTGTTGGCATGATGGGCCATCTCTGACTTGATAGGGGGAGAAGCTCTCATCTGCCTACCTTGCCCATCACAAAGACTCTGCCTCAGCACACTCACAAAGAGTTTCACACTAGTCTTTTGTGCCCACAGACAAGCTGGGGCCAGGCAGGGAGGCAGAAAATTCCAGACACCTATGTAGGGGGAGGACTCTAGAAGTGTGTCCCACTTCAAAGTGGGCACCAGGTATAAGTAGTGGACCCTTATACCCAACTCTTCTGTACACGTCTGGACCTGTGGGAGACTCAGAAGATGGACTGCTGTGCTGCCTTTCTATTCTGTTGTCCTGCTGCCCTGCTCTCCTAGTGGGACGAACTGGACCTGCATCTTGACCCCAGGACCACCAGAGTGACTCCAAGGGCTAGTTGGCTGGCCTCCCGATCAGAGCCTCAGAAACAGGAAAGGCTCCAAACATCTTGAACTCTGCACCTGGATTCTGCCTGTTGTGAGTTCTAACCGGTCAAGTGGTGTCCCTCAAGTCTTGGACTTGGAATTGGGGCTAAAAGTGTTCTGCCAGCCCAGCTGTGGTCTCATCAGAACTGGCTCAGTGTGACACAAACCTGACGCAGGACTTTGCAGCACCTCATCGGAACTGACACAGCACGATGCAGTCCTGATGCAAGCCTGCATCGAAGCCTGCACAGCTAATCAGAACTGCCACTGCACAACACATCCTCGAAGGGGACCTCGCAGCTTCTCATTGGAACTGACGCAGCATGATGCAGCCTCGACACAAGCCCACATCGTAATCCTTCACAGCTAATCGGAACCACCGTTTTGTGAAGCATCTTCGATGCAGACCTCGCATCACTTCTTGGAACTGCCGCTGTGCGATGCAACACTCTATAACCAGGATTTAAGGTATATTTCTCAGAGGGTCTAGTTTAGTCCCTGTATCTGGCCCACGCTCCATTGCAGTTTTGCCAGAACTTTTGACTTTGTCCCGATCCAGTATGATCAGATAACCACAGTTGGTGCTTTGTTCTTTTTTTGTGTTCAAATTATCTTTATTGATTTTATTACAATAAACACCAAATAAAGACAATGATAATACTCAATTAATCAAAAGATTGCTTTCATCCCTGATAAACAGATTACATTGAGAGATTACAATTTTAGTCACAATTATATGAGGGCATACAAAAGAAAGAGGGGAGGGGTAGAGACTGTGCATAGGCCTATACCCTTTCTTGATATATAATCCTGTTTGCATATTTATATTTATTGTATTCATAACAATATACATATCCTCAAATAATTATACTCATAGGGTCTGTATATTACTCATATGTATATCATATTGACATTAAGGTGTACAAGATAACATCTTCTCATGGTTATGTATGCACAGTGAAGCAAACTGTCAACACTTGGGTAGGTTAGGTACAGCAAGTAATAATTGAGTGAGTACTGCAGTTGAGTAATTCTCTTGGACTCCAATGATAGAAGGTGTAATTAAGAGATGTCCTAAGCTAGTGTGATGCAGAGTAAAGTATTCTGCATATAGGAAGTGATTCTGAGCTTATTGGGGTTCAAAGTTAAAGGAGGTGGCATTAAGTGAGTCCCACAAGCGTCTGTGAGGTGGGTGCCATGGAGAGAGTTGCAGTGAGGTGTTATCTGCTCCTATAAGAAATGTGAGCCATTCTTGCCACATCTGAAATGAGTATATGTTTAAGTTTTTCCAATTATTTAGGATAAGTTTGCATGCAAGGGTCAGCATTTGATCTAGTAAGCATCTCTCATTTTCAGTTTTCAGTTGAGTATCTAAGTGACTGAGAAGTACATATGTGAATTTCTGGGTAGGATTAATATCCAAGCAGCTCAAAAAAAATAAATTGAAAGATATTGTCCCAGTAAGTCTGTAAGATGGGGCAATAAAAGACATGTGGGCCATATCACCATCATGTAAACTGCAGTTCCAGAATTTAGGGTCCTGAGTAAGTTTGAGTTTATGGAGTTTAACAGGGTCCAGTAGGCTCGATTAATAATCATGTATTTGGTTTGGGAAAGTGTTGGTGATATCTTATTTGTAAAAGTGGATCTATGTATGCGCTTCCAGTCAAATGTTATATTGCAACTGTTCGGCTCTGCTTCCCGCTTTAATTCATTACAAATGTGAGTCCTACGGGGTTTGGTAGAAGAGGTTTATCTACTTTTCACTTTGTCCCGATCCAGCACAATCAGATAACCGCAGTTGGCGCTTTGTTCCTTTAAGCACTATTTTTACCTAAATCTTTAAAATTCTCCAGTTCTACTAATTGAATTTTTGTCATTTTGGACCATTATTTATTAAAATGTCCTCTATTTTTCTAAATTTGTGTTAGGTTTTTATGGTGTTGTGTTTTCACTTTAATACTGTTTGTGTGCTGCATAAATACTTTATACATTGCCTTTAAATTAAGCCTGACTGCTTGTGGGCCAAGCAACTAGAGGATTAAGCAAAGGCTAATTTAGTTACTTTAGTGGTGCACCCTGACGGGGATTGTGCTCACACCCCTTCAACAAACAACCCAATTTCTCTCAATAATTATATCCTCAAAGGAAAAGAAACAACCCTACTGGTCCGGAAGTAAAATATTTTTTCTCAAGATATGGCTAAATCAACTACAGTTAGGCAGAAACAATTTTGGGTTTTGAAACCTGCCTTGAGCAATGGGAATAATTCATATTGTTGTATTTATCCTTACTCCTTTAAGGTTACTGACAAAACAAACTATAGCATACACTGATCCAGGTAAACTGAAAACATATATTCAGGAAGAAGAAAATGAAGTGGATACTTCTAAGCTTGACTTGATGTTACATACTCTTTAATGTTTTCACATGCCACTTTTTCATAAAGCCATTTTTTTTTATGATTACTTTGTAATTTGTAGTGCAAGTACTCCTAATTCTGTTATTTCTATCTTTTTTATTTAATTTCTTACAGGTGTATTATCTGTGGAGTGTCACTTAATGTGTTTTCCAGTGATCTTGTGGCTATTGTCATCTACAATGGTAGGAGATCATCTGTTTTTCAACAGGCCCTGTTGATTGCCTTATGGTTTCTTACCTAGTTAGAAATAGTTGGTTACCTTATAGTTTCTGTGCCTAATTTTACTTGTGTTCAATATCTTTCTTTGTTTATTGCCTCCTCTTTTTTTGGGCAGCTTGCTTTGGTCACTCCTAATTTTAGTTTAAGATTAAAGTAAATTTACCATCTTACTTATTTGTATAGCCCTATATTAGGAATAATTTTATAGAATGTCAAGGGTCTTAACAACCTTAGTAAAAGAAAAGGGTATGTTACTAAAAGCATATTTGTCAGAATTTAAGGCTACAAAACATTAAAAAAATGAAGGTCGGGATATTTTCAATCCCATAAGAAATTGGTTCAAATAGTAAATGGTGTTTGTTTGACTTGTTCATGAACAGCCTCCTCTTGCCTATTTTTAGTCTCTATGGTCTCAATAATATTGAATTAGCGTTTTGTAATAGTATTAATGAAAAATTATTCAGTTGTTTTAAAGAGATTTTAATAGTTGTTGGTGGTTGTAATCAGACCTTAGAGTTTGAACTAGACAGGACATCAAGCTGCAAATATGTACCTAGCAAGATACAAAAGCATTTCAAATTAGTTATCACTTAGACAGCCTTATCTGACAACTGGAGGTTAAGAAACCCTGATTTACAAGAATTTTCCTTGTACTCACCAGTGCATGTATATCAATCAAAGAGTTACTATGCTATTTCTAGTAAGAAATAGATAGCCAATTTACTACACCCTTAAATATGTTTGATTCATGCCACATCGATTTCACACTTTGGACCTTTTTTTCACAGAAAAGAGAAAAATACCAAGGATGCTTTGAAGAACAATAAAGTCTTATAACATGTTTACTATGTACCTAAGTCAAAAGACTTTAACCCGATTAAGGCTAAATGGACTTTAAAAGATATAACAGCAATAGTGCTTGTGACACTTCATTTAAGGTTGAGGAATAATACATTTGGTTTCCAAAAATAAAGAGCACACTTTTAGCTAATTATTGGTAGATTAAAAATGAAAGATTGCTTGTTAAGTCTATTCTGGATGAAGATGCTGTGTTAAATTTTCTAATACTGGCACTGCTAACTGTTTACATTTTATAAGTCTGTGTATGTTAATACTTCCCTTGATCTATTGCCTTTAGAAGATATTACAGTACGAGAGATCTTACATGTAATAGCTGTATCAAAAAAGAAAAAAACTCTGAGGCTGGATGGATCTTCTTCTGACTTTTATCTACATTTTTTGCTGACATATGTTATGGGATTTACAAATGTTTGTTCTTTCTTTGGAGCCATCTGTAGCTAGAATAAAGCAGAATTTCAACATTAAATGTTATCTGTTTGGGAGAGATCAAATTAAATATTCAGTTTATGTGGATGATATTCTTTTATATATGAATTATTTAAGCAATTATTACCAAAATTTGTTGAGGAAGTTAGAAAATATTCTATTGTATTTGGTTTTATGTATATAGTCTCCTCTCTAGGTATCCCAGTGGGGTATTTAGATTCAATCATAAGGATGATTGTCCAAGTTGTTTATAAATATTACCACTTACTTCACTTACTTTGCCCAAAATATTTTTCATAACTATTGATGGGCTATTTTCCAAATTCCTGTGAAATAAAAAAGCTAGTGAGCTGTTACATAGATGAAGTATCCCCTGTTAAGAAGGTTGTTTGAAATGTCCTAATTTTCTCTTGAATCCCTCTTGTTTCGCCCTTAAAAAGGTTAAGCATTTGATGGAATTCTATGATCAAGAAGAACCTCACTGTGGGTAAAATAGAAAAAGTACTCATTGCTCCTTTCTCTTTCAAAGAATGTATGTCCTTATCCCACAGAACTACATTGCTCTCCATTCCAAAATATGTGTAGATTGTTATCACCCTATGAATTTTATAATTTATCTGAAATGAACGCCTTCCTTTCTTGCACCTTCTGGTGTCATAATCATATTAAAGTAAACAATTGCGTGATTTGTGAACAGTTGGGCAAAGAATAATATTATGTGGGTTCACCAATTATCTAAGGATAATGCTTACTGCACTTTTTCACAGTTATAAGAGATATAGATGAGAACTCTTGCTTATTTTCTAATCAAGATGAAAACATAGGAATTGCCCTAATCTCTCTCTATACTGTCTTTATTCCCTTCTACTACAACCACCTTGAATTAAAATGAGTTTCAGAATTCTAATTGTCCTCTGAAAGCGTGCATCATCTGTTTGTTGTTAAAGGTCTGAAATAATGATAAGGGAAAATCAAATAAAGAACTACAGTGGGAAAAAGATCTTACAACTGAATGGCCTATTCAAACCTGGAAAATTATATCAAGCTGCATCTCAGGCTACAAATACAATCAAGAGGTGCTTAAAGTCAGACAGGCTGCGCTACATTCAGCTTTCTTAAGAGATTTCTGTCAGGCTCATAGAGAACAGCCGCTGCCAATGTGGCTCTGCGACAGGAATGGAAGCTTTGCTGTGAGGGTGCCAAGTTAATGTACCTGCACACCAAAGTTTTTTATTTAAAATAAAACAAACTTCCAAAGTGGTAATTTGTTGTTGAAAAACAACAAATAACAGCCCTAGTGCACTGGACGTTTTTTACCAGTTTATGGAGGTAATTAACCCCATTTCCTATTTGAGACTACCAGGCTTTCTCTGGTGGTCCTGAACAGGACAAAATGACATTGGAACACTCACCCTCACATTCTGATGTAAATAGACTGATGGCCCCAAATCAAGGCCTGATTACGATGGCAGTCCGACCGCACACCGACAGGCAGTCAGTGGTGGTCTGACCGCCGACAGGCCTTCGGTCTGACAGCCGCACTACAATGCAGGTGGTCTGACCCTTATCGGTCGGAGTGCAGACCGCTGCCTCCGATGGGATCATATGATACCGATGGGGCAGCGGTTGGAATCATAATCTCGAATGGAGGAGGTGCTGATGCATGCACCGCTGTCGGGATTTCGATATCCCTTTCCAAAAGCTTTTTCATGTCGGGAAGACCGCCATGAAAAGGCTGTCGGCTGTCGGATATGGACGGAGACCCAAACAGGGTCTCCGTCCGTCCTGGGCCACTGGGGGCACATGTATTGCTTGTGCTGTAGCCCTTTTCCTGGGCTGCAGCACAAGCCGGTGTGTAAAGGAGCACTTTCTGACCGCCAGCCTGGCGGTCGCATTGTATTGCGGCAGTCAGACTGCCGACTGCTTGTTGGGCGGTCTCCTGACCGTCGCGAAAGTGGTTAGCGGTCCGACCAACCGCCATTGTAATCGGCCATCCAATCGGGATTCGGGCAAATGTTTTTGGCAGAGTAACCTAACTCCAAATAAGATGCAAAGTCTTTATTTTTTATTATAATAGATTATTCTGCACTTTGCGGGAAATTAAAATTATTTATTGGAACTTCATTTGGCACAGTGTCACTTTAAATGGTACATCAGGAACACTTACAACTCAATTCCTGATGTTTAAAACAAACCCTCACTTTGAATCATTTTTGGATGACATCGAACCCCAACTAGCAAAAATTTTATACCTGAAATTCAGGTATGGTACTCTTCAGATAAAAGCTTTCACATCAAAATGGGGGCATGTTCAGAATAGAGATAGAGATGAAGATTCTAAATGTACATTGTGCCATTTGGGCGCCAGAGAGGACATTGCCCATGTGTTATTTTTCTGTCCTAAATACATAAACCCTAGAAGAAAATGGATAAAACCTATAGGCAGAACTTTGAATGTTAGAAAATTTGATGACATGTTACGCATACTAAAAACTGATTCTTCAAAACTTTTTGTCTTCGCGGTTAGCAGATTTTTATTGACTACAAATTTTATAAGAAGGAAAGAAGGTCTAAAATTTTAAAGACACTTTTATTATTCTTTTTAAATAGGGGTTCTCTTGGGTACTATGACTTTGGTATTATGATGTGTATTTTAAACTGTGGTTTGTCGAATGTACATTTTTGTTGAGTTTTAATCACGACTAATTACTCAGCATTTCTGAAGTACTGTCTATATTTTTAGTTTGTACTCATTAATAAGCAGCATACGCAAGTTTGCACATGATATATAGTGAAACATCTTAAAGGTTAACCAAAGTTTCCTAATTGTGTATAGGCGGTATGTTATATAATTGTATCATGATAGAGTGTATATAATGTAAATAATATGATGAAATGTGTTTAATAGCTGTTTTTAATAAGGTCGAACAAACTTGCACTTGACATTTCAAAGAGTTTTTACTATACATTATATATAATGAATCGAACAAAAATCCTTGTGACTAAAGTAACTAAAAATTCCCAAATATATGAAGTATACTGATACATGGTTTTGCTGCTGCTAATTGTAAATATTATCAGGATCAATGCATTTTAGGTGTTTGATTTATTAATGTTTTCTAACGTGTTTTAATTATGCTTTAATGATTCTGTGAATCGAATAAAGTTTTTGTTGACTTGACTTTGTTCAGTGTTTTTTTTTTTAATCAGCGCACAGCTGGTCCTGCCATTCCTAAATTGAAAATGTATGTCATTGTCCTTTGACCTTGTACATATGCAATCTCTATATTGTTTGCATTTTCTCTATTTCTTAAAATATAATTCTTATTATTACTGTGTTTAACACAGTGGCGTAGCTAGGCACTCTGCCGCCCGTGGCGGTCCCTGCCTTTTGCCGCCGCCGAGCGCCTAAGAGCGGGGGGGGGGGTGCTGGCGATAAATTTACCTGCCGCCCCCAAATCTCGTGCCGCCCGGGGCGTACCGCCCCCTCCGCCCCCCCCTTGCTACGCCAGTGGTTTAACATTGTATGCATTTTCCTGTTTGCTATTTGCTTCTATTAAGGATGTTGACATCTTTATTGAATATATTTCTGAATTACTGGTACCCCCTTCCTTTTTCCCTTTCATTGCATTTTCTTTACAAGTTATAACCTTTATTCAACATCAGTTGTCCTTGTTTGTTATCATTTCCTGCAGTTGAGGTTTACCAAGATATTGCATTTTTATTTAGCCTTTGTTATTATTATATAAAGAATTATAGATTGGTAACTGTATTACAGGGATGTTTTTCAGCATCAAATAGATAAGAGGGAAGTTCAGGTTGACTCTGATGTCACTCAGAACCCTGATGCAAAAAAACATCTGTGATTCAAAGTTTATCTGTAATATTATGTTATATGTGGCTCCCAAAACCTAGTTTCAACATGTATACATTGGCAGAGGAGCAACAGGGGGAAGAATATGTAACATGTAGAACAAATGTTTGCTTTTGTGGCCTCACGCAACCCATCCCCCACCACCCTCAAAATATACCCTCCGCCAAATTAAAAAATAAATACCTGGCTTCCTGTCAATCTGAAAAACTGCTGCCCTGCCCTTCTCCAAATATAAAAAAGGACATGGCCTTCTGCGCCCCACTTACACCACCCTCTACATATGCCATCCCCAATACTGCCTTTTTCAGCCCTATCTACCATCTCACTCCTACCAACAGAAAAAGTGCACTGTGGTGGTAGGGATGATCTTCCGGGATTAATAGCTACTGTTAGCACCTCCCATAAATAGGCCCACGAGCTCATGCCTCAGATAGTCCCAGAGCCTGGGGAATCCCTCCCATGTCCATCCGATATCCGTGTTATGTCACACACATATTAATGAGGTAGCCCGAAATTGGGCACTGGGCCATCTCATTTGGGAGTTTGCTGGTGCCTAGAAGTCTGCTTGCCTGTACCCCACTTCAGGACGAGTTTGTTCTCCATTGGGGAGACCATTTTTTTCTTTTTTTTATAAAAAAAACGGGCAAGGTGGGGGCTCCATATATACTTATATACTTCATAAAGGAGTCCTACATACACCCTTTCAAGACATATTTATACATCAGTAGGGCAGTGAAAGTGTTATTCACTGTGAGAGGCTTAATCTATTCTTTGGTTGTGTACTAGTGGGTTTTACTTGACGTTCTGTGTATCTAGTAGACATGAGGAATTTCAATCTCACATTTTAAGTTTTACTTTTTTGTGGAATTTTGCACTTTAATATTTGTTCATTGAGCAACAAAATGTGGCCCTCTAGCCATTATTGCAGGATCATGGTGAACTGCATTTTCCTTGGTTTCATTGAAAAGAGGAACGTCCAACAAATCTTTGAGCAACTGATGGTTGTAGACACTATGAAAATCATGAATGACATTTTCTTGCATTGTATTGGTACAGCGACCGAAAAATGTATAGCAGTTTACCTCCAGCAGCCCAGTGCTTACTCTGTGAATAAATAAGTGCCAGGACCTTCGTCAGGAGGCCACTGCATCTTGTGCCACCTATGGACCCTGCCAGCGCTGCCAATGACAGAACTAACACAACTACTTACCATCACCCTTCTACAAGTATGACCATTCCAGGCCTCAAACGCTATAAGAATTGCATAGGCGGCAGGTACTAGTCATTAGAATTAATAAACAACTGTTGTTGTGCTCATCTCTAAATTGGACAAACAGCTCCACCATGTGGCAGACTGTCATACGTGGCAGTGTTGACAATTGAGTGCAGGCTGGTGCCGAGCTCAAATTAAGCACTACAGCAGCCAAGCTAGCAGAAAATTGTTTAGTTAAGCCAATAATTCTTCCAAACATAAGCGCATGCGGTGATAGATCTACATTTGTGTCATCACCAGAACAGTAATGAAATCACAGACAAGTATCTTTCTTCACTGTAACTATCAATTGTGGTCTTGGGGCCTTTATAGAACAAGTAGTTTATGATCAGCCTATAGTGCATATCAAGTTCAGTCAAGATTAGGCAAAGCCAACTTCTCTGGCCTTTTCTTATGAGAGCATTGACTAGGGGTGGTTGCGCTGATTGTTGAGTAGCTGAATATGAGAATGAATCTAAGAGCCAATACATGGATGAAAGAATGGGTGAGTGATTGATGGCATACATTGATGGATGATTTTGTGCCTGAAAGAGTGAGTCCTTGGATCGATGGATGGATGGTGTCTGAATGCTGAGTGGTTGAATGCGAGAATGAGACAAAGAGCCAATACATGGATGAATGAATGGTTGAGTGACTTATGGTATGATGGGTGATTTTGTGTCTGGAAGAGTGAGTGCATTGGTCGATGGAAGAATGGGTGTGTGAATACATACACGTATGACTGTATGGCTGAATATGTGTGCAGCACGATAATAAGAGAGTGACGAAAGAGGGAGTGCAAAGATCTATGAATCAGTAAGATGAGTGACTGCAGGCATGGCAGAGTCCAGGATGCCATATTTTGCTGCAGTCCTGTTGGTAGCAGGAAGCTGTTGTATCTTCTCAACACTACTGTTCGCTCACATATCCATACATGTGCTCAGCCAATCTTGCATCCATCTAAGCACTCAGTCCACCATCCATCAACACTTATTCGCTCATTTGTCCACCTTTTTTTCTCATTCTTGCCTTCTTTCATTTAAACAACACCACACACAAGTTTTCCAATCAATGAAGAAGCATTTTGAAACATGAAAAGGATACACCTATTGTCTTTACCAGTGTTTAATATGGCAAACGGTTTATTAGGCTAAGAGCAGCTATGGAGTATTATATATATATAATACATACTATTCTACTGTTTTGGTGATGGAATGGTTGCATTGATCAAAAGAATGGTAAGTGACGACAATCCTTTGTTCTCCGGAATACTGGTGTATTTTATTTAGAGCGATTTTGGGTAATAACAGGAAGAGAAGTAAAAACAAGAGAAAATTAACATCAGGATTGTCGTTTTTGACTTTCTGCTCCCCTTGATAGCTGTTGTAAATGTATTTTTAGTCACAAAGGAGTTTGGAAAAGTGGAAGAGGAAGGTACGAGTCAAGCAGCCCTCTAAAGACAGTAAATAATATAACATTCTCGTCAATGAGATTACTGATAGGTACACAGAGCAAAAAGCGCAGCCTCTACCATTTTACCCAACACATGTTTGGAACTTGTACACAACTTCCACAGACAACGATGGACAGGATGCATTGCACTTAACCAAAACATTTATATGTGTATGCAGACATACATGAGGGAAATGGCGTCATAGATTGCTTTTTGTGAAATAGTCGGTTTTACTACTGGAAGAACAATCTATTTTTTTCCCAAAGAAAATCTGTTTCCCGCAGCTGGCTTTTGGGGTAATTCTGCTAAAAATGAAATATTTGCTGCTGTGGCACCTACAGATTTTAACTGGTTAATGTAAATCGTTTGTTACTGTAGGGAGTAACTCAATTAATAATGAAATAATGGCTGTGCAAGCCAATCACCGCAAACCTGGCCTAGTTTTTGACTATCTCTTCTTTTTAAAAACAAGAACAAAGCAAAAATACTCAGAAGAGTTTACCAACGAGAACACATCATAGATGGAAATACGCACAGTGATGTTTAAAATGGATTACTCATACACATACTAATATAACTCTCCAGAAAACAGTTTTAAAGTCTATCATTCACCAGAGCAGGACCACTATTTCCTTTACATGACCTTGAATTGCACATATGGTTCATGCTTCATCACAGTTATCAGGACACCCTCTGGCTGGTATCCAACAGATTCATCATCCGCAGAATGTGGAGCAAAGAAACATCGAGGAGCATCATGAATGGAAAAGAGCATACGCCACTTTGTATAGGAAAATGTGAAACCTTCAGCTTAAACCTTTGATGATGTCAGTGTTGGTGAAAGGCCCCGTTTCTATCAACATGCATAAGTGAATGCGCTGTAAACAACAACGCAGCTGACGAATGAATACACATTAACAAAAAAGAGACAATGGAAACTGAAAATTAATTCTAGAACACGAAATAGTGATGGAGTTTAGAAAAGAGCAAATAAAAACAAAGTGACGAACATGGCTAGAACAGGGAATAGTTTGCCAGTAGTACAGGCTTGCAGTCAAGATTGATTACTGCACATTAGAACAAGCGATGAACCAAGTGGGGGTCTCAGAATTTGAGTTACTTAGGTATTTGCAGGTGAACCACTGAGAATAAAAACAGATATCTGAGTTAAACAAACAACAGTAAACACAAAAGACGAGCAAGCCCAACAAATAATAATATCTATTTCTGCCTTTCATCTGACTGAGATATCCCTTAGCTACTGTAAAGCTGAAGAAAATCTTATGTACAGAAATATTTTATGGCCAGTGTTGAGGCGCTTCCAGTTGAAGAATGCAGAGCTTATAACTTAGGGAGTCTTTTATGAAGACTTTTCACAATAAATCTTATGTGCAGAATTGATTTCTGCATTATTTCTCTGAGAGCATCAGCCGAAGCTTTCACTAAGTTCCAACTTTCCTTTCCTCTTATTGCTGGATAAGTTTTATAATAGCATAAAAAAATACTAAATATTTTATATTATACCTGATGCAGAAATCAGAGGTACAGAAACAGTGTTCACCATCTCTACACGACAGCTTTAAAGTTAGTAACTCTGAGCAGTTAACTCAAATATTCCGCAAGGATATTAAATGTATAAACTGTCAGTCTACTAAAATAGGAAACTTAAGTTTGGTTAGCCATAAATAAAATAACCACAATAAGTATTTTTCTGAACTCAAGCTGAAACCATCAATCAACAAGCACCTGGATTGCTAGAGTTACTCTTAATACCAGATAAAAGCTATCACTTTTAGCGAAAATAAAACAATCTATAGATTTGCAGACAGAAAGCAAACAGCAGACTCTGGAATCAGGGCTTGTTTACCACCCAGGTACAATGCCTGATGCCCGAAAAGACCACTGCGCATGGCCAAAAACTTTGAGCGTACGGTGGGGAATCTGGCCATGACCTGCACCCATTTCCCATGCATCTGGAACCTGCTTTCTTTGAACATGACCTGCAACTTTCCCATGTCCAGACTAGGTTTGGCACATTCCATCACGAAAAGCATTTTGGGGCAGATTCACAAGCCCCTATCGCCACGGGAACGTCACTTTTTTTGACGTTCCCGTGGCGATAGGGCCAGCGCCCTATTCTCAAGGCATCATTAACCCACTTAACGTGGCTTAAAGCCACGTTAAGTGGCTTAACGCTGCCTTGAGAATAGGGCCCTTTTCACGCTAAACTTAGCGTGAAAGGGGGCGTGCAGTGGGTGTTGCGGTGGGCGTACAACTGCAACACCCATTGAGTTTGACGCTACCGCCTATTATCAAGGGCGGCAATAATAGGTGGCAGCGCCAAACTTAAGACCTAGAAAAATTAGGTCTTAAGGGGACTAAACGAGGAGAAAAGCTTTATTTCTCCTCGTTTTTGCTTTTTCCATGTGTGCTGCATGTAGCAGCACACATGGAAAAAGCAAACAGGCATTTTCGGTTTGTTAATGTACAGGAAGGGACACCTTCCTGTGCATTAACAAACCTCCCTGCTCGCAGACACCCTTGCGCTCTGGTGCAAGGGTGCCTGTTTTGGCGTTAAGTCGTGAGACTTAGCGCCGTCGCAGGAGAACGCCAGGCTGCACCACATTCTTGTGAATAGGGTGCAGCCTGGCGTTTCCGAAGTGGCGGTGAGAGGTGTTAAGCCAAGGAGGCTAACGCTCTCACCGCCACTTCTTGTGAATATCCCCCTTTGTTTTTAAAAGCATGACCTAGCACTTGGTAGTCACAACATATTGTCCTTTAAGAGTTGTGCCTACAGTGCATGTAGAAGTGATCCCGAGGTAGATTTTTGCAATGTGCCATCTGATTATAACTCATGCGGCATACTGGGAGATATGTAGGAACACTTGACGGTAGGATTTTTCCCATTTGCCTGAAGTTCTGGAGTTTTCAGTCACAAAAAGAAAAGGGGGAAACTGTGATTTTTTTACCCATGCTTTGAAATTTACAGGGGAATCTGAGTGATAAAACCTATTGAGATTCATGCAAGTCACTTCATCATGGATTCCTTCATCTCTAGTCTAAAGCAGGGATGCTGGTCATCCGCGTAATGCAGTATAGACTAATCATGCTGAATTACCAAAGAATCCCACAAGATTGCACATAATTAAACAAGAGTAATTCTGCATTTAGCACTATATCATTGTGCAAAAATGCCTAATCACATCCAAAATGGGAGCAATAATGCATTTTGCACTAAGAAATAGCGCTGAAAGCGAGAGAACACGAATGGTGAGCGTAGACAGCCCCTCACACTCGCTAAACATGCTCTTGGGGAATATTCCCAGCATTTAGCGCTATTTTCTTAGCACAAAAATGCACTCTTGCTTCCAAAATGGATGTGAGAGTGCAGTTTGCACGAAGAAATAGCTCTAAATGCAGCAGAACACGAATAGCAAGTGGCTGCTTGCTGAATGTGCTCTCGTGGTGGATTTGTTCCCCCAAAATCACTCTTAATTAGGCGAGCAGGAGTAATCACATTAATATTGGTAATTCCGCATCAAGGGTAATATGGAGTTACTGAAATTACTATGATTATTCGGGCGTAATTGAAATTCCAACTGTGCCTAGCTTAAACAAATGTCTAGGCTTGGTATGTTCGCTTGGTAATGGCGGACCCTGGGCTCAAATACCACAAACCTCCCGAATGCAATCTCCCCCTCAAAACATTTTCTGGTGTCTAGTGAGTAGATCCCTGCTCAAACCCATGGAAGACCCAAACATATCTGATAACTCCACAGATTTTTTTCAAGCTTTGAGGCAATATGGTACCGCTTGAGGAAGACTGAAGAAAACAACTCTGTTTTGTTGAAACAATATTGAAAATCTAATAACTGTCTTCTTTATGGCATGAACTCGCTGTCAGCCAACCAGAAAAAGGAAGCTATGGCATTGAGGGAAAGAAACTTTAGGATGTGTAGATGTTAAAAATATATGGATGTGATATGTTTACAGAGGACCGAGGGGTGTATTCTGTGCCGAAAAGAGCGGTACTCTAAACCAGCATTTTGCTTGCAGCAGCTTTGTAACTTTCTAAAATGCATTCCATCCAATATATTGCCCGCGGACTCCCTGAACCTACAGAAAACCCACACTCAGGAGATTCATTGGAGCTAAGTTGGGGGTCAACTCTTGACAGAAATAATTTACTGCCCGAAGTAGACTGAAGGGAATTAATATTTTTTTTAAATTCTAAAAGTCAGACAAAAGTGATATTCAGCATGATCTCTTTGCTAGCCAATTGGATGAGGGAGGTATGGCATGCAGTGAGAGAAACTTATATTGTGCAGATTCTGAAAATATAAGGTTGTGATATGCTTCCATATATTCCAGGGATGATATCTGTGACCAAAAACATGTACCCTAGACCATAACTTTGCTTGCAGCTGCTTTCCAATTTTCCAAAATTCTCTGCAAGTGGATTATTGCCATTGGGCACCCAAAGACAATTTAAAACCCAGACAAGTCTGCTTCCTCCATGCACAGGAGGCCCTGAGGAACAAAGTTGAAGGTCAAGCCTTTGAAGGGCTATGTTCTTGGAGATTTGAGGGAATTACTGTGTTATGAAAAAAATACTAAAATCAAACCAACATCATGTTCAGAGTGTTCTACTGGCTCGCCACTCAAAGCTAGAGAGTTCTCACTTTCACCAATTAATTACAGTACTAGAAAGAATATTGACCCTAACTATGATGCCGGTCGGATGAGAATCCAACTGGAATCCTTGAGGTAAAGGGACTGGCTGACAAGTAGTTGGCAGTCCCAACTGCCTAATTAGGATCCGACGGCCGTGGAGGCGGTCGGAAACATGCCTTTTGGCATTGAGGCTTATGCTGCGGCCCGGAAAAGAGCCGCAGCACAAGCCCCAATGCCAAAAGGCATGTTTTTAAACATCCCTGCACCCTGTGACAGGCACCTCACAGTGCCTGCCACATAGGGCATGGATGTTTGTGGGGGCACCTGTGGTCCCCCCTGGCATCATAGCGGAGGCCGCGGAGGAACGGGGGCCTTGGTATGGGCCCCCAAATTCCATTTCTGACAGCCTTTCAATGGCGGTCCGACCACCATTAAAAAGCCGCCGGAAAGGAACTTTGCAATCCCTACTCCGGTGCCTGAGCAGGCACTGCCCCCATTGTAGTGATTACATTCCGACCGCAAAGCCGACTGGTACCTTGAGTCTGTCAGAACCACAGCGGTCGGCCCCTCACAAATGCAGTCGGACCGACCGCATTGTAATGCTGCGGCCTGACCGCTGCTTCAGATATTGGTGGGACCGACACCGACGTACCCATGGCATAAAGGTGCTCAAACACCACAGAAGTGAAAGTCCTAAAGTGCTGCAACAGAATAGTCACATATAAGACAAACCATTTGAGGACAACTTTCTTGATGCTGTGCAATCATCGAGTGTATCAAAGGAGGCAGAAAGTTCATGAAGGTCAAGAAGACAGGAGTGACCTGAATCAAGTATGAAGCAGGGTAGTTTCTGTTCTGTAGCCCGGCTAAAGTTCATTTGTAACTCATCAAAAAGTTTGTTGTCAGAGATATTTTTCTTGATTTTTACTGATACACAGCTTTAATAAGCTTACTGAGGAAGGAAGACCTGAAACAGTACTACTAATAATAATAATAATAATAATAATAACTACAATAAAAATAATAAATCTTCATTGTTTCATATACAGGCTACCCAATTCCTACAATGTACTAAAACTAAAAGTGCTGCGTTGAAATAAAACACAGGTAGACAAGCATAAAACCAAGAAGCGGTTAGCATATCTCTTCAGATTAGACTTTACTTCAGCCAAAAATGATGAATTAATTTAGAATCCTTAAAGTACAGGTCTGAGAACAATCTAAAATCAGCGTTAGATGGCTTGCTTCAGACGGTCCTCAGTTATTGCCATTAATGTCATCACCAAACCAATAATTTTTCTGGATTTGCCCCCTAAACATAGACGGGTGGCTTCTTCTGGAGATCTAATGCAGTGAAGTCGGAAAATAGGTCTTAAATATACCTTTCTGGCTTCAAGCAAGTCGGGGCATATAGATCAAATGTACAGCGTAAACGGCAAGGCAAATGAGGTTGCAATGCTTTGAGTCAGGCACCCTAAAACTGGATTAGCAGGATATAAAATAGCCAACATGTTAAAAAGCGTTTTTACAGATGGAGTTAGTGGAGACTCCAAATACTTATGTCTCCGAGAAGTATAAGCATCTTGAAGGTAATCACTATTTTTAAATTCCAAACACCTGCCTTCTTTTAGGTCGAATTGAGCTGTGTTTAGCAACTGGATAATTACTAATTTATGTTCCATTTTGTTCATGTTAACAAGAGAGATTATGGATGTTAGAACTTATTCTTGCAGCATCCACTATAAGCAATGAAGTGAAACAGGCATTTAATGAGGTCTCTGACACCAGTTGACGGGTTCTTCAATACAGGAATGACTAAACTTATTTTATGCAGTCTGGAAATGCCTCTTGCATGAGAGAGATTTACTAATTGTACCCAATGTTGTAGAATCAGGTAAATCAGATTTTTAACAATGTTCGACAGAACCAGTTCCTGAAGTAGTTGGAAGATTTAACTAGAGTGAAGATATCTAATAAAATCTTCAACAATTTATTGGAGTGAAGCCAATTCAAACTGGTTATACATAGGAAATTCAAGTTGACCTTAAATTGGTTGTGATGTGGCAATGATGATAAAAATAGACTTGAGTTTTGGACCAGATACATAAAGCAGAGTCTCTAGGTTGCACTGCTAATATTTTTGTGAAGAACATGTAGGCAGTAAAGTTTTACAGTGTTCCTTTTGACTTTTCAGAACTCCTCTCTGGCAGCACCATCCCTAAAATATCTTTCTCTGCTGGGTGACTCTGAGGATCCGTGAAATCTTGCAATGGAGAAATAATGCTACTAAGAGGCGTTCTTTGTGCAGACATGCTGCTCCTGAGGGACTAGACTCCTGACAAGTATGTAGTTTTGTTTAAGCTTATTTTTCACAAACTCCATTTAAGAAATAGGTAGGAAAGTAATTCTCAATGCCTATAGCTGAATAAGAAAATACAACTCAGGAGTCTCCGTTTTTTACGATTTTTGTTACGAAGTAGACTTTAATAAGCTGTTATGCTTTACGACTTTGAAGTAAATAATCAATACTGGTGGTCTTAATTCCTTCCAGCAGGTTGACCACAGGTGGGGAAACCGAGTTATCTAGAAGGCCTTGGATTTTTCTTTGACCCTAAAGGGGCCAGAGTGGGTTGGCTAAGGGATGACTTAGCAGAGAAGGGAGTAATTCTAGGACAAGCTCAGTCCCGTCATTATGGAAAACTGGAGAACAAAGCATTGCAGGCTTGCTTTAGCAGAAGGGCAAGGCTAGGGACAGAGGAATGTGGCCATGATTCTGTAAAAAGAGAGGAGAACACGTGGCTAGTCTAAGTGGTTTCACTAAGACAATTTTGACAACCACAGCAAAGCACTTTCAATAAAAACTGTTGCAACTACTCTCAAAACAAAGAACTGACAGGAACATGTGGAGTGGAACATTACTTTCAGGGTCCTAGAAGAATTCACATGACTGAAGAAGGACTGAATCCCTGGAACTGGAGTACTGTTATGAGGGATAAGGAAATTAGCTACTTGCTGATAAAGGGGCTAAGGTGCTGTAAAGTTGAGCCATATGTGCCATTTGAAACATCTTTTCCTGAGTATAAGGAGTCTTGGAATTTGCTAGTAACACAAATAGCTGGCAGCTATCTGGAAAAAATCCAGCAGGAATAGTAGTACGTAGGCTTTTGTCTGAGGTATGTGCGGAAAATAAATCCTACTTAAAACATGGCTGTATGTTCATGAATCAGTCCTGAAGATCAGAATATTTTTTTGTCATCAGTTATTTTTAAACAGGGAAATTCACTTCAAATCCGTGAAACTGTGTTTTCATTTTGGGGGCGTGACCAAGATGGCAGACGGATGAGACGTGGTCCTTGATCTCTCCATCCCTCGCCACTGATCTGACCTGCCTATATAGCCAACACTGAGGGCTTTGTGAGCTCCCCTGGTGTGTTCCAGCCAGGAAAGAAACAGGGCATTGCTGGGACTGATTTCAAGGCAGATTACCCTTTCGCTGAAATTCAAGGAGTGAGAGGAGAGCGGCATGGCCTGCTCAAGATGGCAATGCCGGGTGCCTTGAGCCTCTAGTGAGGGACCCTTCCACACTTTGCCTTGCTCCTGATGGATGGCGCCGCCGAGGTGAGGAGAGGGCAGCTCTGCTCTGCTAGAGGCGCTGCTGAAAGGCGGTGAGTGCTGTTCGCCTGCCTGGCTTGCCCTCCCCGCCTGGTGCTTGCAGCCTCCCCAGACCAGATGGCGCTGATCGATCTACAGGCTCACCTCATCGGGCCGGAGCGAAGAGTCGGGCCACCCCTGTGCACTACTAAAGACCTCCATCTGCTCCTGGTGACAGCTCAAAGCCCCGACGACGGGGAAAACACATGGACTGACTGCTTGTGGGTACCAGCATCCGCCTTGTGGGTACCAGCATCCGCCTTCCTCCACTTGAGGTGGCTCTCTTTCGCGGTTGGGAAAGCTGGTGTCATACGCAGGCTGGGGCTTCTGACTAGATGAGAGGCACCTACCCTTCAGTAGGTGGGTTTCTCTTGGGTACTCCCCTCCACCCGATTTGAGGGCCCCCCGGACACTGCACTTCTGGGAGGCCCCCCTGTGTGGTTTGGCCAGGGTGGGTCCGGTGCCTGGGCCTACCTCTGTCTGGCGGAGGGCAATTGGGCACACAGCTGATCTGAGCCCGCCCACATCTGCGGGGACCCTGCCTGTTTGTCACTACTGCAGGATACACCCTTCCGCCTACCAGAGCCCCCCTAGCTTTGTGATCTGAGGGGCTGCCTGGGTGAAGAGGGAGCTGGAACCCCATCTCAATGGATTCCAGCACCACTGAGACGATTATTTGAGATACAGAGACTGCGCCCTGGGTGCCTGTTGAGGGCCAGCACTACTGTTCCGGGCCTCACCACCAAAAGCCTCCCTGGCTTGGTGCCCCGACTGTCTGGTGCGGACCACACATCCACCCATTAGAAGACATAAGCTGCACTAGGGTCCATATACTGCTGTGACATGATTCCATCACTAAGGAGCTCTTGCATCACCAACCTGTCACTGCATATGAGTGAATAGTGTTGGTCGCCATTGGTTATTGACCTTTAGACCATTGGCATCCTGGGACTGCACTGCATAGCGGTGGGACCATTTATCACTTTATTGCCCTTAGGCTCTCTTTCTGGATGGAGAGCATGGGAGGTCTTGCCCCACCCTCTTATCGGCCTGCTCCTTATCGCCACTAGGAACAATGGCTACTGGGCATGGGAAAAAGGATCACTTGCTGAAAGACATGCTCACTAAACCCGCTGGGCTTCAAAGCGCAGACCCCGCACCTCCCTCGGGACAGTGATGACACAGATGACTCAGTGACATGCTCTTTTTGGAATCCCTTTTTGCCTCCCTCAGGGACGATCGTCAGATCCTCAAGCAAGACCTCTCAGGTGATCTTAGGGAGGTCTGCCAAGACATCAGGGCCTGGACAACAGAGTTTCCTCCTTGGTAGACCATGAAGCAAGCCAAGATGAAGAGACTGAGCAGCTGCAATAGGAGGTTATTTTCCTAAAAGACCAACACCTCACCCTGCAGATCCATCTAGGATTTCGAAAATAGGTTGAGGTGTAACCATATATGCATCAAAGGCATATCCACTGGGGTCCAAGCAACTGGCATAGCTCTGTTTGTCACAGATCTCTTCAGATCGATTCTGGCAGCGCCACCAGGGCTCAATATAAAGGTAGACAGAGCACACAGATGGGGCCCAGAAAAAGACCCGACTCTGCACCACCAGTTGATATATTAGTATCTGTACACAATTTTCCACTGAAAGAACATTTCCTGCGTGCAACCCGAGACTCGCACCCGGTACAGTTTTAAGGACACAATCCTAAGTTATCACAAGATCTAGCGTTCTCTACATTCTAGAAACACAGAGAATTCCACCCAGTCACGGCTCACTTCAGGAGTAAAGACATACCATACTCATGGGGTCACCCATTCCAGATTATCTTCTGCATAAATGGAACACTTCACCAACTCTGAATCGTTGAAGATGCGTGTCAATTATTTGGGATTGATGATTCCCCTCTTGCTGACTCCCAGCCCAGCCAGCAACGGGGGGGGGGGGTCCCGCAGGCGTCAGAGGTGGTGGAACACCAGAGCTTCACTGATGAGACTTTGTCCTGACCTGACGACCATGGCTAAAGAGCGGCAGGCACTTCTAAAGACGCTCTTCGGTGACACCTCTGCTGCAGACGAGACATGATCCTGGCTGTGATGTCTTTCCTTTCTTTACAGTGGGTAGATTGAGCGGGAGAGGGGAACAAGACTCCCTGGCCACCACACACTCCCGACCACTCTATCCCAACTGGGCTTTGACCCTGTATTTTGACCCTACTGGACAGTGTTTCACTTTTTGTTAACCTTGTTTTCCTATCTTTGAAAGTTATTTTTGGGGGAACCCGTAGATAGTGGCCATTGTTGTCATTCCAGCAGATTTCGCTCTCGACTTCTCATGCCTCAGGTCCTGCAACACTAACAAAACACATACCCTTGGTTCACACGACTTCTTACTCACTCACCACCCCTTTATAATGCATCATAATATACAAATCCGCACCCTTAACGAAAAGGGTCTTAATAACCCGGTTAAATGCCAGGCTATCTTGTCATACCTAAAGAATTCCGGTGTGCATATTTGCGTTCTCCAAGAAACACATTTGATTGCTAGCGACCGGCACAGGAAGTGCTCACGGGCTTTCCTGAAACAACTCTTCTCTTCTAACCCCTTTAAGATGGCGGGAGTAGCAATATTAGTGTCCCGTTCCTTCCAAGGCAAGATAGGCCCCAAGCAGGCTGAAATCAGGGGTAGGTTACTGGCTCACTCGGTGACCCTAGGATATTACACTTTCACACTGGGGACCATCTACACTCCCAATGAGGGACAAGAACACTTCCTGCACCACGCATTGGCTGAGGTGATATCTACACGGTAACATATGGTGCTCTTGAGAGGAGCTCTTAATTTAGTGTTCAACAATGATCTGGATGGATTAGCGCAACACCAAGGTCAGACTAGGGCTCTCTCTAGAGAGGGGGTGCGTTGGCTGAGCTAGATGGGTTTGGGGGACATATGGTGTACATTACACACACATACATGTGATTATACATTCTACTCACATGCCCACAAAACATATGCTCTTATAGATCACTTTTGGGTATGACAGACCTCCAACCTATGGTAGCAAATCCAGAGATAAAACCCTGCTCCCTGTCTGAACTTTTCAACTACTACAGCCATCACCTGAAAATTGGCAAATGTGCGAGACCCTTCTCCACAGATCTTCGGTGGTCCAGCAAATTAATAAGGTGCTGACTAACTTTCTAGACATAAACGACACTGCAGAGCTTTCCATTTCCACACTGTAGGAAACTCTGAAAGTGGTAATTAAAGGGGAGCTGATCGATATATCCATGGCGGGCAATGAGCTCTGTCGAGACAAGAGAGAACGACTGACCAGCCAGGTACAGGAACTCAAACGCATTCACAAGTGCACCGGTGCCCACCCTCCGATTCTGGTGCCAGCTGGAGGCTGCTTGGATATAGCTAGCAGGCATCAATCTTGATAGGGTGGAGTATGCTGCTTTTAGGACTCAACACTCCTTTTTATATCGGAGGAGACAGATGCAGGGGGCTCCTGGCCAATAGACTACAGGCAGAGACAAGCAATGGAAGTCCACTCTATCTTAGAGCCTGATAGCTCTGAACTTACCGGAGACACTCCCATTGCCTCCACTTTTCGGGACATCTATAAGGAGCTTTATACAGAGAAAACTCTTCATGCAGGAGCCCAGACCTCTATCTTCAAGAGCCTCACAACTCGAGACTGACGCTGGAACAAGTGATTGACCTCGACCGCCAAATCCAGATTGAAGAGGTTATCTCTGTCATCGCCCGACAGAAACTCTTAAAATTTCCAGGCCGAGATGGATTTCCTGGGTCATTTTACAAAACATTTTTTTCGACTCTTGCTCCTCTTCTAAATCGACTGCTCAACTCCATTGACGGCCTGACTCGATCCCACCCTCCATGCTGGAGGCCTCCATTGTCGTTGTCCCAAAACCCCTTAAGGATAAGCGCCAATGCGCCTCCTATTACCCAATATCCCTCCTTAGTGTGGATATAAAGCTATTCACTGGCATATTGGCATCATGCGTGTGCCCCCTCCTACCAAGCTTCGTTAACCAAGACCAGGTGGTTTTCATACCACACCGCCAATGCACTGATAATACTAAACGTGTTTTGCACCTAATTGACAAAGCCCAACTTTTGGATTGGGAGCAGCTGATCTTGCCAATCAATGCTGAGAAAGCATTTGATTGGCTTCACTGGCCATACCTAAGAGTCACGCTCCAACATTTTGGACTCGGTGGGAGATTCTGTTCATGGATTCTTAGCAATTACGGCCAGCCACGTGCGACTCTTCTCATGAACGATCAGATATCGGCTATGTTTCCCATCTGTAGGGGCACACATCAGGGCTGTGCCCTCTGACCCCTACTTTTTGCACTCTATATGGACCTTTGGCCCAGAGAGTTTGGGACAACCCTGGCATTAAAGGGATTTCGTTCGGAGGGGAGAAACATACTATCAGCCTTTATGCTGTAGACATACTGGTGGCCCCGAAGGAGCTGTCTACTTCACTTCCGGTCTTCCTAGAGGAATTACAGACCTTCAGGCAAGCAACAGGGTTCCCGATCAATGTTCATAAACCTCTGGCCCGGAATCATTCACTCTCAGCTGCCATTGAGGCAACCCTTTCAAGCACCTATCCCACACGATGGACGACCACCTCCATTCCCTACTTGAGTATTCAGCTTGCCCACACGTCTAAAGTGATTGCATCTTATAAAAAATAAAGCTCTACGTCAACAGATTAAACCAGATCTGTCCAGATGTAGGTCGTACCGACTCTCTTGGCTTGCTCGTGTGGCAGCCCTGAAAATGTCGGCCCTGTCTAGGATTTTATTCTTATTTCAAACCTTACCGGTTGAACCGCCCACCGGAACTATTAAAGCTTTGCAACAATACATGCATTACTTTGTGTGGGCTGACGGTCGCTCCTAAATGCAGAAAGAGCAGAGCTATAGAACCCTTAGGGTGGGGGATGGGGTATTCTGAATCTTTTACATTATTTCCAAGCAACACAACACTGGTTCCTACTCAAATGGTCTTGGGGGGAATCAGAAAAGCACTGGCTTTTCATGGATAGAACCGTTGCGGGGCAACACTTGTGGAGAATCCCCTATCTCCATAGGCCTGCCTGACCCAGAAGCATCTACATATTGCCGATTACCAAATCAGCCCTAGACGTTTGGGACCGAGTGAGTGAACGGAAAGGCCAGACATTGTTTCCATCCCTGTTGACACCGATAGTGGGGAATAGACTTCACCCCAGAACTGAACCAGATAGAGTTCCAGCACTGGCAGAAAGCTGGCTGCCGATCTATAGAATATTTATTTGATGAAGAAGGACCCCTGCCTTTTGATCAGCTTTGTTCCGATTCTGCACTACCTGAATCAGAGACGCTACATTTACCCCCAAATCCAGCACTTGTTGATGCACCCTTCAGTCCATCCAGGGTCACAATGTCCCCTTACTGCTTTTGAAAAATGGTTGATAAACAAGACTTCAGACAGACGCTTAATCACCAAACTATATCGCCTCTTACGCCCACTCCCCCAGACTAAATTGACAAGTCAAAGGCATTGAGAACTGGAGCTGGGATGCACATTGACCCAAAAGAAGTGGGAAGCAGTCTATTACTGTGCATGACATACAGCTCATAACAGAGCATTGAGACGACCACTAAAATAAATACAAATTGGTATCTTATGCCAGTGAGCCTACATAAGGACAATCCCAGACGCACAGCTAATTGCTGGCGCAGTTGTGGATCCACCTGGACTTTACTGCACCTTTTATGGGAATGTCCAATGCTCGCCAGCTACTGGACACAACTGCTAGATGACATAGACATTCATCTCAACACCCATCCCTCCCGATTCCCTGTCTATACAGTTCTGGGACTGCCCAATAAGATCACCTTTCTCCTCAAATCACGCAGAGGACTGCAGATCGAATTGGCTCTGGGACGGCCCTGCAGAATATCCTAACACACTGGGGCATGACTCAGATTCCCACACACTTGGGATAGCTTCATCACCTCTAGTACATCCTAAAGATGGAGAGGCTGACCCTGACTCTTTCAGCATAGGGCACCTCGTAAGTTGAACTGTGGCACCCCTTTATCTCTTTACTAACCACCGAATTCCACGAACTAACCTGTCCCAAATATCGTCGTCTTCTTCGCTTGACAGATACTATTATTGACTCCCACCATGAGAGCATTCGCTAGATAGATGCGTCATGACATACTAGGCCCACTATGGTTCCAGGGGTTTGGGTGGGGGGAGTTTGGGAACTGTTGTGTTTATTTATATTTATGCTACAAATATTGAGCGAAGTGCGATCATGGTAATGGCATGTTTTATTGCATCTTGAAATCTAATAAGGAGATTTGAACGATAAAGGTATTTTTTTCCAAATCTGGTCTCTTGTAAGACTATTCCCTGCCAGACAACCACAGGGCTTCTCTCTAATGGCAACTTTTGAGAACCAAATAAAGGGTCCTCAAAACGTGTTTAATTTCTTTTTTTACTCCCACAGGACACATTTGATACAAAATGTACGCAGTTAATTTGTATAATACCTGATCCCCAAATCATATTTCCTTCATTTTTGCTTATTTTTATCTTTAACATTTGCTCTTCTTACCTACATTTAGTTGTTTATTTTTCCTTGTTTATTTTTTAACTGTAATGTTTTTCCTTAATGTATATATTATATGCCCCCTTTAGCACTAGAGGCGAATCTGCACCACACCTGAACTTGCTAACTATGCCACCACCTTACAGGACGTAATTAGTGCAGATCGCTTTCACAAAATCCCCTAGTTACAACTCATTAGAGAGCAGATACTCACCCTTGATCTGACAGCACAATGGGAGGATCCCACTACAGGACATTTTCCCTCCAAAGAATTCTTAAAACAGAAGTACTGGCAAAGTGTAACGAGTATCGAAACCAGCAGAGCAACTAGTTCCAATGCATACTGTGATTTTTTTGATTTTAAGCTGGTTTGTGGCTATGAGCCCTTTTGGGATTTTATTATGACACCAATGGACAGGAAGCAATATTTTCAGTTTAGGCTGGAAGTGCTCCCCCTGCTTACCTTCACTGCTAAGTGGTCTGCCCCCAAATCCCCTGCGTGTCTAGGGTGTAATCACCCGGCAGAATCTGTCTCCTATGGTTTTTTTTTTGCATGCCCGGCTTATTTGCGACCCTTTCTTTTTGGTTCAAGCCGGTATGCAAACAGCTTAGAACGTGTAGCAATTCTAATGCTCTGTGCATCCTTAGGTCAGACCCCCAACCTCTGTTTGCCTGTGCAGCTGTCAAGTTCCTAGGGGGATATTTGGCTGCTGAGAAGGAAGTGTCTCTCTTCTCAGCAGACCCAAGGGGCCCCTGACTGGTTATATGTATGTTTAGCTCCTGTTCTGTACCTATATCTATGACACTTTCACTTTTTATGTTTTTAGTGTTGTTTTTATGTGAATCTGTATGTTTGTTCATATTTATTCTGTTCATATGTGTGTAGTGTACTTTCATGGCCCTAGATGCCGAAATAGAGTTACTTTTGACTTGACGTGCAATTTTCTCTAAAGGAAGGCCTTGCTGCTTGTAACTAACTACCACAAGTAAATTGGTTTTCTAAATATTCTTATGAGAATGCTGCTTCACGGTTTTACTTATGGTTTCTTCGTGAAATGCGAAATATTTGCCATGTAACCACATTTGTAAGTTTTACTTTAGGGATTTTATTTGGCCCTTGAATGATTTTCATTGGACGAGAAGAGCTACATATCTGAGAGGCCACTGTGTTTTGCATAGTTAACTGTCAAACCATGTGTTTAGTGTGTTCTATGTATTAAAAGGTACTCTTTGTCTGAGCTCCCAATTAATAGGCGAGAAAGACCCCTGTGTAAAGGGAGTGTTTAGTGTTTATAAATGTGGAAAGTCTAAAGAGTTTTTGGGAGAATTATATGTAAACATGCAGAATAAGCGAACTGTCCTTTTTCCCCTACCCTCATCGGGACAGGGCATGAAGTTTAACTCTAATCGTAGATGTTCATATTAATTGTTTCCTTAGATGATGCATGTCTAAATAATGCGTTGACGTAGCATATTTTATTGGAGTGGGCTATTATATCAGAATTAGGTTTCTTTATCTTTCGTCTTGCTTTATTTGTTTTGCGCTTTGACTGGAGTAAGACTAGCTGTATATTTCAGGTTGTCAATAAATAAAACATCGCATCACAAAGGGCAACTGCTGGTGTCTGTGTATCCGTAAGGGTTATTCAGACAACTCTAAGGAAAAGGGACATACGAAAAAGACAGGAGGAGTGTAAAAGGATACCTCTGCGGTCAATTGTTAAGCCTCTCACTATCTTTGGGTGATGGGATATCCAAAGATATTGGAGAAGACGCCTCACTCACTTGTTGTGACATGCTTCATCATAGGCGTCTTTCCACACCCAGGTAAGATGGTACTACCTGGGCGGACTCAACCAAAAGATGTTATGGGAGTTCTTATATAAAATATTAACTGGCCATGCAGGGAACCAGATGAGTGAAGTTAAAAATACCTATTGTAATGGTCTCTTTTTGGTTCTGAGAAACCCTATGTCTCAATCACGACTCAACCCTTTCACCCAAAGCTCCCTCGTAGATGATATTATACCGAGGTATTTTAGTTATTACAGTCATACCGCCCCACTTGTTCATTCTCTTGATTGATGGAAATGTAAGCAAGGGAGTACCCAAAATACAATCTTAATCTTACACAGGATGTGCTAGTACCCAAGTCGCATATCCCATTCACGATTACATGTTGTTTATGATGCCAGACCTTGTCGTGTTTTTTTTATATAAATGAGGCAAAAATACCCAACAAAGACGAGTAAAGTTGCATCCACCACGCTTGCAACGTAAACATGGGGGTATCCAAGTTTTAATCTTAGTCATACACGGGACGTGCTAGTACCCATGTCGCATATCCCATTCACGTCTTAATGCTATTTCTAATGCCAGACCTTGTTGTATTTCTTTTCTGGGGCCAAAACGAACAATAAACACAGAAGGATAATGTTGCACATGACACGCTTACATGCCTTGTTGTAATCGGAGCCCGCAACTTTTGTTCAACCATCCAATCTCGCTAGCTATGCCAGTATATGGTGGTTCGTGAAAACATTCTTCCATCTATCATACGTCATCATTCACATCTCATCCTGATGACTTACTTCTTCGGTATAATATCATCTACGAGGGAGCTTTGGGTGAAAGCGTTGAATCGTGATTGAGACATAGGGTTTCTCAGAACCAAAAAGAGACCATTATAATGACACACTACATATATTGTGTTTCACTTACCTTTACAGTGTGTGACTAAAAGACAGCACCAAACTCCTGACTCGCATGGGGCTAAATAGCATTACCCAGTAGGTAAGCTTCCCAGAGATAATACAAGATTCTACCAATAATAATGTGATCACAGTAGAGACAGAGTGATATCGGGTAGTCTCCACGATATAGTACACAATGTCTCTGCACATGAATGAGTAAATGGCTAGTATTAGACACATAACGATAGCCCACAAAGGACTGGTGTGAGGTCAGACACACATTATTTTACTGTGGTATGTGATTTCACATCTAGATTCCGTCGTTGCAGGAGTGGTATTGAAGGACAGTCACCTAGATTATCACACAGTAGAAGATAATAGTGTTGGTTTTAAATTGAACACGCATGATGGAGAGTTTCACGTGGGAAGCAATTAATTATAAGATGAATAGTGAAATTTTTTATTCCTCTACATATATCCTTTTACTTCTCTTGTTTCTTTCCTCTAGAAAAACTACTGGAAAACCGAAAGAAACAGGTGAGCACATTAGGCCTCATTTGCATGAAATACATGCTGATTTTTTAGAGCAGGGACCCCCTGAGTAGAGATTCTAGCCCTGAAAAAGGCCCCAAACCCACGAGGGCTCTAGTTGTGGGCCGAAACATGTTGGCATTCTGATGTGGGTAAACCTGAACCAATAACGTTCAGAAAGAAAAACCCCTTTTTTGTATCACGTTTTATCCAGTACCCCAGGTACCCTATGAATAAACTTATTGTTTGAGTATACCTGTAGGTATTTTTAACTTCACTCATCTGGTTCCCTGCATGGCCAGTTAATATTTTATATAAGAACTCCCATAACATTTTTTGGTTGAGTCCGCCCAGGTAGTACCATCTTACCTGGGTGTGGAAAGACGCCTATGATGAAGCATGTCACAACAAGTGAGTGAGGCGTCTTCTCCAATATCTTTGGATATCCCATCACCCAAAGATAGTGAGAGGCTTAACAATTGACCGCAGAGGTATCCTTTTACACTCCTCCTGTCTTTTTCGTATGTCCCTTTTCCTTAGAGTTGTCTGAATATCCCTTACGGATACACAGACACCAGCAGTTGCCCTTTGTGATGCGATTGTATTTGGGAGATTGCAACTGACCTGCTTCTCTCACTTTCTCTTGTGAATAAGAATAAATAAAACATCTCAAATTAAGCAATGCCTGAATGAACATGTTTTACTGCCAGAACACTGAAATTCACATTAGCCTGGCAGTCCTTGAAATGTAAAAAGCTGTTTTTGTAGCAGACAAGGGGACCAGTGATAATGGACTCCTGCCAACAACCCCATAGCAGGAATCTTCAGTCACTATCTTCCACTTTAGTATTAGCTTTCTAGAACAGCAGGTAAAACTCGTTCATGAAACAGAAATGTAGCAAATATTAACAAAAGGTATGCATCTTCTTTGCCAATAAAACCTTTTTTTAAATGTTACCAGTGCCTACAATATTGATAACATCAGATCTTTTTTATTTCCACCTGTATAAAGTTACCCTGTTTCTTTAACATTTATACAGTGGTATTCTCCTTCACAATGAGTTGCTTATGTTGTTCCAGTGGCTATTTTAAGTATTATTGTTTTTGTGATCAACACATATAAAGCACACGAATTGCAAAAATTAAGGCTTTCCAAAAGGCACATTGGGCCTTATTCACAAAGATAAACTTACAGTTTTGTGTGAGTTTACAATTGTTTGCTATTCACAAAGGCATTTTTACAAGTAGTATCTTTAGAGTCTCTGCTCATAAAAAATAGGACTGCACTACCATTTAAATGTGGAGACTCTGCAGTCATAAAGATACTACTAATAAAATACCTTTGTGATTAGCAAACAATCACAAATCTGCACAGAAGTGCAAGTTTACCTTTGTGAATCAGGCCACAGAGAATACAATCCCTTGTGTTAATTGTATATTTTGTCTCTAACTCTTTTTTAAATTCATTAATCTTAAAAGAAAAAACATAATTTCCTGCACCCCCTTGTCCACAAATTAAAAGTTACAAAACCGAGGCCTTCATTACAACTTAAAGGATAAACCTTTTCACAGGGATCAGTATTACGAGTTATGTACTAACTATCACAACATCACAATTTTCTTCTTGTAGATTGTCAAAAAATTTTGGGTGGAAAAGATCTCAACAAAGTCAACTCATACACCATTCTCTGTGTTGTACAAAATGATTCAGCATGTTACGCCTTAATCTCATGTTGGAAACTCGAAACAAAAGGTATTTACAACTCATGGAATTCCAATAGAAGCCCAGGTTAGATGTGCAGGACATCTAACCTGGGCTTCTATTGGAATTCCATAACGCATATTAGCAAGCCCATTATCGCCGTTTTAGCGGCAGTTTCCTGCCGCTAAAACGGCAATAATTTTAACGTGGGTCTTGCTAATATTCCCCCTAGTTCTTTTGACAGAATGCCACCTGAAAAATATTCTGTGCCTCTCTGAGTTTTCTTCAAATGCATCCTTATAGATCACAGACAACGAACATGTGCCTAAAACAAACCAGACCTATTGGTCTTGCCAGTGCTTATTAACAGTATCATATAAATGAATAACACCATGTGAATAATTAGAATTGAAAATGTCTAAATTCTGGCAATATGAGACTGTGAATTAAACATTTCTAAGTTCTGTGGAAGGAGTAGCTTTGGAGTGTCTCATTCTGCTATACACTTAGACCGTCTTATTCCCTGCATCTTTCTGAAAGCCTCTCTCAAATCTCTTTCATCATACTTTTCACTAACACCTTTTGCATTTACTTTCTTGCGTCTCTCACTCATCTATAAACACACAATTTTCTTTTCGTTTTTGCACAGTTCGAATTTCCACAACTGTGTACCTCCGTCACCCACTATCACATAATGTAGGCATTACTATCAGCATGCAAATTAACATTGCTCTGAAGAGAGGCCAATGATTGGAAGAGCATGTAGTCTGCACACCATTATGATCTACTGACTCACTTTGAGGAATGCGTACTTCCTTGAAGTCGTACCCTGTAATCACCCAGACTGTAAGTAGTAGCCATGCCATGATGTCAATAATATGTTGTGGACAGGTAGAGAAAGTAAAGACAATCAGAGTTAGAGGTAGACAGGGGGGTGGGGGTGGGAGATTTAGAGAGAAAAATAGAAGCAAGTAAATGAGAGAAAGAATACCGGGGACTCCGCTACATTATGCTCCGAAACAGAGCATTACACGTCCGTGATTGTTCAACAACTTTGAGCAATGTTTGTAATTTTTAGGACAACAAGGTTATGGTGAAATTAAACCCCTTCGGCCACTGGAAGTGACAGTGACTGACTCATTCAAGTGTATTGCATGATTTAATTCAGTTTATCTGTTTGTGAGTGTTTTCACTACATTTTGGTTTATTTTGTCACATCAGCTATGTAAAAGTTGTACCTTTGAACTCATAGACTCTGTTAAAAATTGCTTACCCCAGTATTGTCCTTTCCCTAAATCAGCACATAGAGCACTGAAATTGTCCTTTTTCAATGCATTAGTGATTTTAGCTAATTTATTCCAGAATTGTGCTTTAAATGCACTTTTGATTTAATCTTTTTCAAAATGTTCACAGGGCAGGGGATCCTCCTATCAAAACTTACTATGAGGAAGGTTCCCTTGCTGAAATTCAGATCGGGTATTACATCTGACTTTTAGCAGTGACAGTTGAGGATGTGGGTGGAGCTAAAAGAGTAAGTGGGTGGAGCCAGTGGAGGAAGTGGGTGGAGCCGTAGAAAAGTAGGTGTGGCCCCTGACAAACATTTGAGCACCTGCACTTCATACTTTACAAATTAAGCACTGCTCTTGACTCTTAATGGTAGCAATGGCAAGCAGTTACAGGCTTCTCAAGGAGGTTAGTGTGAGGGTTCAAACCCAGCAGTGCAATAAGATAACTGTCCAGTCCAGTGCTTCTCATTTGAAAATGATAAATGCTTTATTTTACAATTAAAGCACAATACTACACACAACAGTAATGTGCTAGATAACACATACTCAGGTGCAAATTCTATGAGCTTCAAAATGGCATAGATAGTCCCTCTCCTATCTTCTCACTTCCCTTTATGATTTGGAATTTTAGGTGGCCTGGTCTCTAGCTCGGGTGCAGTGTTCCATCCCCTCTATTAGCATACAGACACTCTTGGTGAGATTGAATAGTCCATGTAGGCTCTCACCCACTCTTTTGTCTTTGCGGTACAGAACTGTAATTGTCTTCTGCAGGCAGGTGAGTATGTTATAGGTGTACAGCACCAAGCACATGGTGTGTATCAGTCATCCTTAGGCAGTGAAGTAGCAGGCCACACAGTGAGTCTTTGGAGGGCGGTAGGAGGAGTTGCAGCTTCTGGCGTCAGGTCCCTCGAATAGTCTTTCAGTGCTGGTAAGCCATGTAGATTCAGTGGACCTAATACTCTGGTGAGTACTCTGTCGGTTGTACTTGGGGAATCCAGGGTGAAGGCAACTCAACAGACCCCTTCTCCAGATATAGACACCTGTGAAGAGAGGGTACATCTAGGCACTGGAGGAAGTACAATGGCAGTACTCTGATTGGGTACTGGGATCTTCAGCGCCTCATTTGCAATTTGTTACTTTGGCAAGGAGTGCCTCGAAGAAGTGACCTTAATCTTCAGAGCAGCATTGTCCACTTGGTACCTTTTGGGGTCAGTGGCAGGCTAACCTCTCACTAAGGGACTTGCTTGGTCAGTGCCACATGTTTGCTGTCTTTGCTTTCAGGACAGCCAGAACTGCATGGTACACAGTTGGCAGTGTCGTGGTCATGCCATCCCGGTTTCAGGCATGCAGTGGGTGCAATGGAGCAATTTTCGATCCTGGCTTCAGTCGGGCCATTCTATCAGGTATAATTGAATTGCCAAGGCGGTAATGATGGCTATGACATGGAAAACTACTTGGGCATGCTTCTGAAGAACCTTAGTTTTTCTGAGGATCTCTGTGACTGGTCCACAGGGTGGATCACGTCAATCACAAAGTCAGCAAGTATCTGGTGTATCTGGCGCCTATCTTCTCTTTCCCAACTCAGTGTCTAGGTTCCCTCCTTCCAGTCTAAGGAATATCAGCAATACAATGTATGTGAACGTAACCTCACTTGCATTTTGTGTACAGGCCAGGGTCTTCCAAAATGGAACCAATAGGCCTGGCTCACTCAGGTACTTATGCGATGCCCACCTACATTTGCTAGCATACATACATACACACATCAAAGTGCATAGGATCTTGGACTAGGATTCAAGGCTACTACATGGCAAAGACGAATCACACATACACAGGCACACACACAAACAGAACTATGGATTTTCTTTCCCTTTCAATTATTTTGAGCATTAATCAGGAGTTAAAAAATGAAAGTACTCAGAAATGCACAGAGGTGGGAATCGTAACCAAAAATTTAAATAGATGAATGGATTGGCTATGCTCAGATGATTCCTAGGATCATTACAGTCAGCCTTCTCAAGCTCCATCTCCATATGCACACACTACATCCCAAGAACCACTACCACTCCAAGCTGGGTGTGCGAGCTTGTTGTGGGGGGTGAGGTGCATGGAAAACTATTAATTTTACCAGTGTTATTTTTAATATATGCAGTAGTAATTTGGACCTATCACACCATGTTACGAAATGTTGTCAATGTCATGCCCAAAATACTAAACATAAAGGGCCAGATGTACGACCATTCTATTTTGAACTCGCAATTTGCAACTCGCAAAATGGAATGTACAACAGTGTCTGAGACACTGTTTGCGATTCTCAAATGGGTCGCAAGGGACCTGCCTCATTAATATTCATGAGGCAGATCGCAATTTGCGACCCATTGGGAATGACCTGCAAACACTGGGGACAGCAGACTCCCATGTCTGTGTTTGATTTTTCAATAAAGCAATTTTTTTTTTTCAAATGCAACCCGTTTTCCATAAAGGAAAACGGGATGTGTTTTTAAAAAAAAGCAGGCAGTGGTTCCTGGGACCACTGCCTGCTCTTAAAAAATATTTTCGCACCCATTCACAAAAGGGGAGGGGTCCCTTGGGGAACCCTTCCTGTTTGCGAGTGGCTTACCACCTACTTGAAGAAGGCAGTAAACTGCGAGTGTTTTGCGACCGCAAATGCGGTTGCAAAACTATGGTACATAACATTCTGACGCGCTATTAGGAAGGGACGCCTTTGTCACGGCCCTTCCTAATAGTGACTCACAAACACTATTTTGCAAGTCACCGACTTGCAAAATAGCATTTGTACATACCATCACCCTTTTTTGCAGTCACAAACAGGCCGATTTCCCGTTTGCGACCGCAAAAAACGGTCATGCATCAGGCCCCAAATTCATTATACCCCTTGATTTGCAAAATCTAGTAGACAGCAAAGACCAGAGCCTTCAACCAGAATAGGCTGTTTCAGTTGTCAGTTACATTGCCCTTTGAGGTAATTTGTAACATTGGCATTTGAAACTAAATTTATATCAATACACCTTTCCAGAATTCCTAGTTATAGGGCCTTTATTTTGTCAAAAACTTGTTCGCCATACCCAGATAATATTTGTATCCCTATATTCTCTCCAAAATAGATTTGAAAGCACCGAGCAGGCAGTGGAAGTGCAATGTTATAGTCTTTATTCCCACCGGATTCAAGCATTGCGCGCACATAGGGCCTGATTCACAGAACTAACTTACGTCAAAAACGTAAAGTTAGTACTTTTTGGTATTCACAGAATACACTTACTCATTTTGGTATTCACAGAAGTTAGTAGTCCTAACTTTAGGACTCCTAAATGCCTTCTGTGAATACCGAAAGTCTTAAAGTTAGGATTTTTCTCAGTTTAGGAGTAGTAAAGTTAGGACTCCTAACTTTAGGACTCCTAAATGCCTTCTGTGAATACCGAAAGTCTTAAAGTTAGATTTTTCTCAGTTTAGGAGTAGTAAAGTCTAACTTTACTACTCCTAAACTGAGAAAAATCCTAACTTTAAGACTTTCGATATTCACAGAAGGCATTTAGGAGTCCTAAAGTTAGGACTACTAACTTCTGTGAATACCAAAATGAGTAAGTGTATTCTGTGAATACCAAAAAGTACTAACTTTACGTTTTTGACGTAAGTTAGTTCTGTGAACCAGGCCCATAGACAGGAGTGAAACAGGACAGAGGAGGAAGAGCACCCTATCCACAAAGGGTCTTCTCACTGCCCCCACAGACTGTATGAGAGATTCTTTTAGATGATGTCTGTCCTTTACCTGGTCTATGTGTGTGGGAAGCATGCATGCACACCCATGGAAGTTTGCAACAAATACATCTGTAATGTAGCTTTTCTGTGATAGGGAAGCATGCATATCATATGATGCTTATACTGTGCTTTTACGTTGAAGATTTCATTGTAAAGCTTGTAAAGCAACTTTACTGGGTGTGGGGGAAGCTAACTGTGGATGTGTGTAGTATACCTGTTCTGTGAGTGTGAGGGAAGTGCTTGAACTGTACATGCTTGCATCAATGTTTCTTATGCTTGTACCTGTTCTCTGCATGAAGCAAGCGTGCATGCACACCCATTGAAGTTTGCACTGGGGACATCTCTAATGTAGCTGTTCTGTGATAGGGAAGCATGCGCATCATATGACGCTTGTACTGGGCTTCTACATTGAAGATTTCATTTTAAAGCTTGTAAAGTATCTGTACTGGGTGTGTGGGAAGCTAACTGTTGATGTGTGTAGTGTACCTGTTCTGTGAGTGTGAGGGAAGTGCTTGTACTGTACATGCTTGCATCAATGTTTCTTGTGCTTTTACCTGTTCTGTGTATGAAGGAAGTATGCATGCACACCCATGGAAGTTTGCACTGAGGACATCTTTAATGTAGCTGTTCTGTGATAGGGAAGCATGCACATCATATGACGCTTGTACTGTGCTTCTACATTGAAGATTTCATTGTAATGCTTGTAAAGTAACTGTTCTAGGTGTGGGGGCACTAACTGTGGGTTTGTGTAGTGTACCTGTTCTGTGAGTGTGAGGGAAGTGCCTGTATTGTACATGCTTGCATTAATGTTTCTTGTGCTTGTACCTGTTGTGTGTATGAAGGAAGCTTGCAGCCCAGATGCATAGACTATAACTGTGCTGTGTATTAGAGAAGATGACACTGCAGATATGCATACTGTAATTACATCTGCAGTTGCATATATATACTTCAACATACCCCTGATGAGGTGCCAAAGTACATTAATGCATGAGTGGCACACTATTGGGGGAATGTTTGGTTGGAAGAGTATTAAATTGCAGTGTTGCCTATGACTGAATTATTTTGGTGTTCTTATCTGGTCTTAGTTTGCCACATCTATTCTTGTAATGGTCAGAAGAGAAGTGTGAGATAGAAGGCAGGCACTTTACACTAATTTAGGTGTAACAAATGCTTGCTTGAGCCTCAAAAGAATTTACTAAGGAGAGATAGCTCAAGGGAAAAAATGGGTAGCTAGAGTACAGGTAGTCATGGTAGATGTTCTACATACTCCCCCAGAGCAACAGGTGAGAGACTAGCAGACATGAACTATATAAGCTAGCTGTGTTTATTGACTGAGTTGATCTAAGAGTCATGAGGTGTAATCCAACAGCAAGCACAGGATAAGCTCTTTCATAATAAATAGTCTTTAGATACGACCCAGGAACATAAGGGGAGTGGCCCACAGTAGTGCATTAATTACAGGACCCTATAAGTTATGCTCTAAAGGGTCAGGGGTTTTAGAAACAAAATATGCATTCTTGCTGAGCACTTTTTCTAAACAAACTCCCCAATTTTGCAGTATTTTTGCGATATTCAGAGGAATCTATAAACATTGGGTACCTTAAAATCCCCAGCATGTTGGAAAAGACGGATTCAAATTTAGTGTGGATACTCTTTTTGAAAAATACGTTATGAAGGTTAAAATGCAAACTACCCCAAACTTCCATAAAAAGGGCTTAGTAAGCAGGGGGAAGCAATAACATTGAAGTGGTTAAATTGAGTCCAATTAAGTTTGGTAAAACAGCATTCTGTTTGTAGTTATTACTGTACATTTTCAGCAGGACTTTTACTTTCTATGTTGTTGGATGTGTCACAGAGAATTGTGAAAGTGCCTTCCTGTGATTCGGTGTCAGGGAGGTGCTACACATGCAAAAAGGGTAGGCTAACAGAAGACAACACTTTGGGTCAAGAGCTGCCCCATATCCCAGTGCCACAATGCACATCTCAGAAGACAACTGCCATAGACTGGTAGCAGAGATGAGCTTTCTTTGCACAGCGCCTACTACCTTATTCGGTGGAATTAAAGTCCAGTACATAATATTTCTTATCACTCAGCTCAGTGCTATGTATTTTATAGGCCTTGGATGGTTGTAATGTGAGCCAACCAGCCTGCGCTTTGAACGTGTGTCTTTTGGATTCTGCAGAAAAAAAACTTTAGGCCACTAAGTTTTCTTACTATTTGTCCTCTGATCCTTCATTCAGAATGAAAGATAAATGAACAGAAAAGTGACTGGCAAGAGCTGATGTGGTTATCTTCTTGTACACAGTGTAAGAAAGTCAGGGGTATCGGTCCAGGGAGCTTCTCAGCTGAGTAGACTTTGCCCTCTACCTGCCTTCTTTGGAAGCTCTGGGTAAAGCCAAAGTGAGACTCTCAGAGAGACATCCTGTGCATGCACAGGAAGGTTGTATTGTTTCCCAGGCAATATCTATGAAAGACTAGGATTTTAGAAACATTGGCTAACTTGATTTAAACTGCTGTGGTCCTTTTTCACTGATAGGCCCAGACTGCAGGAGAAGTTGATGGAGAGCAGTAACAGGGCAAATCATAACCCAATAAGGAAGAACAGTTACAGTGCATATCATACTTCATTAAGAGGGCCTATAATAGGGCAACTCACCCTTTTTTAAAAGGGCAGTTGCAGAACAACTCACACCAAATTAGAGAAGGGCATGTGTGCACTGCAACTCATACTGCATTACAGAGGGCAGATTCTGGGAAACTCATCCAACATTAGAAAAAAGAGTTACAGGGCTCTTCCACAACATTAGGTAGGGACCAGGGCCTGGTACTCTCAACACACAGTCTGAGGGGCAAGTTCACCCTTCTAGCCAAGGCCCCTAACAATGTGCACAAATTAAATTATATTTGCATGACTGGCCCGTGGTCGTCTCACTTTGCCATCCACTAGTAGTTTTGGCCAATAGAATCCAAAAAGATAATAGCAGCTCACCACAGAGACACTGTGCAGCCATCCACTCTGGGGCACCCATGGACCCCTGCCCCCACTCAAATTTGGGAGCAAGGAGTTCAGCTGCAAACTCACCTCCATTCTCAACTCATCCATCACCACGGATGCTTTCCCAGATGTACTGACACACACAGAAGTCAGACCCCTCCTCAAGAAACCCTCCGCCAACCCCAGCGAACTCAAAAACCACCGCTCCATCTTTCTGCAACCCTTCTCCACCAATGTCCTCAAGAAGGCCATCAACCACCAACTCGTCGAACACCTGGAAAGAAACAACCTGCTGGAGACCTTCAAATCCAGATTTCGCACCAACCACAGCACCAAGACCACCCTGATCGCTGCCACCGCCGGCATCAGAAACCTCCTTGACTGGAGAGAAACAGTGGCCCTGATCCTCTTCGACCTCTCAGCAGTGTTCAACACCGTATCCCACCACACACTCATCAGAATACTCCACCACATTGGGATCCTGGGAGACTCCCTAAAACGGATCACATCCTTCGTTTCAGGATGAACCCAGAGTATCTGCCTATCTCCCTTAACCTTGGAAAACAAGAGCATCATCTGCGGTGTCCCTCAAGGTTCATCTCTCAGCCCCACACTGTTCAACACCTACATTACACCTCTGGCGAACATCATCAGAACTCAGGGCCTCAACATCATATCCAACGCAGATGAAACTCAGCTCAACCTCTTGCTCTCAAAAGACCCCTTCATAGCTAGGACCAACTTTCACAGTATTATAACAAGCCTTGCCGACTGGATCAAGACCAATTGCCTGAAGTTCAACACGGACAAGACGGAAATGCCAATTTTCAGGAACAACGACTCCTCGTGGAACGACATCTGGTGGCCCTCCAAACTCAGACTCACACCTGCACCGACAGACCACGCCCATAACCTTGGCATCATCCTGGATAACTAATTTACTATGCAGTGCCACATCAATGCAGTCTCCACCGCCTGCTTCCACACAGTCTGCATGCTCCATAAGATCTTCAGATAGCTCCCCGCTGACACCACAAAAACCATCACTCAAGCCTTTGTGTTGACTAATTTCAAAAAATATATTGACCTGTTTGATAGATCAGATATTTAAATTTTTCGTAATATCATAAGATAGTGTCTCATTCTTGATGGGGATTTTGATGCCAAATATGGTCCTGCCTATCCTTCTATACCTACTGGAGTGTATTATTATCCTGCATTCATGTAAATGCATTACACAGACAAGACAGACAAGGAAAAGCTCTCCAGAATTTGTTTTGGGAATGTTATTCATTTAAAGTTCACTCCTGCGAAGAGAATAGTTGCCTTCCCACTTTTAAGGCAGAGGCCGTTGATCTAATATAGTTCTTTTTTATCTCCATTGATCTTTTTAGTTATGCTTTATGCTTATCAGTTTTGATTTTGGAGTTCAGTGATCTTAATCCCTTGACCCTGTGCCTCTGCTTTCCAAAGTCTTATAAGGCACGACCCCATGTGATTTCCCATGAAGAAACTACAAAGATGGAGGACACATATCAATCTGACACAACTGCTAAAGTGACATATCTGTCAATTATAGTGAAATATTAACCTGTTCACAATTTCAGTGCCCTCCACATAAAAAAAGCGCAATCTTGAAATGAGTCACTGCCAGCGCTAAGGCTTCCAAGTGATTTGTGTTGCTCTCAAGCTAATCACAATTTGAAATTTGTCCTACACTATAAACGTGATACTAACAAAATCGCATTAAGTAAAGATGCTTATAAACATGCTTTAGAATTGAGAAGAGATGTTATCCTTGAGCAAGTCTTGTGGAATTTGTAAGATGCTAATTCAAACAAAAGGATTCTGTTTTTTTACTGAAGATCCTAAGCTCCAGTTTTTTTTTTTTTTTATAGAGACCCAGGCTCTATACTGGAAGCGACAATTGCCTAAGATGACTGGGTTGTCCATTGTAGTAACATATATAGTGTTTCTCCTCTATCTGTACTAGATCTCTTTATTTCAAACCTTCAACTAAAGTGTTCTTCTAACTCATTGTTTTGTATTGACGAAATCAAACTGGCAAGTAATAAGAGCCCGGCCACCAGATGTTGTCTCTATTGACCTATATACACATGATCACGACCTCTGATTCCCTATTGATACCACAGAGCGAAATGCGTAATGTCGACGTGTTATGCCTTCTTCCTGGAGCCAAAGGAACGATCTTAAATGTTAACGTCCAATTTTGCTTATTGATTCAATAGTAAAGACAGCTATTATGGTGATAATGAGAGGATGTATCTGTGGGCAGAGATGAAAAACCTATTTTCTGATTTGCAATTTGTTTTCATGTAGGGGCTTGGCACACAACTGAGCAATGCCTTGAACCTCACCTTTTAATTGAAAAATATATTGTTATCAAAAATGGGTCAATGAACTTAGGTTTCCGGGAACTCAGGTCAACATTTGAATGAGTCAGTAAACTGATATCATGGGTTTTATTAGGAAATAACAGGTAGACAAAGGTAGATTGAATTTTCTTCTGCACCTTCGCCTAGATTTGTCAGCTATGGTTCATTTTGATCCAAACGGTGTTCTGAATTATTTAAACTGGCCAAAAGTGTTAGACAAGGTTGTGTGTTAGCCCCTTTTATCTTTATACTTGATATTAATGCTCTAGAGTCAGCTTTGTTAGATAGGGGACAGATATAACAAGGGTGGGTACAGGGTGTATTCCTGCTCTGCAATACGCAGATGATGCGGGTTTGGTGGAACATACAGCAAATGGCCTACAGAAAATCATGAATGGCTTTGTATCATTTATGGATAGCAGAAACTCGAGTACCGATTTAGCCTAATCCTTCAAAAGGACCACAGGAAATCTGCATATTAAATCCAGATCAATTGTTGTCAACAGCTACATGCTCAGAAACCATTGGCATTTTCTTATTTAGGAGTTGTATCTGATAACACTGGATGATGGTCTGAGCATGTTGCCCCCAGGAGGAAGCTGGTAAGCCAATGCCAGGCCTGCATGTTCAATTTTGCCTCGAAATTGGGGGAAACCCCCTCAGACACATGATTGCTCTTTGTAGCAGTGAATATATCTCATCTGTATACTATAGTTCAGGGGTGTGGGGCTCAGCCAATCTAAAGGTTTTACAGATTGAAGAAAATAGATTTTGTCGTCATCTTTTGGCAGTCCCACCAAGATGTCCAAGTTTTTCATGCCACAAAGAGCTTGGTCTATCATTTGTAGAATGCACAATCAAATTGTCTCCACTTTTGTTGTGACTATTCATATGTCCAAGTTCTGTAGCAAATCATAACAAACAAATTATCCGAGTCTGCATAAAATCTAATTTCTTTACTAGGTCGACTTGCCTGAATCATGTGAAGTCTTATGTTTTGAACTTGGCAGGACAGAGGTTTTTAATAATCCAGAATCATGAACAAAAAGGATAAAAAGTAGATTAAGAGATCTTTTTATTACATTTGTAAATCACAATGTGAATTGTTTTAGCTTGCTAAACCATATTCTGGAGTCATTTCATATTTATATACAACTGTTTATATGGAACCCTATCTTTCCCTGGTAACTAACACAAGAAAACGTTTTCTATGAATTCACTTTAGATTTGGCTTAGCCCATCATCTTTAAACTTTTTCTAAAAGTTGGGCTGTCGTGCCCTTGTAATTTCATTTTGATACAGACCATTATGCACTTTATGCTTTCCTGTACATTGTATTATACTCCTAGGATTAGATTCTTTGTTCTGATTCCTAAACACCATGAAATTTATTAAAGTAGACTGGCTTTGTACTTTTTACAATAGTTGAGTGATCCACTAACTTGTCTGTTTACAAATGATGAAGATAAGAGATGGATTATCAATATAGTATTCTATGACATACTGTTGATTGTATGTGACTGTATGTTTTAAACTTTGTTTCATGATTGTAATTATTCTTTTATGTATGCGCCTTTTATGATTTTATGATTTTCACAAAAAACGATTACAGGCTATTGTTTGATTGTTTGAAAACGATTCAAAACTTCAATGCTATTAGGCAAATGATGGTGGTTGGTCGATGGGAATGTGATGGAAAACTGTTGGGTGCTCAAAACAGTTCCCACTGGCTTTTAAAACTCAGCTTGCACATAAATCTTTACTGCTAGCACAGCTGAAGTAAGCATGTTAAATTGAGGCCGAGAAGCTCCACACACCCCATATCCTCAACAGATGCAGATGGAAGACATTTATCTAGAAAAGGAAATATTTTAATGTGTTGAGTAAATAGAAAAATTTACCAGTTCGCAATCTACAGAAGCAAGCGTGGAGTCTGAGCACAAGTGTAAATCTATATGTTGTTTACATTTTTAAAGCGTATTCATTGGAAATGTGTTAATTAATAAGGAGAAAATATGGCTATATTGTGGGCAGTAATCTATAAAGCGTAGATTTCATCCTTTTGGGGTTGATTCACAAAGGAATGTATGAGTATGTAAGACTACTACTGCCGCAATGTTTTATGCACTCTCATATACCTTGGTGAATTGGCCCCACTACATCTATAATGGAAATGAAATGGGAACATTTATGGAATATTTATACACCAATACCAGTAAGGACTGTGTCCTCTTTGTACTTTACTTAAAGGGAGCGATGTTTCATGGCCAAAATTCATGAAGGCACCTTCCTGTAGTCATAAATGCAAAGGGACCGATTCACAAAGTCAATCTGAGACAAAAGTCTAACTTTACGACTTTTGGTATTCACAGAGGTCATTTATGAGTCGTATCTTTACATCTGTAGTCGGGCAGGAAACTCCGGCTGGGGCCGTACTCTCCGGCTCGGGCCGTACTCTCCGGCCGGGTGAAGTCTAATCAATGGGCCAGAATACAATTTTTTACAAAAAGGAACATTAGGAATGTGTGATAAATAGTAGAGGAGGTCATAAAAATCAGTTTGGGCAGGGGAAATGGTGTTGCCCGGACACTACATCATATTCCAGAACAGTTTGCTTCTTTGCATCATGGTACATGCAGTCCACGATTTGCACTCCCCTCAGTGAATACACTGAGGTGAGCGCAAAATTATGGACTGCAAGTACCATTCACACTGAGGGCAGTGCGGACGTAAAGATACAACTCGTAAATGACCTCTGTGAATACCAAAAGTTGTAAAGTTAGACTTTTGTCTCAGATTGCCTTTGTTAATCGTACCCAAAGTGTGCAGCTTATGACCTTTGCCTACTTCAGCAAATAGCAAATATTCTTAGGCGCAGCAGTATGTTACTTAGAAAAATGATGAAAGTTAGGCTTTGAGAACCCTCTTCATCTGTGCTGCTAGGCAGCCTTTGTGTACCTGACGTTTGGCTTATTTATTAGCTTTCAGAAATAAAAATGCAAAGGAAAACAAATAATTTGTGAGCCTGTATTTGTTTGGTGATGAAAGGGTTTGGAAAGTTGCTTGCACTCCACAACTAGATCAACAAATAAGTATGTCCGATTCATTAAATCAGAAAACCATGAAAGTAGATATAAATTGTGAGCCCAAATCTCTAAGATTTCTTTGCGTGTGTGGATCTTACTGGCGGAAACTCAGGAGTAAGTTATTGCAGATGCAAAACGTAGCTGTGTACAGAAGCTTTGTGATTCAGGGCTTACATTTTAAAAACTGTTTGCTAACACCTTGCATGCAATGAACTATATCCCCATCCAAGCTTTTTTGCTTTTAACACTTTACTATTCTTACATATCAATACCCATCACTAACGGCTACCTATAATTTACAGATACCTTTGTTCATCTGTTTTTCATGAGACTGCTATGTAAAGACAGTGAGATCTGTGTATCTTATAATGCCACACACTCTACGGTCTGTCTGCCACACAGTGTAGTAGTCGTGAATAAGGAGCCACGCCTTCACTGCAGGTGTTTTAAAATTTAACCTTTCAATGACTGAATTGCACAATCCTATTCAATAGGAGGTGCGCTCTGCCAAATTGAATAGCACATCTACTTCTCACACAGAGAGAATGAGAATACCCAGGTAAGAAATATAAAGAAACTGGAATTACCTTGATTAAATAGTAAAATATTGAACAAAACCAGAGCCAGATATCCAACTGCTCTTAACTGCTCTAACAACAAGGCAAAAAATAAATAATTCCTGAGTGAAATAAAATACACGCTGGTTTAAGGTGCTCCAATCAATGTAGAGAGCCAAACTATATGACTGAACAGGGTAATGTAGTAGAGGGCCTAATGCAGTCATAAGCCCAATTTTCGGATCTTTCTCTGCTAAGCTTGGTGGCTAACCCTCTCCATTATGCTGGTACTTTTCAGATAGAGGGAACGTTGCAGTAATAAATGGAGTATTTTTTTAGTTTCCATCTGCTTTTTTTGGTGGTAGGCTTATTTCAATTACTGCTCCTGGACATTTTCTAAGGCTGCATGGTAGTTATTGAAGTCTTAGAATTAGCGATAGCTTAGGGCCGGTAGTCAAGAATCCTTGTTTTCTAACAATGCCGCTTCATCAAATGTGCTTTTTTTTTACCGATATGAAGACTTTGACATAAAGCAAGACTAATTCCCTATAAGAGAATGTAAGGAGATAAAGTGGTATTCATATCGCATATCACTATGTGCAATTAGAATACAAATTGGTAGGGACACAAGTGTAAGAGGTCTCCGACACTATCTGTAAATAAAAACAGATTAAAATAATAAAGGAACAATAAATCAATAAATACTCTTGCAAACAATGACATCAAAAGCATAAAATAAACAAAAATATTGAATGGCTACACAACGGAAAACATACCTATTGGAGAAAAGTAGTCCATCGGACATTGAAAGGAATGTACTCTCATCTTTACAAATATATTTCAAGACCTACCACCTTCATGTTTAATTCCGTTATAGAGTCTCTGTGGTTACGTCAGCCGCAGCCGCTGCAGGTAAGAGTGGTGGGGCAAGGAGCCAGGTGAGGGGGTATTTCGAGAGACGACCACGAGGGAAAATTAATTATTTATTTAATTTTCCCTCGTGGTCGTCTCTCGAAATCCCCCCTCACCTGGCCCCAGCGCCCCACCACTCTTACCTGCAGCGGCCGCGGCTGGGTTACGTAATATAAGAAAACACTGTAAACTAAAATACAAATGTACCGTGCAAGAGCTATACACGCTAGAAACCTTGGCTTTTAGCATAAACCTTAAACTTCTTGCAAAAGACAGCTGTACAGTATGTTAAATCGTTAACCGAGGTTCAAAGTCAAAATTTGTGGTTGGCCTGACCCACATATCTCCTCCCTCACATGACATACAGAGACCATGCAAAGATGAGGAATTATTAAGAACCAAAGAAAGTTCTTGAGACACTACATCAAAAAACTAATTTGTGAAAATAAACAGGTGCATAATAGGCGCATGAGCCCAACCACTGAGTTGGGTCAATATCAATGCTTACTACTTTTGATTGTACCTTCTGTCTCTTTCTTCCTCCACTCTACCTTTTCTGTCCTTTTAGCTCATTATTGCAGGTACTTTTTAAGTCTGCCAACAGACAATTTTAGCTGTCTAGAAGATCTCATGCCATCAATCCTTCAAAAACATAGTATAAGGAAGTGCGGCTTTAGACCAGCCTCCTTCAGTCACTGATTTGTTTTTCAAAGTCTTCCAATGTATGGAGGTCTATTTTTTAAGGTCATGGCATTTTGCGGATGTTTTCATTGTGTCATTTGTGTTATAGTTAAGATTTGGTGATGGGACTCACTCAATCCATTTGTTAGACTACAGACAGTGTGTTCTTTTATGACCATAGAGAAACCGCTGCCCTAATCCTCCTCGAACTCTCAGCAGCTTTTGACACTGTCTCCCACTACACTCTCCTAAAAAGACTCCACCAGATGGGGATCCAAGGAGATGTCCTCAAATGGTCCATATACTTCCTTACCGGAAGAACACAGAGCACCTGCCTCCCACCCTACACCTCAGGCACAAAGCTCCTGTGGCGTCTCCCCAGGTTCCTCACTAAGCCCAACCCCATTCAACACCTATATGACCCATCTGGCCACCCTGGTCAGGACTTTTGGCATGAACATCATATCGGACGCTGACGACACTCAGCTCATCCTTTCCCTGTCTGCTGACCCCGCAAACACCAAGGAAAACTTCCACCTATGCAGGACGAGCGTCGCAAACTGGATGTGAAATAACTGCCTGAAACTCAACACCAACAAAACAGATGTACTTATCTTCAGAAGCAACACATTGCCGTGGGACAACTCCAGGTGGCCTGCAGAACTGGTACCCACACCTGCACCCACACCCACCGAACATGCCAGGAACCTAGGTATCATACTCAACATCAAACTCACCATGAAAAACCAGATAAATGCAGTATCCTCAGCCTGTTTTTCATGCACCACATGCTTCAGAAAATATTCAAGTGGTTCCCCACCAGCACCAGACGCACCTTCACCCAGGTGCTCATCACTAGCCGCCTTGACTATGGCAACACCCTCAATGTGGGCATGACCTCACAGCTACTAAACAGACTCCAGGCAATTCAGAACTCAGCAGCCAGGCTCATTCTTGACCTCTCGAGGTGAGCCCACTCACCCCCCACCACAGAAATCTCCACTGGCTCCTCATCCACAAAAGGTGTCAGTTTAAAGTACTAACCCACGCCTACAGGGCCCGGCACAATCAAAGACCAGCCTACATCAACCACAGGCTAACCTTCCACCAACCCCGTAGACAACTGTGCTCCGCCACCCTCTCCCAAACCACTTCCTCTGAAGCAGGACGGGCAGGCACTCTTTCTCCTACGTGGCCCCCAAGGCCTGGAACAGACTCCTCCTCCACCTCCAGACCTCCCCCACCCTACAGGAATTTAGGTAAAGTCTGAAAACCTGGCTGTTTGACTAACAACACCCAGCAGCAGCAACCCCCAGTGCCTGGATACCCTCACGGGTGATAAGCAGCGCTTTAAAAAATCCAATTTGATGGCTTGATTGACACACTAACATTTTAATTGCTGGTGTATGGCTTTTTTCTATTAGGAAAACTGCTGGTGGTTTGCATGCTTTAGCCTGGTATAAAACAGAGTGATATTCACTGATTACCCTTGCCCATTCACTATTTTGTTTTACTTTGCTCTCATGATAACACTTTGGGGTCGATTCCGATCTCGGCCGGTAGGGCTCCGAATAGGATTCGGCTTTACCGGATCCGATTCGGAGCCCTTTTTCCCGACCGAATCGTACGCGGGTCCGGCCGAGCGAGTACGATGCGAATTCGCCGACCGACTCGTCCGGGCGACCCGACCGCTCCGACCGACTCGTACCCGGATCGTACCGCTCCGACCGACTCGCTCGGACCCGATTCGCACCGCACAATGGAGACGTTCCCCGGCCGGGTAAGTACGATGCGCACCTCGACCGCTCCGACCGACTCGCGCCGTCCGACTCGAACTCGCTGTCGGAGCCGTACTTTGGGGGTCCGTGTCGGACCCCCCTGTACGCGTACCCGCGCGAGGCGCACACAGGGGGACCCATGGGTCCCCCTACCTGTGCGTGTACGCCGCGAGCGCTCGCGGCGTACTCGCTGTAGGGGCGCCCTTGTCCGCCTCGCACCCATTGAGGCAATGGGAGCCCGCGTACGCGTTGTACGACCGGCTCCCATTGAGTTCAATGGGAGTCCGACCGACTCGTGTCCGGTGGCATACGAATGCATCGGACTCGTTCGGTCGGACTGCACGGGTCCGATTCGGTCGGAAATTTCTCCGGGTCCGGCTCGGTCGGAGAGATTTCCGGCCCGAATCGGAATCGACCCCTTTGTTGTAGTTAGAGAATTATTTGGTCACAAAGTAAGGATGTACACACACATTGACTTTCTTAAAGATGCAACTACTAACAATGTAAACTTCATCCTCATTTTCTGAGTCCTTTTCATAACAGTCTTCTTTGAGAGTACATCTGAGCTCTGTTAATGCAATCTGTTTAATGGGGTCCTACTCCCATCTTCCACACTTCCACATTGTTGTTATGCAAGATGTTGCTTCATTATGTAATTTGATTTGTAGGACCACTAGGGGTAGCATAGACCAAGTCCTCCTATTATCAAATAATTGACATAATATTGATCATAACACTATTGAGATACAGAAATATCGGGTCAAAAATATCAGTTACAAAAATATTGTTTCCCTAATCTTATAATGGTAAGTACAAAAATATTGAAAAAAATAATTGTTTCACACTTATATCATTAAAAAACATAACAAAAATATTGTTTTTAATATATATATAGTTTAAAATAGTAAATCTTAAATATTTGAATATATGACATTAAAATGGAATGGTGACAGGGAACAGGCATCATATTTCATTTCCAAACTTAACGATGAGGTGAACTTGAGGTTTGAGGAGGTGATTAGCAAGGTATGTGTAGATTTCTTGAAAATCAAAGTGGAGGTGAAAGGTAACAAACTGACCTCCAAATTATATAGAAAATGCACTGCTGAAACACCTTGCTACACGCACAGAGCATCCACCCTGCCAATCTGATCAACAGCATTCCCAAAGGGAAATGTATTCAGGCACACAGAAACTGTAGCTCTGATGACGCCTTCCGCACAGAATGTGAAACGATGTTCACTCGTTTTAAAGAGAGCGGTTATAAGGACACTGTATTGAAAACTGTCCTTACCAAGGCTAAGAATGTTAGCAGAGACAACCTGCTAGTGGCAAATACTGATCGTAACACAGGAACTCAGAAACAGGTCAGATTCATCACTACCTTTAATCACCAGGGCTGGGCAGTCAGGAACATTTTGAATACACATTTAGACATTTTAGCCATGGAAGACACTCTTTCTGACCTCATTGAGGACCATCCTAACATCACATTTAGGCCAAGGATTTTCCTGAAGGATAGACTCAGCAGAAACAAGGTAGTTTCCAATGTGACTTTGCTGGGCAATACAGCTAAAGGCTTTTATAAATGTGCAAAATGCAAAGTCTGAAATTCTAGCCAAAGTGCTAAGAAACATTTCTCTCCAATGAGGGGTGCGGAAAAACCTATTCACAAGTTTCTGAGTTGCCACTCTAACTTCTGTGTATATGCCCTGATCTGCGCATGTGAGAAGTTCTACATTGGAAGTACTACCCATCCCGATAAGAAACGAGTATTGGAGATATTAAGAACCTGGACAGGCAGTACCCTGTAGACTGACATTTTAGCATCTTTCAAAATGGTGAAAAGGGCCTGTTAAGATTTTTTACCATTGATGGGGTGCCTATCTTTGTTGTGGGGGGAACCATACACAAAGTTTGAGACATCTGAAATCCAGATACATCTTAAAACCTAGTACCAGGAGTCCGAACGGCTTATAAAACTGATGAAGAAATGTCTGTACACTTGGGAGATTAACCCTGGGGCCGGATGACTCAAGGGGCGGTTTCCTGATGATTGTTTGAGTTCCTTCACAATGCTGTATGTTTGGTGTGATTATCTCAATTGATTTTGTTTTCATTTAACGTGTTAGGGTGACATTTCTTCGCAATAATGATTTATCTGTTATTGTTTGTGGGATTTTCTGATGACTTATGATCCACTTCATGTACATAGTATTTTAATTAGGTAATTTTTGCGTGTTTTATGTTCACACAGGGTTGGGGCCTCCATCCTGAAGTAGCATAACTAGGTGACATAATCCTGCCTACGTCTTCATCTTCTTTTTTGTCTTTGGGGACACAAGGAGATAAGATATGTTATTTATGATTTCTTCTATTTGCTTTACCTTTGTTCTAATGTTATTCTACTTTCTATGGATGGTATCCTATGACGTAGATGCATACTTTATTTGACAATAGATACAATGGGTATCCATACGGCAATTGGAATATGTGCCACATTGTTGGCGACAGCATAGCTGTGTCACAGTTTGATACTAGCACATGTGTTCGATGTTGTGACCCATTAGGGATATATTTGACACGTTTATTGTTATTGTCTGTGACTTGGATTGGCATAGCTAATGCTGCATAGGACATATGTGGTTGTATGAATGCTGGGTAATTGTACTAACAGGCCTACACTACATGGCTTGTTGCTACATTTGTCAGTCTATATGCTCAGATTGGGAAGAAGTTATTTTGGGTGCGCATCATTTAATATATGTTTAATCAGGACAAACTGGTTGATATGTTTTAGCCTGCCAAGATGCAGTTATGACCAAAATTAATGGTTCTAGTATGAGCCCACTTGGGCATCATTTCGTCATATGTGTCACGATGTATCATCAGATCACAATGACAACAATGATTATCTTGTTTATCATTGTATAGGTACGATCTGATCATACTAACATGGCCAAATTACTTTCACTCACTTGAGGCAACCCATACCCACAGTGTTAGCATTAGCCAGTTTGGGCATAATATTGGTGTTTAGATCCCCACACCTAGGTAACAACAGAAAAATCCTATGATCAGGAAGTGACCTCCTGTTTACCTCCTGTTTATGCTGTTTTACTTTTGACTGACCGTCCTTGAAAGTCATTGCACATAAAATTTGGATTTCTGTTACGGTATTTCTTGCAATTGAGTGCATAACGCAACCACGTTAGGTGTGTTTGGTAATGTGATCGCACTGAATTAAATTCTCAAAACTGAGCCTGGATCTCATTTTTGCACTGGAGTGAGCATCTCCTACATTGGTGGAGAGTGGATTTGATAACATTTATATAATGTAAATAAAAGCAATGTAAGTAATATCTAATAGCATATATAAATACATACTTATATTTACATACACACATGAATATATATGTGCATATATGTGTATATATATATATAACACTATTATTAGAAATATATTTTTATTATATTTTTTATGTTTTTTAATTTACTACTATAGATAGCATATATAAATATATATATATACATATATATTTACATATATATAAAAATATATATAAATATGTAAAACAAAAATTAACAAATCAACTGCAAAACATTAAATATTACCAAATTAAAATTAGAAAAATAAATTTACTAAAAATCTCATAAGAAATATAAAAATAAAACGTTTATATAGATATGTAAATAAATACATATATATGTGTGTGTGTGTGTATATATATATATATATATATGTATATATATATATATATATATACATATATATATATATATACACACACACACACATATATATGTATTTATTTACATATCTATATAAACGTTTTTATTTTTATATTTCTTATGAGATTTTTAGTAAATTTATTTTTCTAATTTTAATTTGGTAATATTTAATGTTTTGCAGTTGATTTGTTAATTTTTGTTTTACATATTTATATATATTTTTATATATATGTAAATATATATGTATATATATATATTTATATATGCTATCTATAGTAGTAAATTAAAAAACATAAAAAATATATACATATATATATATATATATATATATATATATATATAATATACAACTAAACAAATAATAAAATTAGATATATTTAAACAGTATTAAAAAAATTAGTGAATTCAGGGAATAATAGACATACTATTCCCACTCCAGACTGTGCAACAGTAGGGAAAGTGCTGGACTTTGGAGGTATTACATTTACTATCCCCACTCAAGTCTGTGCAATAGTAGGGAAAGCTCTGGCCTTCGGAGGGGTTAAATTTACTATTCCCACTCCAGTCTGTGCAACAGTAGGGGAAAATTTTGGACTTTGGAGGGGTAACATTAACTATTCCCACTCCAGACGGTGCAACAGTAGGGAAAGTACTTAACTTAAAACAAATCACTTATTTGTGACATAACCCTATAACTCTATAACAAATATAAAGCTCTTAATATGAACTTTAATAATTAACCCCCAAAAATATATGTAAAAATAAAAAACAATTAACAGGATTATTAAACAATGTAATAATTAATTATCCATTTGAAAAAATTGCCATTTATGTATTACTTAATTAACTTACCACACTACACCCCCATAAACCTAGCAGCCCACATTTAAAATGTAACTAAAATAAATAAATATAATACAGTTAACATAATTAATAATCAATTAATCAATAAATTAATAATTAATTATTAACTAATGAATTATTCATTCACTTCCCACCCTATACCCCTATGCACCCAGCAGCTCACACCTAATTTATAACTTAAAAAATATAATTATTACACATTATACATAATTAACAATCAATAACATTAATAATACATTAATAATTAATTAATTTAACATATTAACTCCCCACCCTACACCCCTACAATCCTAGTAACCTGCAATGACAATACAAATTACTATTAGCAATTAAATACAAAATTATAAAGCACTTAAAATTACAATTAATATTTTAAAATATTATTGACAATGATATAAACGATAATAGCACAGAATTAACATATGAACTAAAACACATAAAGATAATTTAAAAAGATATATTTTTACAACTAGATTATTGGAAACAATATTAACAACAATTATATTCTTGACAACAATATTACTGAACTGAAAAATCAATATTCTTCTCGATTTTTCTGCATCACGATATTTTGGTGTCCCGATATTTTAGGCGAAAGTCTTAAAGTTAGGATTTTTCTCAGTTTAGGAGTAGTAAAGTTTTAGACTTTCGGTATTCACAGAAGGCATTTAGGAGTCCTAAAGTTAGGACTCCTAACTTTACTACTCCTAAACTGAGAAAAATCCTAACTTTAAGACTTTCGGTATTCACAGATTGCATTTAGGAGTCCTAAAGTTAGGAGTCCTAACTTTACTACTCCTAAACTGAGAAAAATCACTTTACTACTCCTAAACTGAGAAAAATCCTAACTTTAAGACTTTCGGTATTCACAGAAGGCATTTAGGAGTCCTAAAGTTAGGACTACTAACTTCTGTGAATACCGAAATGAGTAAGTGCCTTCTGTGAATACCAAAATGAGTAAGTGTATTCTGTGAATACCAATAAGTACTAACTTTACGTTTTTGACGTAAGTTAGTTCTGTGAATCAGGCCCTCTGTGTTTGAAAATACCACTTTTAGAAAGTAGGTATTTTCTTGCTTAGCCATCCAATGTGCCTCTGCTAGGATTGTGTATTGCATGTCTGGCTTTTTGGATGACAGGGGCTGGGGAGGAGCAGTGACTCCAGAGAGCAGGATGAGTCAGGGCTGGGCTGAATAGACCTGGGTTGCATTTAGAGTAGGGGGAGGAGATTTCCTTTCACCTGAATGGGCCTGGTCTGCCAAGGACAATGCTGCCTCCACCTCCTGCCAGGAAGCTGCACCAGAGAGGACAGAACCAGTTTTGACTTAGCACAGGGCTTCTCTGCCACCAGAGAACAAAGGATTTTGTGGTATAAATATTGGGGCCCAGACCCAAGAACTTTAGATCATTTCTGGGAATCAAGAGGAACCTTTTCCAAGGAGAAGAGCCAGAGAAGCTGAGGAGGAATACTGCCCCTGTGCTGTTTGCTTTCCGGGGTTGGCCTGCAGTGGCTACTTGCTGCCAAGGAAAGGAGAAAAGGACTTTGCTGTTTGCTGTGTCCTCTGCTTAAAAGAAGATCTCCAAGGGCTTGAAACTGAGCGTGCCTCCTGTTCTGAAGTCTCAGGGACACAAAGACTTCACCCCCAGCTCCCCTGAACTTCCTTGCTGGGAGTTCTGACCTGCAAAGAACTGCCTTCTGTTTTTTTGGACCTCTAGAGACTGTTTTACGCTGGGAGCTGGAAAATCAGTGCAACTTTGAGAAGCGAGACGCATCCGCACCTGTTTCCGACACATCGTCGAAGAAATCGTCGCAGCGCCTGCCGTGGCTCAAGAAAACGCTGCACGCCGCATCGAGTGCACCAATCTCCGAAGTCCGAGATCACCGCACCGATTTCGATGCAAGGCCTGCTGTGCGGCTGCAAGAATCCACGCACCGTTCCAGATCGTCGCATTGCATCGAGGCGCCAGGTTTGTTGCATCACTGGGGGACGCAGTAAGAAACCGACGCATCACCTCCCCACGCAGTAAGAAACCAACGCATCACCTCCTCTCCGGTAAGGAACCAATGCATCACCTCCTCCAGAGCAAGGTGCCAACGCATCACCTTCCGTGAGTGTAAGGAACCGACACATCACCTTTCTTGCGGCCCATTTTGTTTGTTTGCGTGACGCATCCCAGGTACTTTGTGAGAAAAGTGTTGCATCTGCAATTTGCTTTGAATTGAACTATTTCTACCATCTGAAAGTTACATTTTTATTACTGTATTATGAATTTTTGTCGTTTGGTCTTGTTTGGGTTTAGATGAAGATTACTTATTTTTCTAAACTGGTGTGGTGTCCATTTGTAGTGTTTTCACTGTATTGCTGTATGTGTTCACAAATGCTTTACACACTGCCTCTGAGATAAGCCTGTCTGCTTGTGCCAAACTACCAAGGGGGTGAGAAGGGGTTATTTTAGAAGTGTATCCCCCTTACTCTGACTAGAAGCAAGGGTCCCTATTTGGACAAAGGTACCTACCTCTGCCAACTAGAGACCCCCATTTCTAAAAGACACCTTCCAGCAAAAAAAACATAATTGATGGCGTTTTTACTCATTCTCTGTGTGCTGCAGAATGCAGCACACTTAGAAAGAGCATAAAATGAGGAGAAATAAAGATATTTCTCCTTGTTGCACCACTTTAATGCCTCCTCTGGGGAGGCATTAAAATCTGACGCATTCCCAGGTGGACGAAACCTTGTAAATATGGGAATGCTCCAGATTCCATTGGTGTTACGTGGGAACACCCACTGCAACACCCATGGAACGCTCCTTTCATGCAGAATAATGCATGAAACGTGGCCATATTTACAAGGCCATGAAAAGCCACGCTGGGTGGCTTTGCATGGTCTTATAAATATGGCTCAGCATTGTGCCTCACCGGAGTGTCCAAAAAAGGGACGCTCTGGTGGTTCAAGGGCTTGCAAATATGCCCCTAAGTTAATTGCTTCATGAAATGGATAGGATGGCATTCACAGAAAGGGTGACCCACTTATCTAAAGAATGGCGTAAGAAATGATTGAATTTTTCTAGTTATGTGTATGCTTCTGTGCTTTTTCCGTGTCTCAACTCCCTTCTCTCATGCATTAGTCTAATCATGGAGTACTGCAACAAATAAAATTATGAAAAATGTGACTAAACTTACATCTGTGATGGAAGCCTATGCTTCAGTAAAAAAATGGTGTTTGGACATACATTCTTCTCAAATACATACTAGAAGAAGATAATTCCAAATCATTCCTTTCACAGCACCTCTGCACTAAAGTTATACCTGGTAATTTAGGAGCATTCCAGACCTTAATCAGGAGTAGATCACACTTACACAAAATTGTTGTGAGTTAGACCCAGGGTTATCTATTATAATCTCATTTCTTGAAGTCTCATCAAAGCTCCTTGAAGTGGAGATTCTTATCAACCCTCAATTCCCAGTTGAGGAGACTCAATTAATGCGAATGTGCCCATTGACAATCAAATTAGATACCTTTTTCTGATAAATCACATTCCAAAGGCCTGTTCTCCTGTGGGGAAAAAAGGAAGTAGACACTGAAATTCTATCACAATCTAAAGGAGAATCATGTTAATAGGCTCTGTGATTTAAAAAAAATATATTCTATCCGGTTAGGTATTAAAGATCCTTAGATACATATTTATAAGCCTAGATCTTGTAGTATTCATTCTAGGAGCAGCAATTTAAATGGAGCCAATGATCATCAACATTCAAAACTACATTCTAGCACCAACATGCATGGGAGTTAGCAACTTACAAGAAATCTTGGCCTGCAGTTGCTCGATCATATCACTTCTGCACTGAAGTCTCTTCACAGCTTGCTGTTCTGACAGAGATTGGGATTTAAAAACCTAATATTTGTAATTCATAATCAATCAATCAATCATGTCACTTATAAAGCGCACTACATACCCGCGAGGGTCTCAAGGCGCTGGGGGAAGAGGAGGGTGGTGCTGCTACTGATCGAAGAGCCAGGTCTTGAGGAGTCTTCTGAAGGCCAGTAGGTCTTGGGTCTGTCGGAGGTTGGTGGGGAGGGTGTTCCAGGTCTTGGCGGCGAGGTGGGAGAAGGATCTGCCGCCGGCAGTCGTTTTCCGGATGCGGGGGACTGTGGCGAGGGCAAGGCTGGTCGAGCGGAGCTGGCGGGTGGGGGTGTAGAAGCTGAGTCGTCTGTTGAGGTAGGCTGGTCCGGAGTTGTGGAGTGCTTTGTGTGCGTGGGTGAGGAGCTTGAAGGTTATCCTCTTGTTGACAGGGAGCCAGTGCAGGTCTCTCAGGTGGGGTGTGATGTGGCTGCGTCGGGGGATGTCGAGGATAAGACGTGCAGAGGCGTTCTGGATGCGTTGCAGCCGTCTCAGGAGCTTAGCCGTCGTTCCTGCGTAGAGGGCGTTTCCGTAGTCCAGCCTGCTGGTGACGAGGGCCTGGGTGACTGTTTTTCTTGTTTCGGTGGGGATCCACTTGAAGATCCTGCGGAGCATTCGGAGGATGTTGAAGCAGGATGAGGAAACGGCGTTGACCTGCTTAGTCATGGAGAGGGTGGGGTCGAGGATGACCCCTAGGTTGCGTACGTTGTCGGTGAGTGGCGGGGCTGTTCCCAGTGATGTTGGCCACCAGGAGTCGTCCCAGGCTGAAGGGTTGGAACCAAGGATGAGGACCTCCGTCTTGTCCGAGTTCAGCTTCAGGCGGCTGGTCCTCATCCATTCGGCGACGGCCTTCATTCCTTCGTGGAGGTGGGCTTTGGCGGTGTGCCAAAGATTATTTCCATCCACTCTGTTTTACTTCGGGTTAGCCTTAATGGCAGTAAGTCAAGCTAATATATAAGCAATTGTTTAATAGGTATGATCGCTTACATTTGATATAGTTAGACAACTTGCTTCAATGAGGGTATCTTGTGGCTTTGAAAATATGATACACTTTTGGAGAACAGCAACAAATCTAGCTTTATCTTTATGGGCAATCTTCAGCATAGAAATTAATTTGTTCGAAATTCTGAGGTGGAGTAAGGTATTATAGTCTCATCTTATAATAATAAGTGATCCAACCACCAAGGCTCAAATGTTTGAGAGAATACATTTCATAATCTTTCTTAACCAAGATAGCTAAATATATTTTTGAATCATGTGCTAGAAATTAGACATATATATAGAAAATATTCTATCTCAAGAATTTGGTTTATTATTCACTTTGTATAATTTGAGATCCCTTTTCACCAAACAACTGAGGTAAGGAATCACTGGGTTTAGATAGCTGACTCAGTGTGCCAATCAATAACACATCTTATTTCTGATACTCAATTTTGGGCAGTTATTTTGCACTCATGCCTTGATTTTAGAGAGCTAGGATATCATGGATTTAAACAGATTATATGCCCCACCTCCTCCACAACCCATTTGAGTATTGTCACCAAATAATCAAAAAAGCTATGAGTCTTCATATGTGATTGGAACTAATTGGTGACAATTTGTTTTCCATGCAAACAAACACATGCAATGCAATACGTTTATAACTGGTAGAAACACTTTACTTCAACCCTGATATTTTTAAGAGGAGCAAGTGAAGGACCTCTTTAAAGTCCAGCATGCCTCTTTATAATCCAGCAAGTAATGAAGAATGTAGGGGGCAAATTCATCACTTCCTTTTGCACAATTTACACATTACCTGCTTTGAGAACATTAATTCTATTTATAGTACAACCTATGTACTAAAAGGTGGCATCAAACATTCTTCATTCACGGAGGGTAGAAAAAGGACCTATCTAATAAATATTAATTAGGTAAGCTACAATTTGCAACTCCCTATGAACTTTTGCCAATTCAGTCATGGAGGCCTGCAAGGCACAACACACATAAGACCCAGCATTTATTTTCCAAAAGCAGCCCACCCAGGTTCCTCAAAGGTATTTGTGCTAATTTAAAAAATAGAAAAAAGTTCCAGTTTGGGAAAACACCAGATGGAGGAGGTTGTGGTTCCCTGGACCACTGCCTGCTCCCCCTGACAATGCCAACAGTATTCACAAAGGAGTTCCAAGGGGGCATAGTCCTCTTTACAAATCAATTAACACCTTCTTTGTGCTGTCGGAAATTGATCAATGCAGCTGCAAATCATGGATACATACTTTGATACATGTGCCTCACAATTAGGAAGGGACAACCCTGTCATAGTGCCTCCTAATTCGAATTTGGAATGCATTATAAAACTCATTTTGGAGTCAGACAGGCTTTTTCAACTTACAAATTGGGTTTAGTAATTAGGTAAAATGTAATTTTGGCATCACAAACTCAGTGAGTTTGCAAATCGCAGAGTTTGCAATTGCAAAATGACTTTGTACTTCTAGTCTTAAGTGTATTGTAAATAGGAGGGATGAAGAGAATGCAATGCCTAGGCTTTGCCCACCTCATTGAAGCAGTGTGTGGCATTACGTTTTTCCAGAAGGTCCTGGCTTTCATTGATGATAGCTGGATAAACCACAAGCATTGGCAATGCCAATAGGTTTGGCTTTAAAAGAATGTTGAATGGTAAGGTGAAGCATTACAAGTATATAGCATGGTAATGGATATGTATTTGTGTGGAAGCAAGAACTGTAGAATAATATTGGTGTAGGTTAAAAGATCAGGTGACAGTTGCACTGTCAACCCAGACCTAAAAATCCATGTAGGTTAATGACTGCCTTCCTCCCATCTGTGCTGCTCCCAGAGAAATATAAATTATCTAGTCATCTAAGACAATTTAATAGCATTCATATGCCCTTGAAAGTTCAACCTCAGGCAGCTGGATACATAAACAAAATGATCACAGTTGTGTGGAGGGTAAGAACCTTTTTGTGGAATTACACAACTTCTCCCCAATCAAAACATGTACTCCTGGCTCCTGACAGGTAGACAGACCCAAAGCCCCTCTCCTGGTGTTCTCACATAATTGTCTGGTGACAGCTGCACTGTCAAGCCAGGCCATAAAAAAGAACTGAGAAGAATTCATAGAGGACAATTTATAATATGAATATAGACCCAGTTCAGCAGTCCTACAGTTCCTTCTCATAATCAATGAAGTTGACATAGAGGGGGGAGTTCCATTCCACTGACTGATCAATGATGATGTGCATCATTGCAATGTGGTCTGTACAGGATCTATCTTTGCTGAAGACAGCTTCCTGATCTCACAACTATGGGCCCGATTCTGATGCGGGTTGGAAAAGCTTCCCGACCGAGGGCCTGATTCTGATGCGGTTAGGAAGGCCTCCTAACGGCATTTGCTCCTTCCAAATCGGATCGGGAACGTGTCTTCCCGACCGAGGGCCCAATTCTGATGCGGTTAGGAACAAATGTTCCCAGTGAAGTCAATGGGAGTTCAACCAAATCGTATCTGGAAGCATCCGGATGCATCCTACTCCGCCGGTCGGACTTTCCCGATCCGAGTGGGTCTGACACCATTTCCCAACCGATTCGGTCGGGAAGCTTTTCCAACTCGCATCAGAATCGGCCCCAGAGTGTCAACTTGTTCCTTTATTCTGTTCAGGGTCACTGTTGAACACTTTGCCTGGGCTTGATAGAAGAGCTATCCCTATTTAGTTTGCCACTTACTCAGGTTACCTTTCCAGTGGATCTTGATAAGACATCCTGTTTATGATGTTGATAGCATTTAAAATGGCCTAGAATATCAACCCTCAAGTCAAGAAACAATTCAAGATTAAGAACAGAAAGCGGTTGAGAGGTTGGACAGCGAAACAGAGGAGCACTCAATATATTTTTGTTCTGGGGCAGAGGAGCTGTGAGACTCATTATAAATCTCTCTTCTTACCAATGTGCAGCATTTTATCATCATAATTCCTGCTTTACAAATTTGTCTCCAGTGTGTTCATTATCCTTCACCTGCACACTCACACAAGGGGGTTGTAGGCAAATATAATAAACGCTTTCTTCTCTTTATTCTAACGCTTCCAAATGCACCTGCACAGAGGGGAATACATTTTTAATTATCACATTTCTTTCACTGTTGCTTCTTAAAGCTACATACAGCTTCATGAATGTGCAAAGGACACCGCATTGTAAATTCTAAGACTTGAATTAAATTGTGAAATGCAAACAACCTTCACCTCAGGTTAAATAGCAATGACGCTCTTTGAGCGTCTATAATACTGTTACTAAGGGTTTTGCAATTGGGTTGTCTGGTTCTGACTGTGTTAACTATTAAAGTAGCATAGATAACCACATATTTTCAAAACTTTCACTAGAAATTGGCAGTGAATCACAATTTCAGCAGTAGTGCAGATGGATCCTGTGCAAAGTAAATTGCTCACAGAGGCGGGCGAGAGTGTGTTGAGCAACAAACAATTGGTCTAAAACAGGAAAAGTGAGTAAAGTCTGAGCACTGAGAGGAAACAGAAATGGGAATCCAAAATGGCTGAATGTTTTGCCGTCATATCTATTGTAATCTCAGTACCAAAGCTAATATCAGTAGCGATTGCCATATACGGTACTGGCAAAGAGCAGACAGAACATCTACGCAACACACAAATCATGCAGAACCAACATAAACTCGGAACGGTATCAGTGCGTGCTCATGCTAGCAAGGCCTGCTTAATACAGTACGGGTACTTTACGTTTGAACTTGTATGTTTAACGTGATTCTGAACATCTGAAAAGCAAATATGTATGCAAGAACAGGATTACAGTGCTCAGCAGTACAATAAGTCTGCATAATTGTATGAGATTGCAATGATTCACTAATAAAAGAACAAAGGTAGGATCGGCTTTCGCACCGCAGGGCATAACACAGCAGAAACATGAAAAAGCTAAGTGCACAAGGAAACCAAGGCACCTACTCATCACGAGATACATGTGCTATGTTTATTGCATCTTTATATATAAATATCAGCATTATTGCTGGAACAATGGGCAGCTGGAACCTCCCAATTGCTCCATCCAAAGTGATGTGAAGTGGCATCCACAGTACACAAACACTGAGCCAGTGGATGACCTGCAGATGGCATGATTTTAAGTTACACGCCAAGGTAATAAATGGAGCTTAAGAACACGGGGATATATTTCATGCTGAGACCCTCATTAAAAGTGGCATAGAAAACAGTGGTGTCTGTAAACAGCAACTGTAAGTGTTGCAAAGTTTATCACACTCGGTAATGATTGCACCCCTAGTTAAATTTCAGTAGGTCAAACTTGCCGGAACCTAAAGAGGAAACATGAGAAATAAATAATTTGACCACCCAATAAAATGGTGCTGTATTTTACTAGGCGCAATAATTACTACAGCAAACACCAAGCCAACAGTTATGAGAGCCTAACAAATTTGTAAGGGTCATTCAGAGGCACTATCATTTTTTGCTATCTCTGCAAACAAAATGGCAGATGGCAAAATGTAAATGTCCCAGGCAAGACATGGTTGGGACCCCCTATTTGGAACACCATTACAAGTATTTCTCATCTTCAGCTAATTCAGGAGAGACAGAGGTAGAGAGAAAGGTACAGGTTTACTGCTTTGAGAGGTAGAAAGAAATTAGATGCAAAACCACAGAGTTAGAGAGAGATGAAGTAGAGAAAGGGGAGGTAGAAAGAGATGGGAGAGGCACAGAAGACAGAAGAGGGTAAAAGCAAGTTACAAGTAGGTAAGCAGAGAAGCTGACTAAGGTAAAGAGGGTGAGCAATGTAGGGAGAGAGATGATCAAGCATGAGATAAGTGAGGTACAGGAAGAGAAGTAGGTTGAAAGGTAGGGAGTGGTGAGTTAGGGATAGGCAGAGAGAAGCAGAGGTAGAGGCAGGCAGAGAGAGGTGGAGATCAGGAGCGGCCGGTGCAGGTAAGGGCGGAGGGGCGTGTGTGGGGGCAGTCGACAGACGATGATGAGGAAAAATAAAACAAAAAAACAAAACACATACCTTGCTCTTGCCGCATCACCGACTCGGCGATGCGGCGAGTGCAAGGTAAGTGGTTTTCTTTTTTCTAATTTTATTTTTCCTCTGCGTCATTTGTCGACTCTACACTACCCTGCACCTAAGGAGGGAAGAGAGTAGAGAGAGAGAGAGAGAGAGATTCTTCGATCAATTTTACGAGGGGCCACCCTAGAAGGTGGGAGTCATGTGCAAATGCCGACTTTGCCCATGCCTTAAAACATCTCTGAGAGCAAAGGACAGTAGCACCTGTGAGGGATACTACCTCCCACTGTAAATCAGACAGCTGTAAAATACCAAACACTGCATTAATAGTGTTTCCCAACCAACCATACCACTGCCATGAAGGTCAGAGAGTTCCAATTAAGAACTAGAGTCGTAATTTAGCTTAATAACTCTTCTCTCTGCTTTCAAGCATGCTGAATGAGTAGATGAACGGGATTCACTTCCCTACCGTTAGCAGCTCTAGAAATAAAGGAGGTTCCACAAATAATCTTTACATTTCCATGGGATTGTCTAATATAGGTAATGTGTTTTCAGAGCGTTTTATAATAGCTGCTTTATTACTGAAATAAACGTATATACCAAAACATTGTGTTTTTAGGAAATTGATGATGTATTGCTTGATTGCTTCAGCAATGTTCTCCGTAGCTGGTCTACATGTGCAGCAAAACGAGAATGTGGTAGTATTTTGTTTTCGGTTTTATATTGCGCGAACTCGACCCGAAGAGCTATTGAAGCGCTTTACATGAGCACCAGTAACATTACACAAGAACACATTCATTTTTTGTAGCCACGGGAGGGAGGGATTAAGTGATTTGCCCAGAATCACAGGATGTTGAGCCGACGCCAAGACTCGAACCTGGTTTCCTATATATGGTTAATCTATAAACATGAACATACAATGTTTTCAAGACAAACCGTTCTTCAACAACCAAACATAGCACAGCATTCAATGTTTATATGCATGCAGCTGTATGTGATTATACTTTGATATGCGAAACATTATCACATGAACTAAAATACAATTTCAAGTGCAAAAGGTACCACTTACTGCCTTAATTGAAAAAGAATAAATGTGAGTGGAGAGGTTCTTTTGCGACTTACACAATAGGGACCACATGTATGACCATTTTTAGCTCTCGCAAGTGGGGATTTGGGGACGTAGCATGCATCAACCCTATTTTGCAAGTTGGTAACCTGTTACCGACTCCCAAAATAGGGTTTGCGAGTTGCTATTAGGAAGGGGTGTGCCAAAGGTGTCCTTTCCTAATAGCGAGTTGCTGGGGATGTACGGTTGTTTTGCGACCTGAATGTAGTCGCAAAACAATTGCAGTTTACTGCTTACTTAAATACCTACCTAAGTAGGCGGTAAGCCACTCGCAAACAGGAAGGGGTCCCCTGGACCCCTTCCCTTTTGTTATTGTCAGCGAAAATATTTTTTAAGAGCAGGCAGTGTTACCACAGACCAATGCCTACACTTAAAAAAGGAAACTGAAATGTTTCATTTTTGATTGTGAAATGCATCCCGTTTTCGTTTAAGGAAAACGGGCTGCATCTAAAAAAAAGTTGCTTTATTTAAAAAGCAAACCCAGACATGGGAGGTCTGCTGTACCCAGCAGGCCACCATCCCTGTCCTATTGCCCATCTCCAATGGGTCACAAATTGAGACCTGCTTCATGAATATTGATGAGGCAGGTCATTTGCGACCCCATTGGGAATTCGAAATGTGTCTGAGACACATTAGTACATTTCCTTTTGCGACTTGAAAATTGTGAGTCACCACATGAAATGATCGTACATGTGGCCCTCGGAGAATTATTTTTGATGAGCGCAGGTGTTACATTTTAATGCTGCAATGTTATGCTTATATTTTGTTTGACTGAACCATACAGTTAAGTACTTTGCTGCATGATAAAAACCCTGGTTGAACAGGAACCATTCTGGTGTTAAAGTACTTTATCATTTATTAACATTAAATACATTAATTTATAAGGTACGAATCAGGAAATTATTTAAAATACAGTAAACATATATTTTTAAAAGTGTTAATGTTGTTGCCATACATTTAACTGACAGTAGCAATGCCTTTGAATTCAATGTACTTTTATAGAAATAAATTGATTTAAAAAGGAAATTACATTTCCATGCCCATAATATACTTCTATGAATTACAATGAAGAACAACAAAACTTTTCTATCTACCAAAATGCTCCTAATTTCAGGCTTAAAATGCAGGTTGAGTAAGGAAATATCAGGAAAGAGGATGCAGAAGGTGCGTGGGAACACACGTTAATTAATGCTAGTCCTTTAAAACTTTATAAGGTCAAAAACAATACTTTTCATCACATTTTTCAAATCTTTTATCGAGGCATAGGTTTTGATGCTAGGCTTCTTGTAATGGCCACCATCACAAACATTTTTGTTTTGCAACGATCCAATTAAATTACGTGGATTTACGAATACTCAAACTGCGGATCACACTATAGTCTAAGGGGAAAAAGTTTCCTCATCCAAGTCAGATCCATTTATTTTTCTGATTTCAATGAATCCTCTTTGGATCTGCAGAGTATCAGTGAATGAATAGTCACAATATCTCCCTTACTCAGCCGTTTAAACCCTACAAAACAATACAGTCTTTTTTTTCTTTTTATTCAAGATAGATTGGTAGACTGAAAATACTGCAGAGCTAAAGCACTTTTTAAATATGCAGTGTGAAAGCATTTTTTAAACATTTTTAAATGGATGAGCAGGGAAGTGGATTGGGGAGGAGGCGGGGATGAAGCAACATGGCTAGAGGGGGGAGAAGCAACACAATGGGCATGGGAGAAGGAACATAAGGAAGAGAACATGGGACAAAGGGAGAACACATTAGCAGAATAGAACAAAGTTGAGCATGGGGGAGAAACACACGACATGTGAGAGAGCACAACATGAATGTTAGTGAGTGGAGAGAATCACACGAGTGAGAGAGAGCAACGTGGGGGGAAGCAAATGAGGAAGACAGCTGGAAAACACATGCTCTCTCATAAGTGCTTAAGCAAAAAAGAAAAGTTCCATAAAATGAGGAGAGAAAGCAAAGAAGGCAGCCAATCAAAGATGTGATAATGTGGTTATGCTCCTAGGGAGTGACAAACACAAGATCGGAATGCTGAGACAAGGAAAGCCACCCCATAGAATGTAAACAAATAAGAGTGATAGTAAAGCTGACAAATGGTAAGCAATTGGAAGTCTGCAGGCCCCCGTATGCTCTTGGTAAGCCCACAATATGCCTATTTCAAACAGACAGCTTGTGCTGTCTCATAGGCTCGAACAAAAAAGGGGCTTTTGTGAGTTTCAGTTCCATGCCAGATTTTGTGTAAATCAGTTTAGCAGTTCTTGCAGTACTGAAGAGCAAATAAACTCAAGGGAGCTAAAATGGAAAACAAATCTTTCATTAACCATAACACAGTCACTGTTGCTGACTGTGGAATAGCATAGTGTGAATGAAAAAAACAAAGGTTAAAGTGACATTATAGTTAGGTGAGTATGTCAGTCCCAACGCTAACGTTTTAAACTTTAAAAAAACACAGAAATTCACCAGTTAAAGTTAGCATAGCCATGCACTGCTTACGACCTCACATATTACAGTACTTATGATATATTCAATGACATTACTGATGACATCACTGATGACATCATCCATGTGTTAGTTTGGTTTACAGTTTACTTAGTGTCGGGTAACTACTACATTACTTTTCTATCTATTATAGTACAGCGTGTGTCCAGCTGATGGGTGTATGTATTTACAAAATGCATGTGGGCTCCTAATGCATCATAGCTGTGTAGAGGTATTGAACACATTATGAATCTGTGTATTGAAGAGTGCCTCTGTGTGCACGTCACAGTTGACGACTTGTGTTCAGCATATTCCAAACAAGTTGTTGGGCTCTTCAGAAAAAGCTTCCGACAGGGTAAAGATTCCATGCACTACATACTAAGTATTGTAAGCAGCCTTGAGTTATTGGACAGATTTGTCTCAGCTTGACAATTTCTACATAACATAGAAGACTGTGTGCACCAGGTACTAAACTATGTGCATGTGCTTGTTTTGCTTCAGAAGATGGGTTAGCAGTAAAGTTTTCACCGCAGTCTGAAGGATGCAGGCAGTATGATCTTTAGCTCCTTCAGACCATGGCTTTTTAAGTGAATAGTCTCTCTTTGGAAATGTTTTGCATAGAGTGTACACTGTTCTTAGTAGATACTTTTTAATCCTCTGTTGTATTTCTCATGGGAGTTTCACTGTCTGCAAAGAGTGTGGTACAGAGTAAACTCTCTCCATAGAGTAAACACGGTTTACTGTACTGACTTTTCTACTCATATCAACTTAATTTCTTAATGTAGGTTCAGTGGCTATGAGGGGTTGATACAGTTAAGACAGTCTGTAGTAGGGCATTAGTTATGTAACAGGAGTATCTGGAGAAACTTGGTTCTCCCTGAACAGTTGTATGCAGATTGAGCACCATGAGCAGGATAGGTTACCCTTACATCTGTGGTTGCAAGTCAACATGAACTTGGCCACCCATAACACAAGCTTGCTTCACCTATTGGGCTTTCATAGCTCTAATGCCACCCCTACATATATATACACACATATATATATATATATATATATATATACCCACTCACACATCCATGCAGGTAGTCACACACACCCTCACCAACCCATAAGCCACTTACACACCAACTGACAGACTGATACAGACATTCACACAACCTAGTCACTCACCCATATATTAACTGAGACACGTATAATCACTCACTTATACAGTCAGTCATGCACCCACTAAATCATCTATACAGGCACTTTATAACCTTTTTAGAAACACTCAAAGTCACCGGATGATGTCATCAGTGATGTCACTAACCATGTCATGAGTGATGTAATATGTGAGATCATAAACATTGCATTGCAGGAGCACGAGTTATAGTTAGCTCAGCTAACTATAACTGCTGAATTTCTCTGGTTGTGTATGAGTGAAATGTCAGCCTAACTATAATGTCCCTGTAACCTTTGTTTTTTTTCAGTGAATTTCTAAGGTTTTTTTAATTCCAGTTCCTAACTATAATGCCCATGTAACATTTATTTTTTGCTGTGAATTTCTAAGGTTTTTTAAATGCTAATTAATAACTATAACGTCCCTGTCATCTTTGTTTTTTTCAGTGAATTTTTATGGTTTTTAAAGTAGTAGTCATGTTTGCTGAGTAGTGGAGAAAGGGGGCTGGCCTCCTACCAGCTCTCAGGAATTCCGCTGCGTAGGACTTACAGGAGATACCAGGAGGGCTTCTTGGCCCCCAAGGTCCCTCTATAGCCAAGAGGACTTCATCCCTCATCAGATAGTTCACCAGGAGGCACGTTTGCAGAGTGTTGGAGACAGGGAGCATTCTCCCTATTTCGGCCTTGGGGACCCCATCCCCCGGGGAAGGCCTTCAAAAAAATGTTCTTAAATGGGGTGGTGCCACTCCCCAGGCTGATACTGCAGTGGAGACCCCATCCCCTGGGGCATCGACAGCTCGTTGGGGACCATGGGGGAGCCCGGTCCCTGCCTGCTCCTCACCTCCTGCGGGAGCTGGCATTGCTTCTGGACATAGGGAGCTACAAACATGCAGCTCCCTCTGTCAAAAAGCAATTCTGCTCCGCTTCATGGAAGCGAGAGCATTTTTAATACTCTTGTTTCTATGAAGCAGACCAGAGTTTGCTATGGCTTGGCGGGAGCGGTGCTCCCCTGCACTTTCATTGTTCCAGCCACAGGGAGGTGGCGGTTCCTAGGGCAGGGGGGTCTGCGAGGCCCTCCCATACTGTGTCAATAGCCCTGGAGAGATGGCGGTCCCCGGGGTTGCGGGCAGGCACAGGTGGCCCACCCACATTAATAATGTAAAGTGCCCCGGGGAGGTGGCAGTCCCCCGGGCTTTGTTAATCTTTAGGAGAGGGCCCCATGAGCCCCATGCCCCCCCTCCTATATTAATCATATGCCCCTGGGACCTGGCACACCCAGGGGTTATTTTAAAGCAAGCACAGGAGCCTACACTTGCTTTTTTTTAAATAAATATTGCTGCGAATTTGTTTTTGAGAAAAAATTGTTTTATGCCATGGTGGGGTCCCACCCTGCCCCCTTTTCTTTATTTTCACTTTTTTGGGGGACTCGGCTTCAAGCTGAGTCCTAAGATGGCTGCCAACACTTCCTGGTTGAAGTGTTGGCAGCCAATCAGAGCAGTGCATTTCCCTGCACAAGCTCTCTTTGTTCGCGAAGACTTAGCGACCAGAGATATCACTATAATTTTAAACTTAAATTTCTCAAAAACTGCTGAATGGATTTACAGCAAATAAGCAAAAGGCACTTCTTGAACCAACATCTACCTCCCTGCCACATTTGGTGTAAGTCTGTTCAGCGGTTCGGTCTGTAGGCGTGGCTAAAGGTTCCTATGGGAATTAACATTACAAATGCACCCTTATTTCTTGCCCCAACTTCTCGGTCCCCACTGTGCAGATCACCCCCAATCTTTCCACGACAACCAGAACTTACTTTGACACTTTTTTAGGAAATTTTCATGAAGATTGGTCAAAGGATGACAAAGTTATAGCCAAGTCAAAAAATCCTTTTACTATGGAATCTAGGTCCTAACTATAAGTACCTACTGGCGACCGCCAGTAGGATATATATATATATATCATGAGTGATGTCACTGACCATGTCATGAGTGATGTAAAATGTGAGGTCACAAGTAGTGCATTGCGGGGACGTAAGCTATAGTTAGCTCAGGTAATTATAACTGCTGAATTTCTATGGTTTTGTACGAGTGAAATGTGAGCCTAACTATAATGCCCTTGTAACCTTTGGTTTCTTCAGTGAATATATATATTTGTTAACAAGCCCCGACTCGACAGGCTGGGCGTCCTGAGCGTCAGATGTTTAATGAATTTATAATTAACAGGATGCCCTCCGGCTGCAAATTGAATTGTGAACAGAGTGAATTCAAGACAAGGCCACTGTGAGTACAAGCGGCCCGCCGGTTTTGTACTTTGAAAGTGGTTTAAGGCAGAATTTGCAAGGGTACTTTCTCTTGCACGCTGAGAAGACTGGATTTTAAAGGTGGCAGCTGAGTGAGGAATCATAAATCAACAAGGTTTCTTCATACAGAAGTGGCATGTCCTTGGAAACTACGTACGATATCATACCGCTCTTCAATACATGGAATTGGATCCTTTTGAAGCTAATAGATGGTATGTTTTTCATAAGTAAATTCAAAAGCTGCATAACATCGTAAACAGTGAAACAAGGAGGACATAACTAACAATTGAAACGCATTGTGGATATTGTGGTCCCTGAGTCATCAGTGAGATGGAAACTAACGTCAGTGAAATGAATAAATTTTTTTGTATTCAAAGTGTTACTAATTGGAACTGATTAATCATAGCATCAAACTGTTTATATTTTCACTGACTTTCATTATTTTGTTCAATTGAACTATGAATTGAGCCATCTCCATCGCAAGTCCGTTTTTTATTGTGAAAGTACTTCATCTGCTAACTCAAGTCCCTTTTCACTGCTCATTAGAATATATAAGAACAAGCAGTTGACCACACTGTGACTGCATATGATTAAGACTCTGGAGGAGTCAAAACGCGTTATGCTACACTTACTGTCATTAAAAAAGTCTGTCACTACTGATCGGCTGGTGGGCTTGTTTTCACACTACTGGAAGTGGAGTGGGTGTTTCTTTTTGGAAACATTAAGCAAGTGACCTTCGCTGACAAGCCCCGACTCGACAGGCTGGGCATCCTGGGCGTCAGATGTATGTGGATATATTATATATATATATATATATATATATTACCTACTGGCGGTCGCCAGTAGGTAGTTATAGTTAGAACCTAGTTTCCATAGGAAAAGCATTTTTTGATTTGCTAATAACTTTGGTGTCGTTTGACGAATCTTCCTGAAATTCTCCCCAAAAAAATTCTATCCAGGTCAGCTCCTATGCTGAAAGTTTGGGGGTGATTCATCAAGCGGGTGCTGAGAAAAAAGGGGGGTCCCAAAACTCGTTTTCTCCATGTTAATTTCCATAGGAAATTTTGCGACGAGCTACAGCTCGAACTGCTGAACGGAATTATCCCAAATTTGGCAGAAAGGTAGAGCTTGGTTCAGAAAGCGACCTTTTTTTTAAATGGTGTAAATCCGTTCAGTAGTTTTTGAGAATTTCAAAAAATAAGAGTCAAAAAATCATTTTCCCATAGGAAACCTTGTGCAGGGCTACAGCCGAAACTACTGAACGGAATTACTCCAAATTTGGCAGAAAGGTAGTGCTTGGGTCAAAAAGCGACCTTTTTAAAAATGGTGTAAATCCGTTCAGTAGTTGCTGAGAAATTAGAAAAATAAAAGTTTTGATATCTGGGCGGAGCCTAAGTCGCGTGCGCGAGCTTCACTGTGATTTGCTGCTAGCACTCCAAACCAGGAAGTGTTGGAGAAACAAAGGTATAAAACAAGAGAAGTGGGCAGGGTAGAAAAACCCTGACCCCCTAGGTCTGCTCAGGGGGTCCCAGAAGGACCCCCAGGGCCAAAATAATCATTTAAAAAAAAAAAAAATCGGCAAAAATTTGCGCTGGGGTCGCGGGTTCTCGCGTTTTGTTTTAATGAGGCCCTTGGGTGGGCTAGGTTCCAGGGATATTTCTTAAAAAATAATAGCAGGGACTCGCAGGGGTTGCGGGGGTGCGCTGGGGTCCGCGCAGCCCCGGGGCTTCACTCATGTTGGGAGGGGGGTTGCGCGGCCCCCCTTCTGGAGCCTTGTATGTGCTTGTAACTTTGGCATCGTTTGACGAATCTTTATGAAATTATCGAAAAAGTTTCTCTTTTTTGGATTAGCTCTTATATTGAAAGTTTGGGGGTGAATGGTGTAGAAGGGGCTGAGAAAAATGAGGGTCCTAAAACGTGTTTTCTCCATGCAATTTCCATATGAAACTTTACAGAAGACTACAGGTGAAACTGCTGAACGGAATTACGCCAAATTTGGCAGGGAGAAAGGTGATGGTCCAGAAAGCATGCTTTTGTTTAAATGGTGTAAATCCGTTCAGTAGTTTTTGAGAAATATCAAATTTTACAGATATCGATATTTGAGAATTCTGACATGTGATTGGCTCAGGGGTTACAAGCAGCAGCATGCAGCTTATTGGCTGTGAATGGTTGAAACCAGGAAGTGTTGGCAGCCATTTTGTGATTTACTCCGTCAGCTCGCATCTCTCCATGTAGAAACCATCGGGTTCGTAGTTTTACCTCTGCGAGGCAACACTGGCATCTGTGTCTGTGTAAGATATGCTTTTCAGGCTGCCTCTCCTCATATCACCAGGTCGCGGCTATGTCTTTAGAAGCCTGTGAGTCAGTCTGTCGGCACGACCCCCTACACTACCCAAAGACTACCCAAACACCACTGCACTACCCTAAACCCTAAAACAGTACCCCAGCACGATCCCCTACACTACCCAAACACCACTGCACTACCGCAAACCCTAAATCTACCCCCAGCATGACCCCCTACCCAAACACCACTGCACTATCCTAAACCCTAAAATACTACCCCCAGCACAACCCCCTACACTACCCAAACACCACTGCATTGTTGTAAACCCTAAAACACTACCCCTAGCAGGACCCCCTACACTATGGAAACACCACTGCAGTACCCTAAATCCTAAAACACTATCCCAGCACGACCCCCTACACTACCCAAACACCAGTAGACTACTCTAAACCCTAAAACACTACCCCCAACATGACCCCCTACACTACACAAACACCACTGCACTACCCTAAACCCTGAAACACTACCCCTAGCACGAACCCCTACACTACACAAACACCACTGCACTACCCTAAACTCTAAAACACTACCCCCAGCACAACCCCTACAATACCCAGACACCACTGCACTACTGTAAACCCTAAAAGACTACCCTAGCACGACCCCCTACAGTAGACAAACAGCACTGCAGTACCGTAAACACTAAAACACTATTCCGAGGACGAACCCCTACACTATACAAACACCACTGCACTACCCTAAACCCTAAAACTCTACTCCCAGCATGACCCCTTACACTACCCAAACACCACTGCATTTTCATAAACTCTAAAACACTACCTCCAGCACAATTCTTACACTACCCAAACACCACTGCACTACCCTAAACCCTAAAATGCTACCCCCAGCATGAACCCCCAAACAGTACACAAATACCACTGCACTACTCTAAATCCTAAAACAGTAGTCGCTGCATAACTTCCCACACTACATAAACACCACTGTGCTACCCTAAATCCTAAAACACTACTCTCAGCACGAACCCCCTACAGTACGCAAACACCACTGCACTACGCTAAACACTAAAACACTACTCCCAGCATGACCCCTTACACTACCCAAACACCACTGCATTTTCGTAAAGTCTAAAATACTACCTCCAGCAGGATTCTTACATTACCCAAACACCACTGCACTACCTTAAACTCTAAAACGATACCCGCAGCATGAACCGACAAACAGTATACAAACACCACTGCACTGCTCTAAATCCTAAAACAGTACTCGGTGCATAACTTCCCACACTACAGAAACACCACTACACTACCTTAAACCCTAAAATGCTACCTCCAGCACGAACCCCCTACAGTACACAAACACCACTGTACTACCCTAAAGCATAAAATACTACCCCCAGCACAACCCCCTACACTACCCAAACACCACTGTACTACCCTAAAGCATAAACCAGTAGCAGTCCGTCGGCTTGCAGCTGTGCGTCTGCGAGCCGTCGTGTCTGTAGCTGTACATGTGCGAGTCAGTGCGTTAGGTGTGTCTCTGCTAGCAGGGCCGTTGGCCCGTTGGTGTCCCTTTGCGAGTTAGACCGGAGCTCTCCCTCTGCGAGCCAGCACGCTGGTGTGCGTTTGCGAGCCGAAGGCCCGAAGCTCACACTGTGCGAGCCGACGGCCCGTAGCTCTGCCTGTGCGATCTGAGCCCACGGGCCACAGGTGTCCCTCTGCGAGGCTGCTCGATGGCCCGCAGGTCTCCCTGTGCTAGCCAGATCGCAGCTGTCACTCTGCAAACCGATATTGGGAATATAAGGCGGTTCTAAAATGAGCCCTTGTGTTTATTAGTTGGAGCTACATATAAGTGCGGATGCACAACTTCAGGTTATTCAGAAAAACTCGATTTCCCTGATCTGTGAAGTGTACTCCATTACTTCTGTAGATATCAGCCATATCAAAATGTATTTTGCTGTTGTAGATCGACCCCATTCTATGGTCTCTGAGGTATGCAGACAGAGCTTTGTTGACATTCTTCCTACATTTTTCAATCTGAGGACAAAATTGGTTTGACCATTTCCACTTCTGTCTTTGGCATATATTGGAATATACAAAGACAGTTTGAGGCAAAAGCAACATCAATTGTCGAAAGGCGTCCTTCATTAGCATTTCCAAACCTACCCCAGTCAATGTGCCTAGGTCGTTTCCACCACAGTGCACAATCATGAGGTCAGGGTGTTGGAGATGCAAACAGGTTTTAACCAAAGTCAACAATTGGTGCCACTTCAATCCTCTCTGTGCAAACCATTTAATGTCCACATTTTGTAAACGTAGGTCTAAGTCAATACGTCTCTCTTCTGCATACCTCTTGCACCAGAAAACATAGCTATGTCCTACGATCCACACTAGCATTTTGAAGGTATGGCTGGGAGGTATGGATAGATGTCTGTAGCTCATGCAGTCCGTTTGTAGAATAAGAGATATGTTTAAAGATGGGGAACTACTTTTTTTTCTCATACAATACGATAACTGATTGGGAGATGCAAAACATTGTTTTCTAAAAAGTAGGGTGCATATTAGTTTGTGGAAAAGCATCTTTGTCATTGGTTAATAAAAAAGCAGTGTGTATGTGGAGTTCATATGATAGGATAAAATTTGCTCAGTTGAACCACACCTGCTACTTGTATATGGAAAGCACTGTTTGAACTCAAAGCAATGATGAACTTTTAACCTGCAGGTGCCGTAGAATGTTCTAGAAAGTGTTGATAGTGTTGATAGAATACGTTGAACTTCTCACCTGTATGTGTCTTTAGATTAAAAAAAAAAAATGATTATATGGGAAGTTCAAAAATAACCAATAGAGAGAAGTTTTGCAATTTGAAAAAATCAAGGAACTATTCTGATTTGTTCTTTACATGTATTTATGTGTGGAGCAACAGGGAAATTGTGCCATTACTGGTTCCATTGTTGACGAGAGCGGTGCATTATATGTACTGTGTGACAAAGAAAGAATTGCATACGTTTGTGACATTTGGAATCTGAATACCAACTACGAACGTAAGTTAGAGATTAAGAATGTGTGTTATGTGTTGTGTAGTAGTGGTTAATATTTGAGGCGTTATTTTTAACTTTTAAAGTATTTTTTATTTCTAAGTAATAGTGTTAGTGAAGTGTGGTGTTTCACATTGGTTCTAAAACATGTATAAAGTGTAACTAATTGTTAAAGAATTACTTTATATATGTTTAGGAGTTTTTCAGATAAAAAAAATGTAACTTGTCATCTGTAAAAGACTGAATGGTTTTGAAAATGATATGTAGCGTTTATTTGGATTTGTATATGTATTGCGATGAGATAAACTGAATGTCACACGTTTCCAAATTATTCTTAGTCTGGAAATAGTGGTGAAAGGGTTATATTAGAAAATGTCTGTGCTATTAACTTAACAGAGATGGAACAAAAACAAGAAATGTTATGTGCACAATTTGTGGTCTCATTTTTTACATAAAGAGGTAGATTTCAATATAAGTTAAGACTGGTGTGTTGCTGGGAGGCTTTGAATTTTGGTGTTGTTCTGAAATGCAAGTTGTTGGGGAGCGTTTCTTCAGAAGACATTTTTTATAAATATGTGAGAGATAAGAAATAAATGAAAATGTTTGATGTATATTTTCTGAATGATTTTGTTGACAGTGCTAAAGTAAATGTGATTATTAGTGAAGGTAATTGTTAGGGTGTGTTTGTCTGCTGAATATACGTAGGCTTTTAAGTGGTGCGGGTCCGTCACCCGTTTGAGATAGTTGCCAAATTTATAATCCCAGTTAAAGCTGTTAATATAGGTATAGTAAAGGGATGATACATAAAAAGTTTGGGAATTACACCTTTATTTACTCTGTCTAGCTCCCACTACTATTTTGTGCCCCCAGCGGTACTGTTTATAAAAATAATCTAATATAGCTGTTTGTATTATAAAAATAGGATTTCTAAGTTTATTGCCATATTGGTAGGGTTTGTAATATATAGGGAATGTTACAATTAGTTTCAATGGTATAAAACTGCACTGTATTATGTTGGAAATATTACATATACATAGGTTGTAATGTTATATTTTACACTGTGAGGTAGATTTGTATATAAGTGAAGACAGGTGTTATTCTTCAAACCTGTTCATAATGTGCACAGATTACATGGAGAGTAAATGGAGAAAGTAAACATACATGTTGCTTTCTGTATGTATGTATGGTTAGAATAATTTGATGATGCTTTAAGATATAATCTAAATAGTGTTTGTGCTTTACACTTAGGTATACTGCACCGTGTTAGTATTTAGTGACTAGATGCTGCTAAAGGTATTATTTATTGCTCGTTGTTACAAAATAAAGGTGGAAAGGGGCGTTTCTTTAGAAGAGATATTTTATAAATGTGTGAGAGATAAAAAAGAAAAAAAAATGTTTTAATACATTTTTTGTACGGTTTGTTCACACTAGTAAAGTAACTGTGATTATAAGTGATGAAAATTGTTAGGTTGTGTTTATGTGTTAAATATACGCAGGCTTTTAAGTGGGCCGGGTCTTAGCTGTGCTGTACACTGGTGCGCCTTTCAGATATCTGCAATTTTTTTATCCCACTCAAAGGTCTGAATATACGTATATTAAATAAATCATAGAATAAAAGTTTAGGAATTACACTTCTGTTTACTCTCGTCATCTCACATTCTCCATTTTGTGTACCCAACAGTCGTGTTTATAAAAATTATAGAAATTAAATAATAGAGCTTTATCCAGTATAAAAATAGCACTTATATTTTTATTGGGGTGTTGGTGGGATCTGTAGTGTATAGAGAAGGTCGTAATGAGTTTGAATGGTACAAAAGGGACGTGACTTATGTTTAAATATTACATGGTTTTCGGAATAAGCTGTCTCTCTGTGAGTCCTTGGGCCCGCAGTTGTACCTTTGCAAGCCAACACTGGAAATATACCGCAGCTCTCTCTCTGTACGAGATAGCTCCTTCACGTTCCCTCTCCCCACATCACCGTTCCGCACCTATACCTTTACAAGTGGACGGCCCGCACCTCTCTCTATACTAGTCAGCCCCCGGCTGTTCCTGTGCGAGCCGGCCCTCAGCTGTCTGTCTACGAGGGAGCCAGTCGGCTCGCAGGTCTTCTTGTACGAGATAGCCCGCCGGCTTTCAGTTGTGCCTCTGCAAACTACCGGTCGGCTCACAGTTGTTGGTCTGCGAGCCAGGTCAGTGTTGTATCTCTGCAAGCAAACACTAGAAATATATCGGAGCTGTCTCTGTACGAGATACCCACTTCACGTTCCCTCTCCCAACATCACCGTCCTGCACCTATCCCTTTATAAGTGGACGGTCTGCAACTGTCCCTATACTAGTGGGCCCATAGCTGTTGCTGTGTGATCCGGCCCGCAACTGTTCCTCTGTGAGCCGGCCCTCAGGACTGACTCTACGAGCCAGCCAGTCCGTTCGCAGGTATTTCTCTACGTGCCAGCTCGCCTGCCCACTACTATTCGTCTGTGACCTGGTCTGCAGCTCTCCCTCTACAAGCCAGGCAGTCGGCTCGCAGGTCTTCCTCTATGAGCCAGCCCGCCGGCTCGCAGCTGTCCCTCTGCAAACAACAGGTTGGCTCGTAGGTGTTCGTCTGCGAGTCAGGTCGCTGTTGTATCTTTGCAAGCGAACACTAGAAATATACCGCAGCTCTCTCTCTCTACGAGATACCCACTTCACGTTCACTGTCCCACTTCAGCTTGAAGATGCTTTCACATCGAGAAATTGGATCGTACGAATGTACGGATCGATTGACATCTGCAAGTTTATATTCAAAGTCAAGAGGGAGCATCTGGATAAGTCTTGGTCTTGCTGCAGCACGAAATCGAGTTTTGAAATCTGTACAAGGAATTGAATACTTGGCACTCAATGAACTGGAAAGTACAGATATTCTGAAAACAAATATGTTGGATACATACTATCCAAATAGAAGTCCATACCTGGAAAACATATGTCTATATGAAATACTGCAACATTATAGTTTTAATAAAAATGTCACAGAAAATATAAATGAAGGAAAATACGCTGTAATTGGATCTGAAGGATGTTTGGTAAAGCATGACAAAGGAAATCTGATTAATCACAGGAAATTAAGTTGTGATACTCCAGATAAAAGAGAGTTTTTCTATTTAGCTCTTCTGCAACTCTTCAAACCTTGGCGGACTGAAATGGAATTACTTGGACATTTTGACTGCTATGAGGATTCTTTCAATGCATGTAAAGATAGCATTGAATGTACAATTTTTCCAAATTATCGACAACTGTTGAACGAAGAGATTAATCAAGAAAGAACTATTGCAGCTGAAATAGCTAGAGATAGTTCTCAAGATAGTCAGAGTTCTGCTCCACAAAGTCAAGATCCACTAGGAGAAGTCATACTTGAAAATTAAGCGGCAATAGCAATGAGTGAAGTGGAAACAGTGATGCAGCAAGCACAACAGGACAATATTGATTTGGAAAATTTAGAGCAACGTCTGACTAGTGAACAGAAAGAAATATATGACCAAGTTACACAACAGATACAACATGGATTACTACATGAAAAGAATGATTGCCAATGTACATCATTTAGACCTATTCTTATGTACATCAGTGGACAAGCTGGAACGGGGAAAAGTTTCTTGATTAAATGTTTGTCAAGTTATCTACAGAAAACAACAGATTCACATTTGTCTTGTGTTGTAACTGCTCCAACTGGGTTAGCAGCACACAACATTAAAGGGATTACATTACATCGTCTACTTATGTTACCAGTAGAACATGAAAATAAATTGGAATACCACAAGCTATCTGGAGAAGCTTGTTTCGAAGTTTCAAGAGTACTAAAGAAAATGAAACTTCTGGTAATTGATGAAGTAAGCATGGTCTCAAACTTAATGCTTGCGTTTGTACATTTGAGGATGCAGCAGATTTTAAAAACAAATTACGATGTTTTATTTGGAGGGAAACATGTAATTGTATTTCGTGATTTACTACAACTCACACCTGTGAAAGGCCAACCGGTTTTTAAAACTCTTCTTCATGAAGACACTAAAAAATCTTTGGGAAGTATTGGAAATGTGAATATTTGGAGTTATTTTGAATATAAGGAACTTATCAAGAACATGCGACAAGCAAATGATGAAGATTATGGAAATATTCTTCAAAATATTAGAATTGGTGTTTTAACAAAGGATGGAAAAAATGCTTTAGAAAGTCGGCTACTAAAAAACTTGTTTCCAACAGAAAATATTGCGGCTGAAACAATCTACCGAAGAATTGCAGAAAAGAAATCTATAATTTGCCTTATGCCAACACTGAAAGAATGCTCTAGATTCAATGAAGAACTGTTGAAAAAGGAGAATGAACCGATAATGAAAATGGTAGCTATTGATAAAATAGAACATGATGGAGTAACTATTCTTTTGTCAGAGAAATTGCAGTTAAAATTAGACTCTTTGGAAAAATCAATATCTAAGACTGCTGGTTTGGAAAAGACCTTGTATGTCTCTTTAAACTGCCAGGTAATATTACGGCGTAATTTAGATGTTGAAAAAGGTTTAGTAAATGGAGCAATGGGGAAAGTTGTTGACTTTGTTAGTTATGCAAATAGAGATGAAATTGAATTTTTGAAGATTAAATTTGATCAGATTGAAGAGGTGAAACAAATTGGACGCTGTTGTGTTCGTTTCTTGCTTGTAAAAGATTTGTATGTTCGTAGAAAACAGTTTCCTGTTTGTTTAGCATATGCAGTGACTATTCATAAATCTCAAGGTATAAGTGTAGACAATGCTTTGGAAAATATTGGAAGTTCTGTGTTGAAAGAGGGTATGGCGTATGTTGCATTGTCTCGAGTAAGAACGTTATCCGGATTGTATTTGATTGATTTTGATGAGCAAAAGGTTAGTGCAGATGTAAATTGTGTAAAAGAGTACAATAGGTTCAGAAGACCCTATGCTCCTAACTTAGGTGAATATCCTATTTATGAAAAACGTTTAATATGTCCAAAACGAAAATATGATAAAGATTATACTGAGGTTGCAAAGAAAAAAGAATTGAAAAGAATGACGAATCTGGAAAGAAAATAGAAGGTAACACGGTTGCTAATATTGTAGGATATCAGTTAGAAAATAGTTCAGGTATCAACTACTATGCTAATGTAATTGTGAACGTTGTTTTTTTTTAGAAAATCTACAGCATGCAATTATTGAAAATCGAGAAAAAGATTTTGTTCTTTGTTACATTATATTTTTGAGAAGTTGAAAACTGATAAAACGAAAATCCATAGTGCTTCTGATGTGCGGAATCTTTTGGATATATGTTCTGGTTCTTCACAATTTACACAGAATGTACAGCAAGATGCTCAGGAATTTCTTATGTTTATGCTTGCAGTATTAGAAGATGAAGGTATCGAAATTGAAAATCTGTTTGGACTACGTTACAGATGGGTTCATAGATGTGACAGCTGTTCATTTTCATCAACCACTAAAATAGACACTGAACGATTCATATATTTTACAACGCCAGATTTGAAAACAGTGTCTTTCAATGAACTAGTAAAATCAGCTAATCAACATATGGAATGTACTCAGTGCAAATCGGAAATGTTGTCAACATTACTTATAGAAAGATGTGGACAATATATTATTTTAATGCTGCAACATTGTAGAGCAGATGGAACAAAATTGGAAACCAAAATTAAAAAATTTGTAGCTGGTCAAGTGTCAATTTCAGAAAAAACTTTTAAAACAATGGCTATTGTTTTCCATGATGGACCTACTTCAACATCTGGACACTATACTGTCTATTTAAAATGCAATAAAGGATGGACACTATGGGGCTCATTAGGATGGCGGTCGGAAAATCACCCCGACCGCCATGGAAGCGGAAAACAACCGCCCGCCGGTACCGTGGAGAAACCGGCGGCCAAATTATGATCAACCGCCAAAAAACACCGACCGCGGCGGTACGGGGGGAACAAAAACCGCCCGTAGCGTGCGGAGATGGCCAAAACACGTCCGCGGCAGACGGATCCGCTGCGGAAAAACACCAACCCGCCGCAAGGATAGCGGAGACACCGCATGGCAAATTAGGATATCCCCGCTGGTCCCGCGGCACGTTCCGCTCTTTCCGACCGCCGCGATCGCTAACAGTGATGAATGGGAGAGCATGCGGAAGAGCTGCAGCAAAGCCACCGCCGCGGACGCTCCGTGAGAAATTTGCGGACGAATCAAAAATCCCACAATAAGGCCACACAGTGCCCACACCAAAGTAGCCATGCCACCCAAAAACAGAAAACACACCCCAATGACACAACATTGCACACAAAAAAATAAATTACAAGGACAACCCACACAACACACCTGAGAGCACTCCCACATGTGGACACACCCACATAGCAGAGCATAAAACCAGCCCCTTCCTTGACCACAATCCTCTGCACTAACCCACAACTGAAGGGCCCAACCCCTGAGAACAAAGGATAGGCAAAGCTACACACCATCACCATCACCACTCACACCACACACAGCACCACCACCACTTCCACACCTGCACCCCTAACCCCTTTGCACACCACACACCATACACATCACCAACACCACCACCACTTACACCCCTGCACCTACAACACCTCAGCACATCACACACCATGTCAACACATAAAATGCCCAAATTCACAGAGAGTGAGTTGAAGGTAATGGTAGATGAGATAGTCAGAGTGGAACCACAACTGTTTGGTAGCCTGGTCCAACAGACACCATTAGCCACAAGGACTCAAATGTGGGCAAGGATAGTCCAGAAGGTCAATGCAGTAGGGACCATCCCAAGATCCAGAAAGGAAATCATGAAGCGGTGGCATGACTTGAAGAGGGTTGTCAAAGAGAGGAGGACCAAGAACCGTCAGCTGGCTGACAAGACTGGCGGTGGCACTCCCATACCACCAAAACCATTCACCCCATGGGAGGAGAAGGTGCTTGCCATACTGCATCCAGAGAGTCTCACAGGAGTACCCGGGGATTGGAGGCTGGTAAGTACAAACAAATGACTACCACCACACTGCTATGTACTGCCTTGCACAACTACAAAGATACACCTCCTAGGAACAATTCCATTCATCTGCACCACACACTCACTAAAACATGTCTCACGGATCCAACATCCACCCCCTCCCAAACACCACCAATGTACCTAGCAACATTACCATGGGTGCATGTGCACAGCCAGCCTGCACTGCAACTCCCACCATGCCCCCTTGTCCCACACCTCAGCAGGATGGGGCACTCCCCCACCCAGAAGCATGTGTCAGCCATTACATCCCCAACAAACAAACTTACAGGTAGGTAGCCATCTTGCCAGGGAGGGCTGTTTGGGGTGGAGGCCTGTACTACTACTGCCACCATGCCCCCTGTCCCACATCTCAGCAGGATGGGGCACTCACCCACCCCACCCAGAAGCATGTGTCAGCCATTACATCCCCAACAAACAAACTTCCAGGTAGGTATCCATCTTGCCATGGAGGGCTGTATGTGGGAGGGAGGCCTGTACTACTACTCCCACCATGCCCCCTGTCCCACACCTCAGCAGGATGGGGCACTCCCCCACCCCACCCAGAAGCATGTGTCAGCCATTACATCCCCAACAAACAAACTTACAGGTAGGTAGCCATCTTGCCATGGAGGGCTGTTTGGGGTGGAAGCTTGTACTACTACTCCCACCATGCCCCCTGTCCCACACCTCAGCAGGATGGGGCACTCCCCCACCCCACCCAGAAGCATGTGTCAGCCATTACATCGCCAACAAACAAACTTACAGGTAGGTAGCCATCTTGCCATGGAGGGCTGTATGTGGGAGGGAGGCCTGTACTACTACTCCCACCATGCCCCCTGTCCCACACCTCAGCAGGATGGGGCACTCCCCCACCCCCACCCAGAAGCATGTGTCAGCCATTACATCCCCAACAAACAAACTTACAGGTAGGTAGCCATCTTGCCATGGAGGGCTGTTTGGGGTGGAGGCCTATACTACTACTCCCACCATGCCCACTGTCCCACACCTCAGCAGGATGGGGCACTCCCCCACCCCACCCAGAAGCATGTGTCAGCCATTACATCTCCAACAAACACACTTACAGGTAGGTAGCCATCTTGCCATGGAGGGCTGTATGTGGGAGGGAGGCCTGTACTACTACTCCCACCATGCCCCCTGTCCCACACCTCAGCAGGATGGGGCACTCACCCACCCCACCCAGAAGCATGTGTCAGCCATTACATCCCCAACAAACAAACTTACAGGTAGGTAGCCATCTTGATATGGAGGGCTGTATGTGGGAGGGAGGCCTGAACTACTACTCCCACCATGCCCCCTGTCCCACACCTCAGCAGGATGGGGCACTCCCCCACCCCACCCAGAAGCATGTGTCAGCCATTACATCCCCAACAAACAAACTTACAGGTAGGTAGCCATCTTGCCATGGAGGGCTGTTTGGGGTGGAGGTCTGTACTACTACTCCCACCATGCCCCCTGTCCCACACCTCAGCAGGATGGGGCACTCCCCCACCCCACCCAGAAGCATGTGTCAGCCATTACATCCCCAACAAACAAACTTACAGGTAGGTAGCCATCTTGCCATGGAGGGCTGTATGTGGGAGGGAGGTCTGTACTACTACTCCCACCATGCCCCCTGTCCCACACCTCAGCAGGATGGGGCACTCACCCACCCCACCCAGAAGCATGTGTCAGCCATTACATCCCCAACAAACAAACTTACAGGTAGGTAGCCATTTTGCCATAGAGGGCTGTATGTGGGAGGGAGACCTGTACTACTACTCCCACCATGCCCCCTGTCCCACACCTCAGCAGGATGGGGCACTCCCCCACTCCACCCAGAAGCATGTGTCAGCCATTACATCCCCAACAAACAAACTTACAGGTAGGTAGCCATCTTGCCATGGAGGGCTGTTTGGGGTGGAAGCCTGTACTACTACTCCCACCATGCCCCCTGTCCCATACCTCAGCAGGATGGGGCACTCCCCCACCCCACCCAGAAGCATGTGTCAGCCATTACATCCCCAACAAACAAACTTACAGGTAGGTAGCCATCTTGCCATGGAGGGCTGTATGTGGGAGGGAGGCCTGTACTACTACTCCCACCATGCCCCCTGTCCCACACCTCAGCAGGATGGAGCACTCCCCCACCCAGAAGCATGTGTCACCATTACATCCCCAACAAACAAACTTACAGGTAGGTAGCCATCTTGCCATGGAGGGCTGTTTGGGGTGGAGGCCTGTACCACTACTCCCACCATGCCCCCTGTCCCACACCTCAGCAGGATGGGGCACTCCCCCACCCCACCCAGAAGCATGTATCAGCCATTACATCCCCAACAAACAAACTTACAGGTAGGTAGCCATCTTGCCATGGAGGGCTGTATGTGGGAGGGAGGCCTGTACTACTACTCCCACCATGCCCCCTGTCCCACACCTCAGCAGGATGGAGCACTCCCCCACCCCACCCAGATGAATGTGGCATAGAATGGATCACTCCAAATAAACAAACAGCTAGCCAGACATATTCTGTCTTGTGCCACCACTGAGCAGGATGCAGGCCTCCACCACGCACACACAGATGTGTCACAAAACAAACACAAATGCTAACACACAACAGGCAAGTAGGCAGTACGTGCAACTAGCCATGTGACACAAAAAGAATGGTGCCATATGACAACACCAGCCCTCTCAATGTACAAATATGCACACTGATCATATTGCCACGCACAGTGTGCACACAGCTAAGCAAAGGAAACTGTCACAGCAACCAAAGTGTGACACACCAATGCACATGTAGAGGAAAGACTGGGAACAATCATGCACAGCAATGAATGACAGGTTCAGTGCCATGGTGCCAGAGTAATAACGACCATATGAACAGTAAGAAAGCATGTTATGTGGTACCAATTCAGATATGCACATGACAAGACAAAGGTATGCAGGAGATGACAATGGCCAGGACATGCCCAGATGTGACGGCTGACAGGTCATAAAAATCCACATACAGTCTGCACAAAAATCATATTTAGCGCAAGGCCCTAGATGTCAACATGTCCCTGTAATCACAAATCATGCACGTGGCGCATGGTACATATTGACACCTCACACCATGGACAAGAAATGCATATACCACCGCAGCATGTCAGGAGGCACAGTAGTGCACATAGGAAACAATGTGATGATCAGTCAACTGTGTAGTGTACTAACAGTGAATGACACATAGCTAACACAAATCTTACGTGGTGCACCCCAATGACCATTTCCCATCTGATCCACAGGTGACCAAGAATTGACTGCAGAGGACGACACCAGCAACCTGCAGGGCCAGTCTACCCCTCCCCCCCCCCGGAACATCGACTCTCGGATGTTGACTTCCAGGAATCTACGGACGAGGAGACTGAGGCCGGGCCATCTGGTGTTCCAGGGCGCAACAGGTCCCAGGACCCCAACGTCCCCCCACCACACTTACAGCTACAACAACCAATCTGCAGGCCCCTGCTGTTACGTCCAGTGCGTCCTCCACCACCACCACAACCACCAGTGCTGCCTGCAACACCCTCCCTGTCCCACAGGATGACCACCCCACCCCAGCAATTGAGGAGAGCAGGGAGAGGATGTGTGGTCCAACAGTGGAGAGGGAACCGGTCCGTGGCAGCAGAGCAGGTGGGAGGGGCAGGGTCACCCACACATGAACACAGCCTGGGACCGAATCCCTGGACCACATCCACAGAGTCCTTGGGGCATATGAACGGGCCCAGGGACAAACGGCCCGGTCCGAACAAGATTCACGTGAGCTCCTCCTGCTGATGAGGTCCATGGACACCCGCATGGGACAAATTGTGGACCTCTTGGGCCAACTAGTGGCGATACTGAGGCACAGGCCTGCGCCACAAACAACACCTCCCCCTCCCACTGGTGGTCTGCAGGATGACAGTTCACCATCCTCCCCTGTGGCCACAGAGAGTGGTGAGTCCTCAGACCCCACTGGCCCTATAGCAGAGGCCCCCCTGCCAAACGGAAAAGGGGCCGTCCGAAGAAAACCCTGGGAGTATCTGTTGGCAAAGCACCTGCCAAACGCCAGTCAGGCAGCCAGCCATGATGGCAACCCTCTGCACCACTGCATTGACTTTTTGGACTGTCCTTCCCCACACTGCCTTGTGAATGGCATCTGTCTGTTGGACTGGGTCACCACACCTATGTGGTGGCCACTCGATTATCTCATTTACCATGAATGTCAACTCACTGCTCCACTAATCACCTCACTGTCAATGTACCCCCCTCACATGTCACCTTTGTAAATAAACAAATCCTTACACACACGTTGTTGTACCTGCACGGTCTTTATTCCAGGATGTACAATTTTCAACAGGAATACAATGTAACAGGGGACGGAGTGTATGTAGGCAAGGAGAGGTCAAAGGCACCTAGGAAAAAACAACAGAACAACATTCACTAGTCTGGGTTGCATCACAGACATCACACAACACTTCACAACAAGAACAACCCACATGCACACATAACAATGGGCAACAAGTGCCAACAAACACATCCTGTAGATGTTCAGAAATAAACTGTCCCATCAACATCGACAGCAAACACTGAGTCTACAACTGGCTGCTGTCACAAATCTCATTTACACCCTCACAACAACAGCAACATCATCAGACAATGGGTACGTTGTACATTGTCACCCACCTTCAAGTGAAGTAGCGGGTGATGAGCTGTTGACGCAGGTCAACACCTTCCTCCTCTCCACTGTCATCATCACTGGACACGGGTTGGTTTGCAGGCGGGGGCCTTGGCTGCTCATCAGCATCCAGGAGCAGGGGAATCTCCTTGCGAATGGCTAGGTTGTGGAGCATGCAGCATGCCACTACAATCTGACACACCTTCCTGGGCGAGTACATCAGTGCCCCTCCAGTCTTGTCCAGGCAGTGGAAACGTGACTTCAGCAGTCCAAAGGTACGCTCCACCACACGACGTGTCCTCCCATGGGCCTCATTGTAGCGGACATCAGCTGGTGTCCTGGGGTTCCGCAGTGGGCTCAGCAACCAAGGACGGTTGGGATATGCAGAGTCACCTATGTGTGACACACAAAGAAACATTGCAATGTTGCAGATGCAGAGGACAGCAGGTCACACACACAGCACGCCAAATGACTAGGCATACTCATCCACAATCCATGCACGCTCAGGAAGCAGATTGTCCATCAGCTGGGGTACAATGCTGCTACACAGGATGTATGAGTCATGGGCCGAGCCTGGAAATTTTGCACACACGTGGGAGATGATCATATCTGCCAGGCATACCACTTGGACATTTATGGAGTGGTAATGTTTACGATTCCTGTAGATGTGCTCACGGACCTGTGGTGGCACTAGCCCAACATGGGTGCAATCAATGGCACCAACTACATGGGGGATGTGTCCAAGGGGATAGAAATCTCCCTTTACAGCTGCCAATTCTGCCCCCCTGGGGAAATGGATGTATCTGTCCTTGTAGATCATCATGGCGGACAGAACATCCCGCAGCACCATGCTGAACATGGGTTGTGACATCCCACCTGCCTCGACCACCGTGTTCTGGAATGATCCAGTCGCAAAAAAATGCAGTGCCGCCATCACCTTATACGTTGGGGTGAAAGCTGTTGGATATGTTCGGCGAGGCTGCAGGTGGGGCTCCAACAAATCACAAAGGGTCTTGAGGGTGGCTCTATCCAGACGGCATTTCCGGATGATCACCTCATCCTCCATGTCTGCCAGCACTGTCAAGTGACGATGCAGATTTGGTCTCCTCCTAGTTGAGATGAGAGTGGACACATTGTAATGCAATACATCATGGGATGTGCACAGCATCTCACATCATGGCTGACACAACGGCAACAAAGAATGTCATATGAATTGAGTCACAGACCAGCTGACATGTAGGGACCCCTTCAACTACACAAATCACACACTTGTCAGATTACATACAGCAAGTCCCCCAAACAACACCTCAGTCAAAGTGAATGGACATTGGGATATGGCGACATTCCCCATGGGCACGCCTGGGAGTCTGTCATCCTGCACATGTGTGACAAGGCAACCCCACGGTATCCTACCTAGCTGCTGTAGATGACACACATTCAGGCGTCAATTGAACCTGGCACACCTCAACAACACAATGACCACAGTCTGAGCATCAATCACGAGTGTGTGCATGATCTAACATGAGAGGACATGCTAAAACAAACATCATCAATTGTGGAAACAAATGCTGTGATTGACAATGCACATCAACACATTGACATGTGTGCACATTGTATTGTTCATACCAACACTGTCCTGTAGTGTAGTGTAGTGTAGTGTAGTGTACTGTAGGTGCGGTACTGAGAGACAAGTGATGCCCAAATGGCGGTTGGCATGCTCCGCCACCCAAATGGCAGTGCCTCATGTGTATCTATGGCACCCAAATTGCGGAAACTACCGCCTGGCACCAGCGGTGTGTGTGCAACACACCCCAATGCACAGGTGCGGTACTGATAGCCCCAGAGACATGGTCAAATGGCGGTTGGCATGCTCCGCCACACAAATGGTGGTGCCTCATGTGTGTCTATGGCACCCAAATTGCGGAAACTAACGCCTGGCACCAGCGGTGTGTCCCCGCCATGGTCCATGCCATTACAGCCAATGGGCTCCGCGATCGTGGAAGCTCGATGCAATTTTGAAAATAGCGGTAGGCGTGCTACACCACCGTGGTGCCGGTCATTGGATGCATTCAAAAGATGCAATACCGTGGTAGCGCCCGCCTGGCCCCTGCGGTGTGTCACCGCCATGGTCCATGCCATTACAGCCAATGTGCTCTGCGATTGCGGAAGGTCGATGCAATTTTGAAAATAGCGGTAGGCGTGCTACACCACCGCGGTGTCGGTCATTGGATGCAATCAAAAGATGCAATACCGCGGTAGCGCCCGCCTGGCCCCTGCGGTGTGTCACCGCCATGGTCCATGCCATTACAGCCAATGGGCTCCGCGATCGCGGAAGCTCGATGCAATTTTGAAAATAGCGGTAGGCGTGCTACACCACCGCGGTGCCAGTCATTGGATGCCTTTGTAAAAGGCTGACCTGGTAGACCAATTGCAGCAGCCCAGGACTACTGGAACGACACCAGGGGGCTATATATGTGTGGGAGAGTGCCCAGAATTTCCACTGCTCACAGAGCCTGCTGCCTGAGACCCTCTCCTGCTGCTGCCTCCAGGGACTGCTGCCTGAGACCCTCACCTGCTGCTGCCTCCAGGGACTGCTGCCTCAGACCCTCACCTGCTGCTGCCTCCAGGGACTGGTGCCTGAGACCCTCACCTGCTGCTGCCTCCAGGGACTGCTGCCTGAGACCCTCACCTGCTGCTGCCTCCAGGGACTGCTGCCTCAGACCCTCACCTGCTGCTGTCTCCAGGGACTGGTGCCTGAGACCCTCACCTGCTGCTGCCTCCAGGGCCTGCTGCCTGGCACCAGCGGTGTGTCCCCGCCATGGTCCATGCCATTACAGCCAATGGGCTCCGCGATCGTGGAAGCTCGATGCAATTTTGAAAATAGCGGTAGGCGTGCTACACCACCGCGGTGCCGGTCATTGGATGCATTCAAAAGATGCAATACCGCGGTAGCGCCTGCCTGGCCCCTGCAGTGTGTCACTGCCATGGTCCATGCCATTACAGCCAATGTGCTCCGCGATCGCGGAAGGTCGATGCAATTTTGAAAATAGCGGTAGGCGTGCTACACCACCGCGGTGCCGGTCATTGGATGCAATCAAAAGATGCAATACCGCGGTAGCGCCCGCCTGGCCCCTGCGGTGTGTCACCGCCATGGTCCATGCCATTACAGTCAATGGGCTCCGCGATCGCGGAAGCTCAATGCAATTTTGAAAATAGCGGTAGGCGTGCTACACCACCGCGGTGCCAGTCATTTGGATGCATTTGTAAAAGGCTGACCTGGTAGACCAATTGCAGCAGCCCAGGACTACTGGAACGACACAAGGTGGCTATATATGTGTGGGAGAGTGCCCATAATTTCCACTGCTCACAGAGCCTGCTGCCTGAGACCCTCACCTGCTGCTGCCTCCAGGGACTGCTGCCTGAGACCCTCACCTGCTGCTGCCTCTAGGGACTGCTGCCTCAGACCCTCACCTGCTGCTGCCTCCAGGGACTGGTGCCTGAGACCCTCACCTGCTGCTGCCTCCAGGGACTGCTGCCTGAGACCCTCACCTGCTGCTGCCTCCAGGGCCTGCTGCCTGAGACCCTCACCTGCTGCTGCCTGCAGGGCCTGCTGCCTGAGACCCTCACCTGCTGCTGCCTCCAGGGACTGCTGCCTGAGGCCCTCACCTGCTGCTGCCTCCAGGGACTGCTGCCTCAGACCCTCAACTGCTGCTGCCTCCAGGGACTGGTGCCTGAGACCCTCACCTGCTGCTGCCTCCAGGGACTGCTGCCTGAGACCGTCACCTGCTGCTGCCTCCAGGGCCTGCTGCCTGAGACCCTCACCTGCTGCTGCCTCCAGGGCCTGCTGCCTGAGACCCTCACCTGCTGCTGCCGCTGCTGTCTCTAACCAACAGTGATGTCAAGGACAAAGAAGATCCGTGCCAGTCCCTTCACCGGCGAGGAGCTTGAGGTCCTGGTGGACGAGGTGCTCACACAGTACCCAAGGCTATATGGTGCCCCAAATGTCATGGTAAGTCTTCCACAGTGGGTGTGAGAGTGCAGGGGGGGCACACATGTAGTCGGTCTGATGCAGCATGTGAGTGTGGGTTTGTGTCATGCATTGACTAACTTGCATTCCATTGGGTGAAGGGGTGTGTACCCTACTCCTCAAGTCTCCCTGCCTGCACATCAAGATTTGAGGGACATGTCTTGTCTTGTCAGCCATACAGTGAAGCAGCAAGTTGGTAATGGAGGATTCAGGCCAGTCATTGCTAGTGTGCATGTCTTTGCATTTCCCTGTTGTCCATCTCAGTGTGAGCCCACCTGGCCTGCACAGTCACCGCCCAATCCAACAAGAACACATCACTGACTGTACAGAGTGTAACATGTTCATTTTCAATTTTGACTCCCCATCAATGTGCCAGGTCGACCCTGTAGATTGCACACGACTTGCACTGTGAGAAAGGAGGTGGGTTTGTGAGATCATGTCCCTCAATGTGATATACATGACACAGTGGGCTACTCACAGTGCATGTTCGTTGACGCCTGCGCATTGTCGGACACAGTGGGTCTCGCCACATACACATGTTGTTTTGTGACGTATGTCTTGCTCTACCTAAAAATGGTTAGTAGATGTGGGCAGAGTACACATGGTCTTCTGTGCTGGCATCCTGCTTGTACATGAGATGTGCAAGTATTGTGTCCCCCCTTATACATGCATGCATTTACGTGTGATTCTCACATGCAGATGTACCATGTGAAAAGCATTTCTGTCTCTGCATGTGAGATATGTGGATTTGTGATTAATCTGTATCATGCTACTGTCCTGAGTGATTTTGTCACATGACACTGTGTCACTGATGTTTGCCCCCTCTTGTCTCCCATGCCTGCAGCTCAAGGTGCACCAGCGTAAGGCCATGTGGAGGGGCATTGCGAACAAGGTGCGTGCTCTGGGAGTATCAAACCGACGGCGCATCCACTGCCACAAGAGGTGGGACGACATCTCACGGCTGGCAAAAAACGTTGCGGAGATGACACTGGGGCGGATCCCTCGCACTGGCCGGATGGCACGGTGCAGCATGACACCACTAATGTGCTGCATCTTGGCCGTGACTCACCCTGAGCTGGATGCACGATTGAAGGAGCATCGGCAGGCAATTAGGGGTGAGTGTACTGGGAAGGGTGACTATGGCTGTGTGTGGCTGCATGTGTGCACAGCATGTGCCAGCGCTGGGCAATGTGATGTTGGTAGTGTGATGCAGTGGCCTGTGAGTGTCAGCTTGTGCCGGTGCTGGGTGCAGATGTCATGCATGTGTCCTACCTGTACTTAACACTGGGAAACGGGTATGGGGCATTTAAATGGCATTGTGGGTGGTGTGAGACAGGTATGAGCTATCTGTGTTGCAGTTGTAACGGAGCCACATGCAGGATGTTGTGCTGTGTGGTCATCACATTGCTCACTTTGTCCCGGTTTGATAGTGCACACGCACTGTTGTGATGACAGAGGTGGGTTTGAGCGATGTAATTGCACAGTGTGGCGTGCAACATGTAGATCTAGACATCTAAATGGTTGTCTGTAATGCATTAGTTTGTTCTGTTGCTGCCACTGCACTGACCCTACATCTCTCTCTCTCATGCAGCATCTCCCGTGGTCACGGAGGAACATGGGACGGACACCAGTGGTGGGGAAACTAGCACAACAGCTGCAGAGGAGCCCTGTGAGACAGATGTGACCAGTGCCTCGGAGGGGGACAGGAGTCTGCTGGAGGAATCACAGCCCTAGACGCAAAGTAGTACGTCATCTGATGCCAGCGGTGATGCAGACATGTTGGCGGGCACAGGGAACGGGGACTCTGCATCATCTTCCACCACACAGCGTGCAGTGCCCACCCTCCCAGCCACTTCCTCTGGTGCTGCCCGTGTTCGCACCGCTAAGAGGGGAAGGGTGTCCTTCACCCCCGGCACCGCAGCCCCTGCCCCGGTCCCCCTGCTGCCATCAGTGCTGAGTCTGTGGACCTTTTGCGCCAGCTGTGTGTAGGCCAGACAGCTCTCCTCAATGCATTCATGGACCACGACAGTAAATTGGCTCAGGTGGTTGCATTCATTGAGGGCATACATTCAGAGGTGGGTGGGCTGCACCGGACTGTCCAGTCATTGTCCACTGCAGTGACATCAGCCCTTCAACTGGCACAATCTGGGAGTCCAGCGAAAGTCCCTTTGTCCACACCCATGCCAGTGGCCACGTCGGACGACAGTGACCATGCTCCACAGACCTCTAAGTCACGATACGGCACACGTAGCACACAGCAGCAGCAGAAGCCCAAGCGGTCCAGGCCGCAGACACCATCCCCACAGATGACCAAAGCCACCCCAGTGCACACAGACAAGAGCCCATCAGGCAACACCAGGGGACAAAGAGCCAAGAAGCAGGCGTCAGGGTCACGTGCCTCAGGGACATCCCCAGCCAAGGACTCTCCTGTCCCGAAAGCGCCTCCCAAAACCAAACATACAATTTCCATGCCCACTGAGAAGGTGGTGAGTGCCAAGGGTAGGCATAAGAAGGGCTGCAAGTCCGATTCACCCACTACCTCTACTCCCATAGCAAGCCCAGTGAAGCAGGGAATGGAGGACAGTGTGGGGGGACCACCTGGTAGGCAGGGGATGGAGGGGCAAAGCCAGGGCCATGCAAAGCATTGTGCAGGTTCAAGCACGTCACCAGAGGGAGGGCCAGCGTCTGCACCTGCTGCAGCCTTGGTGTGGAGTGAGCCTGATGTGTCCACGCCACTTCCCATTGTTCCCAAAACAGTGAAGCCATTGCGACTCCCCAAGAAGTGGAAAGGCACCCCTCCACAATCTCCCATCCACACTGTGTCTCATGTCTGCATGACTCCACCTCCACGTGCCACTATGCCACCTGGTCCAAGCAGCCCTCCGTTTTGCCAAGACACTGATAGGTATACCTCAGCTGTGCCTCCCTCTCCCCAGTCAAGTGCTCCAACTGGGCCCGACATACAGCCAGCTTCCAGTACGACTGACAGCCAAGTCTGAGTGTTGGTAGACCTCACACGCCTGTCTCTCACACAGCATGGCCTGTGCTGCACATCGTGACACCCCAGACAGTGTTGCTGACCATGGTTTGGGTACAGTTGCACACATTCCCTGTGTATCTTCTCATGGACTCACTCTGCACTTTGTCCTGCCCACTGGCCTTGCCGTTCACTGCTGTGTGCCCCCTGCCTGTGCAGCTTCTCATGGACTCACTCTGCACTTTGTCCTGCCCACTGGCCTTGCCGTTCACTGCTGTGTGCCCCCTGCCTGTGCAGCTTCTCATGGACATGCTCTGCACCTTGGACTGGCCACTGGCCTTGCCGTTCACTGCTGTGTGCCCCCTGCCTGTGCAGCTTCTCATGGACTCACTCTGCACTTTGTCCTGCCCACTGGCCTTGCCGTTCACTGCTGTGTGCCCCCTGCCTGTGCAGCTTCTCATGGACTCACTCTGCACTTTGTCCTGCCCACTGGCCTTGCCATTCACTGCTGTGTGCCCCCTGCCTGTGCAGCTTCTCATGGACATGCTCTGCACCTTGGACTGACACCTGGCCTTGCTGTTTTGCCCCTGCCTGTGCAGCTTCTCATGGACATGCCCTGCACTTTGTCCTGCCCACTGGCCTTGCCGTAAACTGCTGTGTGCCCCCTGCCTGTGCAGCTTCTCATGGACATGCTCTGCACCTTGGACTGGCCACTGGCCTTGCTGTTTTGCCCCTGCCTGTGCAGCTTCTCATGGACATGCCCTGCACTTTGTCCTGCCCAATGGCCTTGCCGTTCACTGCTGTGTGCCCCCTGCCTGTGCAGCTTCTCATGGACATGCTCTGCACCTTGGACTGCCCACTGGCCTTGCGGTTCACTGCTGTGTTCCCCCTGCCTGTGCAGCTTCTCATGGACTCACTCTGCACTTTGTCCTGCCCACTGGCCTTACCGTTCACTGCTGTGTGCCCCCTGCCTGTGGAGCTTCTCATGGACTCACTCTGCACTTTGTCCTGCCCACTGGCCTTGCCGTTCACTGCTGTGTGCCCCCTGCCTGTGCAGCTTCTCATGGACTCACTCTGCACTTTGTCCTGCCCACTGGCCTTGCCGTTCACTGCTGTGCGCCCCCTGCCTGTACAGCTTCTTATGGACATGCTCTGCACCTTGGACAGGCCACTGGCCTTGCTGTTTTGCCCCTCCCTGTGCAGCTTCTCATGGACATGCCCTGCACTTTGTCCTGCCCACTGGCCTTGCCGTTCACTGCTGTGTGCCCCCTGCCTGTGCAGCTTCTCATGGACTCACTCTGCACTTTGTCCTGCCCACTGGCCTTGCCGTTCACTGCTGTGTGCCCCCAGCCTGTACAGCTTCTCATGGACATGCTCTGCACCTTGGACTGGCCACTGGCCTTGCTGTTTTGCCCCTGCCTGTGCAGCTTCTCATGGACATGCCCTGCACTTTGTCCTGCCCACTGGCCTTGCCGTTCACTGCTGTGTGCCCCCTGCCTGTGCAGCTTCTCATGGACATGCTCTGCACCTTGGACTGGCCACTGGCCTTGCTGTTTTGCCCCTGCCTGTGCAGCTTCTCATGGACATGCCCTGCACTTTGTCCTGCCCACTGGCCTTGCCGTTCACTGCTGTGTGCCCCCTGCCTGTGCAGCTTCTCATGGACTCACTCTGCACTTTGTCCTGCCCACTGGCCTTGCCGTTCACTGCTGTGTGCCCCCTGCCTGTGCAGCTTCTCATGGACTCACTCTGCACTTTGTCCTGCCCACTGGCCTTACCGTTCACTGCTGTGTGCCCCCTGCCTGTGCAGCTTCTCATGGACTCACTCTGCACTTTGTCCTGCCCACTGGCCTTGCCGTTCACTGCTGTGTGCCCCCTGCCTGTGCAGCTTCTCATGGACTCACTCTGCACTTTGTCCTGCCCACTGGCCTTGCCGTTCACTGCTGTGTGCCCCCTGCCTGTACAGCTTCTTATGGACATGCTCTGCACCTTGGACAGGCCACTGGCCTTGCTGTTTTGCCCCTCCCTGTGCAGCTTCTCATGGACATGCCCTGCACTTTGTCCTGCCCACTGGCCTTGCCGTTCACTGCTGTGTGCCCCCTGCCTGTGCAGCTTCTCATGGACTCACTCTGCACTTTGTCCTGCCCACTGGCCTTGCCGTTCACTGCTGTGTGCCCCCAGCCTGTACAGCTTCTCATGGACATGCTCTGCACCTTGGACTGGCCACTGGCCTTGCTGTTTTGCCCCTGCCTGTGCAGCTTCTCATGGACATGCCCTGCACTTTGTCCTGCCCACTGGCCTTGCAGTTCACTGCTGTGTGCCCCCTGCCTGTGCAGCTTCTCATGGACATGCTCTGCACCTTGGACTGGCCACTGGCCTTGCTGTTTTGCCCCTGCCTGTGCAGCTTCTCATGGACATGCCCTGCACTTTGTCCTGCCCACTGGCCTTGCCGCTCACTGCTGTGTGCCCCCTGCCTGTGCAGCTTCTCATGGACATGCCCTGCACTTTGTCCTGCCCACTGGCCTTGCCGTTCACTGCTGTGTGCCCCCTGCCTGTGCAGCTTCTCATGGACATGCTCTGCACCTTGGACTGGCCACTGGCCTTGCTGTTTTGCCCCTGCCTGTGCAGCTTCTCATGGACATGCTCTGCACCTTGGACTGGCCACTGGCCTTGCTGTTTTGCCCCTGCCTGTGCAGCTTCTCATGGACATGCCCTGCATTTTGTGCCTTGCTATTATCTACTCTTGTTGCCTATCTGTGCATTTTGTGAATAAAGACAGTTGATCCTGTTGTCTGTTTTGTCAGTGTCCTTACTGAATAAAGTTCTTTTGCTGTGTGTATATGGCTTACTGTGCCACATGCTGTGTGTGCCACTTCAACCTTGCCAATTTCTTTACTCACTTACTCTATTTTTTGCAGGGGTGAGGGACTTCAGTTTTTCCTGACCCTGATACTTGTGTGGGCAATGTATTAGATTTGAGGTGTGATGCAGTTGTCATTGTTTGTTCATGTTGGCTGTGTTGTACACATGTCAAGTTGTGGTGCACTGCCAGCTCAGAATGGGATTCTGTCCAGAGGATTGCAGGCATGCTGGCCAGGCTCATCATGTATGTGTGTTTGCTGTGGTACTGCTTCACTTCCTGTGTGTGCTGTTGTCTTTGTGCTGTGCTGATTGGTGTTGTGTGGGTTCATGTTGTGTCACTCATTTCTGTGTGTGGCTGGTATGCTTGTTGTTCAGACACTGCTTGTTGTGCATGCAGTGCTGTGGGGGTATGTTTCCTTGTCATTGGCTGGTATGCATCCACTTATGTCCTGCTGTGTTTGCTATGTGTTCTTTTTTTGGCCTGTGCATCTGTTGTTTGTTTGCAGTGGCTGTGTTTATCTGTGATGGTACACTTCTTGTCTGTGTTGTGGTATGTTGTGTGTGCATTGTTCATGACTGATGGGGTTGTGCACTCCTGTTGTGTCTGTGCTCCCATTGCCTTTCCACATTTTTGCTGCACAGGGCATGTCTGTTCTTGTTGTGGTTCTGTGTGTGGGTCTGTTGGGTTATGTGTTTGTCTGTTGTTTTTGTGCAGACATTGGTTCTGGCATCCCTGTGTGTATGTGATGTTTGTGGCTACCCCCAGGGAGTGTGACTGTTTGTCTGTGTATTGGCTGGACATTATTGCCACCCTTCTGTTTATTTGACACTGGTGTTGTGTACTGCAGATGTGAGGGGGGTATGTGTGTGGATTCCTACTAGTGTTTGACAGTCATGGAGTGTGTCAATGGGCCCTGTGTGTTGTGCTGCTGGAGAATTCCTGTGAAGTATTTGTATACATATGTGTGGCTGTTCACAGTTTGACTTCAGGGCCTTCATTTCATTCTTGTGCCTCTACATGTGTTGCCTTGCTGTTTCCTTGGGTTGTTGCACTGTGCTGTCTGTGGTTTGACTTCAATCACTATGCAAGCAATGTGTGATTAGGTGGGCTGGGGGTGTTGTTCTATGTTCCTTGTCTTGCATGTGCTGTACACATCCTTGGTGGTTGTCTCCTTGGCCTTCCATTTGTGTGCACCTCACTTTGGCTTTCCTGTTTTGTGTGCTCCATTTCTGGTGGCATGTGGTGTGTGTATGTGTCTGTGTGTCAGTGTGGGGTATGTGTGTGTGATTTGGCAGGCTGTGTGTCCAGTGAGATGTTTGTTCCTTGTATGTGTCCATTTGATGCTTGTACTGAGTTTACTTGCCATTGGTGTGGTGTTGTTGTGGTGTGTGTGTGTAGCCCTGGCCCTGTGCTTCTGTGCTGTGTGTTCCTGTGCAGCGACTCCTGCTGTGGCTGTGTCCCTATTTGTTTTGTTTGTGGTGCAGGGTGTGGTGTCACCTGGCTTGTTGTTGTGCATGGGGGTGCACAGGTGTGGCACATGGCATGTCCCTTCAGTGGGGGGCTAGTGTGTGAGGGTAGAGTAGTGGCCCTGTGGTCTTTGTGCCCTGCCCATACCTGGTGCTGGCCCAGCCTTCTGCATTGTGCGCATGTATTCCCTTGTCTTCACCGCTGCGGTGACGTGGCCGTGACATTGCCGCACGATCGCGGTCGATGTGTGACCTGGATGCGGAGGGGTGTATTGGTGGCAGGTGGGTCATGTGTGTGTGCACTTGGGGATGTGTTCCTATCCCCACCAGGGTATCTGATGTGGTTAGGGACCCTGTGCCAGTCCATGGTTTGTGTTTTGTGGTTGTGTGTGGGGTGGTGTTATTGCGTACCTGCGGCGGCGTCCGCGACGGTCCATTATTTGCTGGTGATGTATCAGGTACAGCACCGGGAAAACGTGGAGTGCTGGGTCCATGGCGGTCGTGTCCGGGCGCTGTGGGCCGGGTCTCTGGTTTCGCGCTCCGCTGTTGAGTTTCCGCCATGTAGGATTGGCCGGTTTCTCCGCTGCGGTGCGACTGGTTTTTTGGAGCATCCTAATTTGTAGACCGGAGCGGACGTCATTCCACACGGTGGTGTGTCTCCATTGGCTCCCACCGCCACGCTTGCGGGCGCACATTGATGGCGGTTCGCGTCACACGGCAGCGGACGGGAAATGGTCTATGTTTGGCTATTCTAATATGGCGGACGTGATTCCTGTTGCTCGCGGGCGGAAAAATGCATTTTTCCGCACCGCCAGCACCGCGGTGGTGCCACCGCCCGACATCCTAATGGACCCCTATGTAATGATGCGCATTTAGAGTATAAATTTCGGTTGCCTAATGAATTGCCAAATTCATACTTAATATTTTTGATGCCAAAATTCTAAGAAGATATGAACATGAATTACTGAATATATTTTGGATATTTCCACTACAAATGATTTTAGAAACATCATTCACCCTATTGGAAACATGTGAATATGATTTTAGAAGTGTACGTTGGATATCGTCATTCAAATGTTTTCCGAAACATCATTCGGCCTCTTGGGAAGGTGTGTATATGAATTCAAAAGTTTATTTCGGATATACTCAATGGAAATATTTTTAGAAACATC